>CM029016.1:145031423-145679722 GCA_016801055.1 Panax notoginseng | reverse complement strand
TTTTATTTTTTTATGCATGATTTTCCTATATATAGTAAATTATTTTATAAAGAATTTTGAGGAGGAATTTGAGTTCTTTTAGAAACCAATTTTTCCGTTTAATCAGAAAGACAAGCTTTATGTGAATAGTTAAAGATCAGTTCGATCAAAGTTGATCGAGATCTACTTGCAATGATTATGTATGCTATGTGTCGTGTATGTATAGGTTTTTAAAACGGTGATTCCGGGGACGGAATCTTTATAAGGGAGGGTGAATGTAACAACCCGATATTTTCTACATAAATAAATAAGAAATTTTGCGTATAAATTTTTTTTTATATTAAGGATGAGGATTTGTACAAGATAATGTGTATATGTATTTATGTGGTAAATAAAAAAAATTATTTATTGCATAAATGTTTGCAAGTAAATTTATTTTAGAATTATTGATTATTAAAAAG
The DNA here is from genome assembly GCA_016801055.1 of Panax notoginseng. NCBI lineage: Eukaryota > Viridiplantae > Streptophyta > Magnoliopsida > Apiales > Araliaceae > Panax > Panax notoginseng. The sequence goes on along the minus strand of CM029016.1, from coordinate 145,679,282 downwards.
TATATTCTGATAATAATTAAATTATGGTAGAAATGCTTTTATTAATTATTTTCCATGAAAATAAAATCATATATTATTTGAATAATATATGAAGTGATTTTTAGAATAATTATTTTATTATATGAGTTTAGTACAAGTTATTAAGTGAATTATTTTACCTTAATTATTAAGGTTAAATATGAAGAATAAATCATATATGGAATCCAAACCCTAATTTTGGATTATTGTCAAGGTATGAAAATAATAATATAATATTAATTATATTTTAATTTTTCAGTGCTATGAATATGTAATGTATTTTCGTACTGTTGATAGTTGGTCAATTATGGTATATTGATCAAACTCTAGCATTAATTGATTTAACCCTATTTATCAATTTAAATGGGAAATTTAAGATTATTTAATATCTGTGTTATATGATATGTGTTATGTGTTACTTCGTGTTATGCTAATTAGGAAACCCTAATTATAAATTTAAAATCCTAATTATATGAATTTCTATTAAACCCTAATCTGGAAACCTAGACCGGAGGTTTGATCTGTCAAGAATTGTGTTACAGTGATTAATGTCAGGTATAATAGGTTTTATATCGCTAATTTAAATAAACCTAATTAGTGATTTAAGACCATAATGATTAAAACCCTAAATATTTTAAAAATATTTTAAGTTATTATTAATGACTTTAATATTTTGGCAATGGTTTCATTAATAGCTTAATATTAATTAAATATTAATGATAATAGAATTGTTTATTATTAAATCATTTAATAATGATTCTGATATTTCAAAATTATGATAAATGGTAATAATTATTTAAAAATTATTATAAGGCCATGAAAAATAGTGCGACGGGTGTTTAAGTTATCCAAATGAATATTGAGCTACTCTATAGAGTTTTAGACTCGATATTTACCCGATGAAGCTATCGGTAGACTGACATGTTTCAGAAATTGATCTGGACTTAGATAGGATGACTGGATAACTATTTATTTGTGATTCAATGGTGTTAAAGTTATGTGACAATGTGATTAGGAATGTGCTGACTGCAATAAGCAGTATTATATGATATGATATGTTATTCTAATTAGACCAATGATCTATTTAATGATAGGGATTGATAGAAAAGATAAATCTAAGTTGTGTAAGCAGCTGACAAGGCAAGTATCTAACCATTTACATTTACTTTATGCAATGGACATGCGTAAGATAATATCTGAGTTGTTCATATCAATTGTTCAATTATTTCAACCTTTGTATATACTTATGCAATGATTATGTATAAGTAAGCTATTAAGCAATAATTGTTGTACAATTTCTTTTATCCTGTTAATATTGATCAAGTTATTTATTATGTTCGTTAATTTCTATAACATGGTTATACAAGTGTCCCCACTTGGATAATCATTATATTTTATCACATGTTGATACATACTTATAGTTGCCTAGTATGTATACGTTGAAATAAAAGTCGTCTAAGCTATTTGATCCAGCTAGACATAAAATTTAAAGTTGTTGTTGAACAAGATAAAACTTATCCAACCGAATTGTTTTGGTATGGATTCAAGACTGTCATGAACACCCCAATCATGGGAAATTTTTATGCGCTAAGGCAGACAAAGGATGAACGATAATATCGTTCTACCAATGTAGTATTGATCAATACAGGGCATAACGGGCTGATCACCCCCGTGCCCGTAAGTTATGACGGTTTACAGATGAATTTCTGTTTAACCCTTTCGAAAATAGTAAACAATGTTCGTAGTCTGTTAATTGATCCTCATTTATAGTCAATACGTAGTTTCTAAAAATTTGAAATAAAAATGATATGTTGTTATTTATTGGTTTAGCTTACTTCACAACTGTTCTTCGTTGTAGAAGTATCCTTCCAAGAAAATATTTTATTTATTCAGTTAACTATTATTGTTGCTATTACTTACTGGGCACTCAAATGCTCATCCTTGCTTTAATTTAAATGTTTTCAGCAAGGGTGAGAAACCCGAAGGATCTGCCAAGAATAAAGGGAAAGGAAAAGTTGCTGAATGACTGTTTATGCTATCTTTTGTAATAATCAAACTTTATTAGGATATGGATGATAAATATTATTATTATCATGTAATGAATGTTGAAGGTTTCGTACTTGGGATTTGGGAAACTCTGATAATATGTAAATTAAATTTTATAAATCTATATTATTGTTATTATTATTAGTATTATTCCGCTCATAGAAATGGTATCGTGAAGCACCGAGTTCGGGTTTCAAGTATCCGAATTTGGGGGCGTCACAGCCACATAGCACCAAACTGTCCGAACTCAAAGAAGGGTGCCTGCTTCACTTGTGGTTCAAAGGATCATCCGGCAAGGGATTTTCCTATGAAGGGATCTGGGGAAACGAGCTCAGGAGGAAATAGAGAAAATACCGGTGGAAGCACTCTGACTATCGCAGCACCAACCGTAACCAACCGACCGACTGGCAGAACATTCAACATGATAGTACAGGACGCAGTGTAGTCTCGCGATGTGGTGTCAGGTATCATTCCGATCAATAGAGTTAATGCTTACGTATTATTTGATTCGGGTGCTACTTGTTCATTTATATCCGATGACTTTGCTAAGAATTTAGAATTACCTGATGACGAGTTAGAATACCCCATGAACATAGAAATTTCGAATAGAGAAATAATCTCTTTTAAGTACGTGCATAAGAACTGTAGAGTGGATATTAAGGGTAATATCACGAACGTAGATCTTATCCCTATTCGACTTGGGGAATTCGACGTTATTTTGAGTATAGACTGGTTATCCAATTATGGGGCGGTAATTGACTGCCAGAAGAAGCGTATTAACCTTATGACTCCGTCAAAAGTTGTGTTTTATGGTAGCAAGTCGCCTAGACAAGCGAGTTATCTGACGATGATGCAGGCTAGAAGGTTGTTAAGATAAGGCTGTGTAGGATATCTAGCTTACACAGTCGATAGTCGTAAAGAGAATCTAAAAATAGATGAGATACCAGTAGTGCGAGATTTCGCAGACGTATTTCTGGATGATTTGCCAGGACTTCCTCCAGATAGAGCAGTTGAATTCGTGATCGATTTGGCTCCAGGAACGACTCCAATATCGAAGGCACCGTACCGAATGGCACCGATAGAGATGAAAGAACTGATGGTCCAACTACAAGAATTACTGGACAAGAAGTACATACAACCAAGCGTATCGCCGTGGGGAGCGCCGATGTTATTTGTGAAAAAGAATGACGGATCGATGCGACTCTGCATTAATTATAGAGAACTGAATAAGGTCACGATTAAGAATAGATATCCATTACTGAGGATTGATGATCTGTTTGATCAATTGAAGGGAGCAAGATACTTTTCGAAGATAGACTTGAGAAGTGGTTATCATCAATTGAAGGTGAGACCAGAGGATGTACCGAAGACAACGTTCAGAACACGAAATGGTCACTACGAATTTTTGGTAATGTCGTTTGGTTTAACGAATGCTTCTGCATCATTTATGGGACTAATGAATGGTGTGTTCAAGCCATTTTTGGATAAGTTCGTAGTGGTATTTATAGATGATATTTTGGTATATTCAAAAACCAAGGAAGAACATGAAGAACATTTGAGATTAACGTTGGAAATGTTGAGAAAAGAGAAGTTGTTTGCTAAGTTTTCGAAATGTGAATTCTGGATTGAAAGAGTACAATTTCTTGGGCATGTAATTGATAGGGACGGAATTTCAGTAGATCCCTCCAAGGTTGAAGCTGTGATTAACTGGGATCAGCTGAAGCCGCCGTCGAAAGTAAGAAGTTTTCTTAGATTGGCAGGTTATTACAGAAGGTTCATTCAAGATTTTTCCAAGATCACAACTCCGTTAACGAATTTGACTCGAAAAATGGTGAAATTTGTTTGGACGGAGAAGTGTGAGGAAAGCTTTCAAGAATTGAAGAAGAGGTTGAGTACAGCACCTGTGTTGTCTCTTCCGGACGATATAGGAAATTTTGTGGTTTATAGTAATGCGTCGCATAAGGGACTTGGTTGTGTGCTTATGTAGAATGGTAGAGTCATTGCGTATGCATCACGATAACTGAAAGATTACGAGAAGGGGTATCCGACCCACGACTTGGAGTTAGCTGCAGTGGTTTTCGCTTTGAAAATTTGGTGGCACTATCTCTACGGGGAGAAGTGTGAAATATATACGGACCACAAGAGTCTGAAATATATTTTTACACAAAGAGAATTGAATATGCGCCAAAGAAGGTGGTTGGAGTTAATTAAGGACTACGACTGTGAGATTTTATACCATCCGGGTAAGGCAAATGTAGTTGCCGATGCCTTAAGTAGAAAAGGTCGGGAGAAATTGATGATATTAACTGCTCAGGAGGAGCTAATTGGAGAAATGGAGAAACTAGAGTTGGAAGTGAAGTATCCTATGGAGATTGATGAGAAGTTATTTCAGATGCAATCTGGTATAACCCTACTAGATAAAGTTAAGGAGTCTCAACTTCAGGACGATGAATGCAAAAAGGTGACAAGGAAGATATCTGAAGGATTTGAACCGAGATTTAAGATGGATAAGGAAGGCATACTGAGATTCGAGAACAGAATTTGGGTACCGCCAGTAACAGACATTAAGGAAGACATTTTGAGCGAGGCTCATAGTTCACGATATTCGATTCACCCTGGTAGTACCAAGATCTTCGACAACATTTCTGGTGGCCGAATTTGAAACGTGATGTTGCAGAATGTGTTGCCAAGTGTTTGACCTGTCAAAAAGTTAAAGCAGAACATCAGAGACCTAGTGGGTTGCTACAACCGCTAGAAATCCCAGAATCGAAATGGGAACATATTACAATGGACTTCGTGGTTGGCCTTTCGACGACTCAGAAAGGCTACGACGCAGTATGGGTTATCGTTGACCGAATGACGAAATCTGGACACTTCCTTCCGATTAAAATCAGATTCAACTTAGATCAGATGGCAAGGTTATATGTAAAAGAGATTGTTTTGAGGCACGGAGTGCCGGTGTCAATCGCTTTCGATAGGGATCCGCGCTTTACGTCAAACTTTTGGAAACGTCTACAGGAATGCATGGGTACACAATTACGGATGAGTACAGCATATCACCCTCAGACAAATGGACAGAGTGAAAGAACAATTCAGACATTGGAAGATATGTTAAGAGCTTGTATAATGGACTTTAAAGAAAATTGGGATGATCATCTACCGCTCGTAGAGTTCGGTTACAACAACAGTTACCACGCTAGTATTGGAATGCCACCTTACGAAGCTTTATATGACTGAAAGTGCAGAACTCCTCTTTACTGGGATGAAGTTGGCGAAAGACAGTTGCTAGGGCCGGAATTGGTACAACAAACAGTAGAAATAGTCAAAGTAATCCGAACACGATTAGTAGCAGCTCAAGATAGGCAGAAGAAATATGCCGATCCACACCGTAAGAATGTTGAGTTTGAACCGGGAAGTTATGTATTTTTAAAGGTCTCTCCCTGGAAGGAAAAGATCAGGTTTGGAAAGAAAGGGAAATTAAGCCCAAGATTCATTGGACCCTTTGAAGTTCTACGAAGAATCGGAGAAGTTGCTTATGAGGTAGGCTTACCTCAAGCTCTAGAGATTGTCCACAACGTCTTCCATGTTTCAGTCTTACGACCCTACAAACCCGATTACAAGCACGTGATTGAATATGAACCCCTACATTTCGACAAAGACTTGTCTTACGAAGAAATCTCTGTTCAAATTGTCGACCGAAAAGAACAAATTCTGAGAAATAAAGTAATACCTTCTGTTAAAATAATTTGGAGGAACCATGACGCTGAAGAAGCTACGTGGGAACTCGAAGAGAATATGATGAAGAATTATCCTCATTTATCTACTTAAATTATGTGTAAGCGATTCTGGGGACAGAATCTTTGTAAGGGGGAGAATGTAACGGGTTAAATTTATTGAGTCGTGATTCTGGGGACAGAATCCTTTTAAGGGGGGAAAGATGTGACAAACGAGATTTTTGTAATTAATTTGAATATTTATTTGAATTAAATAAATATTTTCGATGATTTAATTATTGAATTAAATAATTATTTGATGCAATTATGGTAGATTAATTTAATTATATGTATTACATTTATTAAATTAATGTGGAGAAATTTTATTATCGAAGTATGTCATTATGTGAGCTTATTGTATTAAAAGAAATATTTAATAAGCTTAATGTTATTTTAATAAATTTAATTATTAATTAGAAATTTAATAATTTGACATTATTTATTAATGAGAACAATTAATTATATGATTATGTGAATTTACGATAAATTATTATATTTAATTTAATTTAAATTAAATAAGATATCTGAATTATTGTGTATGGGTGTGAAATTAATTAAACTATATTATAAAGCTCTATTAAATTAAATAGTTTTGAATTATTTTCTTGCTAAGCCAAACATGGCACTAAGGGAGGTTATGGGCAGTTAACCCATGACTGGGTAACTAACCACCAGTGTGTCAGTTCCTTTTCTATCTATCATACGTCTTCTTCTTTTCTATTATTCTTCTAAGTCTGATAAAAACATCACAGAGAGAGAGTTTGAGAAAATTGTTGAGAGAGTTTGCTTGGTGTTTGAGAATTATTGAGGAAGGCTTTAATTTATCTCCTATTACTTTATCTACGCTTGGGTAATCTCTTTAACCTAGTTTTTATTTACGTCATTTAAAGTTTCCATGAATATGACTCATAAGGTGCTGTTTGTTTACATCTGATTGCCTCTTAATGGACTGCCTTTTATTCGCTAAGAGGCATGATGCTGTTTGTTTTGTTTTTTGTTACCTCTGAATGTCTCTTAATCGGTAAGACAGAAAATGAAATCTTAATAATTAAGAGGTACCTCTTAATAAAAAAAATTTGATAATTTTTTTTATATGAATATATTCAACAATATTATGCACTCATTTTTATTAAATTGAATATTTAAAATTATTAAATAAAATTTTACCCTTTAAAATGGTAAGATAGTGTCATTAAGAGACAACTTACTTTTTTGTTATCAAATAATTTTTTAGATTCAAACCTCATAACCATTCAGATGATCTAATTTATTAAGACATCATAATCATTCAGATCTTAATTCTCAGATTTATCAAACACAACCTAAGTCTTCTGTAAAGTCTCTATAATTGAAATTGTGAGAGTTATGTGCATATAGGTGTTAAGATGTTGTTTTAATGTATTTTAATATATATTGTACCTTATCATCAGTTCATAATTTTACGTCGTATATAATTGCTGCAAAATTACAGAGTTTGGGTTTTGGCCATATGGCCTTATACGTGATATTTCATGTATTGATCATATATTATCCCTCAATTTTACACTCGTATTTTATTATGCATGTTAATACGAAGAGACCAAACTTTAAATGAACGGATTTGGCTTTATAACGAATCCGTGGCATTGAATTTTAGGAATTTATGTTCAATATTTCAAGAACATCAAGAACAGTACAATTTGCATATTTTAATTATGTAATTATATGTTTTAATGGGTTTAAATCATTCTATAATTGTTGGGTAATGATTATATATGAATTATAACATGTGTGTATGTGTAATTTGGTGAAATTAGTATTTAAGAAGTGTTGATTTCGCTGAATTCTGTGTTCTTCGCGAACTGGAAATTCAGAGTCTGGGGTTTCGCGCCCCGGCGCCAACTCCCAGTTCATTTCTCGCGCCACCGCGCCGCAGCGCCAAGTACCAAGCCGCAGCGCCGCAGCGCCAAGACTCAGTACAAAAGTGGCGCCGCAGCGCCACTTAGCAGAATGTCCAGAAAATATTTTTTTTAAATGTTCAACTCTTGCAACGTGTTAGTAACTTATAGTAATGAACATAAAAACTTGTTAGACATATAATGAGGTGTTAAAATAAATTCTTAACACGTCCATAACACAATTACGTCTAAATTGAATGATCGAATGCATAGTTAGCTTATTGTTCGTGAAATCTAATTTTTGACAATAAGTGTAGTAATTGACTAAGTATAGTCATAAATTCGAGATTAGACAAAGAATAACTTATGATATTTAGTATGTTGTAATTGACTGGTATTGTGAACGTAATTGATATGTAGGATTTAAATCAAAGAACGAGTTTAGTTAAACTGTAATCTACGCACGAGGCAAGTTTCCTAACCCTACTTGTTATCGTTATATAAATTGATTAATTCACCTTTCTACATTGAGTAATTTCCATTATTATTGATCAAGTCTGTTTTGTTTATTAAAGTTTATAAATCTTTCAAGCATGATGCTGTTATACAATACTTATTCTATTGTATACCTTTTGAGATTCTATTCAATTAAGTTATCAATTATTGTTAAACCTTGTTAGACTAGCGAACCCTTTTTGATTCGACTAGTCCATAGTTGATGAGCGTTCTAAATTTTAGAACCCTTGATGAATTGTCCAAACCAAACTTCCTTTGGTGTATACTCGAATGTCAAACTGAGATGAACAACCCTGTATAGGGGATTATTTACGCTTTAGCGTTAAGATATTGTGCACAGTATGGTACTAAGGGCTGATCCCCCTAAGTACGAGAAGACGAGAAGAAAGGTCCATAGTCTTATGACTGTTAAAGGTTTCAAGTATAACCCTTGGCAACCTAGGACATAGTTCAAGGTCTTATGACCCTCAGAAATTCTTTTGATTCTTGTTATTCATTCTTGATTCAAAAGTTGGACTTTTATATTCGAAGTTATTATTTTCCTCGCATGTTATTATATTGTTGTTTTCATTATTATACTTGTAGGCAATCGTGCTCACTCTTGCGTAATAATAATATTACAGTTAAGAACGAAAGAGCAGACGAACCTTCCACTAGTAAAGGCAAGGGCAAGCTTAGCAAGTAATGAAGACTGTTCTATTATTGTGGTTATGTAATTAGGATGATGTTGTTTAAGACTTATTTGTTTATAATTCCGCACAGATGTTTAAGGATAGAGTAACCTGGGATTTATTTATTATGTAGTTGATGTAACCCCATAAGGGGAGAGATTTATTATTATTTCTATCTATTACATGGTTTGCAATTACTTATGGGTAGATAGATGGATGATGTTGTATCGTGAACACCAAATCCTGTGGAAATAGAAGTACCGGATTTGGAGGTGTCACAAGGATACCTTGATTTCATTTCAGATTCTAACTCCCATGTCATTTCCTCAACATCGTGGTTTCTCCACAAAACTTTGACTTGAGGTATAACATTGGAGCGTAAAATATGTTCCTTCTTATCCAAGATTTGAACAGGAACCTCTTCATACGTCAAATCTTCCACTATTTCATCCGGTTCTAACTCAATAATGTGGTTCGTGTCTTCCACATATTTACGTAACATGGATATATGAAAAATATTATGAACACGAGATATACTTGGCAGTAAAGCGAGTCTATAAGCCACAGTTCCTACTCGATCGAGGATTAAAAATGGGCCAATGAATCGAGGATTGAGCTTTCCTCTCCTTCCAAATCTCGTAACTCCTTTCCATTGAGCAACACATAACAACACATGATCTCCAATATCGAATTCTACGTCCTTTCGATGAAGATCAGCATAACTCTTTCGTCGATCTTGTGAGGTTTATATACGTTGTCGGATCATTTAAATCTTTTCCGTAGTCATACGTACCAACTCCGGTCCCAACAACGTTGCTTCACCCACCTCATCCCAGCATACTGGAGAACGACACTTTCTTCAAAAAAATGCCTCAATTGGAGCCATGTCAATACTTGCTTGATAACTGTTGTTGTAGGAAAACTCCACCAATGGTAAGAACTTATCCTAACTTTCCTTGAAGTCAAGGACACAGAGTCTTAATACATCTTCAAGAGTTTGAATAGTTCTCTCTGACTGCCCGTCTGTCTGAGGATGATATGCCAAGCTAAATCGTAAATCCGTGCCCATAGCTTTCTGTAAACTAACCCAAAATCGTGATGTGAATCTTGGGTCTCGATCAAAAACTATGGATACTGTCATACCATGCAATCTTATAATCTCGTTTATGTACATACGAGCAAGACGTTAAAGTGTATAAGTTTCTCGTATAGGTAAGAAGTGAGCAAACTTGGTCAATCTATCAACAATGACCCAAATTGCATCTATGCCTTGATAAACCTTGGGAAGACCAGTAACAAAATCCATGGTAATGTGCTCCCACTTCCATTCTGGAATTTCAAGTGGTTGTAATGGACCTTTTGGTACTTGATGCTCCGCCTTGACTCGTTGACACGTTAGACACCTTGAGATAAACAGCGCTTTCTCTCTCTTCATATTGCCCCACCAAAATGTATGTCGAAGATCATGATACATTTTGGTACTCCCAAGATGGATTGAAAACGGTGTGTTGTGCGCCTCCATCATGATTTTATACTTTAAATCAGGGTCGTTAGGAACACAAAGTATGGAGTTGACTCGAAGTATTCCTTCTTCATCGATTCTTACTTCCGGCATAGGACCTTCTTGCACTTTCTTCCTCATACGCATCAGCTCCAGGTCTGAAATTTGAGCAGCTTTAACTTTATTAATTAAAGTCGGTTCTACTCGTATATTCGCCATCATCACATGGGTCTCCGGAGTCTTTAACTCTATCTCCATCCTTTGCAAGTCACACAAAATGGGCCTTTGTGTTGACAATATCGCACTCGAACCCGCATATGATCTTCTACTCAATGCGTCAGCTACCATGTTCGCTTTTCTAGGATGGTATTGAATGGTATGATCATAATCTTTTAACAGTTTAAGCGAACGTTGTTGCCGCATGTTGAGTTCCTTTTGGGTGAAGAAATATTTGAGGCTTTTATGATCCGTAAAGATCTCCACTTTCTCCCCATACAAGTAATGCCTCCAAATTTTAAGTAAGAAGACAACAGCTGCCAACTCTAGATAATGAGTAGGATAATTCCTCTCATATTCTTTGAGTTGTTGAGAGGCATATGCTATGACTTTCCTATGTTGCATGAGAACACATCCTAACCCTTTGCCCAAAGCATCACTGTAGATAATAAATCCCTTCGAGCCAGATGGTATTGTTAGAACAGGTGCTGAAATGAGTCTCCTCTTGAGTTCTTGAAAACTCTTCCCACATTCCTCGCTCCAATCGAATTTTATATCTTTCCGAGTCAGTTGAGTTAATGGAGTAGCGATTTGAGAAAACCCTTCCACGAATCTTCGATAATAACTAGCTAAGCCGAGAAAGCTACGTACTTCGGTCACTGATTTAGGTTGCTCCCAGTTTTGAATAGCTTCAATCTTTGTTGGATCAACAGATATTCCATGACTTGATACTAAATACCCAAGGAATGCTACTTTCTCAAGCCAGAACTCGCATTTCTTTAACTTAACATAAAGCTTGTTTTCACGAAGCTTTTGGAGTATAAGCCTCTAGTGTTGCTCATGATCTTCACGACTTTTGGAATATATGAGGATGTCATCAATAAAGACAACCGCAAAGTGATCCAAATATTCTTTGAATACTCGGTTCATCATATCCATGAAGACAGCAGGAGCATTAGTCAATCCAAAAGACATGACTAAGAATTCATAATGCCCGTATCGAGTTCTGAAGGCAGTCTTTGGAATATCCTCAGTTTTAACCTTCAGCTGATGATATCCAGAACGAAGATCAATCTTTAAAAAGAATTGTGCTCCTTGCAACTGGTCAAACAGGTCATCAATACGTGGCAATGGGTACCTATTTTTGATGGTGACATGATTCAACTCCCGATAATCAATACAAAGTCGCATACTCCCATCTTTCTTCTGCACGAATAGAACAGGAGCACCCCCAAGGAGACGTACTAGGGCGAATGAAACTGATGTCTAACAATTCCTACAGTTGGGTATTTAACTCCTGAAGTTCAATAGGAGCCATTCGATATGGGGCTTTGGAAATTGGTTTTGTACCGGGTTCAAGGTCGATACAAAATTCAATTTCACGCTCTGGGGGTAGGCCATGAAGTTCTTCAAGGAATACGTCAGGAAATTTATTAACAATAGAAATATCATTTAAAACTGACGTATTTTTGTTTAGATCCGTGACATGAGCTACGAAAGCTTGACATCCGTTTTTTAATAAACGAATAGCTTTATGGCTTGAGATGATAGTGATTGATTTTAATGGTTTGGTTACTTGAATTCGCATAATAGGTTAGTTAGGAATATAAAAGCTAACAACCTTACGAAAATAATCAATTTTTGCATGATGATTAGTTAACCAATCAATCCCTAGAATTACGCCAAATGCAAGTATTTTCAATTAAATAAGATCGACAGGTAATGTGAGGGTACCGATTTGAACCAAACAAGACTTATAAACAGTGGATGTAAGGAAGGTTTCTCCCAATGGAGTTTCAACAGATAAGTCAAAGTCTAATTTCTTCGGAGTCAAATTTAAACGTTGAGTGCAAGTAGGAGAAATAAAAGAATGGGTAGAACCGGTATCAAATAGGGTATATACTTCGCTAGAGTTTATGATAAGCTTACCCGTGATGACTTCGTTCGGGTTCCTTGCTTTCTGGGAAGTCACAACAAACGCTCTCCCTTGAACTACCGGTTTTGTCTTGTCTGGGACGACCTTTGATGCCTCCATCCCAGCTGGACTTGACTTTGGTGCACGATAAACTTGGGCTAGGTGACCTTCTCTTCCACAATTGTAACATGCTTTGGATGGCATCAAGCAGTTTGGATTGATGTATCCCTCCCCTCCACATTTGAAGCATATGATAGGTGGTCGTTCTTCTTCCTTAACGATGGGTGCTGATGCTAACGTCTTTCCATCATTGTTGAATCTCCTCTTCTTGAAATGTCCATTCTTATTGCTTTGGCCATGATTACCACTGAAGTGGTTACCATTTCTGGCACGTTAATTCCCTCCATGCTTATTGTCACCGCTTCGATGACTGTTATCACTGGTATTATCATTTTGTCGGCAACTCTCTTTTGGTTGGGTTGACTCATTATCGCGTTCCAATAACTGAGCCCTATTAACAACATCTGAATACAAACACAGTTTATGAGAGTTAAGATATTGACGTATCTCGGGTTTCAAACCTCTTACAAACATTCACGTCATTCTCTCCTCATTATCAACCAAATGGGATGCAAACCGGGATAACTCAGCAAACTTGGCTTCGTACTGTGACACGGTCATGTTGTTTTACTCTAGCTTAATGAACTCTACCTCTTTCATGTGACAAATACTCTCGGGAAAGTACTTGTCGTTGAACAGTTCTTGGAACTTCTCGCAAGACATCTTCAGTGCGGCAGGTTGAGTACGCTTTACAGATTTCCACCAGTAATCTGCCTCTGCCCGCAACATGAAGGTGGCAAAGGGAACCTTTTGCTCCTCGGAGCATCCCAAGACATCAAATATCTTGTTGATCTGCTTTATCCACGTCTCTGCCTTAAGTGGTTTTGGCTCTCCAAAAAACTCTGGTGGTCCCAGTTCTTTGAACTGCTTAGCGGTGACCGTCCGAGAGTTGCCATTGTTTCCACCTGCATTTTGGACACGAGTCGCTCTTGCCTGATGTTGCATGAATTGCATAAAATCTCTGAACATTCCATCATTCATCATCTGGTCAGTGTTGTTGTTTGCCTGAGGATTGTCGCCTTCCTGATGCACATTATCTTGATTATTGATCTGTGGAGACTCAACGGTCTCTTGTGCTCCATTAATGTTCTCAACATTCTCGGATGTCATTTTCAAATACTGCCATAAAATAAGGGTTAATTAACATATCACATATTATCCTTATACTCTGACCGACCAATTAAATACCAAATAAACTTAGGTAGGTCATACTAGCGAAAGAATTCCCCGTCTCTCCCCTCCTAGTTCTTGTCTCACATCTCAGCCAGGGATCACATCCCTAAGCTTTGATACCAACTGTGACGCCCCCAAAATAGGTATACATCACCTATTTTGAGTTGCCAGATACATGGTACAAAATACAAATAAAAACTTAATTATACAAGTGTCGTGCAAAATACGACAAAACATAAGCTGTGAGTTTTAATACAACATTGTCTTCTAAACAGTGTTCAAACTCAAAATAAGTCCTCAATACCTTTATTTTCACACTATTTCATAGAATAGTGAGGACTACTAATGTTATCATCTAAACCGTCACTCCGTTTCCCGACTAGTCCCCGCTACGTTCTCATTTCCTGAAGATAATAATGAAAGCAAAAGGGTGAGCTCAACTAGCCCAATAAGAAATATTAAGACTAAGATAATACAGAATAATTTATCATTAGTCTTCAACAGTGTTAAACTGATAAAATATAACAAACATCAAGTTTAACTGCAGCGGAACTAACAATTAATTAAAAGAGTCAAGTAGAGAATAAAATCTACTATTTTATATGATTTAAAAGGTTTTTCATCACTTTTATCGTTGTGACTCAGATTAATAAATAATTCACATCATCCCTGCACTACGGCCAAGGATATTCATTAGTATCATAACCACAAATTATCCATGCACTACGGGCCAATGATATTCGAGTATTCATCAATGGTCATGATCATGCCAACAACTGTCCATCAATGCACTACGGGCCAATAAGGACTTTTACCACATCATTTGTAACATTACGGTTATGATTACATCGAATAATCCCTGGTCATAATCATTCCAAGTCCATCTATGCACTACAGGCCACAGATGACTTTCAACAAAATATAAACATGAGGATGATGACAATGATATAAGAATTCAATAAAATAAGTTCAAGAATTAATTTATCCAGGAACCAATAACGTTCAAATTGTCAACATGATACTACTTTGTAGAGTAAAAATTCAAGAATGCTCGGAAGAATATTTCCATGAAAAGATACTGGATGAAGCGCAAATATCAAGGATATTCCACTAATTTCATGGAGTATAAACGCTAAAACTTTAACCAACTGAGTATAATAAAGAATGGAACCAGGTCATGCATAAACGCACAGACAAGATATTCCGACAGGATAATAAAGAATGGAACCAGGTCATGCGTAAACGCACATACATGATATTCCGACAGAATAATAAATAACGGAACCAGGTCATGTGTAAACACACAGACATGTTATTCCAATAGAATAATAAAGAATGGAATAACAACCCTTATGAGTATTGAAAGAAAATAACTCTCTTCATGAATACGAAAGAAATAATACTCATTACGAGTACAACAAATAATATCCCTTACCGTAAAAGAAGAGTATTCCGACTAGTAGGACGATGATAGTCTTGAAGAAAACTTGCACTACGCTCAAAGCTTCTTAAAACTCTAAAGAAATACGCTTAAGATTATAGAAGAATTCTCTAAACTTCTTGTGTAGTTTTCAATTCTAACTAAGCATTCTATTTATAGGAAAATAGAAAGGATACTATGCTGCACTATGTAATAAAATATAATATATTCTATTTATAATCAAATAAAACAAAACTTTATAAAAAGTATTCTGTTTTATATAAAAAGATTTTACTATGCAAATACGATGCAGACACTATATAAATACTATGCATAACAAAATATAATATATTCTATTTATAGTCTAATAAAATAAATAACTTTATAAAAGTATTCTGTTTTATATAAAAAGATTTTACTATGCAAAATACTATACATAATAGAATATAATATATTCTATTTATAGTCTAATAAAACAAATAACTTTATAAAAGTATTCTGTTTTATATAAAAGCTTTTATGTTTTATTACATTAATAATACTAGTAAAACAATATATATATATATATATATATATATATATATATATATATATAAACTTTCGCGATTTCATAAAAAGACACCTCAATATATTTAACAACATTTATCATCATTATTATAATTCACAATATTAATCAACCAGGTCGTTCCCAAGAAAGAGGGGGCTTTCCAATAAGGATTTCTCCCTATTGGAGCGCAATTAGGTGACCAAACCTCTCCTTGACAGAACTTCTAGACATCGTTAATATTACAAATAATAATATTAATAACTCTGTCATCTCAATTATTGATTTAATAATATATAAAATATCAACAATAATTGAATCAAATAACGTGAGATATTATGCAATAATTGATGTAGCAATAATTGAACAAAACTGAGTGACTTCTCACGTAAGCATCAATAATCAATACCGTGTGCTACTATGAAATCACGCGTATTCCTGTACTTTTAACACCGGGTGTTTCAACAGTTAACGGTAAAACTTCCTCCGTTATTTTCATAAAATATTTTTGTCGTTTTCTCAATCCGATAATAATTCTGTTGTGGGGTCCACCAATGATTGTGCCGTCGTACAAATATTCCCCGTTAAAACGAATATTCCCTGACCAATCGAATATTATATAACAACTTGCGTAATTTATAAAATTTATAAATATTAACCACAACTATAACATTATATCAAATTCATTCCATAATATTTAAAAATGATATTTATAGAAAAATCATCTTTATTAAAAAAAAATTGAGGTCTTACATCGGGGGGTGCCTAACACCTTCCCCTCGTATAACCAAGCCCCCAAACTCTAACGAATCTCTGTTTCACAGACCAGTTACGCAGTGTCACATCACTTGGTCTATGTAAAAACTTTTTCTCGGTTGAGTTGGTGAAACCATTTAAAAATACCAATTGGCGACTCTTACAGTCCAATCGTGGACATATACATGCCGAACCTTTTCACAACTTATTTTTTCAAACAAATCTCACCTAACATGAGAACACCAAAAGACAAGAACAAAAAAGGGACAAATAAAATCTCGATGTCGACACTCTTCATTTAATACCTTTCTAGATCCAACTAATTTATTTCTCAGCTTGATCTACTGTACCATGATTAGTAATATATCTTTAAAACATTTTGAATTTATCCCTAACTTACTTCACTTCTTATCATTATTTTAGTCAACAATTTCTTCTACCATGATTGTTTAACCTACTATTAATCTCATTCTTTGGATATAAAGTACCTTCAATCATCTTCACTTTCTTTTCTAGCAGTTTTTCTATCCTACACAAATTTTCTCGACCAAAAGAATATGATCACCAAACATAATCTTTTATTATTATTAGGGATTAAACTTTACTCAAGTCTTTTATAGTATCTTTCAAAATACTTTAGATTTATCGCTAACCCAAGTTATACTATAATTCAACATATTTAATGCATAATTATTCCCTTTTCTTTAACAAATTTTGCAATTACATTCCCAATTTATAATATACGTATTATATATTAACAAGTTTTATAGATAACATTTCAATTCATCTTACCACTATTACTATCTAATGTACATATCCCTTAATCATAGACCAAAAGATGAAATCTATTATCTTTACCAAACTTATACAAAAGCTGTAACTTCTACCGTACATATAGAGGTATTCACACATACTATTCGAGATATTATCTTAACATTCTTACCATTACAAATATTTCAAAATCCAACTTTCCTTTTTAGACGTCTTCGCTCCCTTCACCTGCTGGTTTGGATTTGAGTATTTGGTTTTCCCTTAGGTTAATATTTCTGGGGTTTGGACAAAATTTTGCAATGTTTCCCTCCATCCCGCAATTGAAACACTTAATCCCGATGATCTTATTATTCCTACTATTCTCGTTCCGTGGACAACCATTTGAATAATGCCCAATGTTTCCACAAGTAAAAATTTGAGTCCCTCTAAAAATACATACCCCTCCGTGCTTTTTCCCACAAATATGATAACCTTCACTCCTTTGACTAATGCTACTATTTCCCTCTTTCCTAGAGTTATTTGGATAAGTTTCATCCCATTTCCTTTTACAATCTCTCTTCTTTTTACATTTCTTTAATGATTCATTTCTTGATTCATCAGTCCCCTTCAACTCCGGTGGTCCCGCTAATTTAAAATCCAAGGTAATCCTTAAAGTATTAGGCTCAACTTCTGGTGAATTCTCTGACCTTCCTTATAAAGCTTCTAATATCATGTTTACCAACTGTTGGGTTGGGTTTGTCTCTAACTGGTTCCCGTCGATCTCTACTGGTGATCTTCCTTGTGATTCCATTTATCTAAAGATACCAAATAACTAAGTATAAGTATAATAATCAAATCAATTTGGTAAACAACAATACGTATTTCACGTGTAGATAGTTATATATATATTCAACATATATATATATATATATATATATATATATATATATATATATATATATATATTCTAGATTCTCAAAGAACAAATACCTAACCAACTAATGATTTATATATATTTTCACTAGTTCTTCCCAACGAATTACTACATTAGGAACACTATACTATTACAACTACAGCTCTTCTACTTCCATCTATTTCCCTAACCTCTTATGCTCTTCATTCCCTTCTCTTAAATTAACTTTGATACTATCAATCAACCCTCTTACAGATATCTATAATTTCTCCAGCTACTATTTAAAATCTATACAATTGCTTCTCTTTTACTGTTACTCTAACTTCTTTTCCTTCTTCTTATGTTGTACCTCCTTCTGGCTCTATATGAACCTCATCAAAACTTTAATCTCCTTCTTCACTTAACTCCATCTTCGGTATTCTTCGTGAGTACTCTCTACATCTACCGTAGCTTTTATAACCTCAAATATTTTGTTGTGAACTACTTCTGCTAACACTTCCGCTATTCTGTCCTTCAGATCATTCTTTATTGTTGTAATTTATTTTGGTTCAAGTACTATCTTAAGTGGAACAATCTGCTTTTTACTCATTATATGAATATACTTAACTTCTTCACTTACCAAAATATTAATTTGATATTACTAACTTATGTAATCAATTTATTTTTACTTTTCTCCAACTTCTGCTGATGAATTTCCTTAATTCATCTCCTAAAAACTTATCTTTAGTTTATCTTTATTACTGCTCTCTCCCTAATACAAAATCTCTTATTTTCTTCACCATAGGCTCTAAACTTCTTGCCATATCCAACTTCAAATCTCACCCTTCCAGGTCACTTCCTAGATCCATCACCATCTCATTTCTTACAACATAAATTATTTCCATACAAAACATTTTATTTCCATAATCTCCTCATTTCCTACAACTTCTCTTTGTCTATTCTAGACATTCTTAACATCTCTAGAATATCTACTTACAATGAGTATTTAAATTTTTTCCTTAATACTATATCTAAATTTATCTCCTTATTACCTTCACTACGTTCTCTCAGGTCATATCCTAAGGTATTCCTACCTTAGATCTATAACCTACTGCTCTGATACCAAATTATGACACCCCCAAATTCTCTACATTTTTTATAGCAGATTTGGTACTCACGTAAATATTCCATAAGATAATAATTCCCATAAATCCAAGATTCACAGTACTCATATCAACTAATAGTTCTCGTCAGAACAATTATTGTAATTAAGTACCCTCACTTGGATATACGGGTTTAGTATCTTACTAATATTTCTTCTATATCAATAATTTCTATCAATCTGACCTGCATAGTATTAATGGTATGGTTCTTAGAACTGAGAAGCGCTGCCTCAATACATCAGAGAAGCCCAATGTCTGTTAACACTATCATTCAAATGCATAGTTCATAGAGATACTGTACTACTTTCTAATTTTATTAGAATAAAAACTAAACACTGAAAACTTATAATACATTACACAATTAATATACCATTACATGGATTCAAAATATCGTTAAGTATTACATTATAGATCTCAAAATGGATAACCGTGTTTTAAGCCTTTCTGTCCATAAATACCGGAACCGCTGGAATACATCATTTCTATCTGCAAATTAAAATTTTTTGCAAGGATGATCTACAGAAAGCTCAACAAATTTTGATCAAGTGACAATATTATACCCACACCAAATATGGATTTGAATGAACATAAAGTTCAAAATTTTTTCACATATATATACCGAGGTTTATCAGCTAAACCCCGCCCATTGCGAATTTTTGTCAGTTTTATAGACTTAGAAACTCGGGTTGATCCACTCAACCAAACAATCTAGGAGTATGCATATCATCCTATCTAAATATTGTCCGGTCATTGTTATAAATGTCGGTACAAAACCACCGGTCAGCCTGTTACTGCCGGTCATTATAGTGTCTGTATATATGTTTGTACCAAACAACATTGGTTTCTCACAAATCTATGCTTTGATATCAAATCAAATGCATTTTTACGCAAACAACAGATCATATGTCTTGGTTATGTTTGAATAAGAATCATAACCTATTAACAACAGAAACCATGAACATTGTATATCACAAGATCATAATAGAAAACTTGCATTTAACAAATAATTAAATGAAGTTAGAACACTTACATTGGAAATATAAGGTTTGCATAAAATGCAGAAAAACTTGCAACAAATGCGAATATTCAATATTAATCGTAGATGTCGAATAATCAACAATAATTATCCACTAACAGATTTGAAAAATAATAACTCAAGTTTAAGTTAGGAAAAACTTGTCTGCTCGACGATCAGCTAATTTATAATATTTGAAACTGTCTACGCAATCTAAATATGTCCATTGCAGTAATTAGAAACAATAAAAGTTGATATCAAATCAATTTATTAGTGTCTGGGTTGTATTCGATGTCTATTCGGTGTTTTATAGTTTGATAGGATAATGTATCGAATTACTTTTTGAGTAAACTTTGTTTGAGAGTTTAAATATTATTTATAATAATTTCTAGAAGCTTAAAACAATTTCTAAATGATTAATATTAATTTTAACTAATTTATTATTAATCAAAATAATTTTAAAATCATTAATATTATTGTTAAGTAATTAATAATCATTCATAATGATTTTTAAACCATCAATATGATTTTCTATTATTGATAATGATTTTTAATTCATTAGTTTTATTTTTAAATAATTTAATATTATTTAAAATGATTTATTATTATTATTATCTAATTTATTACCAATTAAAAAACGATTTTACCAATCATTAATATAATTATTAATCATTCATAATAATTATTAAATCATCAATATTACTTTTAAATAAATTATTATTATTGATAATGATTTTTAAATCATTAATTTCATTTTAAAATAATTTATTATTATTTGAAATGATTTATTTTCATTTTTACTAATTTATTTACTAGCATTATTAAATAATTTCATTACTATTAATATTTAAATAAATTAAATATTAATGAAATTTTATGTCAAAATATTAAAAATTACTTATTATAATTTAAAATGTATTTTAGAAATTAATTATTATTTAATAATAATTATTTAGTATTAATTTTTATTTATTCATTTTATTTTAATTATTTTTAAACTAAACTGTTGCTAAAGGCTTTGGTGACATGAAGCGTCGCTAAAAGTGTTCTTGAAGTCTGATGAATAGCCCTTACCCCCCTACTTTGACCAAGATTAATTTTCAATTTATTAAGTTTCTGGGTTGGTTAGTGTAGCAACCCGATATTTTCTACATAAATAAATAAGAAATTTTGTGTATAAATTTTTTTTTTATATTAAGGATGATGATTTGTACAAGATAATGTGTATGTGTATTTATGTGGTAAACAAAAATATATTTATTACATAAATATTTACAAATAATTTATTTTAGAATTTTTGATTATTATAAAGTATATTCTTATAATAATTAAATTATGGTAGAAATATTTTATTAATTATTTTCCACGAAAATATAAGCATATATTATTTAAATAATATATGAAGTAAATTTTTTTTTGAATAATTATAATAATTATTTTATTATATGAATTTTAGTACAAGTTATTAAGTGAATTATTTTACCTTAATTATTAAGGTTAAATAGGAAGAATAAATCGGATATGGAATCCAAACCCTAATTTTAGATTATTGTCAAGGTATGAGAATAATAATATAATATTAATTATATTTTGATTTTTCAGTGCTATGAATATGTACTATTTTTTCGTATTGATAATGGTAGGTCAATTACGGTGTATTATGACCAAACTCTAGTAATAATGTTAAACCCTAATTTGATATCCAAATTAGAGTGCAAGATTATTTTATAAGTGTGTTATATAATTTATGTCGTATATCAAATGTATTAATCAGGTGAACCCTAATTAAAATTCTAGAAATCCTAATTTTTATTTTTGAAAAACCCTAAGTTATTATAAAACCCTAATTGCTAAATTAGCAAGGTTAATTATAATTATATGATCTAAACTCTAATGTTACTGTATAAGGTAATTAGATAATTAATTATAATTAGAAAGCCCAAATTTCAAAATTTTAGAAGCTAAAAGTTATTTAATTTTTATTTTATTTTTTTTGTGCAAACCCTAATTGCTAAATCCTACAAATGCTATGTGCTAAACCTTAGGGTCAAACTCTAAGGGTTTGACAAGTTCCAATTTTTCCATTAAATGATTTATCAAAAGACCATTATGCCCCTTTGCATTATTAAAGCTATAGAATAGGTCTTGACAATTATGGTGAGTTGGTTACTAACCCTAACAACTCCACATGCTCATAATGGACAGCACACAACCCTAGCTCAGCCATTCATGCATTTAATTTGTCTATAAATAGATTGAAAGAGAGAGAAAATGCATTTGGTTACTAAAAAATTTCACAACACCTAACCAAGACTTCCTCTCACAAAGACCCACGAAATTTGTAAGTTTTATAGTCCCAAAACACAGCCCCACGTCCACCATAAACAAATCAGCAACACAAAATCAGAAATTTATCAAAGAAAGGTATAAAACCCTAGCTTTAATTTCTGTCCAAAATCTGTGTTAGATGTTATGATTAAGTGTTAGAATATGTTGTTTATGTTGTCTAATGTTGATCTGGGTTGCTAGATGTTAGATCCATAACACCTAGAGGCTCAGATTTAAGTTTTAAAGAAATTTGGAAAAAAAAAATTTTAGATCTGACAATGAATGTCAGGCCTTATAAATCATTGCTCGTTCGTTGTTTGTGTTGTTTTAAAGCTTCAATATGTAGCCTGGTATATGGTCTTTAAGATGCAAGTGGTAGAATAGTCATTTGATGTCTAGATTTGTTGTTATTAACGGTCAAAGGCCGTTGACCGGCATTGACCGGGCATTTTCTGGGTAGCCCAGAAAGCCAAGAACCGCCTCTGACAAGTTTTTCAAGCGTTCAGATCTGTCATGTTATTGTTGATCTGTGTTTATAGATGTATCTAAGTTATACTATGTTGCTTGTACTATATTCTCATGCCTTAAGATCACATATATAGTATATAGGTTGAAATTTCTGGCCGGTCAAACTAGTGAAGCCGATCATGTTTTCTGTTTTCTGGGTAACCCAGAAAACGTAAGAACATGACGACTGACATAGTTTGACCATATTAGATCTCGCGATTTTGATGTTGTTGTTATAATTTTATGTAATGGATCTCTAGACTTACATGTGTTCTACAACCTGAAATCTTTAGATCACTAATACCTTACATGTATTACAAGTTGTGGAAGCCCAAAGTAGGCCTCACGAACTGTTCTTCATTTCTGGGTAACCCAGAAATGAAGAACAGCTCTAACAGCCACTTTGGATAGTTAGATCTGATTTGTTATGTATTATATGATTATGATTGTTGCTGTATCGTGTAGTACTATATTAGTTCTATAATCTGTGAGCAATAGATAGTCCAGAAACAGCTTGGTATGATCATAAATCGCGGTCAAACTAGGCCACATGATCACTGACTTGGTGTTCTGGGTTTGTATGAAGAACATGAAGAACATCTATAGCGACAGTTTTGTCACTATAGGTGGTCTTTAGCGACAGATAATATATTATTTTTCGAAAATTAATTATTAAATAGAAAAAAATAGTTTTTAATTATTAAAAATACCAAATAAATTATTAAAAATTATTTCAAATTTCAAAAATTAGTTTTTAATTATTTTAAATATATTTCATAAATATTTAATATTTTTTAAATATTAAAAGTATTTAATTTGTTTGATTATAATATTAAACAAATTATTTAAAAATGATTTTAATATTGGAAAAATCATTAAAATTATATTATGATATAAGAAAATATTTTAAGTTATTTTTAATGACTTTTAATATTTTGTAATAAATTTCATTAATAAATTAATATTAATGATAATTAAGTTATTTACTAAATGAATTAAATAAATTAATTAAAAATGATTTTATTATATTAAAAATCATTTTAAATAATAATAAGGTATTTAAAAATATTTTAAGTTATTAAATATAACTTTTAATATTTAATGAAAAATTTTATTAATTAATTATTATTAATGATACTAAAGTTATTTAATAATTTAGTTTAAAAATGATTTTAATATTATAAAAATTATTTTAAATGAAAATAAAGTGTTTAAAAATATTTTAAGTTATAAAATATAACTTTTAATATTTAAAAGATAATTTCATTAATAAATTAATATTAATGATTCTTAACTCATTATTAAAAATAGTAAATTTATTTAATAATTATATTAAATAAATAGTTTAAAAATAATTTTATTAATTTAAAAATAATTTAAAAGGATATAAATGAATTAAAAATATTTAAAGTTTTGAATAATGACTTTTAATATTTTGATAAATAGAACATTAATACCTTAATATTAATGGTAATTATTTAGAAATGATTTTAAATGTTTTAAAAATCATTTAAGGGTAATATTAATACTTTAAAAATATTTTGAGTTATTATAAATAACTTTAATATTTTGGAAATGATTTCATTAATATTTTAATATTAATTAGATATTAATGATTATAGAATTATTTAGTATTTAAATCATTTAATAATGATACCGAGATTTGAAAATTCATGATAAATAATATTAAATGTTTAAAAATTATTATAAGTCATTTAAAAATAATATGACTGATATTAAGTTACAGTACAGAGTCTTAGACTCGATAATTACCTGATAAAGTTGTCGGGGCACCGACATGTTTCAGAAATTGATTTGGACTTAGATAATGTGATTAGGTAAGTGATTATTTGTGATTCAATGACTGTTAAACCTATGTGCCAACGTGATTAGGGAATGTGCTGACTATAATAAGCAGTTATATGATATGATATGTTATTCTAATCAGACAAATGATCTATTTAATGATAGGGCTTGATAGAAAAGATAAATCTAAGTTGTGTAAGCAGCAGACAAGGCAAGTATCTAACTCTTTACATTTACTTTATGCAACGGACATGCGTAAGATAATATCTGAATTGTTCATTTCAATTGTTCAAATATTTCAACCTTTGTATATACTTATGCAATGATTCTGTATAAGTAAGTTATTAAACTGTAATTGTTGTACAAGTTCCTTTATTCTGTTATTATTGATCAAATTATATATTTTGATCGTTAATTTCTAAAACATGGTTATACAAGTGTCCCCACTTGGATAATCATTATATTTTATCACATGTTGATACATACTTATCGGTGTTCAGTATGTATAAGTTGAATTAAAAGTCGTCTAAGCTATTTGATCCAGCTAGACATATATTTAAAGTTGTTGTTGAACAAGATAAAACTTTATCCTACTAAATTGTTTTGGTTTGGAATCAAGACTGGTATGAACATCCCAAATATGGGAAACTTTTATGCGCCTAAGGCGGGAATGCTGGATGAAAATATCGTCCTTTAATGTAGTATTGATCAATACAGGACATAACGGGCTGATCACCGCCCGTGCCCGTAAGTAATGAAGGTTTACAGATGAAGTTCTGTTTAACCTTTTCGAAAATAGAAAATAATATTCGTAGTTTGTCAACTGATCCTCATTTATAGTCAGTACGTAGTTTCAAAAATTTGAAATTGAAATGATATGTTCTTTATTATCGGTTCAGTTTACTTTACAACTGTTGATTCGTTGTAGAAGTATCGTTCAAAGAAAATATTAAATTCGTTCAGCTAACTGTTACTGTTGCTATTACTTGCTGGGCACTCAAATGCTCATCCTTGCTTAAATTTAAATGTTTTCAGCTAAAGGTGAACAACCTGGAGGCTCTTCTAAGAACAAAGGGAAAGGGAAGATCGCTGAATGAATGATAAGGCTATCTTTTGTAATAACTAGACTTTATTACGGTAATGATGATATATATTAATTATCATGTAATGAAACGAATGTTTGAAGGTTTCGTACTTGGGATTGAAAACTCTGATAATATGTAAATTAAATTTGATAATCTATACTATTGTTATTATTATTAGTATTATTCCGCTCATATAAATGGTATCGTGAAGCACTGAGTTCGGGTTTTAAGTACCTGAATTTGGGGGCGTCACATTATGGTATCAGAGCCATAGGGTTAAAAACCTTAGGTGGGTTAGACCTTAGGTTATAACCTTAGAACAGAGGGAAACATTGAAAATATAAATAACTTATATAGAGTTTAACAAGAGATGAATTGACTAAATTCATCGTCAAACAAAATAAATTATAACTTATATAAAACTCTTAATTGATGTGTGTATATATTATATGCTAATCAGGATAATTTATGTGTGTAGATGTCAGGTGAAAAAGGATTAGGATACCCTCGGATCGTAAATAAGGAGCCGATATCAAAGCCAATAGCTGAAATAGAGGCTAAGAGTGAAAGCAACCTCGATGAGGTGGTTATTGTGGAAAATATCGTACCAGATCCGAAAATAGTAGAACTAACCGATAGTGATTCAGACACTGAAGTTGGAGCTAATCACGCATCAACCGAAGTGCAAAATCTGCGGGACCAGGTTTCCTCTTTGGAACAGTTGTGGGAAATAGAAAAGCTGCTAAATAGCCAACTGCGGAAAGCATTAATAGAAACAATGGAAGAACAAGATAAGCTTAAAATCCAAATTGACCAAATTGGAACTAAAAGCAACAAAGCATGCGCAGCTCCGAGCAAGATGGGAAAAAGAAAGATGAAAGACCGTGATATAAGAAATCCTGATAACAACGAAGGAAAAATTAATCGAATAGAAAGGTGTGCAAATTGTGACAAGAAACATGAAGGTGTATGCAGAAAAGGGGAATATGTTTGCTACAATTGCGGACAGAAGGGACATTTCTCTCCTCATTGTCCCAATCCAACACAATGTGTCTGTTTTAATTGTGGAATAGAAGGTCATCAGGCGAAAAGTTGTCCAAGGAAAAGGTGTAATAAATAGGCAGTATAGGTTCTGTTGTGTAGGTGTGTTTAATGTAATATGTGCTTAGTATGTCTGTGTAAGGCTATATTCTCAACTTTTGTAATGATCAAGTTTGTAAATCCTGACTTTTGTAGTCACAAAGCGATAGCAGTATGTGCTATGTTATGTAAATTACTACGACTTAATGAAAATGAATTTATGTTTGAGTGATGAAACAAGTTTAAAGTATTAAACTTATATGATAAGGTTTAGAATGTAAGTTAAATTTATGATTTTATTTAATCAGATAATGCCGCCAAGACGTCAAACTAGAAACCAAAGGGCAGAAGAATCTGTCAACAACGTCGAGGGACAACCACAACCAGATCCAATGTAGCAATTTGCGAACATAATAGCTCAGGGCATGCAACAAGGAATGCCAGCCGCAGGGAACCGGCAGGACAATCGCTTGGCAAACTTTAAAGATTTCAAAGTTGTAGGACAGCCCGAATTTAGAGGTACAACTGACCCTGTAGAAGCCCAAACTTGGGTTAAAGAAATTGAAAAGGCGTTTGTATTAGCTAGGGTAGCTGAGGGGCAAAAGACCGCTTTTGCCACCTACATGATGAAGGGTGGGCCAAATTTTTGGTGGGAAACGAATCAGGCGAGGGCTGGAGCAGGTCTAGGTGTAGTTTCTTGGGAAAGATTCAAAACTTTATTTTTCGAAAACTATTTTTCATCTAGTATGCAGGTTAGGATGGAAATAAAATTTCTTGAATTAAAACAAGAAAATATGACGGTGTCCGAATACGCCGCTAAGTTTAATGAGTTGGCTAGGTTTGCTCCGCATCAAGTTGATACGGAGGCTAGACAAGCACGAAGGTTTGAGCTGGGATTAAAATCCTGGCTCTACAACAAGGTGGCAGTGTTGCAAATCCCTACATTTGCAGCACTCATGGAGAAAGCTATTATTGCTGAGGAGGGGAGTGAGGCCATGAGCCTATACAACAAAGAAAGAAGGAATAAGGGTAAGGCTGAGGGATCTGGGAAGGTGGAATCAAACCGTGGAAATAGGAGTGAAAAGAGAAAGGGAAACAACTTTGGGGGTATACAGGTGAAGCATGTGGGTACAAAGAAGAAGCCGCTAATACAATATGGGAACTGTGGCAAGAACCATTTGGGGGAATGCCTGAAAGGTAAATTTGTATGTTTTAAGTGTGGGCATGAGGGTCATATCTCTCCCAACTGCCCCAATACTAGAACTGTTAATGGGTGTCTTCTGTGCGGATCAAAGGAACATAAGGTGACGGACTGTTTGAAAAGGAGGACGGAGGCAGAATGTAAGACCCCGAATTTTATGAAATAAAAGTATTCAATTTTTCTTATAATTACTATTTTGTAAATGGTTAAATTGATAAAAGTTAAAGTTATGGGTGAAATGTGAAAATTTTTCAAAATAAACAAGTGGTTATAAAATAATCATTGTTGTCGGAGAATATTCGTTGGTCGTGGAATATTCTTTTTGTCGGAGAATATTCGTACGACGACGCAGCTATTTGTGGGCCCCATAACGAAAAACAGTCAGATGAAGATAATGACAAAAATTGAGTTTTTATAAATAACAGCGTAGTTGTTACCGTTAACACTGTTGGAATACCCGGTGGTTAAAACACAGTAATACGCGTTGTTGCACAGTAGCACACGGTATTGCACCAATTATTGATTTTTATGTAAGAATGCATTACTCAATAATTGTTACAGTAATTACTGTTCAGTATTTTATTTTATTGATTCAATAATTGCTGCGTTGAAATTTTATATTACTATTGTTTTAATAATTGCCACTACACAGTATTTTCTATTATCGGAGCAATAATTCATATTATCTGAATAATATTATTAGATAACATTATTGACAATGTCTAGAAAGTTCTATCTAAGGAGAGATTTGGTCATCTAATTGCGCGCCAGTAAGGAAGAGATTCTTATTGGAAAGCCCCCTCTTTCCTGGGAACTACTTAGCTGTCAGTAATGTGATTCTGTAATATTATTTGTGAATAATTAATTATTGATTTATATGATGAGAAAAATATTGATTTTATGTGGATATAGATGGAGAAAAATTTTAATGTGACAATTGTTGAAAATTAATATTTTATTTTTTTCTGATAAAATAATTCATTTAAATATATTATTTTAATAATATATTAATGGTGATATTTTTACAATGAATGTGGGATATATAAATAAATGAGGAGGAAGAGTATTTTTGTTAGATTAAATGTTTAACACATGTTTTGTGTGTTGGTGGACACAATTCTTGACCGAAAATTTATTATTGACTGTAAAATCGCCCGTTTGTGGATTTCGGTCAATTTCTGTTTAGAATTTGGAAAAACTTTCTTCTGCAAAGTTGTAGAGAATTGAATTTCCTATAAAAACTCGCGAGATTCGAATTTTCTGATAAAGGGCTATTTATTATGAATTATTGAAGTTCCGAAGTTCCGAAATAATTGATTTTGGGAAGTTTTATTTATTTTTATTAACAAAAATGTTTTTTACACTTTGGTGGGCCCCACTTGCACATGTTGATGGCTGAATCCAGATTTTCAAAGGTGGGCTAAGAAAAATTTATAATTATATTATTATTTTATTAAATTTTCTGCTTTGGTGTTCTAAGCAATTTCCTATAAATAGGGTGCTTAGGTTAGAATTGAAAATCACACCAGAAACTGAAGTTTTCTCTCTATTTCTCTCTCGATATATTGAGCGTATTCTTGTGAGTATTTTGATACTTTGAGTGTTGCTATACGGGGCAAGTTCGTTCAGCGTTATTCCAGTCAAAAGTACTGCTCTTTTGAGGTAAGGGATAGTAAGGGATGTTATTTTATTCGAAAATGATATTATTTCTTCAATATCATTATGCCAAAATATTGGTTGGAAATTTTTATCAAATTTAAAACATTTCATGTCAGGGTTACTATTCATGAGTTACTATTCACGAGTTACTATTCATGAGTTACTATTCACGAGTTACTATTCATGAGTTACTATTTACGAGTTACTATACATGAGTTACTATTCATGAGTTACTATTCACGACGGGTTACTATTCACGAGTTACTATTCATGAATTACTATTCACGAGTTACTATCCACGAGTTACTATTCACGGGTACTATTCACTACAAAATTGGTTTCTTTTTCTAACCAAATTATAGTTGATTTATGAATATTACTCTAGAGATTAAAACTATGTATTGATTATATTGATTTTATTATCATATATAACATTTTTATAACCCTGATGTTGAAATTCTCTTTCACTGGAGTGTAAAGATGGGTAGATTATTGGTATGATCATGACTATAGGTTCTCTTTGGCCAGTAGTGCAAAGTTGAATTGTTGACTGGTATGATCATGACCATTGAATTTATATTGAATATCTTTAGCTTAAGTGAAAATGTGAATTTATCAACATGGTTATAATTATTGTTTATATAAATTCTGAAATGATTATGTATTTCTTTGATATATGAATGTCTTTGGCCTGTAGTGCAAAGATGACATGTTGTTGAATATCTTTTGGCCTGTAATGCAAAGATGAACTGTTGATGAATATCTTTGGCCTGTAGTGCAAAGATGAATTTATTAGTATGATTATGAACAGGAACTGTGATTTGGTATAATCATGATCTTTGATGTTTCAGGTAAAGACAAGTGATAAAAATTATCTTCGTCCTGAATGCGAAGAGAAATTTAGAACTACAATTATGATTATGAGTTATTTATATGATTGTGGAAAGGAACTGTTGATTGATGTTACAGGGATAAAACATTGTTGGTGAACTTTTAACATGGAGAAGATAATAGACTTTATGGTCTATGTGACTCTTCTAATGGATTACTCGTTCCGCTGCAACTATGGTTGAAAAGTTTTATCATCTACCATATGTTCTAAATCTCTGATTTATTACTGTTGAAGACTATTGATAATTTATCTTTAGTCATGATATTCTTTACTGAGCTAGTTGTGCTCACCCTTTTGCTTCACAATTCCTTTCAGGTAATAAAAGTGTAGCTGGGTCGAGCGAGGGATAACAAGGGAATAGAACGGTGGTCTATAGATATTGAGGGTGAGGTGAATTTAACTTGGAAGGGTGTTTTGCCACTATCTTACAGGATGTATAATGACATACAACCTCGTGTCATCATAAGACAAGGTTGTGCTCATCCACTTGCTGAGTATATCTACCAGCACTACCTATATGATCTTGGAGTCTATCTGAAATATAACTCCCAATTAGAGACAGTGGAGATAATGATATGTCAAGAGAAGACTCGCCATTGAGAAGAATATGATAGTAATCTTTTCATTTTTCTTTGGGGTCTATTGGGTCAACCAAGGATAATTCTGTGGCCATATGATGTCTATCATAACCTAGAAGCATGACCTCCCATGTACGAAGGTTTCCTTGAGCACTTTCCAAAGATTCTAATTTCTAAAACAGTTTTCGACTACACCTTTATGTAAGGTGTCATTATGAGGTGCTGTCCACGGTTGGGACATGAGTCACAGTTGATATATATTTGTATCCAAACTCACAGCATATGTGTTGTTGTATTTTGCACGATAATTGTTGTAATAAAGTTGTAGTTGTTTTCTGTACCATGTATTTGACGACTCAGAATAGGTTGGATGGAATGGACCTATTTTGGGGGCGTTACATTTGGTATCAGAGCTTAGGGATATGATCTCTGGCGGAGATCGGAAAATAGGACTAGGAGGGGAGATACGAGTAAATCCTTCGCTAGTGTATCCTACCTAAGCTTATTTGTTGGTCAGTCATAATATCGGGATATTATGTGATATGTTAATTTGTTAAATTAACCTTTGTTTTTGAAGTTGTATTCTAGAATGATATCTGAAATACAGTAGGTGAGCAATGGAGAAATCATGATGACATGAAAGATGGAATATGAAATGGAAGCAAGGTATTCTCAACTCTTTGAAATATCAGGTACGTAAATTTCGAGGACGAAATTTCATAAGGAGGGGAGAGTGTAAGGCCCCGAATTTTATGAAATAAAAGTATTCAATTTTTCTTATAATTACTATTTTGTAAATGGTTAAATTGATAAAAGTTAAAGTTATGGGTTAAATGTGAAATTTTTTCAAAATAAACAAGTGGTTATAAAATAATCATTGTTGTCGGAGAATATTCGTTGGTCGTGGAATATTCTTTTTGTCGGAGAATATTCGTACGACGGCGCAGCTATTTGTGGGCCCCATAACGAAAAACAGTCAGATGAAGATAACGACAAAAATTGAGTTTTTATAAATAACATCGTAGTTGTTACCGTTAACACTGTTGGAATACCCGGTGGTTAAAACACAGTAATACGCGTTGTTGCACAGTAGCACACGGTATTGCACCAATTATTGATTTTTACGTAAGAAGGCATTACTCAATAATTGTTACAGTAATTACTGTTCAATATTTTATTTTATTGATTCAATAATTGCTGCGTTGAAATTTTATATTACTATTGTTTTAATAATTGTCACTACACAGTATTTTCTATTATCGGAGCAATAATTCATATTATCTGAATAATATTATTAGATAACATTATTGACAATGTCTAGAAAGTTCTATCTAAGGAGAGGTTTGGTCATCTAATTGCGCGCCAGTAAGGAAGAGATTCTTATTGGAAAGCCCCCTCTTTCCTGGGAACTGCTTAGCTGTCAGTAATGTGATTCTGTAATATTATTTGTGAATAATTAATTATTGATTTATATGATGAGAAAAATATTGATTTTATGTGGATATAGATGGAGAAAAATTTTAATGTGACAATTGTTGAAAATTAATATTTTATTTTTTTCTGATAAAATAATTCATTTAAATATATTATTTTAATAATATATTAATGGTGATATTTTTACAATGAATGTGGGATATATAAATAAATGAGGAGGAAGAGTATTTTTGTTGGATTAAATGTTTAACACATGTTTTGTGTGTTGGTGGACACAATTCTTGACCGAAAATTTATTATTGACTGTAAAATCGCCCGTTTGTGGATTTCGGTCAATTTCTGTTTATAATTTGGAAAGATTTTCTTCTGCAAAGTTGTAGAGAATTAAATTTCCTATAAAAATTTGCGAGATTCGAATTTTCTGATAAAAGGGCTATTTATTATGAATTATTGAAGTTCCGAAGTTCTGAAATAATTGATTTTTGGAAGTTTTATTTATTTTTATTAACAAAAATGTTTTTTACACTTTGGTGGGCCCCACTTGCACATGTTGATGGCTGAATCCAGATTTTCAAAGGTGGGCTAAGAAAAATTTATAATTATATTATTATTTTATTAAATTTTCTGCTTTGGTGTTCTAAGCAATTTCCTATAAATAGGGTGCTTAGGTTAGAATTGAAAATCACACCAGAAACTGAAGTTTTCTCTCTATTTCTCTCTCGATATATTGAGCGTATTCTTGTGAGTGTTTTGATACTTTGAGTGTTACTATACGGGGCAAGTTCGTTCAGCGTTATTCCAGTCAGAAGTACTGCTCTTTTGAGGTAAGAGATAGTAAGGGATGTTATTTTATTCGAAAATGATATTATTTCTTCAATATCATTATGCCGAAATATTGGTTGAAAATTTTTATCAAATTTAAAACTTTTCATGTCGGGGTTACTATTCATGAGTTACTATTCACGAGTTACTATTCATGAGTTACTATTCACGAGTTACTATTCATGAGTTACTATTTACGAGTTACTATACATGAGTTACTATTTACGAGTTACTATTCACGACGGGTTACTATTCATGAGTTACTATTCATGAATTACTATTCACGAGTTACTATTCACGAGTTACTATTCACGGGTACTATTCACTACATAATTGGTTTCTTTTTCTAACCAAATTATAGTTGATTTATGAATATTACTCTAGAGATTAAAACTATGTATTGATTATATTGATTTTATTGTCATATATAACATTTTTATAACCCTGATGTTGAAATTCTCTTTCACTGGAGTGTAAAGATGGGTAGATTATTGGTATGATCATGACTATAGGTTCTCTTTGGCCAGTAGTGCAAAGTTAAATTGTTGACTGGTATGATCATGACCATTGAATTTATATTGAATATCTTTAGCTTAAGTGAAAATGTGAATTTATCAACATGGTTATAATTATTGTTTATATAAATTCTGAAATGATTATGTATTTCTTTGATATATGAATGTCTTTGGCCTGTAGTGCAAAGATGACCTGTTGTTGAATATCTTTTGGCCTGTAGTGCAAAGATGAACTGTTGATGAATATCTTTGGCCTGTAGTGCAAAGATGAATTTATTAGTATGATTATGAACAGGAACTGTGATTTGGTATAATCATGATCTTTGATGTTTCAAGTAAAGACAGGTGATAAAAATTATCTTCGTCCTGAATGCGAAGAGAAATTTAGAACTTCAATTATGATTATGAGTTATTTATATGATTGTGGAAAGGAACTGTTGATTGATGTTACAGGGATAAAACATTGTTGGTGGACTTTTAACATGGAGAAGATAATAGACTTTATGGTCTATGTGACTCTTCTAATGGATTGCTCGTTCCGCTGCAACTATGGTTGAAAAGTTTTATCATCTACCATATGTTCTAAATCTCTGATTTATTACTGTTGAAGACTATTGATAATTTATCTTTAGTCATGATATTATTTACTGATCTAGTTGTGCTCACCCTTTTGCTTCACAATTCCTTTCAGGTAATAAAAGTGTAGCTGGGTCGAGCGAGGGATAACAAGGGAATAGAACGATGGTCTATAGATATTGAGGGTGAGGTGAATTTAACTTGGAAGGGTGTTTTGCCACTATCTTACAGGATGTATAATGACATACAACCTTGTGTCATCATAAGACAAGGTTGTGCTCATCCACTTGCTGAGTATATCTACCAGCACTACCTATATGATCTTGGAGTCTATCTGAAATATAACTCCCAATTAGAGACAGTGGAGATAATGATATGTCAAGAGAAGACTCGCCATTGAGAAGAATATGATAGTAATCTTTTCATTTTTCTTTGGGGTCTATTGGGTCAACCAAGGATAATTCTATGGCCATATGATGTCTATCATAACCTAGAAGCATGACCTCCCATGTACGAAAGTTTCCTTGAGCACTTCCCAAATATTCTAATTTCTAAAACAGTTTTCGACTACACCTTTATGTAAGGTGTCATTATGAGGTGCTGTCCACGGTGGAGACATGAGTCACAATTGATATATATTTGTATCCAAACTCACAGCATATGTGTTGTTGTATTTTGCACGATAATTGTTGTAATAAAGTTGTAGTTATTTTCTGTACCATGTATTTGACGACTCAGAATAGGTTGGATGGAATGGACCTATTTTGGGGGCGTTACACAGAAAGCGGGAACATGGGGAAAAGTGACGGAACTTTGGCAATCACAGGACCAACATCATCTAGCAAGCCGACAAAATCTACTGCAAGGGTCTTCAACATGACAGTTCAGGATACGACAGCAACTGGCACTGGAATTCCAGGTATTATTCGTATGCCTTTTATTTTCTTATACATAATTTTCCTATATATAGTAAATTATTTATAAAGAAATTTTGAGGAGGAATTTGAGTTCTTTTAAAAACTAATTTTTTCCGTTTAAACAGAAAGACAAGCTTTATGTGAATAGTTAAAGATCAGTTCGATCAACATTGATCAAGATCTACTTACGATAATTGTGTATGCTATGTAACCGTGTATGTATAGGTTTTAAAACGGTGATTCCGGGGACAGAATCTTTATAAGGGAGGGTGAATGTAACAACCCGATATTTTCTACATAAATAAATAAGAAATTTTGGATATAATTTTTTTTATATTAAGGATGAGGATTTGTACAAGATAATGTGCATGTGTATTTGTGTGGTAAACAAAAATATATTTATTACATAAATATTTACAAATAATTTATTTTAGAATTTTTGATTATTATAAAGTATATTCTTATAATAATTAAATTATGGTGGAAATGTTTTATTAATTATTTTCCATGAAAATATAAGCATATATTATTTAAATAATATATGAAGTAAATTTTTTTTTGAATAATTATAATAATTATTTTATTATATGAATTTTAGTACAAGTTATTAAGTGAATTATTTTACCTTAATTATTAAGGTTAAATAGGAAGAATAAATCAGATATGGAATCCAAACCCTAATTTTGGATTATTGTCAAGGTATGAGAATAACAATATAATGTTAATTATATTTTGATTTTTTAGTGCTATGAATATGTACTGTTTTTCCGTAATGATAATGGTAGGTCAATTACGGTGTATTATGACCAAACCCTAGTAATAATGTTAAACCCTAATTTGAGATCCAAATTAGAGTGCAAGATTATTTTATAAGTGTGTTATATAATTTATGTCGTGTATTAAATGTATTAATTAGGTGAACCCTAATTAAAATTCTAGAAATTCTAATTTTTATTTTTGAAAAACCCTAAGTTATTATAAAATCCTAATTACTACATTAGCAAGGTTAATTATAATTATATGATCTAAACTCTAATGTTACTGTATAAGGTAATTAGATAATTAATTATAATTAGAAAACCCAAATTTCAAAATTTTAGAAACTAAAAGTTATTTAATTTTTATTTTATTTTTTTTGTGCAAACCCTAATT
Organism: Panax notoginseng; assembly: GCA_016801055.1. Taxonomy (NCBI): domain Eukaryota; kingdom Viridiplantae; phylum Streptophyta; class Magnoliopsida; order Apiales; family Araliaceae; genus Panax; species Panax notoginseng. Next base: position 145,642,364 of record CM029016.1, on the reverse strand, counting down.
GCTAAATCCTACAAATGCTATGTGCTAAACCTTAGGGTCAAACTCTAAGGGTTTGACAAGTTCCAATTTTTCCATTAAATGATTTATCAAAAGACCATTATGCCCCTTTGCATTATTAAAGCTATAGAATAGGTCTTGACAATTATGGTGAGTTGGTTACTAACCCTAACAACTCCACATGCTCATAATGGACAGCACACAACCCTAGCTCAGCCATTCATGCATTTAATTTGTCTATAAATAGATTGAAAGAGAGAGAAAATGCATTTGGTTACTAAAAAATTTCACAACACCTAACCAAGACTTCCTCTCACAAAGACCCACGAAATTTGTAAGTTTTATAGTCCCAAAACACAGCCCCACGTCCACCATAAACAAATCAGCAACACAAAATCAGAAATTTATCAAAGAAAGGTATAAAACCCTAGCTTCAATTTCTGTCCAAAATCTGTGTTAGATGTTATGATTAAGTGTTAGAATATGTTGTTTATGTTGTCTAATGTTGATCTGGGTTGCTAGATGTTAGATCCATAACACCTAGAGGCTCAGATTTAAGTTTTAAAGAAATTTGGAAAAAAAAAAATTAGGTCTGACAATGAATGTCAGGCCTTATAAATCATTGCTCGTTTGTTGTTTGTGTTGATTTAAAGCTTCAATATGTAGCCTGGAATATGGTCTTTAAGATGCAAGTGGCAGAATAGTCATTTGATGTCTAGATTTGTTGTTATTAACGGTCAAAGGCCGTTGACCGACATTGACTGGGCATTTTCTGGGCAGCCCAGAAAGCCAAGAACCGCCTCTGACAAGTTTTTCAAGCGTTCAGATCTGTCATGTTATTGTTGATTTGTGTTTATAGATGTATCTAAGTTATACTATGTTGCTTGTACTACATTCTCATGCCTTAAGATCACATATATAGTATATAGGTTGAAATTTCTGGCCGGTCAAACTAGTGAAGCCGATCATATTTTCTGTTTTCTGGGTAACCCAGAAAACGTAAGAACATAACGACTGACATAGTTTGACCAGATTAGATCTCGCGATTTTGATGTTGTTGTTATGATTTTATGTAATGGATCTCTAGACTTACATGTATTCTACAACCTGAAATCTTTAGATCACTAATACCTTACATGTATTGCAAGTTGTGGAAGCCCAAAGTAGGCCTCACGAACTGTTCTTCATTTCTGGGTAACCCAAAAATGACAAACAGCTCTAACAGCCACTTTGGACGGTCAGATCTGCTTTGTTATGTATTATATGATTATGATTGTTGCTGTATCGTGTAGTACTATATTAGTTCTATAATCTGCGAGCAATAGATAGTCCAGATACAGCTTGGTATGATCATAAATCGCGGTCAAACTAGGCCACATGATCACTATCTTGGTGTTCTGGGTTTGAATGAAGAACATGAAGAACACCTATAGCGACAGTTTTGTCACTATAGGTGGTCTTTAGCGACAGATAATATATTATTTTCTGGAAATTAATTATTAAATAGAAAAAAATTGTTTTTAATTATTAAAAATACCAAATAAATTATTAAAAATTATTTTAAATTTTGAAAATTAGTTTTTAATTATTTTAAATATATTTCATAAATATTTAATATTTTTAAAATATTAAATGTATTTAATTTATTTAATTATAATATTAAATAAATTATTTAAAAATGATTTTAATATTAAAAAAATCATTAAAAATTATATTATGATATAAAAAAATATTTTAAGTTATTTTTAATGACTTTTAATATTTTGTAATAAATTTCATTAATAAATTAATATTAATGATAATTAAGTTATTTACTAAATGAATTAAATAAATTAATTAAAAATAATTTTATTATATTAAAAATCATTTTAAATAATAATAAGGTATTTAAAAATATTTTAAGTTATAAAATATAACTTTTAATATTTAATGATAAATTTTATTAAATAATTATTATTAATGATATTAAAGTTATTTAATAATTTAGTTTAAAAATGATTTTAATATTATAAAAATTATTTTAAATGAAAATAAAGTGTTTAAAAATATTTTAAGTTATAAAATATAACTTTTAATATTTAAAGGATAATTTCATTAATAAATTAATATTAATGATTATTAACTTATTATTAAAAATAGTAAATTTATTTAATAATTATATTAAATAAATAGTTTAAAATGATTTTATTAATTTAAAAATCATTTAAAAGGATATAAATGAATTAAAAATATTTAAAGTTTTGAATAATGACTTTTAATATTTTGATAAATAGACCATTAATACCTTAATATTAATGGTAATTATTTATAAATGATTTTAAATGTTTTAAAAATCATTTAAGGGTAATATTAATACTTTAAAAATATTTTGAGTTATTATAAATAACTTTAATATTTTGGAAATAATTTCATTAATAGTTTAATATTAATTAGATATTAATGATAATAGAATTATTTAGTATTTAAATCATTTAATAATGATTCCGAGATTTGAAAATTCATGATAAATAATATTAAATATTTAAAAATTATTAGAAGTCATTTAAAAATAATATGACTGATATTAAGTTACAGTACAGTGTCTTAGACTCGATAACTACCAGATAAAGTTGTCGGTACACCGACATGTTTCAGAAATTGATCTGGACTTAGATAATGTGATTAGGTAAGTGATTATTTGTGATTCAATGACTGTTAAACCTATGTGCCAACGTGATTAGGGAATGTGCTGACTGTAATAAGCAGTATTATATGATATGATATGTTATTCTAATCAGACAAATGATCTATTTAATGATATGGCTTGATAGAAAAGATAAATCTAAGTTGTGTAAGCAGCAGACAAGACAAGTATCTAACTCTTTGCATTTACTTTATGCAACGGACATGCGTAAGATAATATCTGAATTGTTCATTTCAATTGTTCAAATATTTCAACCTTTGTATATACTTATGCAATGATTCTGTATAAGTAAGTTATTAAACTGTAATTGTTGTACAAGTTCCTTTATTCTGTTATTATTGATCAAATTATATATTTTGATCGTTAATTTCTAAAACATGGTTATACAAGTGTCCCCACTTGGATAATCATTATATTTTATCACATGTTGATACATACTTATCGGTGTTCAGTATGTATAAGTTGAATTAAAAGTAGTCTAAACTATTTGATCCAGCTAGACATATATTTAAAGTTGTTGTTGAACAAGATAAAACTTTATCCAACTAAATTATTTTGGTTCGGATTCAAGACTGGTATGAACATCCCAAATATTAGAAACTTTTATGCGCCTAAGGCGGGAATGCTGGATGAAAATATCGTCCTTTAATGTAGTATTGATCAATACAGGGCATAACGGGCTGATCATCCCCCGTGCCCGTAAGTAATGACGGTTTACAGATGAAGTTCTGTTTAACCTTTTCGAAAATAGAAAATAATGTTCATAGTTTGTCAACTGATCCTCATTTATAGTCAGTACGTAGTTTCAAAAATTTGAAATCGAAATGATATGTTCTTTATTATCGGTTCAGTTTACTTTACAACTGTTGATTCGTTGTAGAAGTATCGTTCAAAGAAAATATTAAATTCGTTCAGCTAACTGTTATTGTTGCTATTACTTGCTGGGCACTCAAATGCTCATCCTTGCTTAAATTTAAATGTTTTTAGCTAAAGGTGAACAACCTGGAGGCTCTTCTAAAAACAAAGGGAAAGGGAAGATCGCTGAATGAATGATAAGGCTATCTTTTGTAATAACTAGACTTTATTACGGTAATGATGATATATATTAATTATCATGTAATGAAACGAATGTTTGAAGGTTTCGTACTTGGGATTGAAAACTCTGATAATATGTAAATTAAATTTGATAATCTATATTATTGTTATTATTATTAGTATTATTCTGCTCATAGAAATGGTATCGTGAAGCACTGAGTTCGAGTTTCAAGTACCTGAATTTCGGGGCGTCACATCATGGTATCAGAGCCATAGGGTTAAAAATCTTAGGTGGGTTAGACCTTAGGCTATAACCTTAGAACAGAGGGAAACATTGAAAATATAAATAACTTATATAGAGTTTAGCAAGAGATGAATTGACTAAGTTCATCGTCAAACAAAGTAAAAGATAACTTATATAAAACTCTTAATTGTTGTGTGTATATATTATATGCTAATCAGTATAATTTATGTGTGTAGATGTCAGGTGAAAATTGATTAGGATACCCTCGGATCGTAAAGAAGGAGCCGATATCAAAGCCAATAGCTGAAATAGAGGATACGAGTTAAAGCAACCTCGATGAGGTGGTTATTGTGGAAAATATCGTACCAGATTCAGAAATAGTAGAACTAACCGATAGTGATTCAGACACTGAAGTTGGAGCTGATCAAGCATCAACCGAAGTGCAGAATCTGCGGGACCAGGTTTCCTCTTTGGAACAGTTGTGGGAAATAGAAAAGCTGCTAAATAGCCAACTGCGAAAAGCATTAATAGAAACAATGGAAGAACAAGATAAGCTTAAAATCTAAATTGACCAAATTGGAACTAAAAGCAACAAAGCATGCGCAGCTCCGAGCAAGAAGGGAAAAAGAAAGATGAAAGACCGTGATATAAGAAATCCTGATAACAACGAAGGAAAAATTAATCGAATAGAAAGATGTGCAAATTGTGACAAGAAATATGAAGGTGTATGTAGAAAAGGGGAATATGTTTGCTATAATTACGGACAGAAGGGACATTTCTCTCCTCATTGTCCCAATCCAACACAATGTGTCTGTTTTAATTGTGGAATAGAAGGTCATCAGGCGAAAAGTTATCCAAGGAAAAGGTGTAATAAATAGGCAGTATAGGTTCTGTTGTGTAGGCGTGTTTAATGTAATATGTGCTTAGTATGTCTGTGTAAGGCTATGTTCTCAACTTTTGTAATGATCAAGTTTGTAAATCCCGACTTTTGTAGTCACAAAGGGATAGTAGTATGTGCTATGTTATGTAAATTACTACGACTTAATGAAAATGAATTTATGTTTGAGTGATGAAACAAGTTTAAAGTATTAAACTTATATGATAAGGTTTAGAATGTAAGTTAAATTTATGATTTAATTTAATCAGATAATGCCGCCAAGACGTCAAACTAGAAACCAAAGGGCAGAAGAATCTGTCAACAACGTCGAGGGACAACCACAACCAGATCCAATATAGCAATTTACGAACATGATAGCTCAGGGCATGCAACAAGGAATGCCAGCCGTAGGGAACCGACAGGACAATCGCTTGGCAAACTTTAAAGATTTCAAAGTTGTAGGACCGCCCGAATTTAGAGGTACAACTGACCCTGTAGAAGCCCAAACTTGGGTTGAAGAAATTGAAAAGTCGTTTGTATTAGCTAGGGTAGCTGAGGGGCAAAAGATCGCTTTTGCCACCTACATGATGAAGGGTGAGGCAAATTTTTGGTGGGAAACGAATCAGGCGAGGGCTGGAGCAGGTGTAGGTGTAGTTGCTTCGGAAAGATTCAAAACTTTATTTTTCGAAAACTATTTTTCATCTAGTATGCAGACTAGGATGGAAATAAAATTTCTTGAATTAAAACAGGAAAATATGACGGTGTCCGAATACGCCGCTAAGTTTAATGAGTTGGCTAGGTTTGCTCCGCATCAAGTTGATACGGAGGCTAGAAAAGCACGAAGGTTTGAGTTGGGATTAAAACCCTGGCTCTACAACAAGGTGGCAGTGTTGCAAATCCCTACATTTGCAGCACTCATGGAGAAAGCTATTATTGCTGAGGAGGGGAGTGAGGCCATGAGCCTATACAACAAAGAAAGAAGGAATAAGGGTAAGGTTGAGGGATCTGGGAAGGTGGAATCAAACAGTGGAAATACGAGTGAAAAGAGGAAGGGAAACAACTTTGGGGGTATACAGGTGAAGCAAGAGGGTACAAAGAAGAAGCCGCTAGTACAATGTGGGATCTGTGGCAAGAACCATTTGGGGAAATGTCTGAAAGGTAAATTTGTATGTTTTAAGTGTGGACAGGAGGGCCATATCTCTCCCAACTGCCCCAATACTAGAACTGTTAATGGGTGTTTTCTGTGCGGATCAAAGGAGCATAAGGTGAAGGACTGTCCGAAAAGGAGGACGGAGGTAGAAAGCGGGAACATGGGGAAAAGCTGCGGAACTTTGGCAATCACAGGACCAACATCATCTAGCAAGCCGACAAAATCTACTGCAAGGGTCTTCAACATGACAGTTCAGGATACGACAGCAACTGGCACTGGAATTCCAGGTATTATTCGTATGCCTTTTATTTTCTTATACATAATTTTCCTATATATAGTAAATTATTTATAAAGAAATTTTGAGGAGGAATTTGAGTTCTTTTAAAAACTAATTTTTTCCGTTTAAACAGAAAGACAAGCTTTATGTGAATAGTTAAAGATCAGTTCGATCAACATTGATCAAGATCTACTTACGATAATTGTGTATGCTATGTAACCGTGTATGTATAGGTTTTAAAACGGTGATTCCGGGGACAGAATCTTTATAAGGGAGGGTGAATGTAACAACCCGATATTTTCTACATAAATAAATAAGAAATTTTGTATATAATTTTTTTTATATTAAGGATGAGGATTTGTACAAGATAATGTGCATGTGTATTTGTGTGGTAAACAAAAATATATTTATTACATAAATATTTACAAATAATTTATTTTAGAATTTTTGATTATTATAAAGTATATTCTTATAATAATTAAATTATGGTGGAAATGTTTTATTAATTATTTTCCATGAAAATATAAGCATATATTATTTAAATAATATATGAAGTAAATTTTTTTTTGAATAATTATAATAATTATTTTATTATATGAATTTTAGTACAAGTTATTAAGTGAATTATTTTACCTTAATTATTAAGTTTAAATAGGAAGAATAAATTAGATATGGAATCCAAACCCTAATTTTGGATTATTGTCAAGGTATGAGAATAATAATATAATATTAATTATATTTTTATTTTTCAGTGCTATGAATATGTATTGTTTTTTCTTATTAATAATGGTAGGTCAATTACGGCGTATTATGACCAAACCCTAGTAATAATGTTAAACCCTAATTTGAGATCCAAATTAGAGTGCAAGATTATTTTATAAGTGTGTTATATAATTTATGTCGTGTATTAAATGTATTAATTAGGTGAACCCTAATTAAAATTATAGAAATCCTAATTTTTATTTTTGAAAAACCCTAAGTTATTATAAAACCCTAATTGCTAAATTAGCAAGGTTAATTATAATTATATGATCTAAACTCTAATGTTACTGTATAAGGTAATTAGATAATTAATTATAATTAGAAAACCCAAATTTCAAAATTTTAGAAACTAAAAGTTATTTAATTTTTATTTTATTTTTTTTGTGCAAACCCTAATTGCTAAATCCTACAAATGCTATGTGCTAAACCTTAGGGTCAAACCCTAAGGGTTAAACCCTAAGGGTCAAACCCTAAGGGTTTGACAAGTTCCAATTTTTCCATTAAATGATTTATCAAAACACCATTATGCCCCTTTGCATTATTAAAGCTATAGAATAGGTTTTGACAATTATTATGAGTTGGTTACTAACCCTAACAACTCCACATGCTCATAATGGACAGCACACAACCTTAGCTCAGCCTTTCATGCATTTAATTTGTCTATAAATAGATTGAAGGAGAGAGAAAATGCATTTGGTTACTAAAAAATTGCACAACACCTAACCAAGACTTCCTCTCACAAAGACCCACGAAATTTGTAAGTTTTATAGTCCGAAAACACAGCCCCACGTCCACCATAAACAAATCAGCAACACAAAATCAGAAATTTATCAAAGAAAGGTATAAAACCTTAGATTTAATTTCTGTCCAAAATCTGTGTTAGATGTTATGATTAAGTGTTAGAATATGTTGTTTATGTTGTCTAATGTTGATCTGGGTTGCTAGATGTTAGATCCATAACACCTAGAGGCTCAGATTTAAGTTTTAAAGAAATTTGGAAAAAAAATTTTTAGGTCTGACAATGAATGTCAGGCCTTATAAATCATTGCTCGTTTGTTGTTTGTGTTGATTTAAAGCTTCAATATGTAGCCTGGAATATGGTCTTTAAGATGCAAGTGGCAGAATAGTCATTTGATGTCTAGATTTGTTGTTATTAACGGTCAAAGGCCGTTGACCGACATTGACTGGGCATTTTCTGGGCAGCCCAGAAAGCCAAGAACCGCCTCTGACAAGTTTTTCAAGCGTTCAGATCTGTCATGTTATTGTTGATTTGTGTTTATAGATGTATCTAAGTTATACTATGTTGCTTGTACTACATTCTCATGCCTTAAGATCACATATATAGTATATAGGTTGAAATTTCTGGCCGGTCAAACTAGTGAAGCCGATCATGTTTTCTGTTTTCTGGGTAACCCAGAAAACGTAAGAACATAACGACTGACATAGTTTGACCAGATTAGATCTCGCGATTTTGATGTTGTTGTTATGATTTTATGTAATGGATCTCTAGACTTACATGTATTCTACAACCTGAAATCTTTAGATCACTAATACCTTACATGTATTGCAAGTTGTGGAAGCCCAAAGTAGGCCTCACGAACTGTTCTTCATTTCTGGGTAACCCAAAAATGACAAACAGCTCTAACAGCCACTTTGGACGGTCAGATCTGCTTTGTTATGTATTATATGATTATGATTGTTGCTGTATCGTGTAGTACTATATTAGTTCTATAATCTGCGAGCAATAGATAGTCCAGATACAGCTTGGTATGATCATAAATCGCGGTCAAACTAGGCCACATGATCACTGTCTTGGTGTTCTGGGTTTGAATGAAGAACATGAAGAACACCTATAGCGACAGTTTTGTCACTATAGGTGGTCTTTAGCGACAGATAATATATTATTTTCTGGAAATTAATTATTAAATAGAAAAAAATTGTTTTTAATTATTAAAAATACCAAATAAATTATTAAAAATTATTTCAAATTTTGAAAATTAGTTTTTAATTATTTTAAATATATTTCATAAATATTTAATATTTTTATAATATTAAAAGTATTTAATTTATTTAATTATATTATTAAATAAATTATTTAAAAATGATTTTAATATTAGAAAAATTATTAAAAATTATATTATGATATAAGAAAATATTTTAAGTTATTTTTAATGACTTTTAATATTTTGTAATAAATTTCATTAATAAATTAATATTAATGATAATTAAGTTATTTACTAAATGAATTAAATAAATTAATTAAAAATGATTTTATTATATTAAAAATTATTTTAAATAATAATAAGGTATTTAAAAATATTTTAAGTTATAAAATATAACTTTTAATATTTAATGATAAATTTCATTAAATAATTATTATTAATGATATTAAAGTTATTTAATAATCTAGTTTAAAAATGATTTTAATATTATAAAAATTATTTTAAATGAAAATAAAGTGTTTAAAAATATTTTAAGTTATAAAATATAAGTGTTTAAAAATATTTTAAGTTATAAAATATAACTTTTAATATTTAAAGGATAATTTTATTAATAAATTATAATTAATGATTATTAACTTATTATTAAAAATAGTAAATTTATTTAATAATTATATTAAATAAATAGTTTAAAAATAATTTTATTAATTTAAAAATCATTTAAAAGGATATAAATGAATTACAAATATTTTTAAGTTATGAATAATGACTTTTAATATTTTGATAAATAGAACATTAATACCTTAATATTAATGGTAATTATTTAGAAATGATTTTAAATGTTTTAAAAATCATTTAAGGGTAATATTAATATTTAAAAATATTTTGAGTTATTATAAATAACTTTAATATTTTGAAAATGATTTCATTAATAGTTTAATATTAATTAGATATTAATGATAATAGAATTATTTAGTATTTAAATCATTTAATAATGATTCCGAGATTTGAAAATTTATAATAAATAATATTAAATATTTAAAAATTATTATAAGTCATTTAAAAATAATATGACTGATATTAAGTTACAGTATAGAGTCTTAGACTCGATAATTACCCGATAAAGTTGTCGGTACACCGACATGTTTCAGAAATTGATCTGGACTTAGATAATGTGATTAGGTAAGTGATTATTTGTGATTCAATGGCTGTTAAACCTATGTGCCAACGTGATTAGGGAATGTGCTGACTGTAATAAGTAGTATTATATGATATGATATGTTATTCTAATCAGACAAATGATCTATTTAATGATAGGGCTTGATAGAAAAGATAAATCTAAGTTGTGTAAGCAGCAGACAAGACAAGTATCTAACTCTTTGCATTTACTTTATGCAACGGACATGCGTAAGATAATATCTGAATTGTTCATTTCAATTGTTCAAATATTTAAACCTTTGTATATACTTATGCAATGATTCTGTATAAGTAAGTTATTAAACTATAATTGTTGTACAAGTTCCTTTATTCTGTTATTATTGATCAAATTATATATTCTGATCGTTAATTTCCAAAACATGGTTATACAAGTGTCCCCACTTGGATAATCATTATATTTTATCACATGTTGATTCATACTTATCGGTGTTCAGTATGTATAAGTTGAATTAAAAGTCGTCTAAGCTATTTGATCCAGCTAGACATATATTTAAAGGTATTGTTAAACAAGATAAAACTTTATCCAACTAAATTATTTTGGTTTGGATTCCAGACTAGTATGAACATCCCAAATATGGGAAACTTTTATGCGCCTAAGGCGGGAATGCTGGATGAAAATATCGTCCTTTAATGTAGTATTGATCAATACAGGGCATAACGGGCTGATTACCCCCCGTGCCCGTAAGTAATGACGGTTTACAGATGAAGTTCTGTTTAACCTTTTCGAAAATAGAAAATAATGTTCATAGTTTGTCAACTGATCCTCATTTATAGTCAGTACGTAGTTTCAAAAATTTGAAATTGAAATGATATGTTCTTTATAATCGGTTCAATTTACTTTACAACTGTTGATTCGTTGTAGAAGTAGCGTTCAAAGAAAATATTAAATTCGTTCAGCTAACTGTTATTGTTGCTATTACTTGCTGGGCACTCAAATGCTCATCCTTGCTTAAATTTAAATGTTTTCAGCTAAAGGTGAACAACCTGGAGGCTCTTCTAAGAACAAAGGAAAATGGAAGATCGCTGAATGAATGATAAGGCTATCTTTTGTAATAACTAGACTTTATTACAGTAATGATGATATATATTAAGTATCATGTAATGAAACGAATGTTTAAAGGTTTCGTACTTGGGATTGAAAACTCTGATAATATGTAAATTAAATTTGATAATCTATATTATTGTTTTTATTATTAGTATTATTCCGCTCATAGAAATGGTATCGTGAAGCACTGAGTTCGGGTTTCAAGTACCTGAATTTGGGGGCGTCACAGTTAGTGTAATCAATTTGTAGCTTTGATGTAATAGTACAAGCCTATAATCATTTTGGTGTCAAACTATTTCACAATCAAAAGATATTGAGAATCTAATCAAGCACCTAAGGCTGTTCTTGCCTTTTTGGGTTTTCCAGAAATGGAAGTCATTGTCAGTCAACGGGTTTGGCTTGCGAATAAATTTGATTCTGTGTAATATTTATGAGTGTTAATGATTTCCGTGTGTGGTATATATACCAGGGTTCAAAAGTGTGACACTGGTTTAGTCTAACAACATCAGAGATTAGAGATTTAGACTGCTAAAAGAGCTTGTCAGACACTCATATGATTTTTTGGGTTTTCTAAAAATCGTTTTATGGTTTGTCAACGAGGTTTGACCTCTAATAACTTGTAATCTGTTTATTCTAAAGGTGTTATAGTGTAATAGATATGTAGTATACATGTTATAGATCATTAGTGATACACTTTAACCTACTAACAATATCATCTTTAAGAGATTCAAGCCGGCAAACGACTGTCAGAGCCTAGTTTTACAACTTTCTGGGTTACCCAGAAAATAGGGTTTCTAGTTCGAGGACCTACTTTTGATCAACAATATCTCGTATCCTATTGATGTAATAAGTGATCTATTATCATAGGCTTGTAGTCCACATGACAAGGTTCAAAATTTTTACAGTCGTATGATCCATATACCTATCAGAGTGAAGATCAAAGTCTTTAAAAGTCTTGTTAGAGGTCTGATGAAGTTTCTGGGTTTTCCAAAAATTGAAACCATGATCGGTCAATGGGTTTTGACCATGAATATATTGCAATCAATGCATCCTATGATCCTGTTTCCACTTCTAGATCACTAGGCCCATAACGTACTACAACTACAATACATCAAACAACTCAAACAACTAACATATTCGGATCTAAGAGGCCTGACATTCGGCTGTCAGACAAGATTTTTAGGGTTCATGACTACTTTCTTAAATCTTCATTTTTATGTATTTAAAAGTTATGGATTCAAGTTTAAGCAACCCATATCACTAAATAACATGTTATATAACATATCTAAACACTAAATCATAACTTTTGATATAGCTTCAAAGATTTAGGGTTAGGGTTCTTACCTTTTTAGACTAATTCTTGATCTTTACTTTCTGATTTTGACCTTGTGTTGTTATGAACTGATTGGGGACTAAAATATGAGAGATTTTATGTGTTGAATTTGTGACCTTGGAGAGGAGAAGTATAGCTACACTTAGAATTTTAAAGTAAGAGATAAATAAGTTTTAATATATCATAAGCTTGATTCAATGAATCCATTGGTTGCTAGGTGTCATGTTATAGCTGATGTGGTTCAATTCAACAAATGTGACAATATCTACCAAGTGATGACTCAAAGATTTGAGTTTATCATCAAAAATGGAAGAGAAAGGGTATTTTGGTAATATCCTATGTACTAAGGGTACTTTTGTAATTTTCCAATCAACTTTGTGGGTAATTTGGTTATTTGTATGGTGAAATTAACATATGGGCAAATCTTGGGTGACGAGTCACTAAGATTTGTATTTATCTTTTGTTAAAAGATAAGTTCAAGGGCATTTTGGTCTTTTTACCCCCACTAAGGGTAATTTGGTAATTTTTATATTATCTTTAGAGGTATTTTAGTCTTTTCACATGCTTCCCTTAGATATAACATCCTTAGGTTTAGTTAATCAGTATTAGAATTCCCTAATTAGATTTTAGGGTTCTGAAATTGAAATTAGGGTTTACCAATTAAGGTTTGCTATTCCAGGTTAGGGTTTCCTAATCCTCACTTGATTTTCCTGATAAAATTTTTATACTTAATCCTACATAAACATACATAGTATAATATTTAGTATTATAACTTCCTATTTATAACCCTAAATAGGGTTAGGGTTTATTATCAGGGTTTAGGGTTACCAGATCTAGAATTAGGATTTCCTATCATCACTACAGTTCCCTAACTGAGCATTAGGTTTTACTACTAAGACACCTTATCTGATCAATAATTACCCTTAGTCAAATATTCAGAATACAATTATAATAATAACTGTATTATTAACCAAAGTCATAATAGAATTTCGATCAGGTATTCATTATTACCTTGTTTACACTGCTTAGTCAATAAATTGACTATCCTATTGAATTCATATCCCATAAAGCTCAAAATAATTATTAACATTAAATAATAAAAAAAATTTATTCGAAAAATCATGTAAAATTCCGGATCCTCACATAGGTAGTTGTGAATAATTGAAAGTTTGTCTATAAAACTTTGTAAATGCTTCTCCGCCTGTTGAAGGAGTATTTATTACTGATAGTAATATGATCTCAAGTCTTGGAGAGGAGATTGAGACTGGATGTAGCAATATACCCGGGATGTATGTTGTGAACCATACAAATCTCTATGCATTGTGTGATTGAATTTTTACTATCTTCCATATTAATTTCTAACACCATAAATTAATTATTTAAAAATTCAAAAAGGCCTATGATAATTTTTTTTAATCTGTAATAATCTATTCAGCCCCCCTTCTAGATTATTATTGGACTTTCACAATGCAAGTTAAACAGATTGATTTGGTTGAATAACGAATCGGTTGTGAGGGATTTCGCTAATTATGTTGAAATATGAAAAACTAGCATGAACTTTGGTTTTAAATCTTTTTAATTGGTTGCTGAAGTCGTTTGAGATGTTGAATTGGTTCCGTAGATGTTTAGTGTTGTGTTTAATTAGTTTATGACATCTGAAATGAGTTAATTTAGAGTTTGGATGACGAAATTGAGATGTTTGCATAGTGCAGAGTCTGGTTTCACGATTCTGGAGCCCAGCGCGGCCACACTGGTGTTTAGTACAAAAGTGACGCGAACTTGTGAACACCAAAATAGAGATAAAATAAATTGTTAATTGTTCAGCTAGGGTGGTGTGAGCCATACCTAACCTAACTTAATGAACATAAAGAAGTTTAAAGCATGTATTAAGATGTATCATCAGTTTGTACTCACAAAGTTCAACTATAAGTTATGAACTACTAAGTTATGAAAAGTCTTGAATGTGATGTCCATGAGATTTAGAGATGTTGTCCAAACATAAAGTGAAGTGTTATGTGTTAATAGGAAGTTTAGATTCATGTTGTGTTAATGTTTAGTATAATCAGAACTAAAGCTAAAGATTATAGCCTTGACTACAATGAGAAATAAACCAATGCAATTAGTGTTAAAGTAACTAATTGGTATTGTGATTTTAAATGATATATGTAGGATTTGGAGAACATATGTTGTAATTGTGTAGCAAACGCACGAGACAAGTTTTTTAACTCTACTTTTATATTGTGCAAGTTTCCTAACCTTTGCTTTATTATTGTTTAAGTGAGGTTTCTTAAATTAGTCAATGCCTGTATTCTTGAATAAGCTTCTAATTCTTTCTAAAGCATTACTTCGATGTTTATTCTCGATTGTAAATCCTAGTAATCTATTATTGTTAAAATACTACTTTACAAGATTATATTGTTGTTGTTATCAAATTATTAAATGGCTAGTGAACCCTTACTGATTCAACTAGTCCATAGTTGATGAGCGTTCTAAAGACTTAGAATTTTCTTGAAGCTATTCTAAATCAAACTTCCTTTGGTACAGATTCTAATATCAAAGCTAAGATGAACAACCCTAAAATAGGAGATTATGTTCCGCGATAGCGTTAAAATGTTTGTGTACAATATCTTGTACGAAGGGCTGATCACTCGGAGTACGAGATGGATGGTCCATATAGTCTATAAGATTATTAAAGGTTATGGTAGAAATACTTGTTAACCTAGGACATAGTTCATGATCTCGTGAACCTCAATTATATTTTTGATCTTAATTTCTATTATTGATTCAGAAGCTGAATTTTTTCGTTGAGGTTACAGTTCTTGATTATCATTGACATATTTTAGAGAAGGTTATATTATCTAGTTAAAGCTTATCCATTGCTTATTCATATATTATTGTTATATATTGTTCTACTTGTGAGCAAGTTGTTTTGCTTACTCTTGCATAAAATATTGCAGCTAAGATTGAGAAGCCTGACGATCCGTCCACGAGTAAGGGAAAGGGCAATATGCATAACTAGCTGAAGTTTAAATTGTTTTTATTTCATGAAGCTTATGTAAAAGACTTAATTATGTTATGTTTTTATTCTGCTGTTGGTGTAATAATTAAATGTTAGATGACCTGGGATTTTCGTATTAATTATGTAACCCTTTATTGGGACTATGATTTATGAAGTTAATTATCCTTTATTATGGGTAGTAAGATGTGTTTGAAATAGATAGTGAGCACCAAATCTGTGGGATTGAAGTATCTAGATTTGGGGGTGTCACAAGTTGGTATAAAAAATGAAGGTTATGAACCTTAGGTGGGGAACCTTAGGCTATATCCTATAGGAAGATCGATAATATAGTGGTGATAAAACTTCTATCGAGTTCTAAGGAATGAATTAAGAAAATTCATTAAAGATAAATAATAAAAGACTTTATGTGCTTATTTGTTAATAAACCTATGTGCTCGCGAGAGTAGTACGAGTAATAATAAAAAAACTTTGTTTTCAGATTGGCGGATGTAGGAGGACCTAACCAGGGTAGGGAGGAGGAGTGTGACGCCCCCAAAATAGGTATACAACACCCATTCTGAGTCGCCAAATACATGGTACAGAAAGCAAACTACAACTTCAATAATACAATTGTCGTGCAAAATACGACAACACATACTGTGAGTTTAAATACAAATATTATCTTCTAGACGATATCCACGCTCAAATAAGTCCTCAATACAATTATTCAAACACTATTTTACAGAAATAGTGAGGACTGCTAAAACATCTTTCTAGAACCATCACTCCATACCCCGACTAGATCCTGCTATATTCTCACCTCCTGAGAAGAAAAATGGAAAAAAAAGGAAAAGGGTGAGCTCAACTAGCCCAGTAAAGAATATTATGACTAAGATAATATACAACAAATTATCATTAGTATTCAACAGGGAAAAATCTGATAGAATATAGTCGACAACAAGTTTTAGATCAACAACTGCAGCGGAAACAATAAACCATTAGAAGAGTCAAGTAGAGAATGAATTCTACTATCTTCTAAGATTTAAAAGTCCATCATCAACATTTTATCCCTGTAACATCAATTAATAATCATCTTTATCCAAATATTCATCTTTGCACTACAGGCGAAAGATATTCATTTGTATCACCTGTCAGTCATGTTCATCTCAACACCTGTTCGTCTTTGCACTACAGGCCAAAGATATTCATCAAGTAATCATACATCTTTGCACTACAGGCCAAAGATATTCAGTAATATCATCATTTAGGACCGAGGATGATGAAAAATATCTTAAAGATAACGAATCCAGTGAGACAGAAGGACAAATAGTAGGGATTCGTATAACAGTTTATCCAAGATCAATAATACTTCATAATAATCAATTGTGAAGCAGAATTCAAAAATAAATATCAAAACATGGATACAATCAAAGATAGTAACCATAATAGACATCTTGGAAAAAAAGGAAAAATTTTATTTTTCGGTGAATAGTGCCGTATTCGTGAATAGTGCCGTATACGTGAATAGTAACGTATACGTGAATAGTAACCCCGACACAAAAAGTTCCAAATTTGATAAAAACTCATGTTGATATTTCAGCATAATGATATTGAAGAAAATAATATCATTAAGAAGAAAATAATATCCCTTACCTCAAAATATCAGTACTTCTGGTCGGAATACCGGTATAAGGCTGAAAGAAACTTGCTCTGATGAATAGAAACTCTCAAAGTATCTAAATACTCACAAAATACACTCAATAATCTAGAGAGAGAAAGAGAGAAAACTTGTTTCTGGTGTGATTTTCAATTCTAACTTACCCCTCTATTTATAGGAAAATGTTAGCACGCCGAAGCAGACTTAACCTACAACCTGATGGTTTTACCTGCTACTATTCCCACCCACCACATTTGAATAAAAATCTCAGCACATTTCTTCACCAACCAAGAGTGGGCCCCACCAATTCTAGAATTTTCCACCAAAATGATTAACTCCGAAAATTCAACAATTTCTGAACTAGTCATCTCGTAAAATTCATAATAAATCATACGTTCATTTTTAACGGTTAAAAATTTGTGGACATATACTCAACTTATATATGTATAACATATCCAAAAATTACCACGATCCAACGATCGGATTAAAAATTATAACCCCCGCAAAATATCTCAAAAACCCTGATTTTTAATACCTCAATTCCGACAAAAATACTGATAAAAATCTCAACATTAACTCCTTTATTTTTAACCATAAAAATATATCCCTCATTTATATCCACATAAAATAAATATTTCCTTATCATATGAATCAATAATTAATTATTCACAAATAATATTACAGAATAACATTTATGACAACCAGGCCGTTCCCAGGAAAGAGGAGGCTTTCTAATAAGGATTTCTCCTTACTGGCGCGCAATTAGATGACCAAACCTCTCCTTAGACAGAACTTTCTAGACATTGCCAATAATGTTATCTAATAATATTATTCAAATAATATGAATTATTGATCTGATAAAGGAAAATACTGTGCAGCAACAATTATTGAAACAACAATAATATAAAATATCAACGCAGCAATTATTAAACCAATAAAATAAAATATTAAATAATAACTACTGTAACAATTATTGAGTATTGTCTTCTTACGTAATAATCAATAATTGGTGCAATACCGTGTGCTACTATATTTTAACCACAAAAATATATCCCTCATTTATATCCACATAAAATAAATATTTCCTTATCATATGAATCAATAATTAATTATTCACAAATAATATTACAGAATCACATTTATGATAACCAGGCCGTTCCTAGGAAATAGGGGGCTTTCCAATAAGGATTTCTCCTTACTGGCGGACAATTAGATGACCAAACCTCTCCTTAGACAGAACTTTCTAGACATTGCCAATAATGTTATCTAATAATATTATTCAAATAATATGAATTATTGATCTGATAAAGGAAAATACTGTGCAGCAACAATTATTGAAATAATAATAATATAAAATATCAACGCAGCAATTATTGAATCAATAAAATAAAATATTGAATAATAACTACTGTAACAATTATTGAGTAGTGCCTTCTTACGTAAGAATCAATAATTGGTGCAATACCGTGTGCTACTGTATTTTAACCACCGGGTATTCCAACAGTATTAACGGTAACAACTACGCTGTTATTTATAAACAACTATTACTTGTCGTTTTCTTCATCCAATCGCTTTCCGTTATGGGGCCCACACAAGGCTGCGCCGTCATACGAATATTCCCCGACAGCAAGAATATTCCACGACCAAACGAATATTCCCCGACAAAATGAATATTTTATAACCACTTGCTTATTTTGCATAATTTGCACATTTCACCCATAACCAAAGTATTATATCAAATTAACCCCTTATTATTCACAATAATATTTAGAGAAAATTTGATTTTATTCATTAATAAGCTGGGGTCTTACAACCTCCCCTCCTTATGAAATTTTGTCCTCGAAATTGACGTAGGTACCTGATATTTCGAAAAGGTGAGGATACCTCGCTTTTATTTCTGATTCTAACTCCCAGGTCATTTCTTCAATAGCATGGTTTCTCCACAAAACCTTAACTTGTGGTATAACCTTTGTGCGTATGACATGCTCTTTCCTATCCAAGATCTTAACAGGTACCTCCTCGTACGTTAAATCTTCAGCTATCTCAATAATGTGGTTCGGGTCTTTAACATATTTACGAAGCATAGATATGTGAAAAATATTATGAACACGAGACATGCTTGGAGGTAATGTGAGTCTATATGCCACATTTCCTACTCGCTCAAGAATCTCAAATGGACCAACAAATCTTGGATTGAGCTTTCCTCTCTTCCCAAATCTTGTAACTCCCTTCCATGGTGCAACACCTAACATTACATGATCCCCAATATTAAATTCCACGTCCTTCCGATGAAGATCCGTATAACTCTTTTGTCGATCCTGTACCGTTTGTATACGTTGTCGAATCGTTTGGATTTTCTCTGTAGTCATGCGTACCAACTCTGGTCCCAACAATGTTGCTTCACCCACCTCGTCCCAGCATACTGGAGAACGACATTTTCTTCCATACAACGCCTCGAATGGAGTCACACCTATGCTCGCCTGATAACTGTTGTTGTAGGAGAATTCCACCAATGGTAGGTACTTATCCCAACTCCCTTTGAGATCTAGGACACAGAGTCTTAATAGATCTTCAAGAGTTTGAATAGTCCTCTCTGATTGTCCGTCCGTTTGAGGATGGTATGCCGAACTGAATCGTAAATTCGTGCCCATAGCTTTCGGCAAGCTAACCCAAAATCGTGAAGTGAATCTTGGGTCACGATCCGAAACTATGGATACTGGCATGCCATGTAATCTCATAATCTCATTCACATACATACTAGCAAGACGTTCAAGGGAATAAGTCTCACGTATCGGTAAGAAATGGGCAGACTTGGTTAATCTATCAACAATAACCCAAATCGCATCTATGCCTTGAGAAACCTTGGGAAGACCTGTAACGAAATCTATGGTAATGTGTTCCCACTTCCATTTCAGGATCTCAAGTGGTTGCAATAGACCCTTTAGCACTTGATGCTCCGCCTTTACACGTTGACAAGTTAAACACCTCGAGATAAACTCCGCGATCTCTCTTTTCATATTGCTCCACCAAAATATGTGTCGAAGATCGTGATACATTTTGGTACTCCCAGGATGGATTGCAAACGGTGTGTTGTGTGCCTCCATCATTATTCTATTCTTCAAGTCAAAATCGTTAGGAACACAAAGTCTGGAGTTGACTCGAAGTATTCCTTCTTCATCGATTCTTGCTTCTGGAATAACACCTTCTTGCACTTTCTTCTTCATACGCATCAGTTCTATGTCCGTAGCTTGAGCAGCTTTAACTTTATCGATTAAATTCAGTTCTACTCGTATATTTGATATCATCATGTGGGTACTTGGACCCTTCATCTCTATCTCAATCCTTTGTAAGTCATAAAAAATGGGCCTTTGTGTTAACAACATTGCACTCGTACCCGCATATGATCTTCTACTCAATGCGTCAGCTACTACGTTTGCTTTTCCAGGATGATATTGGATGGTATGATCGTAATCTTTCAACAGCTTGAGCCAACGTCGCTGCCGCATGTTGAGTTCCTTTTGGGTGAAGAAATATTTGAGGCTTTTATGATTTGTATAGATCTCCACTTTCTCCCCATACAGGTAGTGTCTCCAGATCTTCAACGCGAAAACGACTGCTGCCAACTCCAAATCATGAGTAGGATAATTCCTCTCATATTCTTTGAGTTGTCACGAGGCATAGGCTATGACTTTCCCATGTTGCATGAGAACACATCCTAACCCTTTTCCTGAAGCATCGCTGTAGATAACAAATCCATCTGAACCAGATGGTATTGTCAGAACAGGTGCCGAAATGAGTCTCCTCTTGAGTTCTTGGAAACTCTTCTCGCATTCCTCACTCCATACGAATTTTGTATCTTCCCGAGTCAGCTGAGTTAACGGAATAGCGATTCGAGAAAATCCTTCCACAAATCTCCGATAATAACCAGCTAAGCCCAGAAAGCTACGTACTTCGGTTACCGACTTCGGTTGCTCCCAACTTTGTATGGCTTTAATCTTAGCCGGGTCGACAGATACTCCATGTTTTGACACCACGTGCCTAAGAAATGCTACTTCCTCAAGCCAGAACTCGCATTTCTTCAGTTTGGCATATAGCTTTTTTTCACAAAGCCTTTGCAATATCAGCTTCAAATGGCGCTCATGATCTTCACGGCTTTTGAAATAGATGAGGATGTCATCAATAAAGACAACAACGAACTGATCCAAATATTCTTTGAATACACGGTTCATCATATCCATGAAGGCAGCAGGAGCATTAGTCAATCCAAAAGACATGACTAAGAATTCATAATGCCCGTACCGAGTTCTGAAGGCAGTCTTTGGAATATCCTCAGTTTTAATCTTCAGCTGATGATATCTAGAACGAAGATCGATCTTTGAAAAGAATTGTGCTCCTTGCAACTGGTCAAATAGGTCATCAATGCGAGGTAGCGGATACCTATTCTTGATAGTGACATGATTCAATTCTCGATAGTCGATACAAAGTCGCATACTCCTGTCTTTCTTCTTTACGAATAACACAGGAGCACCTCAAGGAGATGTACTAGGACGAATAAAACCGATGTCCAACAACTCCTGTAGTTGGACTTTTGACTCCTGAAGTTCAATAGGAGCCATTCGATATGGGGTTTTAGAAATGGGCTTTGTACCGGGTTCAAGGTCAATAAAGAATTCAACTTCACGTTCTGGGGTTAGACCAGGAAGTTCTTCAGGAAATACATCGGGAAATTCTCTAACAACAGAAATATTATTCAACTCTGACTTGTCTTTGTTCAAATCCATAACATGGGATAAGAAAGCTTGACATCCATTTTTCAATAAACGAATAGCTTTGTGGCTTGATATGACAGTGACTAATTTTAGTGGTTTAGTAGTTCAAATTCGTATGACAGGTTGGTTAGGAATATGAAAACTAACAACCTTACGAAAATAATCAATTTTAGCATGATGAGTGGTTAACCAATCAATTCCTAAAATCATATCAAAAGCAAGTATCTTTAAAGAGATAAGATCAACAGGTAATGTGATAGTGCCAACTTGGATCATGCAAGATTTATAAACTGTAGATGTAACGAAGGTTTCACCCAACGAAGTTTCAACAGATAAGTCAAAGTCTAATTTCTCCGGAGTCAAGTTTAAACGTTGAGCACAAGCAGGAGAGATAAAAGAATGGGTAGAACCGGTATCTAGTAAAGTATAAACTTCGCAAGAATTCAAGATTAGCTTACCCGTGATCACCTCGTTCGGGTTTCTCGCGTTTTGGCCAGTCACGACAAACGCTCTTCCAGGAACTGCAGATTTTGACTTATCCGGGACAGCTTTTGGAGTCACCATCCCCGCTGAATTTGGTTTTTCTACAGAACACTCTCGAGTTATATGACCCTCCTTTCCACAGTTATAACATACCTTGGATTGTTGTTGGCAGTTTGGGCTGATATGTCCTCTTTCCCACATTTGTAACATACGACCGGTGGTCGCTCTCCTCCCCTAGAAACAGTTGATGTTTGTGCTGACGTCTTCACATTATCATTGTTGTACCTTCTCTTCTTGAAATCTCCTCCCGACTCGCTCCTTTTATTATCACGACCACGATTACCGCCAGAGTGGTTACCGCTTTTGTCCGAATATTTTCCTCCCTGCTGGTTTTCATTGCTTCGATGACTCCCGCCACCGGTATGACCCTGGGTGTGGTCCCTCGGTTGCACATACTCATTATCTCGCTCTAATAATTGAGCCCTGTTAACAACATCTGAATATAAAGAAAATTTATGAGAGATAAAATATTGTCGAATATCGGGTTTTAGACCTCTCAGAAATATCCTTGTCATTCGTTCCTCATTTTTGACCAAATGAGGTGCAAACCTGGATAACTCTGCAAACTTCACCTCGTACTGGGACACCGTCATGTTGTTTTATTCCAGTCTGATAAACTTCACCTCCTTCATATGACGAATACTTTCAGGAAAGTACTTGTCATTGAACAGTTTTTGAAATGTTTCCCAGGACATGTTGAGTGCGTCAGGCTGGGTACGCTTCACAGACTCCTACCAGTAGTCTGCCTCACCGCGGAACATAAAGGTGGCGAATTGAACTTTCTGTTCCTCCGTGCATCCCAAGACATCGAATATCTTGGTAATTTGCTTGACCCACATTTCTACCATGATCGGATCTGGCTTTCCCTTAAATTCTGGTGGTCCTAATTCTTTGAACTGATTGGCTATGACAAACCGCGCGTTGTTATCATTTCCACCTGTATTCTGCACACGAGTCTCCCTCGTCTGATTTTGCATGAACTGCAAAAAGCTCCTAAACATTCCATCATTCATCGTTTGCTCGGTAACGTTGTTTACAGGAGGAATATTGCCTTCCTGTTGCACGTTCCCCTGGGTGGTGATCAAAGGTGTCTCCACGGTCTGATTTACTCCATTATTAACGTTCTCAGCTGCCATTCTTAAATACTGCCATAAAACAAGGGTTAATAGTCATGTCATATATTATCTCTATACTCTGACCGACCAAATAAACACCAAATAAACTTAGTCAGGTCATACTAGTGAAGGAATTCCTCGTCTCTCCCCTCCTAGTTCTTGTCTCACATCTCAGCCAGGGATCATATCCCTAAGAATTGATACCAACTATGACGCCCCCAAAATAGGTATACAATACCCATTCTGAGTCGCCAAATACATGGTACAGAAAGTAAACTACAACTTCAATAATACAATTGTCATGCAAAATACGACAACACATACTGTGAGTTTAAATACAAATATTGTCGTCTAGATAATATCCACACTCAAATAAGTCCTCAATACAATTATTCAAACACTATTTTACAGAAATAGTGAGGACTGCTAAAACATCTTTCTAGAACCATCACTCCATACCCCGACTAGATCCTGCTATGTTCTCACCTCCTAAGAAAAAAAAATGGAACAAAAAGGAAAAGGGTGAGCTCAACTAGCCCAGTAAAGAATATTATGACTAAGATAATATACAACAAATTATCATTAGTATTCAACAGGGAAAAATCTGATAGAATATAATCAACAACAAGTTTTAGATCAACAAATGCAGCGGAAACAACAAACCATTAGAAGAGTCAAGTAGAGAATGAATTCAACTATCTTCTAACATTTAAAAGTCCATCATCAATATTTTATCGCTGTAACATCAATTAATAATCATCTTTATCCAAATATTCATCTTTGCACTACAGGGCAAATATATTCATTTGTATCACCTGTCAGTTATGTTCATCTCAACACCTATTCATCTTTGCACTACAGGCCAAAGATATTCATCAAGTAATCATACATCTTTGCACTACAGGCCAAAGATATTCAGTAATATCATCATTTAGGACTGAGGATGATGAAAAATATCTTAAAGATAACGAATCCAGTGAGACATAAGGACAAATAGTAGGGATTCGTATAACAGTTTATCCAAGATCAATAATACTTCATAATAATCAATTGTGAAGCAGAATTCAAAAATAAAGATCAAAACATGGATACAATCAAAGATAGTAACCATAATAGACATCTTGGACAAAAAGGAAAAAATTTATTTTTCAGTGAATAGTGCCGTATTCGTGAATAGTGCCGTATACGTGAATAGTAACGTATACGTGAATAGTAACCCCGACACAAAAAGTTTCAAATTTGATAAAAACTCATGTTGATATTTCAGCATAATGATATTGAAGAAAATAATATCATTAAGAAGAAAATAATATCCCTTACCTAAAAATATCAGTACTTCTGGTCGGAATACCGGTATAAGGCTGAAAGAAACTTGCTCTAATGAATAGAAACTCTCAAAGTATCTAAATACTCATAAAATACACTCAATAATCTAGAGAGAGAAAGAGAGAAAACTTATTTCTGGTGTGATTTTCAATTCTAACTTACCCCTCTATTTATAGGAAAATGTTAGCACGCCGAAGCAGACTTAACCTGCAACCTGATGGCTTTACCTGCTACTATTCCCACCCACCACATTTGAATAAAAATCTCAGCACATTTCTTCACCAACCAAGAGTGGGCCCCACCAATTCTAGAATTTTCCACCAAAATGATTAACTCCGAAAATTCAACAATTTCTGAACTAGTCATCTCGTAAAATTCATAATAAATCATACGTTCATTTTTAACGGTTAAAAATTTGTGGACATATACTCAACTTATATATGTATAACATATCCAAAAATTACCACGATCCAACGATCGGATTAAAAATTATAACCCCCGCAAAATATCTCAAAAACCCTGATTTTTAATACCTCAATTCCGACAAAAATACTGATAAAAACCTCAACATTAACTCCTTTATTTTTAACCACAAAAATATATCCCTCATTTATATCCACATAAAATAAATATTTCCTTATCATATGAATCAATAATTAATTATTCACAAATAATATTACAGAATCACATTTATGACAACCAGGCCGTTCCCAGGAAAGAGGAGGCTTTCTAATAAGGATTTCTCCTTACTGGCGCGCAATTAGATGACCAAACCTCTCCTTAGACAGAACTTTCTAGACATTGCCAATAATGTTATCTAATAATATTATTCAAATAATATGAATTATTGATCTGATAAAGGAAAATACTGTGCAGCAACAATTATTGAAACACCAATAATATAAAATATCAACGCAGCAATTATTGAACCAATAAAATAATATATTAAATAATAACTACTGTAACAATTATTGAGTATTGCCTTCTTACGTAATAATCAATAATTGGTGCAATACCGTGTGCTACTATATTTTAACCACCGGGTATTCCAACAGTATTAACGGTAACAACTACGCTGTTATTTATAAACAACTTATACTTGTCGTTTTCTTCATCCAATCGCTTTCCGTTATGGGGCCCACACAAGGCTGCGCCATCGTACGAATATTCCCCGACAGCAAGAATATTCCCTGACAAAATAAATATTTTATAACCGCTTGCTTATTTTGTAAAATTTGCACATTTCACCCATAACCAAAGTAATATATCAAATTAACCCCTTATTATTCACAATAATATTTAGAGAAAATTTGATTTTATTCATTAATAAGATGGGGTCTTACAAGGAGCCCCGAGACATCCATACAATCTGGGAGCAATTAGTGCCAAGGGAGCCATCCCCATTGGTTATCGTTATAGGTTCGGCGCATGCGCTAGAGTTTGATCCGGAATCTGAGGAGGAAGAAGAGGAAGGGGAGGATCCTAAAAAGTTACCATTTAACTCTATTGGTACTAAGATGTTTGATGAGGTATATGACTGTAACATAGAGTTATAGGATAAGGTTGAGGAGTTAAAAGAACAAGCTGTGGAGTATCATGTCGCGTCAGAGCAAAATGATGCCACAATTTAAGATATCACTGCACAAACCGTAGAGCTTGAACAGAAGCTGGCGCAGTCGAAGTATTAGATAGGACAGTTATTAGCTGGGAAAGAGATTGCATGTGATGATTTGAGAGAAGAGTCAGTGAAGTGGGCGAGAGCCGAAGATGCGTGGATGAAGGCTTCTAAATGCACAATTTTTGTTGAAGGCGAGGTTAGGTCAAAGAAGGCCACGATAGATGAGATGGAATATGTTTCCACACAACAGTTGATAGAGCTCAAGATTGAGTCTTCTACTATCCGATTTAATTCTAGCATTTACCGTGGTATATGATGGATTGTAGGACGATGATACGTATCATGGAGCAGGAGCACAATGAAACTGTGCGACGTGGAATTACCTTATAGATCGTGATAAGAAGAATAATATAATATGATAAATAACCATGAGAGTAACACTACAAGAAAAAGGGCTATCAGCGACCACTTATATCAGCGACCGGATATCCTGTCGCTGATATTCTTAATAGCGACCAACTTTAGCGACCAATTAATAATCTAGTCGCTAAGTGATATCAGCGACCGACTGCGGTCGCTAATCGGTCGCCAGAATAATTTTTCCACCCAAAATTTGGCAGGAAATGTTGGCGCGTAGTTTCTTTGCGACCACTAAGAATCAGCGACCGCATGCGGTCGTTGATAAGTCTATGTCATTAAAAATCAGCGACCGCATGCGGTCGCTGATACCAGTCGCTGATCAAACTAAATGAAATCAGTATCAGCATTCGCTCGACAAAACACAGTAAGGAAAAAAAAAGAGGGAGTTCACCCGAAATAGAGAGAAGAGGGAGAAAGGGGGGAGAAGAGAAGAAGGAGAAGAAGTTGGCGCCGCCCACCTGCCACCCACCTACCGCCCACCAGCCACCCACCTGCCATTGTAGAGCCACCCACCTGCCGTCGCCTCTACAAGGGTAACTCACTTGAAATCCATTAGAAACCTTGAATGATCTGTTGTTAATGTGTTAATTAAATGTGGTTTAGACAAACCCTAACTTTTTTGTTATTAGTTGAATGTGGTTTTAGACAAACCTTAATTTGTTAATTTTTGTTATTCAATAAACCAAGGAATGGTATTTACTCCTTATTTCCAGCTTAATGTTCATCACAAACATAAAATACTCTCTCCATCCGAACACATTTTGGTTTGTAAGACTTGTGTATTTGTTTATTTATTTATTTATTCAAATTAAAAAGTTTCTAGTGCATGCTAACAAATTTTAATTTTTAATTTATTCTTTTAAAAGGGTATAACCAAAATAATAAAAAATTTATGTATAAGTGTGTTCTAGACTAATTTTATCATGCCTAGAAAACTTAACTACTATTTCTTAATTTCTCATGGCCTACAGTATAAAGAGGTTCTAGGAAAAGGGACTTTCAAAAAAGTGTATCCTCGACACAGCAATTTATCAGTGAGACTCTACGCTAGGAAGTTTGTATAGCCATCATATTATAGGTATTGATTAATTTTATATATTAGTTTACCTTTTCCACCAAAGTATATAGCAATTATTTGATATATTTGAGTAGTAAATCATGAAAATCATGAATACAAAGGATATAGCAATTATTTGATATAGATTATTTATAATGGAAGGCTTGGGGACTGTTAGTATAATTTAGTACTTAATCATGATTAAAGTACCTTTTATTATCATGATTTTAAAGTTATTTGAATGTCTAAAGGTTTTTTTTGCCTATATATAGACTATTTTTGTCTATGTGGACTCTTGGTTTATGTCTTGGGTGCCTAGAAATGACATTATATACATGCCGTCGTGCATGTGGCTAGTCCATATTACAGGGAGACTCTGGCGATGATGCTTATTAATTGCAGATATATTTGTAACTTGTTTTATTATTTTGTTAATTGCAGGGTGATCAAGGAGGCGATGATGCTTGACGTACCTGCTTTATATCAGTTTTGTAGTTATAGTATAAGCTTGTACTTTCACAAATTATTCTTTGGATGTATGTATGTTACTTAAACAAGTTTTGAAATATTATTATTGCATGTGTATGTTTATAACTTGTATATTTAGTTATGTTATTTAAACTAGTTTTGAAACTAGTTTGGTGTATGTGTTGGTGGACAATGGGTGTTTATATTATTGTGTATGTTGTTTATCTTGTTGTGTATGTGTGTATAAAGCAGGTACAAAACAGGTACATGTTTTTGGGAATTCTGCAAAGCAGCAAAAACCTGATTATATTTTTTTTCATATCAGCGACCGCATGCGGTCGCTGATTTTTATTAGCGACGACCATGTGTCTGAGGAGATCAGCGACCGAATTCGGTCGCTAATACCGGTCGCAGACACGTGGACCACGTCAGCTTTGGTCCTGGACCATGCTGACTCATCTTAGCGACCGGATTTGTCATTTCGGTGGCTCATATCGGTCGTAGCTATGTCCGTCGCTAAAAGGTGGTCGCTGATGTGCACATCAGCGACCAGATTTTATGCGACGCCTATCAACGACTGGAAGCGGTCGCAGATGGCTATTTGCGACTAAAATCGGTCACTAATAAGCGGTCGCAGATAGGCCTTTTTTTAGTGTAAATAAGATGTAAATCCCAGATTTTGAAATAAATAATGGGATATGATGATGATATAATCCTGAAACTTTACTGGTACATGATAGATGATGTAAATAGTGCTTATGCTATCTTTGCTATATTCTGAAACAAAAAATGAATAAAATACAAGAGTTTATTTGAAATGTTACGTGTTATCTAAAAGTGTTTAAGTTAAGTCTTAAATGTTCAAGTAAATGAATAATGATCTAATAGCGCATATTTTAATAAGTAAAGATGCCGCCTATAAGAAGACAACAACATCAACAAACCCCTGAAGGATCTACAAATAACAACGATGAAGCCAATGGTAATCCAGTTCAGTAGTTGGTGAATCTACTAGAAGTAGCACTTGCGAATTAGTCGCAAGCTCATGTCTTGACATTTAAATACTTTAAAGCTGTAGGACCTCCAGAGTTTCTAAGGTCTATGAATCTGGTAGAAGCCCAAACCTGGCTCATGGAAATGGAGAAAGTATTTAATGTTGCTAGGGTCAATGAAGACCAGAAGACTGCTTTTGCAAAATTCATGCTGAAGGCATAAGCTAGCTATTGGTGGCAGGAGAATAAGTGCCGAGGTGGTTAGGGAATAATTCCGTGGGATAGGTTTAAGGAGATTTTTTTCGAGAGGTATTTCCCCCCAAGTTCGCTGAACCAGATGGTGGTTCAATTTCTGGAATTAAAGCAAGGTACAATGACGGTGCCAGAGTATGCCTCCAAGTTTAATGAATTAGCGAGGTTTGCACCTTATCAGGTCAATACTGAGGAGAGAAAGGCAAGAAGGTTCGAACAAGGATTGAAGCTCTGACTATATATTCGAGTCTCAATATTCTAGCAGTGTTAGAAAAGGCGATTATCATGGAAGGGAGAAGTGATGGTCTGACGAAATACAATCAGGAATAGAAGAAGAAGACAAGTTAAAGTGAGAATAAGGTAGGTGGTAGCCATAGTGATAGTACTCAGAAAATGAAATGTAATGATAATGTTAGGAATCAACAAGGAAGTCAGAAGAAGAAGATTAAGGCTTGTGCTACCTGTGGAAAGAATCACGTAGGCATTTTCCTGAGAGGTCACATTGCACCGAATTGTCCCAGTCTAAAGAAGGGAGCATATTTTACTTGCGGGTCGAAGGATCATATGGCTCGAGATTGCCCAAAGAATGGAATGGAAGAGCATAGCGGTGGAAGGGGAAATAATGGTGGAGGCAAACTGACAATCACGAGACTAGCGCAGCCGAGTCGACCGACCGCTCGTACTTTCAACATAATGGTGCAGGATGTTGTGTAATCTAAGGATGTGGTGTCAGGTATCATTCTGATCAATGATCTAAATGCTTATGTATTATTTGATTCGAGTGCTACTTATTCATTTATATCCGATGATTTTGCTAGAAATTTAGATTTGCCTCAAGAAGAATTAGATTACCATCTAAACATAGAAATTGTGAATAAGGATGTGATTCATGTTAGGTTTGTACACAAAAATTGTCATGTAGATATAAGGGTCATTTGATGATATTAGACTTAATTCCAATTAAAGTTAGGGAATTTGAAGTTATTTTGGGTATAGATTGGTTGTTTAACCATGGGGAGATAATTGATTGCCAAAAGAAATGTGTAAACCTTATAACGTTGAAGAAGTCAAAGGTAGTATTCTTCGGTAGCAGATCGCCTAGACAATCGAGTTGTCTGACGATGATGCATACCAAGAAGTTGTTAAGATAAGGATGTGTAAGATACTTAGCCTACATAGTTGATACTTGAAAGGTCGGTGTGAAACTGGATATACCGGTTGTTAGATATTTCGCAAATGTGTTTCGAGATGATTTGTTAGGACTTCTGCCAGATAGGGAAATTGAATTTGTAATCAATTTAGCACCAAGGACTTCCCCTATACCGAAGGCCCCATACCAAATGGCATCCGTGGAGATGAAGGAGTTGATGGTGCAGTTACAAGAATTATTGGACAATAAGTATATTCAGCCGAGCGTACCGCCGTGCAGAGCGCCGATGTTATTTGTCAAGGAAAAGGATGGATCAATGCGACTTTGTATTGGTTATAGGGAGTTGAACAAGGTTACTATTAAGAATAGGTATTCTTTGTCAAGGATTGATGATTTGTTCGATAAGTTGAAAGGAGCAAAATACTTCTCGTAAATAGATTGGAGAAGTGGATATCATCAATTGAAGGTGAGGAAGGAAGATGTACCGAAGACGACATTCACAACTTGATATGGTCACTACGAGTTTCTGGTAATGTCATTTGATTTAACTAATGCACCTGCATCGTTTATGGATTTAATTTATGCCATTTTTGGATAAATTTGGTAGTATTCATCGATGATATATTGGTATATTCCAAAACCCAAGAAGAGCATATAGAACATTTGAGGGTGACGTTGGAGTCATTAAGAAGAGAGAAGTTATGCGCAAAGTTTTCGAAATGTGAATTCTGGTTAGAGCATGTGCAATTTCTTGAACATGTAATTGATAAAGATGGAATTTTATTGGATCCATAAAAAGTAGAAGCTGTGATGAATTGGGATCAGCCAAAGACTTCGTCGGAAGTGAGGAGTTTCTTAGGGTTGGAAGGATATTATAGACGATTTATTCAAGATTTTTCTAAGATAGCCACTCCGTTGACTAACTTGACGAGAAAGGCCATAAAGTTCATTTGGACCAAAAAATGTGAATTAAATTTCCAAGAGTTGAAAAGAAGGTTAAGTATGCCACCTGTGTTATCTCTGCCAGATGACACATGAAAATTTTAAAAGTAGTATGCATACAAGCCAATCATGTTTGATGATAAATCATATAATTTGTAAACAATCTTATTTATTTTTTAATAAAAAGAATTATTTAATTAAAAGCTTTTACATTATCTATATGGTGCTGTTTTAATAATATGTGATGAGATCATGCTAATGAGATCTAAATTCTTAGATAGCTTAAAAACTAAAATATTCTCAATTAATGGATTACTAAAAAAGGGGTTAGTGAATCAGAATAGAATGGTACATATGTTGCTTGCTCATTAGATGAAGATAATTGATCTCATGATCATTTGTGTGGAGACACTAAAGCAAGTATGTAGGTGCTTATGGGAGAATAAGTTTACTAAACGTGGCTCGCTAAGAATACCTAATGGAGTTTTACTTGTTTGTCAATAGAAATTCCTGTAGTGATAGTAGTAAAAGTAATCCTTAGACTTGAGATCATCATAGTAGGTTGTATATGTTAAGTTATACTTTGACGTGTCCCTTAAGACCCTTAGGGTATATCAAAGGGTATGCTTGGGTGTAATAAGTTATAATGAATGATCAATAAAGAATCGACTACTTTTAGTAAAAGAAGAAAAATGTCCTATGTAATTTGATAAATGACAAACCAAGGAATCCTTGGCCAAGGTGGAATGAAATTAGAAAGGAGTTTCTAATTTACATTATTTGGAGTTATGTATTTGTGAATCGAAATACATATAATTAAATAAAATAAGACTTAACAGTAATTTTGTCAGACCCCAACTTTTTTATGAATAAAGATTTACTTTTCTCTAAGTATTATTTTGAATAGTAAAGTGTTGATTTGATATAATAGTTATGGGTGATATGTGCAAATTTTACAAAGTAAGCAAGTTGTCATAAAATATTCATTTAGTCATAGAATATTCTTTTTGTCAGGAAATATTCTTATGACGACGCAATCATTGTTGGACCCCACAATGGAATAACTTTCGGATATAGAAAGCGACAA
This sequence comes from Panax notoginseng, assembly GCA_016801055.1. Taxonomy (NCBI): domain Eukaryota; kingdom Viridiplantae; phylum Streptophyta; class Magnoliopsida; order Apiales; family Araliaceae; genus Panax; species Panax notoginseng. The sequence goes on along the minus strand of CM029016.1, from coordinate 145,609,409 downwards.
AAATAACCTTTTCATAAAATAACGGCAAGACTTTTAACATTAAACTATTGAAATACCCGATGATAAAAGTATAGTAATACACGTTGTTGCACAGTAACACATGGTATTGCACAATATTTCTGATTATTGATGTTTACGTAAGAAGTCACTCAGTTTCATTCAATAATTGCCACAGTAGTTGCTATATAGTATATCACATTATTGATTCAATTATTGTCACAATATTATCTGCATAATATTTTATATTATTTAATTAATAATTCACACGACATGGTTATTCATGTTATTATTTACATTATTGACAATGTCTAGAAAGTTCAGTCGAGGAAAGGGGTTAGGTTATTTAATTGTGCGCCAATAAGGAGAAATCCTTATCGGAAAGCCCCTTCTTTATTGAGAACCATCTGGTGGTCAATATTGTGAGTTATAATATTAATGATAAATAATTGTTGAAAGATTGTGTTGATTAAAGAGAAGAATAATAATTGATGAGTTGAAGATGTTTGTTCAATTATCTTTTTAAATTGGTATTTTTTATTTGATTTTGGAAGATGCGAATTAATTTACGAAGAGGTGGCCCCCCAATTACCTTCTAATTGGTGTTTATTCATTTAGTTTTTTTGAGGATACATAATTCTTTCTTATGGCCCTCAATTTCCTTCAAATGAGGTTATCTAATTTTATTTTGATTTGGCAGGTTATGAAATTATTTTTCAAAGAATGGACCTTATTGACCAAACTTTCCAATGATATAATTCCTATTTAGTAACTTATGAATTAGGGTGCCCCCTCTTTGGACAATGTGTCCAAATTGGTATACTGATAGTCTTTCCTCATTGGCCAAAGCTTTCAAAAATGGATACTGATAAGTTGAAACCGGTAAACTTCGTCCAAAATTTTTTATTGTGCGTCCGTGATTATTTTTAAATTGTGTCCTGCCATTCTCATATAAATATGTTGCTTAGTTAAGAAATAAAAATCACACCAGAATCAGAAAATTCTTCTTCTATAATATTGTGCATTTTTCTTTCTAGTATAAGGATACTTTGAGGGTAGCAAATAGTGCAAGTTTTTCTCAAGATAATCTTTACTATACCAGTCAAATTTAGTCTCATACGAATGTAAAAGATATTATTTTCTTTCAATACTCGTAAGGAATATTATTTTGTTTCATACTCTATATTATGTAAGTGATATTATTTCAATTCATATTCCCAAATCTAAACTTACTATGATAAGTATTGCTTTTATAATTCCTGAAATGATTAAAAATTCCTTGAGTTTTGCGCTTCATCTAATATCATTTCACTAGAATATTGGTTTGAACTTTCTTAATAAATTTTAATCTTTTCATGTCGGGGTACTATTCATCTGAGGTACTATTCATACCGGAGTACTATTCATACGGGATACTATTCACACCGGAGTACTATTCACGACAGAATTTAGTTTTCTTTTCTTGTCCAAATTATCTTTGAAATTTGAATCTTAAATATCATTCTTGAATTTTACTCCACAATTGGTGATCATGTTGACACTTTGAATATTTTTGAACTCTGGATAAATTAAATTATAAATATCTAATATTTATCCTTGATCTCACTTGATTCATTCTTTATATCATTGTCATCATCCTCATGCTTATATTGTGGTGAAAGTCATCTTTGGCCCGTAGTGCAAAGATAGACTATTGATTGGTATGATTATGACCAAAAATTGTGTGTTGGCATAATCGTGACTTTTAATGTTACAAATAAAAGTTTGTGGTGAAAGTCCTCTTTGGCCCGTAGTGCATAGATGGATAGGTGTTTGGCATGAACATGACCACTGGTGATATAAACAATTATCTTTGGCCCGTAGTGCATAGATAATTCGTTGATTGGAAATAATTATTGATTGGTGTGAAAGGGATAAAATATTGATGATGGACTTTTAAATCATAAAAGATAATAGACATCATGCTCTACTTGACTCTCTTAATGGATTGCTATTTTCACTGCAGTTGTTGATCCAAAACTTGTTTTCCATTATATTTTATCTGATTTATTATTTTTGAAAGCTAAAGATAATTTATTCTTCATTATCTTAGCCATAACATTCTTTACTAGGCTAGTTGAGCTCACACTTTTCCTTTTTGTTCCATTGTTATTCTCAAGTAATGAGAGTGTCACTGAAACTAGTCGGGGAGCGGAGTAATGGTCCGAGATAGTTCTATAGAAGTCTTCACTATGTTGTCAAATAGTGTGACAATAATTTTAATGAGGACTTTATTTGAGTTTGGATATTGTCTACGAGATAATATTTGTATTGAAACTCACAACTTATGTTCTGTCATATTTTACACGACAATTAATAGTTGTATATAGGAAGTTTGTATTTGGATTCTGTACCATATATTTGGCGACTCAGAATGGGCTGTGTGGACCTATTTTGGGGGTGTCACAATTGATATCAAAGCTTAAGAATATGATCTCTAGTGGAGATCTGGGATTAGAACTGGGAGGGGAGAGACGAGTAAATCCTTCGCTAGTGTGTCATACCTAAGCTTATTTGTTATTTAATTGGTCGGTCGGAATATAGGGATAATGTGTAACATGTCAATTTCTTTAATTAACCCTTGTTTTGTGACAGTATTTGAGAATGACATCTAAAATTTTTGAGATAAACAATGGAATACATTAGACCATTGAGATACTTTCAATCAATAACCAAGATAAAGTGCATCAGGAATGCAATAATTCTCCTGTAAACAACAACACTAACCAAGTGATGAACGATGGGGTGTTTAGGAGCTTTCTATAATTCATGGAACACCAGAAGAGAGAGAATCCTGTTCAAAATATAGGTGGAAACAATGTTGACTCATGGCTGGTCACTGCCAAGCAATTCAAGGAGTTGGGATCGGAAGAGTTTTTGGGAAAGCCATATCCACTCAAGGCAGAAGCTTGAATTAAGCAGATCACCAAAATATTTGATGTTCGGGGATGCACAGAGGAGCAAAAGGTTCCCTTCGCCACCTTTATGTTATGTGGAGATGCAGATTACTAGTGGAAATCTTTGAAATATACTCATCTTTCAACACTTAAGATGACTTGGGAGAAGTTCTAGGAATTGTTCAACGAATAGTATTTTCCAAAAAGCATTCGTCATATGAAGGAGGTGGAATTCATCAAACTACAACAGAACAATATGACTGTGTCACAATACAAGGCCAAGTTTGCGGAATTATCCTAGTTTGCATCCCATTTGGTGGATAATGAGGAACGAATGACACGAATGTTTTTGAGAGGTTTGAAACCTAAAATTTGTCAATACCTCATTTCTCATAAACTTTATTTGTATTCAGATGTTGTGAATAGGGTTCAATTATTGGAGCGAGATAACGAGACAGTTTAACCAAAAGACATCAACCGACAACACGATAATAGTCGTACCAATGGCAACAATCATCAGGACAATGATAACCAGTATGGAGGAAATTATCATGCCAAAAATGGTAACTACTTCGGTGGTAATTATTACCCAGATAATATGAGAAGTGAACCAAGTGGAAATAACTTTAAAAAGAGAACATTTAAAAATGACAACGAAAAGACATCGGTAGTAACACCAGCATCAGCACCCATTTTTAGAGAAAGAGAACGACCGCTAGTTGTATGTTACAAATGCGGACAAGAGGGACACATTAGTCCAAACTGTATACAATAACCCAAAGTGTGCTACAGTTGCAGAAAAAAAGGTCACATAGCTCGAGTATGCCCCCTATACCGAAGTCGAGTCCAGCTGAGATGGTGACACCAAAGGCTATCCCGGACAAGTTAAAGTTGGTGGTTCAGGGGAGAGCTTTTGTCATGACTTCCCAAAAAGTAAGGAACACGAACGAAGTTATCACGGATATGCTAATCATAAACTCTTGCGAAGTCTATACCTTATTAGATACTGGTTCTACCTATTCTTTTATTTCATCTTCTTGTGCTCAACGTTTGAACTTGACTCTTATAAAATTAGACTTTGACTTATCTGTTGAAACTCCGTTGGGAGAAACCTTCGTTACATCCACTATTTATAAATCTTGTTTGATTTAATTCGGGTACCTCACATTACCTATTGACCTCATATCTTTGAAAATACTTGCATTTGATGTGATTTTAGGAATTGACTGGTTAACTACTCACCATGCTAAAATTGATTATTTTTGTAAGGTCGTTAGTTTTCATATTCCTAACCGACCTATTATGCGAATTCAAGTAACCAAACCGTTAAAATCATTCACTGTCATCTCAAGCCATAAAGCCATTTGTTTATTGAAAAATGGATGTCAAGCTTTCTTAGCTCATGCCACCGATTTATATAAAAATACGACATATTTGAATGATATTTCTGTTGTTAATAAACTCCCTGACGTATTTTATCGAAGAACTTCCTGGCCTACCCCTAGAATGTGAAATTAAATTTTGTATTGACCTTGAACCCGGTACAAAACATATTTCCAAAACCCCATATCGAATGGCTCCTATTGAACTTCAGGAGTTAAAATCCCAACTTTAGGAATTGTTAGACATTGGTTTCATTCGTCCTAGTACGTAGCCTTGGGGTGCTCCTATTTAATTCGCAAAGAAGAGAGATAGGAGTATATGACTTTGCATTGACTATCGGGAGTTGAACCATGTCACCATAAAAAATAGGTATCCGTTACCTCGTATTGATGACTTGTTTTACCAGTTGTAAGGTGCTAAATTCTTCTCAAAGATCGATCTTCGTTCTGGATATCATCAATTAAAGATTAAAATTGATGACATTCCAAAGACGACTGATACTCCAAAAGCTTCGTGAAAACAAGCTATAAGCCAAGTTGAAGAAATACAAGTTCTTGCTTTAGGAAGTAGCATTCCTTGGGCACGTGATATCGAAACGTGGAATATCAGTTGACCCGGCAAAGATTGAAACAATATAAAGTTAAGAGAAACCTAAGTTAGTAACCAAGATACGTAGCTTTCTGGAATTAGCTGGTTATTATCGGAGATTCGTGGAAGAATTTTCTCGAATCGCCACTCCATTAACTCAGCTGACTCGAAAAGATACAAAATTCGGATGGAGAGAGGAATGTGAGAAGAGCTTCCAAGAACTCAAGAGGTGACTCATTTCAACACTTGTTCTAACAATACCATCAGGTTCGGAGGAATTTATCATCTACAGCGTTATTTCAGGCAGAGGTTTAGGATGTGTTCTCATACAATATGGGAAAGTCATAGCCTACGCCTCACGACAACTCAAAGAATATGAGAGAAATTATCCTACTCATGATCTAGAGTTGGCAACAATCATTTTTGCGCTAAAGATCTAGAGACACTACCTGTATGGAGAGAAAATGGAGATCTATACAGATCATAAGAGCCTTAAATATTTCTTCACTCAAAAGGAACTCAACATACGACAACGTGTTGGCTTGAGCTGTTGAAAGATTATGACCATACCATCTAATATCACCGTGGAAAAGGGAACGTGGTAGTTGACGTGTTGAGTAGAAGATCATATGCGGGAACGAGTGCGATATTGTCAACATAAAGGCCCATTTTGTATGATTTACAAAGGAAGGAGCCAGAGTTAAAAACTCTAGGGAACCACGTGAAGATGACAAATATACGAGTAGAACTAACTTTAATCGATAAAGTTAAAGCTGCTCAAGCTACAAACCCGGAGTTAATGAATATGGAAAAGAAAGTATAAGAAGGTGTTATTCCAAAAGTAAGAATCGACGAAGAGGGAATATTTCGAGTTAACTTTAGACATTGTGTTCCTAACGACTCTGATTTGAAGTATAAAATCATGATGGAGGCACACAACATACCGTTTGCAGTCCATCCTGAAAATAACAAAATGTATCGTAATCTTCGACATATATTTTGGTGGAGCAATATGAAGAGAGAGATCGCGAAGTTTATCTCAAGGTGTTTAACGTGTCAACATGTCAAGGCAGAGCATCAAGTGCCAAAAGGTCCATTACAACCACTTGAAATTCCAGAATGGAAGTGGGAACACATCAATATGATTTTCATTATGGGTCTTTGAAAGTAGTATGCACACAAGCCAATCATGTTTGATGATAAAACATATACTTTGTAACAATCTTATTCATTTATTAATAAAAATTATTAATTTATTAAAAACTTTTAATTATCTATATGATGCTGCTTTATAATATGTGATAAACCCATAGTTTTAAGCAATGCTTTTAGAATAATGATGAGGATCATTCTAATGAGATCTAAATTCTTAGAAAGCTTAAAACTAAAATAGTTTCCAATCTTTGGATTACTAAATTGGAGATTAGTGAATCCAGATAGATTAGTACATACATTGCTTGCTCATTGGATGAGGATGATTGATCTCATGATCATTTGTGTAGAGACACTAAAGCAAGTATGTAGGTACTTATTGGAGAATAAGTACACTGAACGTGGCTTGCTAAGGAATACCTAATGGAGTTTTATTTGCCTGTCAATATAGGAATTCCTGTAGTGATAGTAGTACAAGTGATCCTTGGACTTGAGATCATCATAGTATCTTGTGTATGATGAATTATACTTTTACTTATTCCTTAAGACCCTTAGGGTTTATCAAAGGGTATGCTTGGGTATAATAAGTTGTACATGGATATAATATATGATCAATAAAGAATCTACCGCTTATAGTAAAAGAAGAGAAATATCCTATGTGATTCAATAAATGACAACCCAGTAGTCCTTGGCTAAGGCAGAGTGAAATTATAAAGGAGTTTCTAATTTGCATTATTTGGAGTTGTGCATTTAAGAGTCAAAATACATATAATTAAATAAAATAAGACTTGACAGTAATTCCATGTCTTATATTTAGTTGGGACATTGTATGGTGGAAGGATTGAATTTTACGGTAACTATTTACTCAAAGGTTCTTTTATGATTAATGTTGAAATCTATATTACCTGGAAAGTCGTTAATCGCTAGGGAAACTTATCCCTATTGTAGAATAAATATTATTTATTTAAATATATTAAAAATTTAATTTATTTATTTAAATAAGATTAAAATTGTTCCAATAAATTTATTCACAACCGGTTTAATATAGAGAACCTAAAGGGTCATACCGCAAAAGGAAAAATATTTATTTAAGAAGCAAATAGCATAATTGTAATAATAAGTTAAGTGTATTTAATTTAATCTATGGTGATAGAATAAATTAAATAGCTTATTATTTATTATTTAATATTTTGAAAATATTAAATATAAATTAATAAAAGGAGTCTTATTATTATTATTATTATTTAATTCCTAAAGGAGTTTGGAAATTAATTAATAAAAATACTCTCATATATTTCTAATAGGATTAGGAGGCTAATTAATTAAAAGAGTTTAATAAATTATTCCTAATAAGATTGAGAGCCTAATTAATTAAAATAAAATCCAGTTCCTTAATTGTTAAGGAGGGTTGCCTACATCTATAAATAAAAGGAGTCTTATTGTCGACGTCGGGATTTTTATTTATCCCTTTTCTGTTTTTGTCTTTTGGTGTTCTCATGTTAGGAGAGATTTGTTTGAAAAAATAAGTTGTGAAAAGGTTCGACATGTATATGTCGACGATTAGACTGTAAGAGTTGCTAGTTGATTTTTTAAATGGTTGTACCAACACAACCGAGGAAAGATTTGCACATTGACCCAGTGATGTGACACTACTTAACGGGTCTGTGAAACCGAGATTCGTTATGGTCCGGGGACTTGGTTATGCGGAGGGAAGGTGTTAGGCACCCCCCGACATCCGTGTTGCCACGGTGACTGCCACTTTTCAATTAAACTATTATATGAATGTATGTATGTGTGGATCAAGGTGCAATTATTTGGGAGTAGTGCTATGCCTCGTTCGCAGCTATATACAAAGGGTTTGAATTTTGTATAAAAGTTCAGTTTTAACAAGATATAGCAATGAAGTTTTATAAAAGAGGTTTTTTAAACCCTTATGCTCAATAGTAATTGAGGCCTTTGATACTTCCATTTTATTAAATGTTCGGCTTGAATTTTTTAATTTTTCAGATGCGAAGCATCTTCGAGAAAATAATATGCATAGCAGTGCTGAACTCCTTATAAGCATGAGAGCTGTCTAAGGAAATTCAAACACCGTGAATAATTTACAAGCTGGTTACAGCTAAAAATGTCCATCACGGAAACCGAATCTAGATTCAAAAAATAGAATTTATGATCACATGATTCCTAGACCCACATGATGCCACAATTTATATGAAAGTTGCAAGCAGTTATATATATAAAAGCTATATATATATATATATATATATATATATATATATATATATATATATATATAAACGATCAACCACCACGAAGCACCTCCATGGGGGATCAAAAATGTAAATAAAGCTGTAAAAGCGATCAACCACCACGAAGTAAACTCCAGCTGGGACAAAATATAAATAAAACTATAAAAGTGATCAACCACCACGAAGTAAACTCCATGTAGGATAAAATGTAAATAAAGCAGTAAAAGGCCACAAAGTAAACTCCAGGCCAGACTGAAATGTATATATATATATATATATATATATATATATATATATATATATATATATATATATATATATATATATAAATTGTTGTCGAACTTTGTTCGATGAGCTTGGATTTGCATCCGGAGCATTTACTGCTTTTTATATATATATAAATACTTATATATATATATATATATATATATAAGAAATAAAAGCCACGGACCGAAGTCCGGGCATATACACGCAACATAACTCTCAGCATGAAGAACTGTGTGTGCACAATAGTGGAGAAAGGCTTTAGAAAGTGTAAGAAGGCTTACAGTGGACTGCCAAATAAGATTTCAATAGCTTTAAATAGATGAACACTCGGCTCTCGCCGGTAAAAATATAGCAATATAGAATCTCAAAAGTGTTCAAAGTGAGAAAGCACTCGATTTATAGTGTATACAGAGCAAATTGGACAGGGCTTCCTTACCTTTTTTCTATGCAAAATGGCTGCCCCAAGCCCTCTATTTATAGAGGGGGGGAGCCGTAGGTGTACCTGCGACAGCCGTATATGCACCTGCGGCTGCCCGGGGTGCCCTGGGCTCTGCAGGTCCCGCCGTCTCGAAGTACGTGCACGCGTGCAATGTGTTGTCCGCTCGAACTTTTAGAACTTCAATCCGGGCATCTGATTAAGGCGTATAAGACCTTTAACGACATGCTGTTGTCGAGAGCTACACAATGACATGGGATTAGAGGTTGTACGAAGTCAGGAAGATGGGACCATGCCCTTAGTCTTCAGGCTTCAAATTCTATCCGGTGTGCTGTCTTGTGTAGTAGTCATTCGGGATTAGAGGTCTTTGGTTCTTATAGGATATTTCTGTGTAGAATGTATGTATGAATGTTGTTCAGATGGCGCAATGGCAAAATAACGATTTTGCCCCTCACCGGGGTTATCTCCGGTTTGAGCTGATTTTGCGATCATTGCTTAGGGTTATCTCCGAGATTGGACTGCTGCAAGTATTGATCGCCCTCAGGGGTGTCTCTGAGGTGTGCCTGGCCTCCCTGGGTTATCTCCAGGCTTGGGGAATGAGTGCCTCGAGCCCATCACCGAGTGTTTAATCTGATTGCTGGGAGTGGACAAGAGCATTTCCGGGGTTGTCTTCGGAACTGGAACTGCACTCCTCGGGTTGTCTCTAAAGTTGGATTGAAGATCTTGGGATTGTCTCTGGGATTGAACTGAACATCTTGAGGTTGTTTCCGAGATGGAAAACTGAGTATTCCGGAGTTGTCTCCGGAACTGAAACTGCATTCCTCGGGGTTGTCTCCGAGGTTGGATTGAAGATCCCGGGGTTATCTCCGGGACTGGAATGAATATCTCGAGGTTATCTCTGAGATGGAAAACTGAGTATCCCGGGGTTGTCTCTAGGATTGTGTTGAGTTATCCTCCAGGGTTTTCTCTGAAAGATTAATCTGCCCTCCTACAGGGTTAGTAATAGGAATGAAAAATTTCGAGTGTCTACAGATGCCCCTCTTTATCATATTCATATAGTGTAACAGCATGGATAGGATAAAGAATACTAGACACTTGAAATGTAACAAGATATTCATGATGCAATGTACTGCAGCATGATGCAAATGTATTATGCATGTGGTTTGTTGGACCGTTTTCTAATGGGATGTGATGACTATTTACTCCCATAACTTGTGACGGGGACTGGAGTTATCACTGATAATCCTGATGAATTGCTTGGATGTGTGCTCCAAAGTTATCAGGAACTTCAAGGATGTTGACGTTGGGGTTAACACCAAAATCCTTAATCCTTGGTACAGATTTTCCGCCATAGATGTTCCTTTCATGTGCAAGAGATTCCGTGGGGATATACTTTGCCTTTTGAGGATGTGTATAACATATTCCATCATCAGTCCTCCCCGATGAGGATGTTCTTCCCTGGTTTGTATCACCAAGCCTTTCCAATATTCTGTTGGAGTCACTGTCAATAGTTTGTGTTTATCAGGGTTGCCTGACCTTCGCTGAAATGTACATCAACGGATAGAATCCTGGCTGGGAATAACATCAAGGATGCTTGACTTTCACTGACGTGTGCATCAACAGCTAAAATCATCAGATGGCTTCCGATGCTTCGTTAGATTTACTTGCCAATGGCTGAAGTGACGTCAAGGTTGCTTGACCTTCGTTGAAATGTGCTTCAACGGCTGAAATGTATGTAATTTTCGCTAGGGAGAAGTGTTTTGGAGTGATGACCCCAAACTGACGGCATTGGACCTTCGTAAGGTATTACCGAATCTAGTTTGCAATAGTTGTGATCATTAGTATATTAAGCCTATATTTGGGTGAATGCCAATGAGTGGCATGTAGACATGTAGTTTGGTCCATGAAAACTAGGATTTTTGGCTCTTCCGCTCAATCGCGTATCATCTTTTTTCCTGATTTGGCCTTTTTAGCTTGTGAGAACTCCTTTGCAACTCGAACTGGACCAAGCCAGAGGGGTGGGCCCCACCCAAAGAAGCCGTAGGTACACCTACGGCAGCCATAGGTACACCTGCGGCCAGCCGTGGGTGGCCTTTAAGGTAGTTGTGGCTTTCACAAGTCATTTTCTAGTTGCACCACACAGGAAATCCGAGAGCTCTTCTTTAGATCTACTGAGTTCGGGCGTCTTTCTACAAATTCTGTCACCGTACAAGCGTTCTATACTGTCCTGGTAACGTATGCATGTCTTCTTTTCCATTTTCTATCCGTTAGAAAATGACTTTTTATATGAAATGCGTCTAAACATGTAGTAGTGAATATGCATGCTCATATGTCCTGATAAAAAATATTTAACATAGTAAAAGTTAGTATTAAACTATGCTGAACATAATGATGTGAAAAAATTTGACTTTTGAAATAATTAAATTGGTACCTTTTTCTGCTATTTCTTATCCTATTTGAGGACAAATGAGCGAAGGTAGTAAAGCAAAGCAATCCTGGTATTTAATCTACCGTCATGGATTGGGACTTTGATATTTGTATGCATGTAGGATGTTTATGACTGTGGGTAGGTGTGCTACTGAATGGTCACCTAGTCATGCCTATTTGCATGAGGACAGTCTTATTTACAAAGGAGACTCTGGCAAAATTTTCCAAAAGTCTAGGCATTAGGTAGACATACATTTTTAACTCCACTGTAGGCGTATGTTAAAGCAATGCATGCATGCATATAGCCATAAAAATGTATAAAAACAGTGCTCCAGGTTAGAATTTACCACACCCTTTCTGAGGTGATTTGGAGACTTGTGTTCCAGATATTATGGATCCGGATCATCCGAGTAATTTCCGTAGGACCACTCTAGGTGTTCGGAGGAGGGATTCTGAAGTGCCTCGACCCCGTTTAGTTAGACAGCCTCGTCGTCTGGCGGAGGTGGTGATACGTCCTATCCGGGTTGATGTACCGGATGTTGAGGACGAGGAGGAGGATGTACCGGTAACGGCTCCAGCTCCTACTACTAATGTTCCCCGTAAGGATTTTCCAGGCATTCAGGTGGCTATTCCAGATCTTTTGGGTGATTTTTGTTGTCACCCCTCAGTTTACTTACATGCAAATGAGGTAAAAGCTGGATTTAATCTTCCTTTTTCCTATTGAGGAGGAGCAAGGATTTTGACACTGATTTGCATTTAATTTAGGTTCCCGGCTTTACCCAGCTTCGACGAAACTAGTTCAGCATACACTCCCTGTATCAGGCTTTACCTCCAGATTACCAGGGTATTGTGTATGGTTGGGGCTTTGGGGCGTTCTTTTCCATTCTTCCCTGCCGTTGTCCCTAGGGTTACCTCAGGGTATTGTCGGAGCGCTAGTTTCACCAGACTCAGTCTATCCATTTATTGGATTGTGAGGTGATGATGATGCCGATGGATTGGTGGTTTATCACCGGTATGGAGTTTGGAGGGGCGCCAGTGCCATGTACGGCGAATATTACCCTGACTGCCGTTAGATCCTTGTTGGGAGTTTCGGATAAGGCGCTCAAGTGAAGGACTATCTATATGGGTCCTTTGAGCGTAGATGCTATGAGTGAGCTGTTGAGTGAGCCCATACCCACTGATGTGAGAGTCAGGGATCGCATTCTTCGACGATTGTTCCTGGTGATTATCAAGGGTTGTTTCATAGCTGACAACTCTTCTACGGTGTCAGTCGCTTTGATTAGAGCCACTCGGGAGGTGGACCGTATTGGAGAGTATGATTGGGGATCCTACACCTTTGCCTACTTCCTTAGGGGAATGCGCATGCGTTCGCAAGGCTTGACAGAGGCTTGACTAGGATTTTACCCGTTTCTGCTGGTGAGTATTTCTCTTTTGATTTCCCATGTACAGGTTAAGAATGTTCATTGATAGCAGACATTTACCTTTGTGTTAGCAGTTTTGGGCCTATGAGAGGCTTCCATGTTTGCGTCCTGTGAGTGTGTTAGGTTTAGAGACCTATCCACGAGGAAGGCAATGACATCACTCCATTTTGACAGAGGTTCCTGTAGCGGAGGGTTTCGCCCATTGTCGATTACAGTTGGAGATGTTGACAACTGATGTCATCACTTGGGTTCCCTACTCTGAGGAACATTTGACCATTGGATTGGAGGGTGGATACCCGACTGGTGTCGAGCACGTGATATCCACCCGTAGGATTCCTCTCTTCACAAATAGAGGATGAGAGCTCTATTAAGGAGAGCGTGCTATTAGAAGCACCACAGGAGAGATTCGTATACCGATTTTGCCTCCTGCCAGGCACTATTGGGCTGTGTTGTAGTCACCCGTCGATGACATCCTATTAATGGGTATAGACGGATACACTCTATCAGAGGGTCCACATACCCAGGATATGTTCTATCACTGGTGGTCCCCTCATACCATCGGAGTCTAGACCTGTGCCACTCAGTTTATATGGGGGATATAGTTCCTGGATCCGTGATGATGATAGATTGGATGGCCTGTGTCCGAGATCTAATTATTTATTTAGTTGCATGCCTTTTGTTATTTTTGTTTTCATTTATAGTTTGCATAGTAGATTTGGTGTTTGCATAGTAGTCTAGCGTTGTGTATTGTTGTCAATTCTGTGATTTTAAGTTAAAAAAAATCACACAACACAAGGAGCATAATTCATAGATAAATTCCAGGATTCAAGTACGCGCTTTGGAGGAGTAATTTGAAGAGATTATCGATTCATAATAGAAATTATATCACAGTTCTAATAATCAATACTGTATTGGTTTAACTTGTTCACAATCTCATCATTGGCCCATAAATAACATGAACTGCAGCACTATTGGACATATGCAAACACAATATTAAACACAATATTTTTTTAAACTTAAAATCACAGAATTGACAACAATGCACAACCCTAGACTACTATGCAAACACCAAATCTACTATGCAAACTATAAATGAAAACAAAAATAACAAAATGCATGCAACTAAATAAATAATTAAATCCCCCAAACTTAAGTAACACAATGCCATCATTGTATAAAAATGAAATTAAGTGCATGAGGACTTCCCTGCAATCGCCCAAGTCTGTGGAGGTGGTTGGTGCTCTTCATCATCTGAATCACTAGGAGGAAATCGAGGCAGCGGTCCAGGTTGTTGATATGGATAGTGAGACGTCGGGTTGAAACTTTGGAGTATTGTGTTGAGTGAGGTGAAAGATGCGTTCATAGCATTAAATATGTGATCTTGTTGCATCGCTAATCGCCGCATTTCCTGACGTGCTGCCCTATTATGCGCATTCATCTGATTTTGGAATTCAAAGAAGTGAGAACTAGATTTGGCCTCAATCTGTGGTACCTGCTCGGTTCCTTGATCTCCCATAGCTTCATCCTCATCTCTCGAGGTGTCAACGGCGTCAGCCTCGTCTTCCGAAGCTGATGAAAATATAAATCCTAAACCTCAAGGATGAGATTCACCTCCGGCCCACACCGAATATTGTGTTATCATTCTCGAATCTAGCAATTGCAGTGGCATAAGGGTGGGCTCATCATCAGACCATCTAACACCTGCTTGACGACACAACCCATAAATTAGGGACGGATGTGGCAAGCCTCGTGAGAAATTACCCCGTAGACATCGACGAATTGAAAAATAAATTATGGCCCCGACGTCGATGATGAAGTCTTGCACAATAGCAAAAAGGAGTAGTGCCTCCTACTTGGTGACGTCCAAGGTATGCATGGATGATAACAGTTTCGCACATAAGAAGGCGTACCAGATTTTCCCATACCAACTAAGATCTTTGCTGTGAAACACTGTGCCTCCCTTTCAACCCTTTATCCATGTGGTACCCGGCTTGGTCATGTCCTTGATAACCTCCTCATAGTCAGGGTCAAAATCTCTCAAATGAGCATATTGGCACAGTCAAGGTACCCATAACTGGTAATACGTGTTGATGGCATCTGCACTAAACGGGACCAATCGACCTCGCACGAAAGCATTGAACGGTGCCTTATCCTCGGCGTTTGCATAAAACTCCTTGACCACATTAACGGCGGCGGCCTCGGGCTCCTCAGTGAACTTGACCCACCCTTTTTGATAGATTTATTGCATCATCTCTCCGTTGTGAGCATCCGGTGCCAACCCCTGCTCTGGTGTAAGAGCCTTGGTAACCATATAATCATACCGGTCGGCGGCGGTGGCATTTCTAAATTTTCGGCGGTCGAATGGACGGGGTGGTGGATTTGACCTTGAACTCTCTCCCTTATGGCGTTTCGGTGTCGGTTGTGAACCCATTGATCTCCGGAAGTTAAAACTTGCTAGCACACACTTCCTTCCCCTTACACTTGGTTCACTCAATTTATCAAATACTTGGTGTGCACAGTCTGTTCTTCCCCTAAAGCTTGATTGTTTTTATGGTACTTCAGTGGAGAGAAGATGGAAACTCAATAAGAAGGAAACTTACTCTCAAGTATGCTATGTGTTCCCCAATTTTCTTGATGAATTTGAAATTTGTGGTGATGAATATGGGAGGTATGTGGTAGGGTTTATATAGAGGTAATTGGGGAGAGGAATTCGTGTGCTTAATGGTGTGGGGTAGTGGATGCAATTGATTTAGGTAGTGGGTAGGAGTAGGTGGTAAGAGTTGTCGATCGTGGTGGTGTGTAGTGGCTAGGTGGTCTTGTAATGGGGGCTGGGTGGTTTGGGTGAGGGAGAATGAGAGAAACCAAAAAACGTGTAGAGGAGAATGAGGAGACAGAGTGTCTAAATACTGAGTGTGTCTGCCTAAGATTAAGGACCCCCGCCCCGGTGGGGGGTGCAAGGTCATTTTAGCCCGCCCTGGCGGGCATGCCCACTGACTTTGGATTTTTGGCTTCCAAAAGTGCAGATCAAAATTATCCAATTTTCCTTCTTTTCTTGCCTGTTGTTGCTCTTACTCACTTTAGAGCCCTCCTGCAACCATTAACATGCAAAATGTTAGATTATTGATGGCTTGGTGTATGATTGAGAGTTTCAACAAAACGTTTACTCTATAATACCTACCTACTACTTAATAAAAGCTACATTCTAACAATTATAAATAAAACCACGAAAAATAACAAAATATTGGGGTGCCTCCCAATTAGCGCTTGATTTTAAGTCGTTCAGCCTGGCTACTCCCTGTTTTACTGTGTATTGGCGAGGGTAATGTTGACGACATCCCAGTTTGATTCGCCACCCCAGTAATGCTTTATCCGTTGACCATTGACCTTGAATGTCTCTAATGGATTATGACTATAGAGTTCAACGGCGCCATGAGGGTATACTCGCTTTATAGTGAATGGTCCTGACCATCTCGACTTAAGCTTTCCTGGAAACAATCGCAGCCGTGAGTTGAACAAGAGGACTGATTGACCTGGCTCGAATGTTCGGTGCACAATTTTCTGATCGTGCCATCTTTTCACCTTTTTTTGTATAGCTTGGCGTTCTCGTATGCTTGAAGTCGGAATTCGTCGAGCTCATTTAGTTGGAGTATCCTCTTTTCTCCCACAGCGAATTGGTCAAAGTTCAATTTCTGAATTGCTGAGTAGGCCTTGTGTTGTAGCTCCACCGGTAAGTGACATGCTTTTTTGTACAGGAGTTGATATGGTGACATCCCGATTGGTGTTTTGTATGCAGTTTGGTAAGCCCATAATGCATCATCTAACCGAAGTGACTAATCTTTCTGACTCGGGTTTTCGACTTTTTCCAATATCTTCTTAACTTCTCTATTTGATACCTCAGCCTGTCCATTTATTTGAGGATGATACGCTGTAGCCACCTTGTGGCTAACCCCATACTTAGCCAACAGAGCTGTAAAAGACTTATTGCAGAAGTGACTACCTTCGTCACTGATTATTGCTCTTCGCGTGCCAAACCTTGTGAAAATGTTTTTCTGTAGGAATTTGAGGACCACCTTGGCATCGTTGGACGGTAGTGCTACAGCTTCAACCCACTTCGAGACGTAATCCACCGCGAGTAGAATATACTGATTACTCAAAGATGAAGGGAATGGCCCATAAAATTGATCCCCTATACATCAAAGATTTCCACTTCAAGAATTGTTTGTAGGGGCATCTCATTTTGTTTGGAGATGTTTCCCACCCTTTGGCATCTATCACATGTTTTCACAAATTGGTGGGCGTCTTTGATCAATGCTGGCCAATAAAACCTGGCTTGAAGCACTTTTGCTGTGGTGCGCTCATTCCCATAATGTCCCACATATGCCGATGAGTGACATTCCTGCAGTATGTTGTGCACTTCACTATAGGGGATACACCTTCTAATCATCTTGTCGACACACTGTTTGAATAAATACGGCTCATCCCACATGTAGCACTTGACATCATGAAGAAATTTCTTTTTCTATTGTCGTGTTAGATTGGGGGGAAGCATGTTGCTCACCAGATAATTTGCAAAGCCTGCATACCAAGGAAATTCTGCATTTAACCCAAATAGTTGCTCATCCAGGAATGACTCGTTGATTGCGCATCTATCTTCATCCTTTTTCTCCGGATTTTCCAGCCTTGATAAATGGTCGGCAACTTGATTCTTCATTCCCTTTCTATCTTTAATCTCTAGGTCAAACTCTTGAAGTAGGAGAATCCATCGGATAAGGCGTGGCTTAGCATCTTTTTTCGCTATTAGGTATCGAATCGCCGAATGATCCGTGTAGACTATCACCTTGGTCCCGATCAAGTAAGCCCGGAATTTATCAAATGCGTACACCACTGCAAGCAATTCCTTTTCCGTGGTAGTGTAATTCATTTGAGTCTCTGTGAGTGTTTTGCTTGCATAGTATATGGCGTGAAACACCTTGTCTCGTCTTTGTCCCAAAACAACCCCAACTGTATAGTCGCTTGCATCACACATAAGCTCGAATGACATATTCCAGTCCGGTGCGACTATTATGGGGGCTGTAGTTAATTTCTTCTTTAACAATTCAAAAGCTGACTTGCATTCCGCAGTAAAACTGAAAGTAACATCCTTCTCTAAAAGACTGCAAAGAGGTTTTGCAATTTTAGAGAAATCTTTTATGAACCTCCTATAGAACGCAACATGCCCCAGAAAACTTTTAATCCCCTTAACGGAGTTCGATAGAGGTAGTTTCTCGATCATATCCAGCTTTGCTTTCTCCACCTCCAATCCTTGAGCCGACACCTTATGGCCCAAAATTATGCTTTCTTCAACCATGAAGTGGCATTTTTCCCAATTGAGTATGAGGTTTGTATCCTTACATCGCTGCAATACCATGACCAGATTCCTTAGGCAAGTATCAAAGTTGTCTCCATAGACCGAGAAATCGTCCGTGAAGACTTCAACATTCTTCTCCACCATATCCAAAAAGATGGCCATCATACACCGTTGGAAAGTTGCAAGTGCATTGCATAACCCGAATGACATCCTCCTGAATGCAAATGTACCGTAAGGACATGTAATTGTTGTCTTCTCTTGATCCTCAGGAGCGATGGCGATCTAGTTATAGCCCGAGTATCCATCCAATAAATAGAAGTACTCATGTCCCGCTAATCTATCTACATTTGATCAATAACGGGCAGCGGGAAATGATCTTTTCGGGTTGCCTTATTCAATCTCCTATAATCGATGCACACCCTCCATCCTGTAACTGTTATTATTGGAATTAACTCGTTGTCGTTATTCTGTACCACAGTCATTCCCCCCTTTTTCGGCACACAATGAACCGGACTAACCCATTTACTGTCGAAAATTGGATATATTATACTGACATCCAATAATTTCAGATTTTCCTTCTTTACAACTTCCTTCATAATTGGGTTCAGTCGACGTTGATGCTCCACCGACGGTCTTGCATCATCCTCCATCAGAAACTTGTGCATGCAGAATGACGGACTATTTCCCTTTATATCCGTAATCGTCCAGCCAATCACTGATTTGTGATCCCTAAGCACCCTCAGTAACTTTTCTTCCTGCAATTCGTTAAGTGCAGCAGAAATAATTACAGGTAAAGAATTTGAATTGCCTACATACGCATACCAGAGATGTTTCAGAAGTGGCTTAAGCTCCAATGTTGGTGGCTCCTCCAATGACGATTTCAGTTTTTCAGCAGCTTTTTCCTCCGTGTGCAAAGGTTCAAACGGTGCTCTGAATCTGCTAACTCGTGGCAATGAGTCTAACATATGTAAGAAGTCCACAAATTCTGGGTTGTCCTTTTCCTCATCTCCTAGTAAGATTGTTTCTAATGGATCGTTGACCAAACTCTTGTTCATATCTTCACTGATGAATTGCTTAATTATATCCATCCAAAAACATTCTTCCTCATCCGTAGGGAATTTCATGGCCTTGAACACATTAAATTTGATTTCTTGATCTTGGACTGTAAGTTCTCCTTTTTGCACGTCTATGAGTGTCCTTCTTGTAGCCAAGAAAGGTCTCCCTAGGATAATCGGTATGTTCTTATCCTCCTCGAAATCCAGAATGATAAAGTCCGCAGGGAATATAAACTTATCCACCTTTACTAAAATGTCCTCTACAATGCCTCTCGGATAAGTGACTGACCTATCTGCCAATTGTAATGAAATGTTCGTCGGCCTTGGTGCAGGTAAACCCAATTCTAAGTATACTGACAATGGCATCAAGTTTACACTTGCCCCCAAATCACATAAACACTTGCTAAAATGCATACTCCCGATTGTGCATGGGATAGTGAAGCTCCCCAGGTCCTTAAGTTTTGGTGGTAATTTCTGCTGTAATACTGCACTACACTCCTCTTTTAGTGCCACAGTCTCAAAATCTTCCTATTTCTTCTTCCTTGACAGAATCCCTTTCATAAATTTTGTGAAAGCCCCGAATCCGGGTCCCAAATCACCGCAGATCCGGTACAATCATTCTATCACTATTTGCGAAAGATATAAACATAAATTGTTTATACAATAAACGTACACATTATTTCCCCAAAATCGAGTAACCTTAACTTATACACAATTCATAAACTATCTAACATATAACATCTATATCAAACTATTCTATTACCAATTAGCAGCACATTTTATCCCAAGCTAAACTTGGCTTTATCCTTTCCTGTATTCGACGTTTTCGCCTAAATCTGCAATGTTAAATCATGATATAGCAAGGGTGAGCATAAAAGTTGCCCAGCAAGTTTAAATTTATTAAGACATATCATGATTGAAAGAGTCTGAATAATAAGCTGGCTGTAATTTAACAATATAATTGTGAACTAGCAGGAATAAACTTTTGACTGAACAAGTATTAAACATGAACAAATATATCTGGGCCAATTGGTAATGAAGGTGATCAGCCTTTCATACCTGACTTATACATGCAATATGTACAGAGTACAATTCTACAGTGGCAATCAGCAATGATTAACTATAAGCATATATGAATGAAACAACTCTTAGTAGAGTTAAGTAAAAACAAACTTGCCTGAACCGTTGATTACCGCAACGTAATTTATAACGCTTTATCCGAAGACCTAATATTAGTAATATAGATCTCCAATATTAGAATAATATCATCACAGTAAGAATACAATTATATATAAGCATAGAATAACCTAAACACATAACACATAACCCTATCAGTCTATAACACACATAAGACTCAGTATCAGGTCAAACTATTTCAGTCTGACTTAAGTTCGACAAAGTTCTAACGTCCCGACGGTCTAGTCGGACTTTTATCGAGTTTAAGTTCAATTAAACTATGCCTAACACTTAACAGTTAACTTAAATAATTTGAATATCAGTCAAAATAATTTTCCTAAGCTCGTAATGATTTTTTATGTAATTATTAGTATTTATCATGATTTTTCAATCATTAACTCGTATTTAAATGAATTAAATACCCCAATATTCTATTATCATTCATATTTATTTATTATCAAATATTAATGAAATTCATGTCATAATATTATAATATATTTATAATATCACAAAGTATTTTTAATACTTTAAAATCATATTTATATGATTTTTAAACCGTTAAATTCATTATCCGGTAATTACTATTAATATTAAAATATTAATATTTTCATGACAAAATATCAAAAGTTATAGGTTATAACTTAAAATATTTTTATATCACTTAAATCATTTTTATATGATTTTTAAATCATTAATTCTATTTTTTCATAATTTATTTAATATATTTATTAAATAAACTAATTATCATTAATATTTATTAATTAATGAAATTCATCACAAAATATTAAAAGTCATTGAAAATAACTTAAAATATTTTCTTTTACCATAATATTATTTTTCATGATTTTTCATGTATTAAAACCATTTTTAAATAATTTATTTAATATTGTAACTAAATAAATTAAATACCATTTATATTTCAAAAATATTAAATATTTATGAAATATACTCTAAATAATTAAAAACTATTTTTCAGACTTTAAAATAAATTTTCAGAAATTATTTTGTATTTTTAATAATTAAAAACTATTTTTTTCTATTTTTAATTAATTTCCAAAAAATCAAAAAATAAAATAATTAGAAACTGTCGCTAAAAGGCCCTATAGCGACAGAACCGTCGCTATAGGTGTTCTTGATGCCTGCCCAGAAAACGCATGTCAGACACCGAGTATGCTAGTTTGACCGTGTATAAATTTCTTTCTAAATTGTTTATGTCCTATCTAAGGCTCATATCGTGTAGTAGGAATGTAGCACTACAATCTTCAACCATAATGTTGGTCATAACACAAAACATCACGAAGATCTGGGCTTGTAAAAATTTTGTCAGGCCTGTTCTTCATTTTCTGGGTTACCCAGAAATGAAGAACAGCCAAGGTGCCTACTTTGAAGCTTTAAATCATAACATACTGGACTTGTTTTGTGTAATCTATTGGTTCAATATTGTAAACCATATGATAGGGTATACAAACATAAAATTATAACATCATAACAACACCGGATATAAGAGATTAAGGCCGATCAAACTAGGGGTCAGTAAACGGGTCTTGAAGATCTGGGTTTTCCCAGAATCTTCATCTGGTCATACGGGCAACGGTCGTTTGACCATCATTAACTACGAATAAGTTAAGGATCTGAGTAATATAAGGGCATATACGTGTAGTCCATATGTCCAGCTACAACATCAAACTAACATCATGTCATAAACCATTACCAGAAGCAAGATCAAGGGCCTAGAAAATCACTGTCAGATTTCTGGGAATTTTTTGGGCTGCCCGGAAAGCATAGCCGTGGTCGGTCAACGCCTTTTGACCGGTCATATCTTACAACATACTCATGATCTGAGCTTGATTAAAGTCTCAGATCAAAGCCTTAACAACAAAGAACAGATACATAACATAAAATACACCAACACGTTAACAGGTAAAAATCTAGGGCCTCTGACATATGGCTGTCAGGCCATACTTTCCAAGTTTTCCAGATTTTTAAAATCTTCAAAATCGTGCATCTAGATGTTATGGATCCATGATCCAACAACCCAGATCACTTATTAACACTACATACTACATGTTTTAACACAAAAACTTAACATCTAACATGAGATCATAAAATTTTAAGATTTAGGGTTTTTACCACTTTGAAGCTTTGATCCTTGAACTCTTGATCTTTGATCTGATATTGGAAAGTTAAATATTGATCTAGCCCTAACTTAACACTCATATTACTCTCAAATCTCGAATTCTAGAGAGAGAAAAGTCTTGGACAAAATAAAAAGTAAAGTAAGCATTTTCTTATTTTAATTCTTGATCTTTTTGATCCGTGGTTGTAAGTGTGGCTAGGTGTCCCCCAAATCTGATCTTGTAATTATTTTTTGGCACATGGCTACACATTAGGTTTGATGACTCACAAGATTTGCAAATCTAATTACTTAATAACTAAGTAAAGGGTATTTTGGACATTTCGTGTTTATTTTTGTCATTTACCCTAACCCTTAGGGTTTAGGGTTTAACCCATAAAATTTTATTTTATTATTATTATTATTATTATTAAAATATTACTTAATTATAATTACAATTCTCTAATTATATTAAAATTTTTCTAATCATAATTCATGCTTGCTAATTAGAATTAATATTTCCTAATTAAGATTTCTAATTTAGCAATTTGGTCCGTTAGGGTTTCAAACGGAACAATTAGGGTTTTAATCTTATAAATTAGGGTTTCTAAATTATTAGAAAATCTAATTAATCCTTAGGGTTATACCTAATTAGGTTTGTAATTAAAATACAAAAACCTTATACATAACATTTAAATTCCCAAATTAAGATTCTAATATCCGAATTAGGGTTTCTAAATTTTCGGAACTAAAGTTAGGGGTTTCTAGGGTTTCTTATCAGACGTTTAGGTTTTCTAACTGAACGTTGACGTTCTTAATATATACCTCGGGTTTGTTACAGATATCGTTTATTTGGTCAACCCTTGACCCTTAATCACATTCTGAACACATAATTGACCATACTCACATAACATATTCACGTATTCCCTTAATCCTGAATAATTCACCACAGAATTTTGAAATCCTCAAAATTCCATCTTAAAAATATCAAACGTATACACTAATTTTCTGTCTAGGTTCTAATTTTGAACCTTAAATCAATTAATTAAAATTTTAAAATTTTTCTAAATTCTCGGGTTGTCACAAATTTTGCGTAGCTCGGAATTTGTTCTAGGGCCTCTGCAAATGGTATGTTGATTTGAAGTTTCTTGAAAACTTCCAAAAATTTGGCAAGTTGTTTGTCTAATTTTTATTTTTGAACTCTTTACTGGAATGGTGGGGGAGGATAGACAGCTGGTTCGTTAACTGATCTGGTCTTTTCCATGTTTTTTTCGTTCCCTTACTTAACCACACCCACTGTATTTTCTTTCTCTGGTTCAACCTCCTTTGTAACCGAAATTTCTGGCTCTTAACCATCAAGCTATTTTCCACTTCTCAACATAATAGCTTGACAATGCTCGTGATTACCCTTAGGATTTCTCTCGGTGTCACTTGGTAATGTCCCTTGTGGTCTGTTATTCAATGCCAGCACAATTTGACCTATCTGATTCTCTAAATTTTTGATAGCCATCTCTTGTGATTTCGTAGCCATAGCTTGATTTTTTATAGCCAATTCAGTGCTAGTCATGAATTTTGCCAATACTTCCTCCAGATCGGATTTCCTTTCTTGATATTGAGCTGGTTGTTGCTGATTCTGAAATCCTAGTGGATATGATTGTCGTGAAGCTTGATTTTGCTGGTTGTTGCTCCATGAGAAATTCGGGTGATTCCTATTTCCTTGATTGTATGTGTTCTGATATGTGTTTTGCGGAATTCTGTTGTAACTGCCGATGAACTGCACAACTACTGGATTAATCGCACATTGCTCTGTTGGGTGCTCTCCCGCGCACAACTCGCATATTATTGATGCTTGCTGTACTTGTTGTGTTTGTTGTGCTTGTGCTACTGTTACCGACTCCAACATCTATGAAAGTGCAGATATCTGTGTTTGCATAGCTGTCATACTATCTACTTCTAACACCCCAGCTACCTTCGTTTGTGTCATTCTTGCTTTGGGCCGCTGGTAGTTATTAGCCGCCATTGTTTCAATCAACTCGTATGCTTCCTCGTAACTCTTAGCCATGAATGCTCCACCCGACGCTGCATCAATACTTGTCCTGAGATTCCCATGTAACCCGTTGTAGAAGGTGTTCATTTGCAGCCACTTGGGCAATCCATGATGTGGGCATTTTCTGAGCAATTCTTTGTATCTCTCCCAAGCCTCATATAACGACTCCCCATGTTGCTGTTCAAACATCGTTATCTCGTCTCTCATCTTTGCAGTTTTTGCCGGTGGAAAGAAATTTACGAGGAATTTCTGAGCTAAATCCTCCCATGTAGTTATCGAACCGGATGGTAAAGAATGTAACCAGCTCTTCGCCTTGTCCCGTAAAGAGAATGGGAACAATCGAAGTTTCACAGCTTCATCCGACACCCCATTGAACCTGAAGGTGTCGCACAGTTCCAAAAAACTGACTAGATGCTCGTTCGGATCGTCATTTGCCAATCCCCTAAACTGAACTAAATTCTGAATCATTTGTATCATCCCTGGCTTAATTTCAAATGTATTCGTTGCTATTGTGGGCCTGGTGATGCTTGATTGCAGTTCAGTCACCTTGGGTGTGGCGTAGTCCCTTAATGCTTTCTGATCTTCGACTGCCATTTCCTCTTCTTTCTAAGGTGTTTCAAATTCTTGTCTCGTTTCCTTGATCCACTTGCTCAACCTCTGAAACCTTTTCTCAATGTCGTCGTCAAAAGGCAACAAATCTGGATTTTTGGACCGAGTTTGCATAAACTACTTCCACACCTGAAATAGAAGAAACAAAACAAATATAAAAATGTCTAAGTAAAACTGGATTAATTAAACTGATATCGTAACACTATTAAGATTCATACTAAATAGTCCCCGGCAACTAGCCACCTCTCGATGCACTAATACAATATTAACTTAAATCCACAATTAAGATAGAAACAAGTTAAACACCTAAATCAACAAATTCACTATATCTCTATGTGAACTGAAATTAAAGAAGGTTTAGGCTTAAGTTCTCTATCCGATTACATGTGATGTCAAGCATATCTCTACCTTAACAATAATAAAAAATCTGCTATTCACAAAATTCATGACACATACTATGTTAACTAGGTCTAGATTGAATATCCTCTCTCGATTCCTTTCGAATCCACAAGGAATTGTTAATCAGGCAATTCATAAATTTACGCTCGAATTAACATAGATAAACTAAAAATGTGACGCCCCCAAAATAGGTTCATTCCACCCAACCCATTCTGAGTCGCCAAATACATGGTACAGAAAATAACTACAACTTTATTATTACAATTGTCGTGCAAAATACGACAACACATATACTGTGAGTTTAATTATAAATATTGCCATCTAGACAGTATTCAAACTCAAATAGAGTCCTCATTACAATTATTGATACACTATTTTACAAAATAGTGAGGACTACTAAAACAACTATCTTGAACCATCATTCCATACCCCGACTAGTACCCGCTACATTCTCGCCTCCTGAGAAGAAAAATGGAACAAAAATGAAAAGGGTGAGCTCAACTAGCCCAGTAAAGAATATTATGACTAAGATAATATAGAACAAATTATTGTTAGTCCTCAACAGGGAAAAATCTGATAAAATACAATAGACAACAAGTTTTAAATCAACAACTGCAGCGGAAACAACAATTAATTAAAAGAGTTGAGTAGAGAATGAAATCTACTATCATCTATGAATTTAAAAGTCCATCATCGATATTTTATCCATGTAACATCAATCAATATACATCTTGAATCAAATAGTCATCTTTGCACTACAGACCAAAGATATTAATCAGTCGGTCATGTTCATCTCAACACCTGTTCATCTTTGTACTACGGGCCAAAGATATTCATCAAGACATCATTCATCTTTGCACTACAGGCCAAAGATATTCAGTAATATCATCATTTAGGACTGAGGATGATGAAAAAATATATTTTAAAGAAAACGAATCCAGTGAGACAAAAGAACAAATAGTAAGGATTCGTACTTCGGTTTATCCATGTTTAAAAATACTCCATAATAACTATTGTGGAACAGAATTCAAAAATAAAGATCAAAACATAGATCCAATCAAAGATAGGAACCATAACAGACAATCTTGGACATAGAAAAAAAATTTTAATTTTTTCTGTGAATAGTATCGTATTCATGAATAGTGTCGCATACGTGAATAGTGCCGTATACGTGAATAGTAACTCCGACACCAAAAGGTAGAAATTTTACAAGAAAAATTATCATGCTTTGTGAATAGTACTCATGAATAGTAATTCATGAATATTAACTCGTGAATAGTAACTCATGAATAGTAACTCGTGAATAGTAAGTCATGAATAGTAACCCCGACATGAAAAGATAAGAATTTCACAAGAAAAATCTTACTAATATTCCGGTATAATGATATTGAAAGAAATAATATCATTTATAAAAAAAATAACATCCCTTACCTCGAAAAGACAGTACTTCTGACTGGAATACTTGATATAGTGCTGAAGGGAACTTGCACCGTATAGCAACACTCAAAGTATCAAAATACTCACAAGAATACGTTCAATAATATAGAGAGAGAAAGAGAGAGAAAACTTCAGTTTCTGGTGTGATTTTTAATTCTAATCTAAGCACCATATTTATAGGAAAATGCTTAGAACACCAAAACAAAAAATTTAATAATATATATATATATATATATATATATATATATATATATATATATATATATATATAATTTTAAAGCCCACCTTAGACAACTGATCTCAACTCATTATGCACATGTTAGTGTAGCCCACAAAACAAAAAAAACGTTTTTCTTAATAAACATAATTAAAACTTCCAAAAATCAATTATTTTGCAACTTCAATAATTCATAATAAATATCCCTTTTGTCAAAAAAATTCAAACCTTATGTCTTTTCTATAGGAAATTCCATTATCTACAACTTTATAAGTTTAAGTTTTTCCAAATTCTAAACAGAAATTGACCGAAATCCACATGCGAACGATTTTACATGCTATAATTAAATTTCAGTCAAGAAATGAGGTCCACAAACATGAAAAACATGTTTTAAATATTTTTAGTAACAAAAATAATCCTCCTCATTTATTCATATATCCCACATTCATTGTAAAAATATCACCATTATTATATTATTAAAATATAATAATATATTTAAATGAATTATTTATCAGAAAAGATAAAATATCAATTTTTCAACAGTTGTCACTTTAAAATTTTCTCCATTTATATCCACATAAAATGAATATTTTTCTTATCATATAAATTAATAATTAATTATTTACAAATAATATTATAGAATCACAATATTGGCAACCAGGCCGTTCCTAGGAAAGAGGGGGCTTTCCAATAAGGATTTCTCCTTACTGGTGCGCAATTAGATGACCAAACCTCTCCTTAGACAGAACTTTCTAGATATTGCCAATATTGCTATCTAATAATATTATTCAAATAATATGAATTATTGATCCGATAATAAAAATACTGTGTAGTGACAATTATTGAAATAACAATAATATAAAATATCAACGTAGTAATTATTGAATCAATAAAATAAAATATTAAACAGTAACTACTGTAACAATTATTGAGTAGTGCCTTCTTATGTAAGAATCAAAAATTGGTGCAATACCGTGTGATACTATGCAACAACACGTATAACTGTGTTTTAACCACTGGGTATTCCAACAGTATTAACGGTAACAACTATGACGTTTATTTATAAACAACTTATACTTGTCATTTTCTTCATCCAATCGCTTTCCGTTATGGGGCCCACACAAGGCTGCGTCGTCGTACGAATATTCCCCGACAGTAAGAATATTCCACGACCAAACGAATATTCCGACAACAATGAATATTTTATAACCACTTGCTTACTTAAAAAGATTTGCGCATTTGTACCCATAACTAATCACATTAATCAAATTAACCCTTACTATTTTAAAATAATAAATAGAGAAATTTAATTTCATTTATAATAAGTTGGAGTCTTACAACCTCCCCTCCTTATGAAATTTCGTCCTCGAAATTGACGTACATACCTGGTGTTTCGAAAAGGTGAGGATACCTCGCTTTCATTTCTGTTTCCAACTCCCAGGTCATTTCTTCAATAGCAAGGTTCCTCGTAACTTGAGGTATGACCTTTGTGCGTAGGATATGCTCCTTCTTATCCAAGATCTTGACAGGTACCTCTTCGTACGTTAAATCTTCGGCTATTTCATCTGGTTCTAACTCAATAACGTGGTTCGGGTCGTCCACATAATCTCGTAACTTTGATACGTGAAAAACATTATAAACACGCGACATACTTGGCGGTAAAACGAGTCTATAAGTCACAGTTCCTATTCGATCGAGGATTTCAAATGGACTAATAAATTGAAGGTTTGAGATTTTCTCATATCGCCGATTCTCGCTTTTGGAATAACAACTTCTTGCACCTCCTTCTTCATATTTATCAGCTCCGGTGTGTAGCTTGAGCGGTTTTAACTTTATCGATTAAAGTCGATTTTACTCGTATATCATCACGTGATCCATAGAGTCTTTAACTCTATCTCTATCATTTGTAAGTCATACGAAATGGGGCTTTTTGTTAAAAACATCGCACTCGTAACCACATACGATTTTCTACTCAACACGTCAACTACCACGTTCGTTTTTCCAAAATGGTATGGTCAGAACAGGTGCCAAAATGAGTCTCCTCTTGAGTTCTTCAAAGCTCTTCCCATATTCCTTGCTCCATTCGAATTTTGTATCCCTACGAGTCAGCTGAGTTAATGGAGTAGTGATTCGAGAAAATCTTTCCACGAATCTCCGATAATAACCAACGAAGCCTAGAAAGCTACGTATTTCGATTACTAACTTAGGTTGCTCTCAACTATGACTCATATCCCAATCTTGGATAGCACGTCACAATGGTACTTATCAAACAAATATGGCGTCCCCTACGGAGAGTCTGGCTTCGATGCATTCTACAAAGGAAGTCACCAGATAGAGGCTCAGGTACCAAATTCTATAGTTGAATTTTTAACTCCTGAAGTTCAATAGGAGCCATTTGATATGAGATTTTAGAAATGGATTTTGTACCGGGTTCAAAGTCGATACAAAATTCAATATCACACTTTGGGAGTAAGCCAATAAATTCTACGGGAAATACGTCAGGAAATTCACAATACCAGAAAACAGTAAATAGACAACGCGAAAAAAACGTAGTGGTTTCAGTCAAGAAAACGTCGTGGTTAAGGGTGTCATCTATTTGACACCATTACACAATGTTTTAAAAACGTTGTAATTAAGCACAATACACAACGTTTTTTAGGAAAAAAACGTTGTAGATTTGTTTTTCAAAAATTAACAGATGCTTAAAAACGTTGTAGTAGGTATGATTCCACAACGTTTTATGAATAAAAACGTTGTTGTTTAGTATATCAGACAACGTTTTTAAAACGTTGTAGATAAAAAAGAAAAAAGAAAAAAAAGATGTGGTTCACCTATATTACCAATGCACCTGCAATATGCTAATGCCATAATATATAGCCAAAATGTATCAACCATTTAAGATACATCCCAATAATACTATTCTTTTATAGTTTCAAATTACTACATCCACAAAATATATACCAAAATATCCATATAATCACTCAACCAAACGAGTACTGCCCAAAAAATGTAACTTCAATCATTTATCAAAGATTCCAAGTAATCCAATCACACACAATTCTATAGTTTCGACAAACATTCTTATCTTCAAAATATAGCATTACATAAATAAATTATACGAGTTATAAGAACTACAAGAACATGATAAGCTCTTACAAAGGCACCCCTATTTAGATCTACCACTGGCAACAAAATATTTGCTTAAAAGAGATCATCTTGGCAATGGAACAAAAATATCATGCAGATCTGACGCCACCATCATTTGAGGTTGTGTCAAAGATGACTGGCACAAGAAAAAACTGTAAATAATTCAATACAGATTTAGGTGATAACAATTGAAATAAATTAATAGAATCAGTAGTAATTAAATAACTTGCCTTCATATTACAGAAATGAATTCTGCTATCATAAGTTATGAAACCAATCTATGTTCTGGGACTCCCTGGCAACTTATCCAAATAAGACTTAATTGTTTGTGCCACCACCTACAAAATAACTGACATTATATGCAAGTTTCTCCAAAGACACATTCAAGTTCTATCTGCTACTTATCTATTGATCAACAAATAGTAATATTGATTAGCAGAGGAAATTTAACAAGTAAAATCACCAATAGAAAATTTTAAATAGTTAGAAAACATAATTTTAAATTGTTAATGATGACATGATAAAGATGCATCATCCATATATTCAGTTGGAGCAACAAATTCCACATCCAAAGGGGCAAAATAATCATCTAGAACTGAAAGGGGAATACAGTGGTGGCATTTCCTTTCTACAACAAAAAACAATATCCATGCCTTGCACCAGGTATCAATAGAACAGAGATACAAAGGAAAGAGAGAAAATAAATTGGACAAACTTGAGGATAAGGTTGCAATATTGGATTGGCTACTAGTAAATTATCTTGTAAGTTCCACAACTTCAAAACTAAATTCTGCTTTAGTGAGCCTGCAACTTGCTTTTAGGCCTACATTGCGAGACTGTCAGATGCCAATACGAAAATGTGTTACTATTCAATTCTAGAATATGACATATATAACACAAATTCAAAGAAAAGGCAATATGTTTTCTAATGTGACCCAACAGATCCATCAAAGAAAATGCTTATTTATTACCTAGTTTATGTCTGTCGTTCTGCATTGATGTAAAAAAACATCACAAAGAGGGTCCCAAAAATATCGACCATCATGTAGAAAACTGGTGATAGCAGCAAAACAGTCACTTGAACTATTATGAATTTGATGCATAAATAACATGCAATGGACATTTAGGGGAGAAACGACGAGAAACAGAAAAACATGCCTTTCATTTCAATATAGGAACATATGGAGCTGGGCGTGGAGATACAGAATGATCAGGTAACTGGCTAATCAAATCAACTGCCACCTGCAAGCATGTACTTAGAACTTTCTTTTCTAACCTGACAAGTTGTGTGGCAACTCGCTTCTTTGGATCCAAACTAGAATTTGCCAACTGGCATAACGAATAGCAGATCAGTTGAAGCTCACAATACCTTGATAAACCTTATTAAAGCTACCGTCGGGTTTAGTTTTCTTGCATTTTAAAAGATGCAACAACATCCACAAAAATAGAAGGTAACAATAGTACTCGCGTGTATTAGTTTCTTAAAGCTAATAAATTATCAAAACATTGTTGAATATAGAATGCAACCAACCTTTGCCTCTTCATCTCTAACT
Source organism: Panax notoginseng (assembly GCA_016801055.1). Taxonomy (NCBI): domain Eukaryota; kingdom Viridiplantae; phylum Streptophyta; class Magnoliopsida; order Apiales; family Araliaceae; genus Panax; species Panax notoginseng. Next base: position 145,577,453 of record CM029016.1, on the reverse strand, counting down.
GAGTGCAGACAGAATCGGCCCTTTGTATCATAAAGAAGACGAAAATTCTCATTGGTTTTGAATTGACACAACATCTGGACATGAAGATTAGCATACAGTTACTATGTTTTTCATAACTCAACCAAAATAACATTATTGAAACCAAAAGGTTTGAAATCTAAATCTCCACGATCTATTAGTTCAAGCATTTTCACAAGCAAAGAATATAAAATCTAATTAACAACACCTAAAAAGGAAATGTGGCAATGTGCATACCCATGAAGCCTGCAGGGTAGGTCTTATTTATCCTAACCTTTCCATCAACCAAAACATGACGCTGCATCAGAATGGATTGGACCTCACGGTATGTCAGTGCATACTTTAGCCTGTTTTGTAGGATAAGAATCAAGGGCAAGCACTCCCTTGATTTATGTGGCCCAGAAGATGGCTTGGGAGCCTAGAAAATAAAATATTAAAAGGATAAGGAAAAACAATCGCAGATAATCTACAAATTCCATATCATTCATGCACCAAAGCTCACTTACAAATGCACCACTAAGCTTGTCAAGCATCCAATGCTTTGGGGCATTGAGCCTCTTCAAATGTTTCTTCAGACCTCTAGCCTGTTAAACACCAAAACATCAGAAAGTGAAGTAGTGCAGTAACAGTACTGAACTTGAAAGATGATCATGTTATGAATATTTCAAGGACTAAGCCATACATAAAAAAATAATAGTTTTTTAGGATTGCACCAATGATATTAAGTAGCTAACCTATTGATATTTTGAATGACATAGATAACTGTGTTTCTCTGAGACTGAATCCCAAGCATTGCATAGCAATATGATTTAAAGTGCAGTGAGCCCATTGCAGATGCAATGCCACTAATAGTAGACAAAGTAGCCATGATCAAATTTTTGTTGCTGTTATATAGCCGGCCTCTAAGAGCCTCAAATAACTCCACTGCAAATCCAAAAATAAACAAAGCTCAAGAGGCTGATAATCACATCTACAACTTCCAAAAACAACCAGAATAACCCACCCCTACACCCACAACTTCCAAAATAAAATAAGAAGAGAGGAAATCGTGTGTATGTCTTATGAAACCTCACCCCAAAAATTGCGTGTACATGATGTGTGGTCCCATTATGGACCTTAATACACTACTGGTTAATATAATTAGATCAAACAACATTTACCTTGTTGACTTCTGTTGTTATCGACTACCTGATCATTTACGAGTCCCTACATCCCATTACATTGAACACTGTGAATTACTTATTCACAGCAAAGAAGCCATCAGTTTCCAAACAAAAGTGGCTGAAAGATCGGGAGTGAGGCATCTGCTCCCAGTTTTCTGCACCAGCTCTCGCCAGATGGCTCGTTGATTCCAACACGAAAAGAAACTGAAGCCATTATCTTCACAGTTGTGACAGACCTTCTTAGGAAAAACAATGTTAATCCCAAAAGTAAAACTCAAGTCCATACTATTAGCCAACGTATTGTTCCGACTGGGGTGAGCAGCAACCTTATTGTCTAATAAGAAGCATGACAAACAGAGGGCTAAATATAAGCTCCAAAACTTAGTCCGAACCCATCTCACTCTGCATAAGCAAAAGCATAGAAATATAGTTAATCATTTTCACATCAGAAGAAAAGCAGCACATTTCTTGCTTTCACTATCTCAATACAAAAGGAAACACCAGAATAAAACATGACAATTACAACAAGAAACGGAGAGAAGATCTTATCTGAACTACAGCTCCAAGGGCAACAACCTCGTCGGGATTGATAGTAACATTGGGTTCCTTTCCAGTCAAAGATTATAATAACTCCCTGAACAGCTGGAATACGTGTTGAACCACCAACAAGGATCACCTCATCTATATCCTTGAAAGAGAGCTTTGCATCCCTTAAGGAATTTTCAACAGGTTTTTTAAGTATAGGGTAACAGGGAAAATGAAATTTGTTAAATTTCTATAAAACAATGGAAAAAAATTCCATGAAAACAAACAATTAGATAAAGGAGTAAAGACTAGTATAAATAGTTTGGATGAGCCGACAAACAATTAGGCAGGTAGTTGCAGAATGCTCTTGTTCTCCTCTACTCATTTCAGTGATGCATCTTCCATAAACCACCTGCCTCACAGCCAAGTATAGTTGCAAATAAGTAGTTCCTTCACCACACTTGGTCCCTTCATGGTGACATGAGCAACCCTACCGCCAGCCATTTTACTCCTAGAAACCTGCAAACCCTACAAATAATAACCTTAAATCATTATGTACATTTCTAGCACTAAAAGAACAACTCAAACAAATCATGCATGAACATTGTTTCACATCAACTAATTAAAAATGTTGTGAATCCCACAAATACACACTAACTATTTTATTTTGGATGAATCAACATTAGATTCAAAAATATTAAATTATCGTAACCACAAAGACAGTCATCTGATTTCCAGACTAGCGATAAATTTAGACAAACCTACCTTACAACTAGTATGAAGAAAATTGGATTCCCTGATAATATGGACCACAGAGTAACAAGTTTTCAGGATGGTGTCAAATTCAACATGAATCTGTCCAAATTGCTAATTTTGGGCTCACCAACTACTCCAGGTGTGATAACTTATTTGGACCTTCACATATCATTATGTAAATACTTTTTGTACCCTTTTTCTGTACTTGTATTACTACTCAGAAATAACCCTTTTCTCCAATCCGATCTCGGGAAACAAACTATCACAACATATAGACCAACAGACCAGATTTACGGCAAAGAAATAATCACAAAAAATTTACATGTACAAATTTACATGTACAAATTTACATTTACGTTGGTGGTGCTGATGACATTGCTGGCTGAGAAGAAGACGGAGAGACCGAAATCTGTGGCTTTCAACGGTGAGTCCTCAGCTGTACTCAACAATAAAAAATTCTCAGGTACCTGATATGAATCCAACACTCAAACAAACGAACCCATAAAAAATAGGTCATTTATTCTTCAAAATTGTGACACTTTTATAAATCAACTCTAATGTTCTTACCTAGAAATGGGTAAAGAAATCACAATATTAAATTTTTGAATACATTTTGGAGAAGCTGTTGTCAGAGGTGACGGTGATCTTGCTCTTCTCGCGGACGACGGAGACAGAATCACCCAGAGCTCCGGCCTTGCTGCCGACCTTGAAATCGGGAAGCGTGATTCAACGGCGGTGAGGGTTTTAAAGGAGGTCGCGGCGTGAAGAGAGAAACGGCAGGGCAGCGGTGAGGGAAGATCTGAGATATTGAATCCCCTCTAGTTTTGGGCATTTGAACCCTAGTAATAGAGAAAGAGAGAAGTGTGAGATGAAATACGAAGAGAGAGAAAGAACTATTTAGGATTTGTAATTTTAAGTTTTCACTTTCGCCTAAATTAAGCTCCGTGTTTTTCGCATACACAACATTTTTTTAAAAAAAACGTTATCTATTTAAAACTAAAAAAATGCCCTTTTAAATAGATAACGTTTTTACATATATATCTACAACGTTTTTAAAAAAAACGTTGTAAAAAAAATACCACAACGTTTTTTATAAAAACATTGTGGTTTAAGTGTTGTCTATTAGGTATTTTGTAGTAGTGTCACTAACAACAGAAATATCATTCAAATATGACGTATTTTTGTTCAAATCCATAACATGGGCTAAGAAAACTTGACATCCGTTTTTCAATAAACGAATGACTTTATGACTTGATATGAAAGTGTTTAACTTCAATAGTTTGGTTGCTTGAATTCGAATAACAGGTTGCTTAGGAATATGAAAATTAACAACCTTACGAAAGCAATCAATTTTGGCATGATGAGTAGTTAATCAATCAATCTCTAAAATCACATTAAAAGCAAGTATCTTTAAAGAAATAAGGTCAACAGGTAATGTGACGGTGTCAACTTGGATCAAACAAGATTTATAAACAGTGGATGTAACGAAAGTTTCTCCTAACGGAGTTTCAACAGATAAGTCAAAGTCTAATTTTCTCCGGAGTCAAGTTTAAACGTTGAGTATAAGCAGGAGAGATAAATGAATAGGTAGAACCGGAATCTAACAATGTATAAACTTCGTAAGAATTTATAATTAACTAACCCGTGCTAACTTTGTTCGGGTTCCTCGCATTCTGACCAGTCACGACAAACGCTTTTCCAGGAACCATTGACTTTGACTTTTGTGGAACAACCTTTTGAGTCACTATCCTCGCTGGACTTGGTTTCGCTATCGTACAATCTCGAGCAATATAATCTTTTTTCCATAATTATAACATACCTTGGAAGGCTGTGAACAGTTTGGACTTATATGTCCCTCCTCTCCACATTTGTAACATCTAACTGGCGGTCGTTCTCCTCCCCTAGAATTTGTTGTTGGTGCTGGTGCTGCTGCCGACATCTTCCCGTCATCATTAAATCTTCACTTCTTGAAATTTCAACTTGAGTTATTTCTTCTATTATCTTGGCCATGATTACCACTGAAGTGGTTACCATTTCTGACACGATAATTTCCTCCACGATGGTTATCCTTGTTCTGATGATCGTTTCCATCAGTACGATTATCATTGAGTTGTAGTTCGTTATTCTTCGATTGAGCTGACTCATTATCACGCTCCAATAACTGAGCCCTATTCACAACATCTGAATATAGAGAAAATTTATGAAAAATGAGATATTGACGTATGTCGGGTTTCAAACCTCTCAAAAACATCCGCGTCATACGTTCCTCATTCTCCACCAAATGAGGTGCAAACCTGGATAACTCCGCGAACTTCACCTCGTACTGGGACACCGTCATGTTGTTCTGTTCTAGTCTAATAAACTCTACCTCCTTCATATGACGAATACTTTCAAAAAAGTACTTGCCATTGAATAGTTTTTGAAACGTTTTCCAAGACATGCTGAGTGCAGCTGGCTGGGTACGCTTCACAGATTCTCACCAGTAATTTGCCTCGTTACGAAACATAAAAGTGGCGAATGGAATCTTTTGTTCATCCGTGCATCCCAAGACATCGAATATCTTGGTAATTTGCTTGACCCGCGTCTCCGCCTTAATCGGATCCGGCTTTCCCCAGAATTCTGGTGGTCCCAACTCTTTGAACTGTTTGGCTGTGACAAACCGTGCGTTGCTATCATTTCCACTGGTATTTTGTACACAAATCTCCCTCGTCTGATTTTGCATGAACTGGAAAAAGCTTCTAAACATTCCATCGTTCATCATCTGCTCAGTGGTGTTGTTTACAGGAGGAACATTAGCGGCCTGTTGCACGTTCTCCTCATTGGTGAGAAAAGGTGTCTCCACGGTCTCATTTACTCCACTGTTAACATTCTCAGTTTCCATTCTCAATTACTGCCATAAAACAAGGGTTAATTAAAGAAATTAACATACCACATAATATCCCTATATTCTGACCAATCAACAAATAAGCTTAGGTAGGACATACTAGCGAAGGATTTACTTGTCTCTCCCCTCCTAGTTCTATTCCCCGATCTCTGCCAGAGATCATATCCCTAAGCTCTGATACCAACTGTGACGCCCCCAAAATAGGTTCATTCCACCCAACCCATTCTGAGTCGCCAAATACATGGTACAGAAAATAACAACAACTTTATTATTACAATTGTCGTGCAAAATACGACAACACATATACTGTGAGTTTAAATACAAATATTGTCATCTAGACAGTATTCAAACTCAAATGGAGTCCTCATTACAATTATTGATATAATATTTTACAAAATAGTGAGGACTACAAAAACAACTTTCTTGAACCATCATTCCATACCTCGACTAGTACCCGCTACATTCTCGCCTCCTGAGAAGAAAAATGAAACAAAAAGGAAAAGGATGAGCTCAACTAGCCCAGTAAAGAATATTATGACTAAGATAATATAGAACAAATTATCTTTAATCCTCGACAGGGAAAATCTGATAGAATACAATAGACAACAAGTTTTAGATCAACAACTGCAGCGGAAATAACAATTCATTAGAAGAGTTAAATAGAGAATGAAATCTACTATCATCTATGAATTTGAAAGTCCATCATCGATATTTTATCCCTGTAACATCAATCAATATACATCTTGAATCAAATAGTCATCTTTGCACTACAGACCAAAGATATTAATCAGTCCGCCATGTTCATCTCAACACATGTTCATCTTTGCACTACGGGCCAAAGATATTCATCAAGAAATCATTCATCTTTACACTACAGGTCAAAGATATTCAGTAATATCATCATTTAGGACTGAGGATGATGAAAAATATATTTTAAAAAAAATGAATCTAGTGAGACAAAAGAACAAATAGTAAGGATTCGTACTTCGGTTTATCCATGTTTAAAAATACTCCATAATAACTATTATGGAGCAAAATTTAAAAATGAAGATCAAAACATAGATCCAATCAAAGATAGGAACCATAACAGACAATCTTGGACATAGAAAAGAAAATTTAATTTTTTATGTGAATAGTGTCGTATTCATGAATAGTGCCGCATACGTGAATAGTGTCGTATACGTGAATAGTAACTCGGACACCAAAAGGTAGAAATTTTACAAAAAAAATCATCATGCTTTGTGAATAGTACTCGTGAATAGTAATTCATAAATAATAACTCGTGAATAGTAACTCATGAATAGTATCCCCGACATGAAAAGATAAGAATTTCACAAGAAAAATCTTACCAATATTTTGGTATAATGATATTGAAAGAAATAATATCATTTATTAAAAAAATAACATCCCTTACCTCGAAAAGACAGTACTTCTGACTAGAATACTGGATATAGTGTTGAAGGAAACTTGCACCGTATAGCAACACTCAAAGCATCAAAATACTCACAAGAATACACTCGATAATATAGAGAGAGAAAGAGAGAGAAAACTTCAGTTTCTGGTGTGATTTTCAATTCTAACCTAAGCACCCTATTTATAGGAAAATACTTAGAACACCAAAGCAGAAAATTTAATAATATATATATATATATATATATATATATATATATATATATATATATATATATATATATAATTTTCAAGCCCACCTTAGACAACTGATCTCAGCTCATTATGCACATGTTAGTGTAGCCCACAAAACAAAAAAAAAATGTTTTTCTTAATAAACATAATTAAAACTTCTAAAAATCAATTATTTCGGAACTTCGGAACTTCAATAATTCATAATAAATAGCCATTTTGTCAGTAAAATTTGAACCTTATGACTTTTCCATAGAAAATTCTATTATCTACAACTTTGTAAGTTTAAGTTTTTCCAAATTCAAAACAGAAATTGACCGAAATCCACATACGGACGATTTTACAGGCTATAATCAAATTTCAGTCAAGAAATGGGGTCCACAAACATGAAAAACATGTTTTAAATATTTTTAGTAACAAAAATACTCCTCCTCCTCATTTATTCATATATCCCACATTCATTGTAAAAATATCACCATTATTATATTATTAAAATATAATAATATATTTAAATGGATTATTTATCAGAAAAGGTACAATATCAATTTTTTAACAATTGTCACTTTACAATTTTCTCCATCTATATCCACATAAAATGAATATTTTCCTTATCATATAAATTAATAATTAATTATTTACAAATAATATTATAGAATCATAATACTGGCAATTAGGCCGTTCCCAGGAAAGAGGGGGCTTTTCAATAAGGATTTCTCCTTACTGGCGCGCAATTAGATAACCAAACCTCTCCTTAGACAGAACTTTCTAGACATTGCCAATATTGCTATCTAATAATATTATTCAAATAATATAAATTATTGATCCGATAATGAAAATACTGTGTAGTGACAATTATTGAAATAACAATAATATAAAATATCAACGAGCACTTATTGAATCAATAAAATAAAATATTATACAGTAACTACTGTAACAATTATTGAGTAGTGCCTTCATACATAAGAATCAATAATTAGTGCAATACCGTGTGCTACTGTGCAACAACGCGTATTACTGTGTTTTAACCACCGGGTATTCCAACAGTATTAACGGTAACAACTACGCCATTTATTTATAAACAACTTATACTTGTCGTTTTCTTCATCCAATCGCTTTCCGTTATGGAGCCCACACAAGGCTGCGCCGTCGTACGAATATTCCCCGACAGTAAGAATATTCCACGACCAAACGAATATTCTGACAACAATGAATATTTTATAACCACTTGCTTACTTAAAAATATTTGCGCATTTGTACCCATAACTAATCACATTAATCAAATCAACCCTTACTATTATAAAATAATAAATAGAGAAATTTAATTTTATTTATAATAAGTTGGGGTCTTATAGAAAATATTTTATTGAATTGGAAATCAAAGTTATAGAATCATCGTTTCACCCACATATCCATCACAAGTCTAATAAACGAATTAGTTCATAATGAATGAATTAAAAACTGAATAATCTGATGAAAACATCCTTCCAATTACAAATAAAAGACTAAAGAGAAGAAGAATAATGAACACCCTTCACGTAGCCTAAAATTGCAACCGTCACGATAATATCTTCAAATTACTCCTCCAAAGCGCACACTTGAATCCTGGAATTTATCTCTGAATTATGCTCCTTGTGTTGTGTGATTTGTTTTTTGTTCTTCTCCTTTTTTTTATGTAAAACTAAGCTCCTTTATGTACTGACCGAGATCTGCCTTTTGTAGAGTCCAAGCGCCTCAACAAAGTTCCACAAGCCACGTTCCAGCACAATTCAAACAACAGCAGGAGTCTCCAGATTTTAGCACCCCTGCCCCGGCGAGGGGGTACAAGCCTAATAAGGCCTGCCCCGACGGGCTAGTACTTTGCTAAAAAAAAAACTTTTTCTTCCTCATGTATTTTTCCAACTTCGCTCCAAAGCTCCGTCTTTCTTGACCACGTGTATCCATAACCACCCTACACATAAAATAACATGAAACTAGTGAAAATGAACACAAAACAAGAAGATAACTACAAATTTAAACTTGAAATGAATATCGATTCGTGTATATTAAATCCACTTATCAAAATCTCCCAAACTTAAACCATGCTAGTCCTCGAGCACAAAACAAACTACATGTTATGCAATGCAATGAAATGAAATAAACAAAATCTAAATGCCCAAGAATCCAACAATATCGCAGAAACTAACTTATCTTGTCGGCCTCAGAGAAAACAAGCAACCTTACAATCTGAATCACCAAAACTAATCCACAATTTCGTATTAATTCTCAAATCTTGAACAATTATCACTGGTATAACGTGCGTGTGTGATCAACATCTATGATGACTGATATGGACCCAAATTCAATACATAAACAACTTCTCAGAAGGAATCATACAGTGCAATCTTAAAAATTTCAAAGATAGGCACAACCTAACTAACATTAAACAATACCAAATTCAAGGGTTCATGCAGGATACTTATACTTTCTTTTTTTTTACACGGGGTTTTTTTTCCCGTCATTATTCCTCTTTTTTTAGATAGATGGTTGGTGAGTGCGTTTTACGCTCCATCTCACGCTTGTGTTTATGGGGAATGTTTCTCCTTAGCCCACCACAACACTCAACATGTTTCACATATTTTTTTTATTTTTTTTAACTTAAAATCATAGAATTGACAACAATGCACAATCCTAGACTACTATGCAAACACCAAATCTACTATGCAAACTATAAATGAAAAAAAATAACAAAATGCATGCAACTAAATAAATAATTAAATCCCCCAAACTTAAGTAACACAATGCCCTCATTGTATAAAAATGAAATTAAGTGCATGAGGACTTCCCTGCAATCGCCTAAGTCTGGGGAGGTGGTTGGTGCTCTTCATCATCTGAATCACTAGGAGGAAATCGAGGCAGTGGTTCGGGTTATTGATATGGATAGTGAGCCGCCGGGTTGAAGCTTTGGAGTGTTATGTTGAGTGAGGCGAAAGATGCGTTCATAGCATCAAACATGTGATCTTGTCGCATCGCCAATCGTCGCATTTTTTGGCATGTTGCCCTATTGTGCGCATTCATCTGATTTTGGAATTCAAGGAACTGAGAACTAGATATGGCCTCGATCTGCGGTACCTTCTCGGTTCCTTGATCTCCCATAGCTTCATCCTCATCCCCTAAGGTGTCAACGGCGTCAGCCTCGTCTTCCAAAGCTGATGGAAATATAAATCCTAAACCTCGAGGATGAGATTTACCTTCGACCCACACCAAATACCGTGCTATCATTCTCGAATCTAGCAGCTACAGTGGCATAAGGGTAGGCTCATCATCAGACCATCTAACACCTGCTTGACGACACAACCCACAAATTAGGGACGGATGTGGCAAGCCTCATGAGAAATTACCCTGTAGACATCGGCGAATTGAAAAATTAATTATGGCCCCGACGTCGATGATGAAGTCTTGCACAATAGCAAAAAAGAGCAGTGTCTTCTCCTTGGTGACGTCCAAGGTATGCGTGGATGGTAACAGTTTCGCACATAAGAAGGCGTACCAAATTTTCCCATACCGACTAAGATCTTTGTTGTGAAACACTGTGCCTCCACCACGTTGTACCCGGCTTGGTCATGTCCTTGATAACCTCCTCATAGTCAGGGTCGAAATCTCTTAAATGAGCATATAGGCACTGTCGAGGTACCCGTAACTGGTAATACGTGTTGATGGCGTCTGCACTAAATGGGACCAATCGACCTCGCACGAAAGCATTGAAAGTGCCTTGTCCTCGGTGTTTGCATAAAACTCCTTGTCCTCGGGCTTCTCAGTGAACTTGACCCACCTTTTTTGATAGATTTGTTGCATCATCCCTCCGTCGTGAGCATCTGGTGTCAACCCTCACTCCGGTGTAAGAGCCTTGGTAACCATATAATCATACCGGTTGGCGGCGGCGACACTTTTGAATTTTCGGTGGTCAAATGGACGGGGTGGTGGATTTGACCTTGAACTCTCTCCCTTTTGGCATTTCGGTGTCGGTTATGAAGCCATTGATCTCCGGAAGTTAAAACTTGCTAGCACACACTTCCTTCCCCTTACACTTGGTTCACTCAATTTATCAAACACTTGGTGTGCACAGTCCGTTCCTCCCCCAAAGCTTAATTGCTTTTATGGTACATTAGTGGAGAGAATATGGACACTCAATAAGAAGGAAACTTACTCTCAAGTATGCTATGTGTTCCCCAATTTTCTTGATGAATTCAAAATTTGTGGTGATGAATATGGGAGGTATGTGGTAGGGTTTATATAGAGGTGATAGGGGAGAGGAATTCATGTGCTTAATGGTGTGGGGGTAGTGGATGCAATTGATTTAGGTAGTGGGTAGGAGTAGGTGGTAAGAGTTCTCGATCGTGGTGGTGTGTAGTGGCTAGGTGGTCTTGTAATGGGGGATGGGTGGTTTGGGTGAGGGAGAATGAGAGAAACCAAAAAATGTGTAGAGGAGAATGAGGAGACAGCGTGTCTAAATGCTGAGCGGGTCTGCCTAAGATCAAGAACCCCAGCCTCGGCTGGGGGTGCAAGGTCATTTTAGCCTGCCCCGGCGGGCATGCCCACTGACTTTGGATTTTTGGCTTCCAAAAGTGCAGATCTAAATTATCCGATTTTCCTTCTTTTATTGCTCGTTGTTGCTCTTACTCACTTTAGAGCCCTCCTGCAACCATTAACATGCAAAATGTTAGATTATTGATGGCTTGGAGTATGATTGAGAGTTTTAACAAAACGTTTACTCTATAACACCTACCTACTACTTAATAAAAGCTATATTCTAACAATAATAAATAAAACCACGAAAAATAACGAAATATTGGGTTTCCTCCCAATTAGCGCTTGATTTTTAGTCGTTCAGCCTGACTACTCCCTGTTTTACTGTGTATCGGCGAGGGTAATGTTGACGACATCCCAGTTTGATTCGCCACCCCAGTAATGCTTTATTCGTTGACCATTGACCTTGAACGTCTCTAATGAATTACGACTATAGAGTTCAACGGCGCCATGAGGGAATACTCGCTTTATAGTGAATGGTCCTGACCATCTCGACTTAAGCTTTCCTGGAAACAATCGCAGCCGTGAGTTGAACAAGAGGACTGATTGACCTGGCTCGAATGTTCGATGCACAATTTTTTGATTGTGCCATCTTTTCACCTTTTCTTTGTATAGCTTGGCGTTCTTGTATGCTTGAAGTCGAAATTCGTCGAGCTCATTTAGTTTGAGGACCACCTTGGCATCGTTGGACGGTAGTGCTGCAGCTTCAACCCACTTCGAGATGTAATCCACCGCGAGTAGAATATACTTATTGCTTAAAGACGAAGGGAATGGCCCCATGAAATCGATCCCCCATACATCAAAGATTTTCACTTCAAGAATTGTTTGTAGGGGCATCTCATTCTGTTTGGAGATGTTTCCCACCCTTTGGCATCTATCACATGTTTTCACAAATTGGTGGGCGTCTTTGAACAATGTTGGTCAATAAAACCCGGCTTAAAGCACTTTTACTGCGGTGCGCTCACTCCCATAATATCCCCCATATGCTGATGAGTGGCATTCCTGTAGTATGTTGTGCACTTCACTATAGGGGATACACCTTCTAATCATCTTATCGGCACACTATTTGAATAAATACAGCTCATCCCACATGTACCACTTGACGTCATAAAGAAATTTCTTTTTTTGTTGTCGTGTCAGATCAGGGGGAAGCATGTTGCTCACCAGATAATTTACGAAGTCTGCATACCAAGGAAATTCTGCATTTAACCCAAATAGTTGCTCATACGGAAATGACTCGTTGATTGCGCATCTATCTTCATCCTTTCTCTCCGGATTTTTTAGCCTTGATAAATGGTCGGCAACTTGATTCTCTGTTTCCTTTCTATCTTTAATCTCTAGGTCAAACTCTTGAAGTAGGAGAATCCATCGGATAAGGCGTGGCTTAGCATCTTTTTTTGCTATTAGGTACCAAATCGCCGAATGATCCGTGTAGACTATCACCTTGGTCCCGATCAAGTAAGCCCGAAATTTGTCAAACGCGTACACCACTGCAAGTATTACATTTTCTGTGGTAGTGTAATTCATTTGAGTTTCTGTGTTTTGCTTGCATAGTATATGGCGTGAAACACCTTGTCTCGTCTTTATCCCAAAATAGCCCCAACCGCATAGTCGCTTGCATCACACATAAGCTCGAATGGCATATTCCAGTCCGGTGCGACTATTACGGGGGCTGTAGTTAATTTCTTCTTCAACAATTCAAACGCTGGCTTGCATTCCGCAGTAAAACTGAAAGTAACATCCTTCTCTAAAAGACTGCAAAGAGGTTTTGCAATTTTAGAGAAATATTTTATGAACCTCCTGTAGAATCCAGCATGCCCCAGAAAACTTCTAATCCCTTTAATGGAGCTCGGTGGAGGCAGTTTCTCGATCATATCCAGCTTTTCTTTGTCCACCTCCAATCCTTGAGCCGACACCTTATGGCCCAAAATTATGCCTTCTTCAACCATGAAGTGGCATTTTTCCCAATTGAGTATGAGGTTTGTATCCTTACATCGCTGCAATACCATGACTAGATTCCTTAGGCAAGTATCAAAGTTATCTCTATAGACCGAGAAATCGTCCATGAAGACTTTAACATTCTTCTCCACCATATCCGAAAAAATGGCCATCATACACCGTTGGAAAGTTGCAGGTGCATTGCATATCCCGAATGACATCCTCCTGAATGCAAATGTACCGTAAGGGCATGTAAATGCTATCTTCTCTTGATCCTCAAGAGCGATGGCAATCTGGTTATAGCCCGAGTATCCATCCAAAAAACAGAAGTACTCATGTCCTGCTAATCTGTCTAACATTTGATCAATAAAGGGCAGCGGGAAAAGATCTTTTCGGGTTGCCTTATTCAATCTCCTATAATCGATGCACACCCTCTATCTTGTAACTGTTCTTGTTGGAATTATCTCGTTGTCCTCATTCTGTACCACAATCATTCCCCCCTTTTTCGACACATAATGAACCGAACTAACCCATTTACTGTCGAAAATTAGATATATGATACCGACATCCAATAATTTCAAAATTTCCTTCTTTATAACTTCCTTTATAATTGGGTTCAGTCGACGTTGATGCTCCACTGACAGTCTTGCATCATCCTCCATCAGAATCTTGTGCATGCAGAATGACGGACTAATTCCCTTTATTTTCACAATCGTCCAACCAATCGTTGATTTGTGATCCCTAAGCACCCTCAGCAACTTTTTTTCCTGTAATTCGTTAAGTGCAGCAGAAATAATTACAGGTAAAGAATTTGAATTGCCTAAATACGCATACCTGAGATGTTTAGGAAGTGGCTTAAGCTCCAATGTTGGTGGCTCCTCCAATGACGGTTTCAGTTTTTCAGCAGCTTTTTCCGCCGTGTGCAAAGGTTCAAACGGTGGTCTAAATCTGCTAACTCATGGCAATGAGTCTAACATATGTAAGAAGTCCACAAATTTTGGGTTATCCTTTTCCTCATCTCCTAGTAAGATTGTTTCTAATGGATCGTTGACCAAACTCTTGTTCATATCTTCACTGATGAATTGCTCAATTAAATCCATCCGAAAACATTCTTCCTCATCCGTAGGGAATTTTATGGCCTTGAACACATTAAATTTGATTTCTTGATATTGGACTCTCCTAGTAAGTTCTCCTTTTTGCACGTCTATGAGTGTCCTTCCTGTAGCCAAGAAAGGTCTCCCTAGGATAATCGGTATGTTCTTATCCTCCTCGAAATCTAGAATGATAAAGTCCCAAGGGAATATAACCTTATCCACCTTCACTAAAATGTCCTCTACAATGCCTCTCGGATATGTGACTGACCTACCTGCCAATTGTAATGAAATATTCGTCGGCCTTGGTGCAGGTAAACCCAATTCTAAGTATACTGACAATGGCATCAGCTTTACACTTGCCCCCAAATCACATAAACACTTGCTGAAATGCATATTCCCGATTGTGCATGGGATAGTGAAGCTCCCCGGGTCCTTATGTTTTGGTGGTAATTTCTACTGTAATACTGCACTACACCCCTCTGTTAGTGCCACAGTCTCAAAATCTTCCCATTTCTTCTTCCTTGACAGAATCCCTTTCATGAATTTTGCGTAGCTCGACATTTGTTCTAGGGCCTCTGCAAATGGTATGTTGATTTGAAGTTTCTTGAAAACTTCCAAAAATTTGGCAAATTGTTTGTCTAATTTTTGTTTTTGAACTCTTTGCTGGAATGGTAGGGGAGGATAGACAGCTGGTTCGTTAACTGATCTGGTCTTTTCCATGTTTTTTCTGTTCCATTACTTAACCTCACCCACTGTATTTTCTTTCTCTGGTTCAACCTCCTTTGCAACCGAAATTTCTGGCTCTTGACCATCAAGTTGTTTTCCACTTCTCAACATAATAGCTTGACACTGCTCGTGATTACCTATAAGATTTCTCTCAGTGTCACTTGGTAATGTCCCTTGTGGTCTGTTATTCAATGCCAATGCAATTTGACCTATCTGATTCTCTAAATTTTTGATAGCCATCTCTTGTGATTTCGTAGCCATATCTTGATTTTTTATAGCCAATTCGGTGCTAGTCATGAATTTTGCCAACACTTCCTCCAGATCGGATTTCCTTTCTTGATATTGAGCTGGTTGTTGCTGGTTCTAAAATCCTGGTGGATATGATTGTCGTGAAGCTTGATTTTGCTGGTTGTTACTCCATGAGAAATTTGGGTGATTCCTATTTCCTTGATTGTATGTGTTCTGATATGTGTTTTGCGGAATTATATTGTAACTGTCGATGTACTGCACAGCTGCAGGATTAATCGCGCATTGCTCCGTTGGGTGGTCTCCCGCGCACAACTCGCATATTATTGCCGCTTGCTGTACTTGTTGTGTTTGTTGTGCTTGTGCTGCTGTTACCGATTCTAACATCTTTGAAAGCACAGATATCTGTACTTTCATAGCTATCATACTATCTACTTCTAACACCCCAGCTGCCTTCACTTGTGTCATTCTTGCTGTGGGCCACTAGTAGTTATTAGCCGCCATTGTTTCAATCAAGTCGTATGCTTCCTCGTAACTCTTAGCCATGAATGCTCCACCCGACACTGCATCAATACTTGTCCTGAGTTTCCCATGTAACCCATTGTAAAAAGTGTTCATTTGCAGCCACTTGGGCAATCTATGATGTGGGCATTTTCTGAGCAATTCTTTGTATCTCTCCCAAGCCTCATATAACGACTCCCCATGTTGCTGTTCAAACATCGTTATCTCGTTTCTCATCTTTGCAGTTTTTGCAGGTGGAAAGAATTTTGTGAGGAATTTCTAAGCTTAATCCTCCCATCTATTTATCGAACCGGATGGTAAAGAATGTAACCAGCTCTTCGCCTTGTCCCGTAAAGAGAATGGGAACAATCTGAGTTTCACAGCTTCATCCAACACCCCATTGAACCTGAAGGTGTCGTACAGTTCCAAAAAACTGATTAGATGCTCGTTCGGATCGTCATTTGCCAATCCCCCAAACTGAACTAAATTCTGAATCATTCGTATCATCCCTGGCTTAATTTCAAATGTATTCGCTGCTATTGTGGGCCTGGTGATGCTTGATTGCAGTTCAGTTACCTTGGGCATGGCTTAGTCCCTTAATGCTTTCTGATCTTCGACTGCAATTTCCTCTTCTTTCTCAGGTGTTTCAAATTCTTGTCTCGTTTCCTTGATCCACTTGCTCAACCTCTGAAACCTTTTCTCAATGTCGTCGTCAAAAGGCAGCAAATCTGGATTTTTGGACCGAGTTTGCATAAACTGCTTCCACACTTAAAATAGAAAAAATAAAACAAATATAAAAATGTCTAAGTAAAACTAGATTAATTAAACTGATATTGTAACTCTATTAAGATTCATACTAAATAGTCCCCAGCAACGGCGCCAAAAAATTGTTGGGTAAAATCGATACACGCAAGTGTACATGGTCAACAAGTAATAAAGTGATGAATAGAGTATCATTCCCACAGAGACAATTTAGTAAGAAACTTAACTTCACAATTACCAATTTCCTATTAATCCTAATTTTATTACACTATTCAATTCAATGGTTTAAAATTATAGAATCTAAATTAATAAATAAACAAACTATCACAAAACAATCACTAATATCAAAATTCGAAATTTCAAATAATTGATGGAGAATTAGACTTATGACTTTACCCTAAGCTTCACTCTAATTTTCAAACATTTATTCCAATTCAACTTAATATCTCAGTTTATTAATCAAGAACACGAACGTAGTACTAGCCACCTCTCGATGCACTAATAGCATATTAACTTAAATCCACAATTAAGATAGAAACAAGTTAAACACCTAAATCAACCAATTCACTATATCTCTATGTCAACTGAAATTAAAGAAGGTTTAAGCTTAAGTTCTCTATCCGATTACATGTGATGTCAAGCATATCTCTACCTTAGTAATAATCAAAAATCTGCTATTCACAAAATGCATGACACATACTATGTTAACTAGGTCTAGATTGAATATCCTCTCTCGATTCCATTCGAATCCACAAGGAATTGTTGATCAGGCAATTCATAAATTTATGCTCGAATTAACATAGATAAACTAAAAATATTTTATTGAATTGGAAATCAAAGTTATAGAATCATCGTTTCACCCACAGATCCATCACAAGTCTAATAAGTGAATTAGTTCATAATGAATGAATTAAAAACCGAATAATCTGATGAAAGCATCCTTCCAATTACAAATAAAAGACTAAAGAGAAGAAGAATAACGAACACCCTTCACGTAGCCTAGAATTGCAACCGTCACGATAATCTCTTCATATTACTCCTCCAAAGCGCGCACTTGAATCCTGGAATTTATCTCTGAATTATGCTCCTTATGTTGTGCAATTTTTTTATGTTCTTCTCCTTTTTTTATGTAAAACTAAGCTCCCTTATGTACTGACCGAGATCTGCCTTTTGTAGAGTCCAAGCGCCTCAACAAAGTCCCACAAACCACGTCCCATCACAGTTCGAACAACAGCAGGAGTCTCCAGATTTTAGCACCCCCGCCCCGGCGGGGGGGGGGGGGGTACAAGCCTAATAAGGCCCGCCCCGGCGGGCTAGTACTCTACTAAAAAAAAACTTTTGCTTCCTCATGAATTTTTCCAACTTCGCTCCAAAACTCCGTCTTTCCTGACCACATGGATCCATAACCACCCTACACATAAAATAACATGAAACAAGTGAAAACGAACACAAAACAAGAAGATAACTATGAATTTAAACTTGAAATGAATATCGATTCGTGTATATTAAATCCACTTATCAAGATCCTACTCATTTGACACAAATTGATAGTTTGACCTAGCAATTGGACCGGGCACATTTTCTCATCCGGTACTTGGGCAGAGATCCTTCAGAGGCAGATACTTTTGATCCTTTCAGCTCAGGCACTGGCCCCTCAGGTGACCCATATGGCTTTGCCGGTGCAGATCCTCCAGTGTATAGGTCTGACATCCATGTTGATAGAGATCCAATGACTCAAGAGGAGTTACATCAAGTGGACATGATTGATGATGTAGATATTGACACAATTGTCTTCTTCTGACGTGTATTCTCGTTATCTCTTTTGATAGGCCTCTGTTAGATATTGGGTGGTTGTGCCCCATTCTCGTTATATCTTTTGATAGGCCTCTGTTAGTTGTAGGCCTCTTGATGTTTCAGGTTCCCTCGAGCTTTGTAGATGGCATGCTAGAGCATTGGGTACCGGAGAGGCAAGTTTTTCGGTTTGGGACCTAGGAGTTGACTCCTACATTAGAGGAGTACGAGCGGTTGACGGCTTTACCCTTAGACAGACCTTGCGCATGGATGGCTATCAGAGATATGCGCCGACAGTTCATGACCCTCATTGGGTTGCGGTGTAGAGTAGTAGAGGATGAGATTATATGTAACAACCCGATATTTTCTATATAATTAAATCAGAAATTTTGCGTATAAATTTTTTTAATATTTCAAGGATGAGGATTTGTACAAGATAATGTGTGTATGTAATTATGTGATAAATAAAAATATATTTATTACATGAATATTTACAAATAATTTTATTTTAGAAATATTGATTATTATAAAGTATATTCTTATAATAATTAATATTATAGCAGAAATGTTTTTATTATTTTCCATGAATATATAATCATATACTATTTAAACAAAACATGAAGTGATTTTTAGAATAATTATAATAATTATTTTATTTTGGTACAGATTATTAAGTTAATTATTTTACCTTAATTATTAAGGTTAATTATGGAAAAATAAACCAGATATGGAATCCAAATCCTAATTTTGGATGTTTATCAAGGAATGAGAATAATAATTTAATATTAATTATATTTTGATTTTTTAGTGCTATAAATATGTACTGTATGTACGTATTGAAGATAGTTGGTCAATTATGGTATTTAATGTCAAAATCCTAGTTTTACTATGGGAAATCCTAATTTGAAAATCAATTGCGGGTTTAAGACTGTTACATAACTGTGTTACATGTTTTATGTTGTGTATTAATTGATTAATTAGGTAAACCCTAATTAAAATCTAGAAACCCTAAATAATTTTTAGAAAGTCCTAAGTTATTAAAAACCCTAATTTTAAAATGTTAAACCCTAATTTGAAACTCAATTATGAGTTCGAGATTATTATGTAACGATGTTATATGATTTTATGAATAATTAGGTAAACACTAATTAACATTTTGAAATATTAATTTCTAAAAACCCTAATTTCTATAATTAGTAACCCTAATTAGAAATTAGTAAACCTAATTACTAATTTTAAATTCTAATTGCTAAATTAGCAAGGTTAACCATAATTATTAATTAATTAAACAATAATGTTCCTGTACAAATTAATTAGAAACTAAATCTAATTAATAAACCCTAATTACAATTTTAGAAACTAAAATTTATTAATTTATTTGTGCAAACCCTAATTAGACATCCTACAATTTATTTATGCTAAACTTTAGGGTTAAACCCTAAGGATCAAACCCTAAGGGTTTGCATGATTACAATTTATTGAGCTTACTTCCAAATCTAGGCAAATTTGGAGTGGTTGGCCAACTCTTGACCAACCATGTGACACATATCAACACCAATTCAGCAAGCCACCAGTCAATTACCAGCCATACAATGAATCTAAAGGATATAATAGATTTGAGAGAGAGAAAGTGTCATTTGTTCACTTATTTTATACCAACTCTCATCCTTGACTCTCTCAAGCTCTCACCTCCAAATTTTATTAGCATATCAGTTCCATATCAAAGCCCCACGAAATCCACTAACCAAATCAGAAGCCAGAAATCAAAATCGTTCATAGAACGTATAAACCCTAGCCATACAATCTGACCAAAAATTTATCGTTAGATGTTATGATTCGTTGTTAAAATATGTTGTTTATGGTATATAATGATGATCTGGGTTGCTAGATGTTGAATCCATAACATCTAGAGGCTTGGATTTGATGTTCTTCAAATTCTGGAAAAATTTTATTTTGATGTTTGACAACGAATGTCAGACCTCCTAGATTTCATTATGTTTATGTTTTTGTATGTTTAAATGTTGTTTTTGGTAGTATGTTGAGAGATCTTTGTTCTGGATCTGGATCTAGGGTCATAAGATGCACATATTTCATGTTATTAATGGTCAAAGACCGTTGACCGACATTGACTGAACATTTCTGGGTAACCCAGATTTTTCACAGGAACGGCCTGACAACTTTTTCTGATGTCAAGATCTTTCTGTTGTTAGTCTTTTTGTTGTTGTTCTTGCATCTAAGTTGTAGTACGTTTGTTAGACTTCATTGGTGTGCCTTAAGATCACCTAAACAATTAACAGGTGAAGCGTGGTCGACGGTCAAACCAAGCCAGACGACCATGAAAGTCGTTTTCTGGGTAACCCAGAAAACGCTTGACCGTGTCGTCTGACATAGGTTGACCGGCATAGATCTGCTAACTCAGTGGTTGTTATGTTGTTTTTTCGTAATGGATCTCTACCCTTGCATGAAGAACAGTCCTGACAACACTGTTGAAGGCTCAGATCTTCTTGGTTATATGTTTTATGATCATGATTGTTATTGAATTATGTAATCTTACACTAGTACTACACGATCTGATGCTTAGTTGGTCTAGAAGCACACTACACACTGAATTATTCATGGTCAAACTTGGTCACTCATTCACTGACATAATTTTCTGGGTTGGTCAAGAACAGCTCAAGAACACCTATAGCGACAGTTTCGTCCCTATAGGGTCCTTTAGCGACAGTTTATTTCTAAAATTAATTAATTTATATTAAATAATTATAGAAAATTAGTTTTTAATTATTAAAAATACAAAATAAATTATTAAAAATTATTTTAAATTCTGAAAATTAGTTTTTAACTATTTTGAATATATTTCATAAATATTTAATATTTTCGGAATATTAAAGGTATTTAATTTATTTAATTATAATATTAAATAAATTATTTAAAAATGATTTTTATACTTGAAAAATCATTTAAAATTATATTATGATATAAGAAAATATTTTAAGTTATTTTTAATGACTTTTAATATTTTGTGATGAAATTCATTAATAAATTAAAATTAATGATATTTAAGTTATTTACTAAATGAATTAAATAAATTAATTAAAAATCATTTTAAGGTATTTAAAAATATTTTAAGTTATAAAATATAACTTTCAATATTTAAAGGTAAAATTTATTAATTAATTATTATTAATGATATTAAAATTGTTTAATATTTACATTAAATAATTTAGTTTAAAAATGATTTTAATATTAGAGAAATCATTTTAAATGAAAATAAAGTGTTTAAAGATATTTTAAGTTATAAAATATAACTTTTAATATTTAAAGGATAATTTCATTAATAATTTAATATTAATGATTATTAATTTATTATTAATGACATTAAATTATTTAATAATTATATTAAATAAATAGTTTTAAAATAATTTTATTAATTTAAAAATTATTTAAAATGGATATAAATGAATTAAAAATATTTTAAGTTATAATTAATTACTTTTAATATTTTGATAAATGGTACATTAATATTTAAATATTAATGGTAATTATTTAAAAATGATTTTAAATATTTTAAAAATCATTTAAGGGTAATATAAATGTTTTAAAAATATTTTGAGTTATTTTAAATAACTTAATATTTTTGGCAATGGTTTCATTAATAGTTTAATAGTAATTAAATATTGATGATAATAGAATTGTTTGATATTTAAATCATTTAATAATGATTCCGATGTTTAAAAATTCATGATAAATTTAATAAATATTTAAAAATTATTATAAGTCATTTAAAAATAATATGACTGATACTTAAAGATATTAAGTTACAGAATAGAGTCTTAGACTCGATAATTACCCGAGAAAGTTGTCGGTACACCGACATGTTTCAGAAATTAATCTGGACTTTGATAAATTGATTTGATAAGTGTTTATTTGTGATTCAATGATTGTTAAATATATGTGATAATGTGATTAGGTAATGTGCTGACTGCAATAAGCAGTGCTATGTGTTATAATATGTTATTCTAATCAGTAAAATGATCTTATTACTGATAGGTGTTATATAAAAGATAAAACTAAGTTGCAAATTATAAGCAGCGCATCAGGCAAGTATCTTACCTTTGCATTTTCTTTATGCAATGGGCATGAGTAAGAATGTTTTTAAATTATATTATTATTGTACAGATTATTAACCCTATATTATATACGCTCATTGCTTATCAATATATTAGTATATGGTAATTCAGATATATACTCTGTTCGTTAATTTCTATAAATGGTTATACAAGTATCCCCACTTAGATAATCATTGTATTTAATCACATGTTGATACACCTTTGTCAATTACCCGTATATATATATATATATATATATATATATATATATATATATATATATATATATATATATATATATATATATGTTGAATTATAGATTATTGTTGAACAAGATAAAACCTTTGATTTGAAACCCAGACAAGTATGAACATCCCTACACGGGAAAACTTTTATGCGCCCAAGGCGGACAGAGTGGACGATACCTTCGTTCTTGCATGTTGTGTTGATAATTACAGGGTACAACGGGCTTATCACCCCCGTGCCCGTAAGACATGACGGTTTACAGATGAAGTTCTGTTTAACCTTTTCGAAAATAAAAACAATGTTCATAGTATGTCACCTTAACCCAATTTATAGTCATTATGTAGTTTCAAAAATTTGAAAGAGGGTTGTTATGTTATTATTATTGGTATAGATATTTCACAACTATTGATCTGTTGTAGATGGGTAGTATAAAGAAAATATTTAAATTCTTTCAGCTTATATGTATATATGTGTATATATATATATATATATATATATATATATATATATATATACACACACACATATATATAATTGTTATTACTTGGTGGGCACTCAAATGTTCATCCTTACTTAATTTAAATGTTTTCAGCCAAGTGTGAAGAACCAGAAAGCTCATGCAGAAACAAAGGAAAAGGAAAGCTAACCAAATAAGATTTGTGATAGTTATGTAATAGTTTGATATTATTATTAAGACAATGATATATATTATCTATTATGGGTTATTAAAGGTTACGTACTTGGGAGCTAGACTCTGATAATCATGTAACTTAAGTTGATCTTTATATTATTGTTATTATTATTAGTATTATTCTGCTCATAGAAATGGTATCGTGAAGTACCGAGTTCGGATTTCAAGTACCTGGATTTGGGGGCTTTACATTACATCTGGCCATGTATTGTCCCAGAGTTTTCTGATAGATAGATTCGACTCTTTGGACAGCTATGCTCGGCACGCCAGGGATTTTACCACACTAGAGGACCAGCGGCATTTGGCCAGAGTAGATATACTCGTGATGTGTATAGCGGCGTATGTGTACATGCCACGATATATGGACGAGCTGGACATAAGTGTCATCATGGTAGTGAGAGCTCTCAAGGATGGTCATACCATCATCCCGATAATTATGGCAGAGACATTAAGGTAGGCCACGTTTTGTAGCACCTACCCTGCAGGGGTATTTACAGGTAGCTCGATCATGTTATATATATGGTTTATGTCACACTTGAGACCGATTGGCACTTTTCAACGACATGGGTACTACTTTACCCATGATATAGCTATGTCTTACTCCTTTCAGCCATCGGAGTGTATAAACGCTATGTCTTGGTCGATATTCTTGGCAGGGATTGGAGATCCATTTGACATTCTTCCGTATACATGGCTAAGTTCACCCTACAGTTTTATTACTCATACCCCTAGCATGGTTTATCTCCCTCTGGCTGGTTTGAGGGGCGTGACTACCTACCACCCACTGACTGTGATGTCATAGTTTGACCAGTTCCAGGATTTCTATCCTTTTGAGGGGGTGTTAGGTCAGTGTGTGGCTTCTCGGCATTTATCAGCAGAAGACCGATCCCGGGTGTATGCCTGTTGGGATCAGCGTGAGAGTGCTGAGTTTTTTGTTAGCCATCTGGGTTGTTCGTCAGAGTATTCTGCATGGATAGAGACAAAGACTTCATCGGCTGCGGTAGTATCCATAGTGCCAAGTATTGATTCAGATGGTGGAGAGCCCATAGAGGACATTGATTCCCACACCGAGTGCTACTGTCATTCACTGGGTTACTAGCAGCTCTTGTAGATTCTCCCAGTACGAGTGCTACTGTGATCCAGCATTCAACATAGTATTTTGAGCAGAGACTTCATCTGATGATCTTCGAGAGAGATCAGGCTAAGGCATTAATGTTGACAGCTCTTGATGGGAGAGATGTCTATCTATTAGAGAGAGATGATGCCTTAGCTCGTATAGATACCACTATTATTGAACGGGATGAGGCCAGATCAGCCAGAGATGCAGTGATAGTTGAGCAGGATAGCGCCATATCTGCACGGGATTTAGGTGTTATAGACAATACCATAGTGAGGTCCCTTACTACTGGCATCATTGTAGAGATGAGCATATATATTGATAAGCACAGTGCCACTATGCAGATGGCTGTAGATCTTTTAACTCGTGTAGAGACCCTTGTACAGGAGATCACAGTGTTACCCCCTTCCTTTGAGAGGGATGCTATGTTAGACTTGATAGCTCGCATATACACTGATTTATAGATGGGCTTCTGTTTTCCTGCACAGGCTAGCTTAGCCATTCTGTCATGTACAACTCATATTGTATATATCAAATAACATTATATATGATAGGAAAATATATTTTGATTCATTTCCCTTTTAGTTGTGCATTGCTACTTGCTTGATATTTGCCTGTTTCTTTAGGGCTTGTGATCTCGATATATTCTGAACTCCTCCTTGAAGGATGGACATTGAGATGTCTCAGGATCTTTCAGAATAGATCATTGATCTGTGTGTATCCCCTACCTTCTTTGGTGTGTTGGGACTGGTTTCTGTATGTAGATGTGGAGAGGAGTGTGGCTTTCCTCTCTGAGGTTGACCGTACCACAGATGGTCGCCAGTACTCCTTTGTATGGGGGAGCCCAATTAGTTCCATCTCTTATGGATAGGTGTTTCTCTTTAAGGAATCAACCGCAGCTTAGATGGTTGTTGATTCTCCCGTTTACATGGGGAGGTCAGGTAGTTCCATCTGAAACCGATGAAATATGGTGGATTGAAGGATGATCCCAGTACCGTTGACAAGTTTTTATGTTTTGGTAGAGGGTTAGATCGAACCATGAAGGGTTGCCTACGTACTCTTATTGAAGAGGAAATCAAATCTGCGTAGTTCGAACCTGACGTGGAGGTTCAATGCTGTATATAAAGGGGGTGTAGATATGTTTTTGTTATTTTTGTTTTTGTAATGAGAAGGGTGTAGAAATGTTTTTATTGTTTTTGTTTTAATACAACCGGACCATATAAAATATGGCTGCCTACGTACTCCTATGTATCAAGGAGATCAGGTCGGCGTAGTTTGCCTCATGTTCAGGACGGTTTGTAGCCAATGAAAAGTTTGATCCCATGTTCAAGATAAACTGCGGGGGAGAGAGTTTAATCCCTTGTACAGGACAAAATGCGGGCGTGAAAAGTGTTATCCCTAGTGGGGTAAAACTGCGGGTGTGAAAGGTTCATTCCCTGGTGGGATAACCGGAGTTGAGTAAGGGTTCAAAACTAAGTTGAGAAAAAGGATTTGGCGATCCGTAACCAAGCTGCTGGTTAGCAAAGTATGTTTGTCCCTAACGGGGCAGATGAGTGTGAAGAGAAGTTATATGTAGTGAAGGGTTAGAAAACCTGAAATGACTGGGGATCTGTTGATCCAAAACCAAGATGTTTTCTTGATGGTAATATCTGATATAGTACCGTTTCACGGTGTTCGAGTTGATAAGCTGTGGAAATTCATCGTCGTCTATTTCCTGTAATCTGAGAGCACATCATGTCAATACCTCATTGACAATAAACGGGCCTTCCCAGTTTGAGGCAAATTTTTCCTTAGATTGATCTTGGTTGTCAATGATATTCTTCAAAACCAAGTCATGTTATTTAAACTGCCGTAGCCGAACTTTTTTGTTGTAGGACCTGGCGATCCTTTGTTGATATAACTGACCGTGAAAGATAGTAGTGGCTCGCCTTTCGTCTATTAAAGACAATTGGTGATACCTATCTTGTACCCATTGGTCTTCATCCAGCTGAACGTCTATCAACACTCTGAGGGATTTCATTTCCACTTCTATGGGGAGTACTGCTTCCACCCCATAGGTTAATGCGTAGGGGGTTGCCCCAGTGGAAATGCACATTGATGTTCTGTAGGCTAACAAAGTCAGAGGCAATAAGTCAGGCCATCCTTTGTGGTTGGCAGACATCTTTTGCATAATCTTCTTGATGTTTTTGTTAGCCGCTTGAACATCACCATTCATCTTTGGACGGTAGATGACGGAGTTGAGATGTTTGATGTGGAATTTACTACATAACTCCTCTATCATTCTGTTGTTGAGGTTCTTAGCATTGTCTGATACGATTACCTCTGGTTGTCCATATCGATAAATAACATTATTTCTGATGAAAATAATGATAACTTCTTTTGTAACCCTAGGGAAGGAGGCTGCTTCTACCCACTTGGTGAAGTAGTCAATTATGGTGAAGATAAACCGATGCCCATTACTACCTTTGAGCTCGATGGGCCCAATCACGTCTATTCCTGACATTGAGAAGGGCCAAGGTGAACTCATATTGTGGAGCTCCCTCGAAGGAGCGTGGATAGCATTCCCATGAATTTGGTACTGATAACATCTCTTGACGTGATCATCACAGTCCGCTTTGAGAGAGAGCCAGTAATGCCCTATTTGGAGGATCTTCTTTACAAGTAGAGGGCCGCTCATGTGTGGGCCATATAATCCACCATAGATTTCATCCATGAGCCTCTGAGCTTGGTCCTTGTCCAGACATCTGAGGAGATCTAGTCCTGCATCTCTTTTATAGAGTGCATCTCTGCTCAGGTAGAATTTCATAGCCAGTCGATGAATCCGCCTTCTTTCAGTCAGGTTCGCATCAGCGGGTGTAGATCCATCTTATAAGTACTCCTTGATATGTTGACACCAAGGGTGCTGGATGGGAGGTAGTTCATTCGATACTTCTCCAATGTAATTCCCATAGGCTGGAGCATTTTATTGGTCAAATGTGAGGTTTGGCATGTTTTTCTTGTCAAGTATGTTGATTAAGGATGCCAAGGTTGCTAGCGCATTCGAGAAATTATTCATATTCCGAGGAATGTGGAGGAAGGATATTTCTTCAAACTCCGAGGTCATCTGTAGAACCTGCCGAGGGTAAGGCAGCAAGTGTGGACCTTTGGTGTGATAGATTCATGTGGTTTGTCTGATTACCAATTCAGAATCTCCAAAGACAGTTAACCGTCTAATACACATTGATTGGGCAAGTTTTAGCCCTATGATATAGCCTTCATACTCAGCTGTGTTGTTGGTATTGGAAAACTGCAATTTGATGGTGACGGGATGTTGCTCCCCCGTAACGGATACTAAAACTACTCCAACCCCAACACCTTCTATGTTTACAGCTCCATCAAAATACATCTTCCATGATTGGCGTGCATCGTACTGATGGTGTTGCTGAATTGCCATTACCCCTTCATCGGGGAAGTATGTTTCCAAAGGTTTGAAATCCCCTGAAGGTGCGGCAGCCAGTTGATCCGCAATTCCTTGACCTGTAATGGATTTTTGCGTCACGTAGACGATGTCAAACTGTTGTAGGATCAACTGCCATCTAGACAACCTATAATTCAACGTGGGTTTACTGAACACGTACTTGAGAGGATCCAAGTGGGATATGAGATGGGTTGTGTGACCATGGAGGTAATGTTGTAACCTCATGGAAGCCCATGCTAAAGCATAACAAGTCTTCTCAATTAGAGTGTACTTGTGTTCACTGCTGCTGAATCTTTTACTGAGGTAGTAGATTTCTCGCTCTTGGCCTCTATCATCTTTGTGTCCCAACATGCAGCCCATGGCATCGTCACTTATGGACAGGTACATGAACATGGGAACATCATCCCTGGGTGGTACTGTGACGCCCCCAAATTCGGATATGTTCCAACCCGACAGATGGTGCTACAAGGTACTACCATTCACACATACATTCAATTGAAATAACTCAAAAGAGTGAATATGTCTTCTATATATTCCAAAACAATATTCCCTTCCCAGGTTCTTTATAACCATTACATATGTTCCTTGTCATAATATCAAATAATTACAACAACAAGCCTATACTATTACATAGACAGTTCAGTAGTCTGCTTTAGCCTTTCCTTTATCCTTATTCGATCCCTCAGATCGTTCAGTCTTAGGTGCATTCATATGGTTCAAGCAAGAGTGAGCATAACTAGCTCAGCAAGTATGACAATTTCATTTAACAACAGGCTTGAATCATACGAATTGTATATCTTCAATAACTGAACAATAGTCATGAAGTACTATCGATAATTCAAAATAGCACTTCTCTTTCTTTTAAAACATTTTACAATGAACCACGTTCATTAAACATCAATTTTGGTCCAAGACCTTGAGCATTTCGTTCTCTCTCTGAAAAGAACAACCCGACACTAAGTCCGTAAGTCTGATATTACTTACGAGCACGTCTAAGTGATCAGCCTATAGTACTCTATGTTGTACAACACTTCTTCTATAAACGTATTTATGTTTAAGTTTTGGCAACCTCACGTCCTTGTCGTTTGACGACAAAACGTTTATTTATTCATACTCAGTCTTTCTTTGAAATCAATACCAAAACGGTTTGGCAAAAGATAGTAACTTTGATAACATTTCAATAGATTATAAGAAATCCAATGAATACATTAAGTCTAGCCGAAGGAAATTGCTTCGACCTTATCATACATTAATTCATGTGTAAGATACATGAATCCCAAAGCTTGTCCAGAATGAACATAGACAAGGATTAGAATACTTGCCTTCAGCGTTTTCTACAGATTAAATACTTTTCCTTTTGAGTCTTTAAGGTCTTTACAATACATAATCATGTAACATTCCACATTAGGTCATAGTCAAACATGTATGTTATCTAACTTTTCTTACCCTTCTTCTCAATCTAACCGTTCATTAGATTGTTAACATTGGTTACGGTTTATCGTAATGTTTTACATTCACGTTTAAATAATATTTCTTTAACCTTTAGTTATAATTCTCAACGTTATAATGATCATTGATGATGCTTACTTTAGGTTTATTAATATATTACTTCATCACCAATCAATTGTCATTCCTTCTATATTCATAAACCATCCTTACTGTGCCTTGTATAGTGCTGGCACTGCTGCGCCGGCTTCCTATACATAACTCGCGCTGTGGCGCGGGTTTCAAGTAGGTCTGGCCCGGCCTTGGTGCTGTGGCGCCAAAGCGCAGCACTTCTCTTCAGTGGCTGAGTACTCGGCCTGGCGCTGCGGTGCCAACCATTCCTCTCTGGGTCGCGACCCTGAGCCTCAGAAAATTTTTGACAGACTTCTTGCTTAATGAACTTCCCGAACTCATAAATTGTTCATTTCAAGTCCGAATTGGCTTGTTCAAAAGCCATTACCTCTAAAATCATATGAACTAAGTGTTCATATAAGAATTTTACATTTTTGAATCCATTAACATTGAATTCACCAATTAAGGCCATTTTTACGTAAACGATAAACGTCCGTGAACGTTCATAGCTCGTTTCTTCGTTCTAAGTTGGAATTTGACCATTTTCGAGTCCACAACTCTAAAATTCAAATTGAGACTATTCTCCATCGAAAACCAATGTTTCTGAGCTCAATTCTAACTTTTTACTTCTATTCTGAGAATTTAACGATTTCGACGATTATCGTCTAATCTCGTAAATTTCGCCATAACTTCGTTACTTAAGATTTTTACACCGTTTCAAATGGATTCATTCCATTAACACAACATGTATTATCTAAGTCTACAAATGATGGTGCTAAACTTGTCCATCAACAACAACGTAATGTAATTCTTTAATGACTGTCAATGGTTTATAACTTTTATACTTATGATTTCACTTTCACATGGTTTATTAAGGTTTCAACCATTAACAACCATCCTTATCACTCCTTAAAAAACATGCTCTACCACTACTCACTTCTCTAACAAATGAAGAGATGAAAAGCCATTGTTTAGTATTCTTACCCTTGAAGTTCTCTTGCTTAATTCTTCTTCTTCCTTCTTGAACTAGTAAAACTAACTTTGCTCACTTTTCTCTCAATAATATAGAAGCTCTAGGATGTTAGTGTATTTTGAACAAGAAAAATAATCTAGCAACCTTCTCTATTTATAGGAAATCCAAAGTGAGGGCAAATTGGACAATAAGTCATCCCACCTCCTTTCTCCACCTCCTTACTATTCATCCTTGGTCACCAAGATGGTTGCCATGTGATCCATGGGGCCCACATGGTTGCCCCATGGGTCTTTCTTACCCATCGGTTCGATACACGGATCCGGTTCTTAATTTGGGTCTAGCTTTTAATAACTTTCGCTTAACCCTTGGGCTTGCAATATCAAACATAGGGCTTTAACATTAATTTACTTGGGCTTGTACAATTCCTACACAAATCCTACAAGTCCAATCCAATTGGATTAAAGCCTTATAACGTATTATACATGTATTCTTCGCGTATGCTAACTCGTATACTCATTCATAATATACGACATA
This sequence comes from Panax notoginseng, assembly GCA_016801055.1. Lineage (NCBI taxonomy): Eukaryota > Viridiplantae > Streptophyta > Magnoliopsida > Apiales > Araliaceae > Panax > Panax notoginseng. Next base: position 145,546,161 of record CM029016.1, on the reverse strand, counting down.
CCATTATTCATACATACTCGTATAATACCTCGTATCATACTCATATTCATCACCTCGTATAATACTCGTTTTTATACGATCCTCTTTCAAACAAGTCTTTACGTTCCTTAACATTCTCAATTTAAGTATGTAGGCGAAAAACTGCGTTTGTCATAACTGAAATATTATTTCATATTCCATCCTCCCTTAATATTTTATTATTACGTATTTCTCGGAAATTCAAAAATAATTCTCGAGTAGAAATGCGTGAATAGTATTTTTCAGAAAATTTCTCGGAAAGCGTTTATTTTCATCTTGGAAAATTCAAGCACTATAATTCCTTCACGTAGCCAAAATACTACGACATTCCAATATATTTAGGTTATAGAATAACCTACATCTTATTAACACGTAATAATAACATGTAATATAATTTTATTCATTATTTAATTTAATAAAATTATTTTACAATAAATTCGAATTTCTCGGTCGTTACAGGTACCAACACAGGAGCTTTGACTAGCTGCTCTTTGATTGTAAGGAAGGTCTTCTGGCACTCATCATTCCATTTCATGGAAGAGTTCTTTCGTAACAATTAAAAATAGGCTCACAGGTTGCAAATGATATGAATATGCTAATGAAGTTGATTCTTCTCAAAAATCTCTGCATTTCCTTCTCTGTCTGAGGAATGGGCATTTCCGTAATGGCCTGAATTTTGATGGGATCCAACTCAATCCCCTTGTGGCTGCAATAACCCGATATTTTCTATATAATTAAATAAAAAATTTTGCATATAAATTTTTTATTTATTTTAAAGATGAGAATATGTGCAAGGTAATGTGTGTGTATATATGTAATAAATAAAAATTTATTTATTACATTAATAATTACAAATAATTTTATTTTAGAATTATTGACCATTATAAAGTATGTTCTTATAATAATTAAATTTTGTAGAAAAATATTTTTTATTATTTATTTTCCATGAAAATATGAGTATACTATTATTTAAATAATATATGAATGATTATTAGAATTATTATAATAATTATTTTGTTATATGAATTTATTTCAGATTAATTAAGTTAATTATTATAACTTAATTAATAATGATATGGAATCCAAACCCTAATTCGGGATTTGGAATAAGGAATGAGAATAATAATATTATACTAAATATATTTCAGTGCAATAAATATGTATTGTGTGTGTAGACTGATAATTGGTCAATTATAGTGTGACAATAGAAAAATCTTATATTACTGTGCTAAACCCTAATTTGAAACTTAAATTAGAGTACAAGATTGTTATGTAATCGTGATAATGTGTTTAACAACCAGAGTTATGGATATTAACCTTAATTAGGGAAACCCTAATTTTTAGAAACCCTAATTAATATTTATAAACCCTAACTTCTATATTTGGAACCCTAATTTTCAAATTGAAAACCCTAATTGCTAAATGGGAAAGCTAATTGCTAATTAGTGAATTATTAAACTTAAATTTCAAGTCTAATGTAATTAGAAAACCTATTTAATTAGCAAACACTAATTTTTATTTTTAGAAACAAAAATTTTTACTTTTAAACCCTAAATAAAAATCCTAGAGAAATTTAAATTTATGAAGCCTTAGGGTTAAACCCTAAGGGTTTACTAAGTTTACCAATGTGCCATTAAATTTATAATTCAAATGTCCAAAATGCCCTTATGCAGATTATTTAATAGTTGCTTGCAAATCTTTCCATATATGTAGTAGGTGACCTAATGAGATTGCCCGTGTGACTTAAAACAACACATATCAGCGCCATATATTGACAGCTACACCAACCATACATTGCATCTAGCTCAATATATATTGATTCAGAGAGAGAAAGTTTCTAAATTTGGGTTATTTGTGTTCTAACAGTCAACCCACTCTCTCTCTCTCACCAAACCTCCGAAATTATCTAGCATATCAGTCCCATATTCAGTCCCTAGTTCATTCTTATCAAATCAGAAACCCTAAGACCAAGATTTGTTCATAGAAGGTATAAACCCTAATTACAAATCTGATTTTGATCTGTATGTTAGATGTTATGATTTAGTGTTAAAACATGTTGATTATGGTATAAATAGATGATTTGGGTTACTAGATGTTAGATCCATGACATCTAGAGGCTCGAATTTGAAGTTCTTCAAAATCTGGAAATTTTTGTTTTTGTTGTCTAACAACGAATGTCAGACCTCATCGATCTCTTTCTGTTTATAGTTTTTGTGTTTTAAATGTTTGTATTAGTAGTATTTTGTAAGGATGATCTGGAGCTTGAATTAGGGTCGGATCATGCATAGATTGCAAGTTATTAGTGGTCAAAGGTCATTGACCGGCCATGACTTGTCCATTCTGGGTAACCTAGATTATTGCCCAGAAAGCTCTGACAAGAAATATATGGACCTAGATCTTTCTGTTGATTGGTGATTTGGTATGTATGTTGTATCTAGATTGTAGTTTGGAACTTGGACTGTAGTTTCATGCTATTAGAACACCTTAACGTCAAACAGGTTGGATTTTCTGGATGGTCAAACCAAACAGAATGTTCACGACTTGCGTTTTCTGGGTAACCCAGAAAACTCAAGAGCGTGACGTCTGACAAGGTTTGACCGACCAAGATCTGCTTATGTATTTGTTGTTTTATGTGTTTTATGTCTTAGATTTGTACCCTTACATGATGTATAAACATTGTAAATGATTGAAACATGTTCTTTGTTAGTTCCTCTACACAGCCCGAAGTCTGGAACACATTTTCTATGAACAGATTACATGCTAGAGAGCCATCAAAAGCGTTGACCGGCCATGACTTAATGTTTCTGGGCAGCCCAGAACATGAAGAACACGTCTGACAGCTAGTTTGCAGGCTTATATCTTACTTGTGTGTTGAAATTTAACCCAGATATTACTTGATACTTGTAGTGTTACATTAATAATAATATATCCATGTCATAGCTTGCCCAGAAACAACATATGTAATGAATTAATCATGGTCAAAGTAGGTACCTTTATCACTGTCTATGCATGTTCTTGAGCCCCAAGAACACCTATCGCGACAGAAACCGTCGCTAAAGCCTTTAGCGACGAATTTAATTATTTTAGTTTTTTAATTTTCGAAAAATGATTAAAAATAGAAATAAATTCTACAAATTATTTAAAAATAGAAATTAATTTCTGAAATTTACAAAATTAGTTTTAAAAATTATTTTAAGTTATAAAAATTAACTTTTAATAATTTTACATATTTTTCATAAATATTAATATTTATTTGAATATTATTGATATTTAATTTATTTATTAAATGCATTAAATAAATTAATTAAAAATAATTTTATTATATTTAAAAATTATTTTAAATGATAATAAGGTATTTAAAAATATTAAGTTATAAAACACAACTTTTAATATTTAAGGCAAATTTCCTTAATTATTTAATATTAAAGATATTAGATTTATTTAATACTTATATTAAATAAATTAGTTAAAAATGATTTTAATATTATAAAAAATCATTTTAAATGAAAATAAATAGTTTTAAAATATTTTAATTTATAAAGTATAACTTTTAATATTTAAAGGTAAATTTCATTAATAATTTAATATTAATGATATTAAATTTATTTAATAATTATATTAAATAAATAGTTTTAAAATGGTTTTATTGATTTAAAAATTATTTAAAAAGGAAATAAATGGTTTAAAAATATTTTAAGTCATAATTAATAACTTTTAATATTTTGATAAATAGTTCATTAATATTTAAATATTAATGGTAATTATTTGAAAATAATTTTAAATGTGTTAAAAATCATTTAAGGGTAATAAACATGTTTTTAAAATATTTTGAGTTATTATAAATAACTTTAATATTTTGGTAATAATTTCATTAATAATTTAATATTAATGATAATAGAATTATTTAATATTGAAATCATTTAATAATGATTTCAGTGTTTGAAAAATCATGATTAATTATAATAATTATTTGAAAATTATTACAAGGCTATGAAAAATAATACGCTTGATTTTTAAAATATCCAGAATAATATTAAACTACACGATAGAGTTTTAGACTCGATAATTACCCGATAAAGCACTGAAATATTTCAGAAATTGATATGGACTTAGATAGTCTGACTAGATATGTGTTTGTTTGTGATCCTATGACTGTTAAACATGTGTGACAATGTGATTAGGTTATGTTCCGACTACAAATAGCAGTACTATATGTTATGATATGTATTTCTAATCGATAGAATGATCTTATTAATGATATGCCTCGACATAAAAGATAAAACTAAGTTGCGTAACTGTAAGCAGCATACCAGACAAGCATCTAACCTTTGCATTTACTTTATGCAATGGACATGTGTAAGCCAGTTTCAGAACTTTATTATTATTATTATTGTTTATGTATCTATACTTTTGTCGATATGCCAGTTCTTGAATTCTATCCAATCATTGGTTATCAATTCAGTATCATTGTACAATCCAGATATATATTTTGTTCATTAATTTCTAAAATTTGTTATATAAGTGACCTCATTTGGATAATCAATATATTTAATCACATGTTGATACATACTTATTATTTTCCAGTATGTATATGTTAATTAAAAGCTGTCTAAGCTATTTGACTCGGCTAGACATAGATTTAAAGATACCATTGAGATATGTCTTAACTAATTATTCTGGCGAGACGAATATTTGTTAGAACTTGATAGGTTCGAATAAAGAACTCAATTATTATTGACAGGTCGATGCCAATTATTTCAGCTAGATCGAAAAAGAGATTAGATATTAAAATCATAGTATTTCGTTGTTATAATTCAAATTCTGATGGTAAGACTGAGAAGAACAACCTTTAATACAAAGGGAACCTATTGGTCGTATATTCAGCTATTGCGCGCGTTTAAGTATTATGCATAATATAGGGTATAATAAATCTGATCACTTGTTATACTTGCAGAGGGGTATGATTTAATCTTTATAGTTATCTGATACACCTGCGTATATCAAAGAAAATCTTTGATAGTTACCCGAGAATTAAGTTCAATATCCTTAGGGATCACTCAGCATAAACTCTAGAAAATATTCCAATTTGCTGTTACGTATAATTAATTCTTGTTATTCAGTTGAATATCGAATATCGAAAACAAAGTTCATAATCTGTTGACTGCTCTCCATTTATAGTCAGTACGTAGTTTCAAAATTTGAGATAGATTTGATATGTTGTTATTATTGGTTCAGCTTACTTCACAACTGTTGATTCGTTGTAGAAGTGTTATTCACAGAAAATATTTACTTCTTTCAGCTAATGTTTATTATTTACTATTACTTATTGGGCAATAAAATACTCATTCTTGCTTTAAATATAAATATTTTCAGCTAAGCGTGAACAACCTAAAGGTTCAGGCAGGAACAAGGGAAAAGGAAAGCAAACTGAATAAGCTTATAGTATCTTATGTAATAGTTAGACGTTATTAAGACTTTCATAATTATTATCTATCATGTAAAGTAATGTAGTAAAGGTTGAAAAACTTGGATTAGACTCTGATATATGTAAAATAAGTTTGGTTTTTATATTATTGTTATTATTATTAGCATTATTTCACTCATAGAAATGGTATCGTGAAGCACTGAGTTTCAGTTTCAAGTACTTGAATTTGGGGGCGTCACAGTGGCTGACTAGGAAACCTAGCAACTTGCCTGGCTTAACGCCAAAGGCGCACTTGACTGGATTTAACTTCAAGTTATACTTACGCAACCTATTGAAGAGCTTTTTGAGATGGTCTAAGTGATCTTCCTCCCTTCAGGATTTGACAATGATGTCATCCACTTAGATCTCTATCTCCTTATGCATTAGATCGTGGAAAAGAGCCATCATGGCTCGCTGGTAGGTAGCTCCAGCATTGATGAGGCCGAATAACAATTGTCTATAGCAAAAGGTTCCCCAAGGCGTGATGAATGTAGTTTTCTCACAATCCTCTTCAGCAACCATAATTTGATAGTACCCCGCGAAGCAATCAGCAAAGAAGTACATGTCGTATTGAGCAGTATTGTCAATGAGAATGTGGATAAATGACAAGGGAAAGTTATCTTTAAGGCAAGCTTTATTCAGATCCCGGTAATCTAGGCAAACTCGTACCTTTCCTCTTGGTTTAGGCACGGGGACTATGTTGGATAGCCATTCAGGATATATAGACACCATGATGATGTCGGCTTGAAAGTGTTTCACAATTTCTTCTTTAACTTTTAAACTCCACTCCGGCTTCAATTGCCTGAGCTTCTACCTAACTGACTTGAATCCCTCTTTAATGGGAAGGCGATGAATGACTATGTTAGTGGACAAACCCACCATGTCTTCATGAGACCATGCAAACACATCTTGGAATTGGGTTAATAATGTAACCATGTCATTCCTTTGGTTTTGGGTGAGGTCTATACCAATCTGGATTAGTTTCGGGCTTTCTAAGGTTCCGAGATTGAATGAAGTGGTTTGATCAAGGTTTGGTTTGGGTTTGTCTTTGACCCATCCTTTGATTTCCTGAGGTATCTCAATGTCCTCTTATATTTCCATCAAGTCTGAGTCCAACTTTTCATCAAATTTACAATCCTTGTGGAGAAAAGGCACCTCATCAGCAAGTATAGGCACATCTAAATTCAGAGTCCTGAAATAAAATATGCTTTCACTTAATATATGAAACTGTTTAATCATGCAAAGTGTTAGCATGTACTGACAAAACAACTGCTAATACTGTACAGAGAAGTAAGCAGTTATTATCTACAGGGCAGAAGGAGTTTCTGCCCGTTTTACCCTTGTCGACCAATGAAATGAGTGTTGCTCCAATTGTCAAGGGTGAAGTCCTGATGGACTGCGATGATGGAAGGGCTCTCATCGTCCTCCTTTTCCTGAATGATAACTATTACGTCTGGACAATCATCATCTGGGGTGTATCTATTTGTTTAATCATCATAGCCACTGATGCGGATGTTTGACATCATCCTGGCGATGTCTTGTTTACGTCTCCATTCCTCTTCTTCCACTTCGGGATTTGGAACCAGGACTTCTTTCCCCTTGACCGGTATCGATTTAGGAAATAACATGGCCATTACATGGGCAGGTACTTTTACCGGAAACTATACAAGCTCAGGAGATGTAGGTGGATATAACGGCTGTATGGATGAAGCTGAAGGATTCTGTTTGTGCTTATGAGGATTCCTGCTATTGGAACTGGCAGTATAGCCTAGTCCGGTTGTCCCTGTTTGATTGGGAACTTGAATTGGACGCTTAATGTCCTGATTGTCTTTGCCCAACTCTTGTTTAGGTTGATAACCTAATGACATCATTTCTTGAGTGGCTGACATTACTTCGGTAGATATTTGGGGTATGAGAGGTGGCACCCCAACAGGATGGTAGTGAGTGTTGCTCACCCTAGGGCATGAAAATTGACAGGCTCAACTTCTGAATTGAAGCTGATGAGTGGTATGTCACCTTATTCAGGACATTCCGGCTCAGCATCGACAATGACTAGGCTATTGTTGATAATGTATTTAAGTTACTGGTGAGGGGTGGAGGGGATAGCTCCGGCAATATGAATCCACGGTCTTGCCAAGATCAAGTTGTATCATGTATCTAATTTGAGCACGTGAAAAGATATGTAGAATTTATGTGGACCAATCTCCACTGGCAGTTCAATCTCTCCGACAGCGTTTCGTCAGGATCTGTCGAAAGCTTTAATGATTGTATGGCTTTTTTGGATTTTGTTGAGATTGATATTCATCTTCACCAAAGTGGCATAAGGACATATATTGAAAGATGACCCTCCATCTACCAAAACTCTTCCCACCATGTATCCGGGAGATAAAACCGCTATGTGCAACAGCTTGCAATGACCGGTCCCTTCGGGAGGTATATCAGCGTCAGCGAAAGATATCACATTGTTGTTGAAAATATGATCAACCAGATGTTAGAATTTCTCAACATCTATTGACTTAGGCAGTTGGGCTTCTTCCAAAACCCTGAGCAATACCTTCTTATGATGTTTGGAAGAGAAAACTAAGTCCAGTAGAGAAATTTGATGTGGAACTTCTTTTAAACTTAAAACCACTTTGGCTTCATTATGGCCCATAGTACGGAGAATTTCTTCTACTTTTTCAGTGGGAATCTTCCCCTTTGTCTTGATGGTAGGCTTCATCACCCGTTGGGGAAGATACAGTGGATTATCCTTCGACACTACAGTAGTTATGTGAGATATGGATCCTTCAGCCCCTCCATGATTCTATGGAACTTTCTGTAGGCTGACAACAAGATAGTGTGGCCTGAATGGCAAGATAATTGGCTCTAGCGCAACCACTTTTAAAGGATTGTCAACACCTTTGAGTTGAACTGGTTGGATTATATGTGAGGGGGTAGCTGAGTCTGTCTTACAAGATATAACTGCTACGACTTCCTTCCATTTTGTAGAAAATGCGTCCCCACTCTCTAGTAAAATAGTGTCATTGTCTGTCAGCTGCAGGACACTGCTGTCAATTAAGTTCTGAATAAGGTGGCGGAGTGCCCAACATTCTTCTGTACTATGACCACGAGAGTGGGAGTGATACTGACATACTGCATTAGAATTGAATCGCCCTAAACGAGGGTTAATTGGAGGTAACAGAGCTGTGATTCTTCCTTCATTGATCAGCATCTGAAATATTTTCTCCATTCGTTGGCCAAGGTACGTAAATTACCTCTTGTTGGCAAAATCCCAGCGGGCCATGACATCTGCTCTTTTTGTAATTTTATCCTCCAGTGTTTCACGTTCTGGAGATAATGATGGAGTATTCATAACAAAAAAAAGGAGACTAGCATGCTCATGGTTGAATAATTGGTGTGTGACTTGGTGTTGATGGACCACCAGTTCTGCCAATTGTTCGACTTACTCACAAAGAGTCTTCATTTTTCGTTCCATCATAAATTGGAACTATGCAAAATCCCATTTGTTAGCACTATCTTTGCTGGTTTGGGAAGGTCCAACAATGGAATGGGAAGTCTGTCCACTACTCCAATTAATCATATTAACCTCCTCTTCTTTGTATTGAGAAAGAGGGTTATCTTGCACATGGGGTTGGTCGGGTTTAGCTACCACGATCTCACCATTATCAATCAAATAATGGATCTTAATATTTAAGGCCCAGCAATCTTGAGTATCATGTCTTGGAGCTCCAGCATGATAAGCACATTTTCGACTAGCATTGAAACCCTTCTCGTTCGGGTTGGCGGGTGGAAGAAGATGAGTAATTTTCTTCTAAGTGGTCAAAAGATTATGAATGTTCTCGAGTGAGTCCCCTGAGGGTGTGAACATTCGAGTGTGTTTAACTTATCCACCTTTTGGCAACGAAGGGTTCGAAGACTGTGCTTGAAAGGTGGAGTAATTTCTCCTCTAGATAGGCATATTCTGACTGCCTTTCTAACCTTGAAGTATCAAGGAAACATCCTCCTCTTTCTTTTTATGGACCCTCCAGGGGTTGTTTCCATAATTTTTAGACTGGATGTGCTCAGCAACAGCTTTAAGGGCAGCTAGGTCTTTAATCTTTCCTAACTTCAATCCCATCTCAGCCATCCGCCCATGATTAATCATTTTAGAGAATGGTTTACCAATACCGGCTAAGACTCTCTGGTAGAAAGGAGCTTCTTGTATGTCTATGAAGGTCATCACCATCTCAGACTCATTCATAGAGGGAACAACTTGAGCAGAAAGGTGCCTCCACCTTTGAGCATACTCTCTGAAAGATTCATTGGTTTGTTTCCTGACTTTAGTAATTTGGTACCGGTCAGGGGCCATCTAAGACTGGAAGCTGTACTTACTGAGGAAGGCATAAGCTAGCTCCTCCCAGCTATGGATCTTGGAGTTGTCTAATCTGGTATACCACGATCGAGCTTCTCCAGTCAAATTTTTCTAGAACAGCTACATTCTGAGCTTCTCGTCCTCGGCATAATATCCGAGTTCTCTGATAATTACCTTCAAATGTGTGTAAGGATCTCCTAACCCGTCATACTTTTCAAAGTCAAGAGTTTTGAATTTCTCTAGATAATGCACACCAGGGAATATACAAAGGTCAGCATATGAAACACTCCAATGTGCTCTAATCCCTTTCATAGAACGAATGGTCTCTTCCATTTGAAGAACTTTCTTTCTGATATCACCGGTGTCGAGATCTTCTTTGAGATGGGTGGTATCATGAATTTTGTTGGTTTTGTCCAACTGAGAATCAGATACGGGAGCTTCTTTGTTTGCACCCTGTGTTCCTCCATGTGCAGAGGATTCTGTATGTATGGGTATCCTTGTACCCTGAGTAGATTGGTGTAGTTCTTTAAGCAGAACAACCAAATCTGTAATTTATTTACTTAGTCCATCAAATTCTTCACGAGAGACAGGATTAGGATTAGTCTGGTCAGATGAAGACTTAATTGGTTGTAGGCTCGTGACCTTTTTGGATTTTGAATAGGTAGTAGGTCCAATTGCTTCCCTGCAAAAAATTGACGTAGTTTAGTTTTAGGGAATGTATAAATGTTTACATATTATGTGATATATCCATTTTAGGAATATTATCATGCAAAACGGATGTTAGCTGTTTGTGTGACAGGATAACATGTTAAACTTTTAAATATGCATGTACACATATTTCCTCATATTTCCCATTACATGGAGATCAATATGGAATGAAATTACAAGTAATTGAATTTACCAGTAATTTAAAATGGGAAAGTATGAAGAGACTTCCCTCTGCGTTTGGTTTATCAAAGGCTAACCTATCTTAGGCTACTCTTGCGGCTTTTTGGCATGAAGGTTCCCAAATCATCACAATTTACTTGATGTAAAGTTAATCCGATCTTTCAACTAGAGCAAATTTGGGTGGTGCCTTTCCTGAGCCTCGTTGGAATTAGTCTCCCTACGAGTCCAGTAATCAAACACCGACAGGATAGCCCCCTGATGGAGGAACCACACACAACATACATTCACATTCAAATTGTCTCACCGTTTATAGAAATGATGACATGTGCGAAGCACTAATATCACAAGCGGATATAGTGTAAAGCATTAACTACAGTAAGTAAATGCATTCGTACACATCCATCAAATGTAAATGCAACATCCATACACAAGCATATAACAGTTTTGAAAAGCGTGTAATAGTGGCTTAAGTCCTCTTACTGGAGTCCCCAGCAGAGTCGCCACCTGTCGACGTCGGAATTTTTATTTGTCCCTTTTCTATTCTTGTCTTTTGGTGTTCTCATGTTAGGTGATATTTGTTTGAAAAAACAAGTTATGAAAAGGTCCGACATGTATATGTCGGCGATTGGACTGTAAGAGTCACCAGTTGGTTTTTTAAATGGTTATACCAACACAACCGAGGAAAGATTTACACATTGACCCAATGATGTGACACTACTTAACGGGTCTATGAAACTTAGATTCGATAGGGTCTGGGGACTTGGTTTTGCAGAGGGACGGTGTTAGGCACCCCCGACATCCGTGTTGCCACGGTGACCGCCACTTTTCAATTAAACTGTGATATGAATGTGTGTGTGTATGTGTGTGGATCAATGTGTAATTATTTGGAAGTAGTTCTATGCCTCGTTCGCACCTATATACAAAGGGTTTGAATGTTGTATAAAAGTTCAGTTTTAACAAGATATAGCGATGACGTTTTACAAAAAAGGTTTTTCAAACCCTTATGCTCAATAGTAATTGACGCCTTTGATACTTTCATTTTTTTCGAGAAAATAATATACACAGCAGTGCCGAACTCCTTATGGGCATGAGAGCCATCTAAGGAAATTCAAACACTGTGAATAATTTACAAGCTGGTTACAGATAAAAATGTCCATCACGGGAACTGAATCTAGATTCAGAAAATTGAATCTGTGGTGACATGATTCCTAGGCTCACATGATGCCGCAATTTATATGAAAGTTGTAAGCAGTTATATATATAAAAGCTGTATATATATATATATATATATATATATATATATATATATATATATATATAAACGATCAACCACCACGAAGCACCTCCATAGGGGATCAAAAATGTAAATAAAGCTGTAAAAGCGATCAACCCCCACGAAGTAAACTCCAAATGGGACAAAATGTAATTAAAGCTATAAAAGCGATCAACCACCGCGAAGTAAACTCCACGTGGGACAAAATATAAATAAAGCAGTAAAAGGCCACGAAGTAAACTCCAGGCCAGACTGAAATGTGTGTGTGTGTGTGTGTGTGTGTATATATATATATATATATATATATATATATATATAAACTGTTGTCAAACTTTATTCGATGACCCTGGATTTACATCCGAAGGGCTTACTGCTTTATATATATATATATATATATATATATATATATATATATATATATATATATATATATATATATATAAAGAAATAAAAGTCACGGACTGAAGTCCGGGCATACACACGCAACCCGACTCTCAACGTGAAGAACTGTGTGTGCACAGTAGTGGAGAAAGGCTTTAGAAAGTGTAAGAAGGCTTACAGTGAACTGCCAAAGAAGACTTCAATAGCTTTAAATGTATGAACACTCGGCTCCCGCCGGTAAAAATATAGCAATATAGAAGCTCACAAGTGTTTAAAATGAGAAAGCACTCAGTTTATAGTGTGTACAGAGCAAATTGGATAGGGCTTCCTTGCCTTGTTTCTATGCAAAATGGCTACCTCAAGCCCTCTATTTATAGATGGGGGAGCCGCAGGTGTACCTGCGACAGGCGCAGGTAGACCTGCGGTTGCCCGGGGTTCCCCGGGCTCTACGGGTCCCTCCGTCTCGAAGTATGTGCACGCGTGCAACATGTTGTCCGCTCAAACTTTTAGAACTTCAATTCGGGCATCCGATCGAGGTGACCTTTAACGCCATGCTATTGTCGAGAGCTACACAATGACACAGGATAAGCGATTGTACGAAGTGAGAAAGATGGGACCATGCCCTTGGTCTTCAGGCTTTAAATTCTATCCGGTGTGCTGTCTTGTGTAGTAGTCACTCGAGATTAGAGCTCTTTGGTTCTTGTAGGATATTTCCGTGTAGAATGTATGTATGAATGTTGTGGAGACAACGCAATGGCAAAATGATAATTTTGCCCCTCACCGGGGTTATCTTCGATTTGAGCTAATTTAGCGGTCTTTGCTCAGGGTTATCTCTGAGATTGGACTGCTACAAGTATTGATCGCCCTCAGGATTATCTCTGAGGTGTGCCTGACCTCCCAGGGTTATCTCCGGTCTTGTGGAATGAGTTCCTCGGGGCTATCGCCGAGTGTTGAAGCTGATTGTTGGGAGTAAAAAAGAGCATTTCTGGGGTTGTCTCCGGAACTGGACTGCACTCCTCGGGGTTGTCTCCGAGGTTGGATTGAAGATCTCGGGGTTGTCTCCAGGATTGGAGTGAACATCTCGGGGTTGTCTCTGAGATGGTAAACTAAGTATTCCGGGGTTGTCTCCAGAACTGGAACTACATTCCTCGGGGTTATCTCCGAGGTTGGATTAAAGATCCCGGGGTTATCTTCGGGACTGGACTTAATATCTCGAGGTTATCTCCGAGATGGAAAACTGAGTATCCCGGGGTTGTCTCCGGGACTGTGTGGAGTTATCCTCCAGGGTTATCTCTGAAAGATGATTCTGCCCTCCTGTAGGGTTAGTAACAAGAATGCAAAATTTTGAGTGTCTACACTTATTATGGGTGAAGGTTGATGCTTTCACAATACACGTGAATACTTAATTCCAAGAGTTGGGAGAGTACTCCTTTTTTTCTATGAGAGATAATAAAACTAGGGTTTAGCAAACCACCCTCCTTCTTGAATTCTTCTTCTTCCTTGGCGGATCACCTCTAGAGGCCAAACACTTGGGTGGCTAACGTTGATCAAAAGAAGGAATCAAACCCATTGGATTCAAGTTAAATGCGAAAAGGATTTGGAGGTGACCTAGTACCTGAGGAAGCTCAAATCTTCAAGGGTATAATTCTTGTTCTTCATTTTTTCATTTAATTAATAAATGCACATAAAGGACGATCCAGGTATATGATTTGTAAATTTTTAAAACTCTATTTTACCTTGCTTTCGTTACTTTGATGCAATTTAATTGTGTTCATGAATCTTACAATCCTAACAGTGGTATCAGAGCCAAACTTTTATGGAAGTTATTATTTTTTCATATTCGATATTTGCTTAGAACAATTTTTTTGGGCATAATTATTGGTATAAAATCATGTTTTTGGAGAAAAACTGCACAATTCGCAAACTTAAAAAATAGATTCTGGAGATTGGCACCGCAACACCTACTCTGTGTTTTTGAAGATGCTGCAGCGCCTTAAGCTAGTTCTTTTGTGGCGCTGCAGCGCAAGATCCGTGTGTAGAGACTCGAAAATTTATGCACACCTGTTACTGACATTGCAGGAGGGCAGATTCATCTTTCAGAGATAACCTTGGAAGATAACTCACATCCAGTCCAGATACTACCGGAAGCTCAGTCTCAACCCCGAAACACACACCGGGAGTAACAGCCTCAACCTCGGTAATAATCCCGAGGCTTGTAGTTTTAATACCGAAACACACACCGGAGAAGACCGCTTCATCCCAGAGATAACCCCGAGATGTTCCGTCTTAGTCCCAACACTGGGAATAGCATATTCCAACCTTGGAGATAACCCCAAGGAAGGCATTTGTAGTTCTGGAGATAGCCCCGGAAATGCTTGTTTCAAATGCAAACAGCTTCAATCTCGGTGCTCACAACGAGATACTCAGTACCAACCCAGAGATAACACCAGGAGGACAAGCACACCTCAGAGATGACACTGAGGACCTTCAACCATTGCAGCAGTTCAATCTCAGCGATAATCCTGAGCAACATCTGCTTATCAGCCCAAACCGGAGATAACTCCAGTGAGGGGCAAAGTCGTCATCTTACCATCTTGACGCCACATCACGCCGTCTCAACATCTTATACATACATTTATACACAGCCATGTCCCACAAGAATCAAGGAAAACCAATCCCGAGTGACTATTGCGTAGGATAACTAATAGAATTTGAAGCTGAAGACCGGAGGGCATTGTCCCATATTCATGACTTTGTACAACCTCTACTCCCATGTCATTGTGTAACTCTCGACAACGGCGGTCTGAAATAGGTCTAATATACCTCAGTCGGATGCCCGGATTACAATTCTAAAAGTTCGAGCGGACATCACGTTGCATGTGTCCACGTACTTCGAGACGACGGGACCCGCGAAGCCCGGGGCACTCTGGGCAGCCTCTGGTACACCTGCGACCCAGCTGCAGGTACACCTGTGGCTCTACCCTCTATAAATAGAGGGCTTGGGGTGGCCATTTTGAAAGAGAAAATGGTGAGGAAGTCCTACCCAATTTACTCTGTACACACCCCAAACTGAGTACTTTCTCATTTTAAACACTTGTGAGCTCACATATAGCTACTTCTGTACCAGCGGAAGCCAGTGTTTATCTACTTTAAAGATATAGAAGTCTTCTTTGGCTGCCCACTGTAAGCCTTCTCACACACTTTAAAGCCTTTCTCTTCATCTTTGCACACACTGTTCTTCACATTGAGAGTCGGGTTGCGTGTGTATGCCCGGACTTCGGTCCGTGCTTTATTTTTAGTTTGTATATATATATATATATATATATATATATATATATATATATATATATATATATATATATATATATTTATATACGGACTAACATTATCGAGTTATGCCTCGATTGAGCCTAGAATTCGGTCTGGAGCATTTAATGGCTTTCTTATATATATATATATATATATATATATATATATATATATATATATATATATATATATATATAAACTTTGTTCGATGAGCCTGAATTTCACATCCAGTGCGTTTACTGCTTTACTATATATATACTTATATATATTAACTGTTGTTGGACTTTGTCCAATGAGCCTGGATTTTATATCCGGTGCGTTTACATGCTTATATATATATATATATTTATATATATATATATATATATATATATATATATATATATATATATATATTTACATTTCGTTTCACCTAGAGTTTACGTCGTGGTGGTTGACCGTTTTTACAGCTTTTTGTACATTTCGTCCCACCTGAAGTTCCCTTCGTGACGGTTGATAGCTTTTACAGCTTTATTTATATTTTTGATCCCCCATTGAGGTGCTTCGTGGCTGGTGATCATGTTTGTATATATATATTTACAACTTTTATATATATACCTGCTACTGCGTTAATATCAATTGTGGCATCATGTGAGCCTAGGAATCATGTGATCACAGGTTCCGTCCACTGAATCTAGATTCGGTTCCCGTGATGGACCTTTTCAGCTGTAAGTAGCTTGTAAATTTATCTGTGATGTTTGAATTTCCTCAGATGGTTTTCATACCCACGAGGAATTTAGCACCTTTTGTACATTATTTTCATACAAATGCCTCGCATTTGTAAAATAAAATCAACCAAGCCGAATACGGAATAAAATGGGAGTGTAAAAGGCCACAATTACTATTGAGCATTGAGTTTAAAAACCTCTTTTATAAAACATCACTGCCATATCTTACTTAAAATTGAATTTTTACATAAATTCAAACCCTGTGTATATAGGCGCGAACGAGGCCTCGCACAACTTCCAAATAACAGCACATTGACCCACACACACACACACACATTCATATAACAGTTTCTTGAAAAGTGGCGGTCACCGTGGCAACACAGATGTCGGGGGGTGCCTAACACCTTCCCTCCGCATAAGCAAGTCCCCGAACCCTAAATGAATCTCAGTTTCACAGACCCGTTTAGCAGTGTCACATCACTGGGTCAATGTGCAAACCTTTTCTCGGTTGTGTTGGTACAGCCAGTTAAAAACCAACTGGCGACTCTTACAGTCCAATCGTCAACATTACACATGTCGGACTTTTTTCACTTGTTTTTTCAAACAAATCTCACCTAAAAGG
The DNA here is from genome assembly GCA_016801055.1 of Panax notoginseng. NCBI lineage: Eukaryota > Viridiplantae > Streptophyta > Magnoliopsida > Apiales > Araliaceae > Panax > Panax notoginseng. The sequence continues at coordinate 145,529,148 of CM029016.1, read as the reverse complement.
AGAACACAAAAGAACAGGTAACAAAAAAGGACAAATAAAAAACCCGACGTCGACAGGTAGCAACTCTGCTGGGGACACCAGTAAGAGGACTTAAGCCGCTATTACAAGCTTTTCAAAACTATTATATGCTTGTGTGTGGATGTTGCATTTACATTTATGATGAATGTGTACGAATGCATATCTTTTCTGTGATTAATGCTTTACACTATATTTGCCTGTGATATTAGTGCTTAGCACATTTCATCATTTTTATAAACGGTGAGACACATTGTATGTGAATGTATGTTGTGTGGTCCCTCCACCAAGAGGCTATCTTGTCAGTGTTTGATTACTGGACTCGTAGAAAGACTAATTCCCACAAGGCTCAGGAAAGGCACCACCCAAATTCGCTCCAGTTGAAAGACCAGATTAACTTCCCGTCGAGTAAATTGTGATGATTTAGGAACCTTCATACCGAAAAGCAGTGAGAGTAACCTAAGATTGGTCAACCTCTGATAAGCCAAACGCGGAGGAAAGTCTCTTCATGCTTTCTTATTTCAAATTACTTGTAAAGTCATTTACTTGTAATTTACATTCCATATTCATCTCCATGTAATGAGAAATATGAAGAAATATGTGCATATACATATTTAAATTAACATGTTACCCTGTATTACGAACAGCTAACATCCGTTTTACAGGACCAAATTCCTAAAACAGACACATCACATAGCATGTCAACATTTACACCGGCCTTAAAACTAAACTATGCCAATTTTGTTGCAGGGAAGCATTCAGACCTATTACCTGGTCAAAATCTAAAAGGGCCGCAGGCCTACAACCAATCATGTCTTCGTCTGGTCAGTCTAATCCAGTTTCTTGCGAAGAATTTGACGGATTAACTAAACAAATTACAGATTTGGCTGTTCTACTTAAAGAACTACATCAATCTACTTAGGGTCCAAAGATACCCATATATGCTGAATCCTCTACATAAGGGGGAACCCAAGGTTCTGATAAAGCCATTACAGTACCTGAACTACAATTGGATACAACCAACAAAAGTTATGATGCCGCCCATATCACCAGAGATCCAAACACCAGTGACATCAAAAAAAAAGTTCTTCAAATGGAAGAAACCCTTCGCGCTATCAAAGGAATTGGAGCACACGGAAGTGTTTCATATGCCGACCTTTGTATATTCCCTGGTGTGCATCATTCAGAGAAATTCAAAACTCCTGACTTCAAAAAATACGATGGGTTAGGAGATCCTTACACACATTTAAAGGTGTTCATTGGAGAACTTGGATCTTATGCAAAGGACGAGAAGCTCAGAATGCAGCTGTTCCAAAAGAGTCTGACTGGAGAAGCATGTTCATGGTATACCAAATTAGACAACTCGAAGATCTATAGCTGGGAAGAGCTAGCTCATGCCTTCCTTACACAATACAGTTTTCAGTCTCAGATGGCTCCTGACCGGTACCAGATTACCAAGGTCAAGAAACAGTCCAATGAGTCTTTCAAAGAGTATGCTCAAAGGTGGAGGTGCCTTGCTGCTCAAGTAATTCCTTTTATGACAGAGTCAGAGATGGTGATGACCTTTATCGATATCCAAAAAGATCCTTTCTTTGAGAAAGTCTTAGCTGGCATCGGTAAACCATTTTTTGAGATGATCAAACATGGGGAGATGGCTGAGATGGGATTGAAGTCAGGAAAGATTCAAGACCTAGCTGCCCTTAAAGCTGTTACTGAGCACATCCAATCTGGAAATTATGAAAACAACCCCCGGAGGGTCCATAAAAAGAAAGAAGAGGATGTTTCCCTGATACTACAGGGTCAAAAAGGCAATCAGAACATCCCTATACAGAGGAGAAATTACACTCCCTTTCAAGCACAGTCTTCAAACCCTCCAGTACCAAAAGGTGGAGAAGTCAAACGACCTCGAGTGTTCACACCCTTAGGGGACTCACTCGAGAATATTCTCACTATTCTAACAACTCAGAAGAAAATCACGCATCTTTTTCCACCAGCTAGCCCTAATGGAAGGGGTTTTAGTGCTGGTCGGAAATGTGCTTATCATGTCGGGGCACCTGGACATGATACTCAAGATTGTTGGGCCTTGAAACACAAGATCTACGATTTGATAGACAACGGTGACATCATGGTCACCAAACCAGATCAACCTAATGTGTAGGATAACCCTCTTCCTCCACACAAAGAAGAAGATGTCAACATGATTAATTGGAGCACTGAACAAAGTTCCAATTTTAACTGCGAAGCATCCCCGATCATCAAAGATGATGTTGAAAAATGGGATTATGCAAAGTTCTAGTTTACAATAGAACGAAAGATGAAAGCTCTTTGCAAACAAATTGAGCATTTGGCAGAACTGGTGACCTACCAGCATCAAGTTACACGCCAACTAGTCAGCCAGGAGCTTACTAGTCTCCTCTCCTTGATTATGAATACTCCATCGTCACCTTCAAAAAATGAAACATTGGAGGACAAAGTGACAAAGAAAGCGAATGCCAAAGCCCGTCGGGAGTTTGCCAATAGAAGGGAATTTACATACCTGGGCTAACCTATGGAGGTGATATTTCAGATGCTAATCAATGAAGGAAGAATCACTTCTCACCTACCTCCAATCAATCCCCGTTTAGGACGGTTTAACCCTGATGGAGTATGTCAGTATCACTCCCACTCTCGCGGTCAAAGCACAGAAGAATGCTGGGCACTCCGCCACCTTATCCAGAATCTCATTGATAGCGGTGTCCTACAACTAGCAGACGATGATACTGTGCTACGTGGTAGTGAGATTACCTGTCCTACTAAATGGAAAGGATTGGTAGCAGTTATCTCCACTGAGGCTGATGGCATTGTCAAGCCACTCACCATACCAACAATTCAACTTAAAGGAAGCAACAATCCTTTGAAAGTGGCCGCCCCCGAGCCAATCAACTTACCATGCAGAGCACAATATCCTATTGTTAGCTTGTACACAGTTCTGTGGAATTATGAAGAAGGTGAAGGATCCACCTCGCATACAACTGCTACAGTGTTGAAGGAAAATCCACTGTATCTTCCCCAACGGGTGATGAAGCCTACCATCATATCAAAGGGGTAAATACCCATGAAGAAGATTGAAAATTTCCTCCGTGTTATGGGTCATAACGAAGCCAAGGTGGTTTTAAGCTTAAGAGAAGCTCCGCACCAAATTTTAATTTTGGACTTGTTTTTAACTTTTGAAGATCATCGGAAGATTTTGTTGAAGGTTTTGGAAGAAGCCTTCTTACCGACATCAGTGGATGTGGAAAAATTTCAACATTTGGTTGATCACATTTTAAACAACAATGTTATATCCTTCACTGATGATGACATACTGCCCGAAGGGACCGATCATTGCAAGCCGTTACATATTGCGGTCTTGTCCTCTGGATATATGCTAGCCGAAGTCTTAGTAGATGGAGGTTCGTCTTTGAATATCTGTCCTTATGCCACGTTGTTGAAGATGAATGTCAATCTCAACCGAATCTGGAGCAACCATACGGTTATCAAGGCTTTTGATGGGGCCCACCGCAATTCGGTCGGAGAGATTGAGCTGCCAATTGAGATTGGTCCCTATACATTCTGCGTGTCTTTCCACGTACTCAAGATAGATTCGGGATACAACCTGCTCTTGGGAAGACCGTGAATTCATATGGCTGGGGCAGTCCCCTCCACCCTTCATCAGTAAGTGAAATACATTATCAACAGTCAACGCTGAACCAGAATGCCCTTAATAAGGTGACATACCACTCATTAGTTTCAATTTCGATGTTGATCCGGTCAGTTTCCATGCCTTGAAAGTGAGCAATACTCAGTACCATGCTATTGGAACACCATTTCCCTTACCCAAGATCTCTGCCGAAGTAATGTTGGCTACTCAGGAAATGGTGTCCTTGGGTCATCAGCCAGGACAAGGGCTGGGTAAAGATTACCAAGGTATCAAATACCCCATCCAAATAGCTAGGCAAACTAGGACAGCTGGACTAGGCTATTCTGCCAGTTCTAGTCAGTGGAATCCTCACAAGCATCAGCAGATTCCTTCAGCTTCAACCACGCGGCTTTTATCTTCACCTTCAAACTCTGAGTCCGTACAACCTCCTGTAAAGGTGCCAACTAACGTGATGGCTATGCTATTTCTCAAGCCAGTGCCATTCAAAGAAAAATAAATCTTTGTTCCAGATCCCAGAGTGGAGGAAGAGAAACAAAGAATCAAACAAAACGTCATCCGGATAATGTCCGGCATGCGTATCATTGTTCATGATGAACATACAAACAGATACACCCCAGACGATGATTTCCCAGACGTAATGGTCATCATTCAGGAGGAGGAGGACGATGACAGCCCCTCTATTAATACAGTCCCCCAGGACTTTATCCTTACCAATTGGAGCAGCATTTCTTGCATTGGTCGATAAGGGTAAAATGGGTAGGACTTCTTTCTACCCTGTAGATATAATAACTGCTTACTTTTCTGTACAGTATTAGCAGTTTTTTTGTCCGTATATGCTAACATTATGTATGATTAAACAGTGTCATATATATTAAGTGAAAACATATTTTATTTCTGGGCTCTGAACTTAGATGTGCATGTACTTGCTGTTAAGATGCCTCTTCTCCCCAAGGATTATAACTTTAATGAAAAGTTGGACTTAGACTTGCTGGAAATACAAGAGGACATTGAGGTGCCTTCAGAGATCAAAGAATGGGTCAAAGACAAACCTAAACCCAACCTTGATCAAACCACCTCCTTCAATCTTGGAACCTTAGAAAACCCGAAGTTAATCTAATTCCAGGATGTGTTTGCATGGTCTCATGAAGACATGGTGGGTTTGTCCACTGACATTTTTCTTCGTCGCCTTCCTATTAAAGAGGGATTCAAGCCAGTCAAGCAGAAGCTCAAGTGATTGAAACCTGAGTGGAGTTTAAAGGTGAAAGAAGAAATTGTGAAATAATTTCAAGCTAGCATCATCATGGTGTCTACATATCCTAGTGGATATCCAACAATGTGCTCATACCTAAACCTGAAGGAAAGGTGCGAGTTTGCGTGGATTACCGAGATTTGAACAAAGCTTGCCTTAAAGATAGCTTTCCCGTGCCATTCATCCACATTCTCATTGACAATAATGCTCAATATGGCATGTACTTCTTCGTTGAATGCTTTGTGGGGTACCATCAGATCATGGTTACTGAGGAGGATCGTGATAAAACTGCTTTCATCACGCCTTGGGGAACTTTTTGCTACAGACGGTTGTCTTTCGGCCTCATCAAAGCTGGAGCTATCTATCAGAGAGCTATGATGGCTCTTTTCCATGGCATGATGCACAAAGAGATAGAGATCTATGTTGATGACATCATTGTCAAATCCCAAAAGGAGGATGACCACTTAGACCATCTCAGGAAGCTATTCAACAGGTTGCGCAAGTACAACTTGAAGTTGAATCTAGCCAAGTGCGCCTTTGGCGTTAAATCAGACAAGTTGCTAGGATTTCTAGTCGGCCATAAAGGAATCGAGCTGGATCCCACCAAAATTCAGGCCATTACAAAAATTCCCATTTTTCAGATGGAGAAGAAAATATGAGGATTTTTGGGAAGAGTCAACTTCATTAGTAGATTCATTTCTCAAGTCACAGCAATCTGTGAACCTATCTTCAAGCTGTTAAGGAAGAACTCCTTCATGAAATGGAATGATGAGTGCCAGAAAGCCTTCCTTACCATTAAAGAACAGCTAGTTAAAACTCCCATTTTGGTACCACCCAGGGATGATGTTCCCCTGTTCATGTACTTGTCCATAAGTGACAATGCAATGGGCTGCATGCAGGGTTAGAAAGACGATAGAGGCCGTGAGCGAGCTATCTATTACCTCAGTAAAAGATTTAGCAGTAGTGAACACAAGTACACTCTGATCGAGAAGACTTGTTGTGCTTTAGCATGGGCTGCCATGAGGTTACAACATTACCTCTTTGGGTACACAACCCATCTCATATCCCGCGTGGATCCTCTCAAGTATGTGTTCAGTAAACCCATACTGAATTGTCGACTGTCCAGATGGCAGTTGATTCTGTAACAATTCGATATTGTTTATGTGACTCAAAAGTTTATTAAAGGTCAAGGAATTGCAGATCAACTGGCCGCCGTACCTTCAGGGGACTTCAAACCCTTGGAAACATACTTCCCCGACGAAGGAGTAATGACAATTCAGCAACACCATCAGTACGATACAATCCAAGCATGGAGCATGTATTTTGATGGAGCTATTAATGCGGAAGGTTCTGGAGCTGGAGCAGTTCTAGTATCTGATACGGGGGAGCAGTATCCCGTCGTCGTCAAATTGTAGTTTATCAGCAATAACAACACTGTGAGACCCCAAATTTTATGAAATAAAAGTATTCAATTTTTCTATTTTTGGTAATAAAAGGTTAAAGTTAAAGGTGATATGTGAAAATTTTTCAAAGTAGACAAGTTGTCATAAAATACCCGGTTACTATTCACTCTAGTATTGTTCACTCGAGTATTTGGGGCGCTTTTTGTGTCAGCGTACTATTCATGAGTTACTATTCACGAGTTACTATTCATGAGTTACTATTCACGAGTTACTATTCATGAGTTACTATTCACGAGTTACTATTTACGGGAAATATTCAGTTCGTCGGGGAATATTCGTATGACGGTACAATCATTGATGGACCCCACAACAGAATTATTGTCGGATTGAGAAAACGACAAAAATATTTTATTAAAAACAACGGCGGAAGTTTTACCGTTGATACTGTTGAACTACTCGGTAGTAAAAATACAGTAATACGTGTGGTTGCATAGTAGCACACAGTATTGATTATTAATGCTTATGTGAGAAGTCACTTAGTTTGATTCAATTATTGTCAATTAATAATATGAATTATTTAGCGATAATGAAGTTTTTTTTATTCGTATTATTAACGTAATAAAACAGAAACATCTTTTTATATAAAACAGAATACTTTATTAAAGTTGTTTATTTTATTAGGCAATAATTAGAATATATTATATTTTATTTAAAAGATTTTGCTTTAAATATGGACCGTCAGATTAAAGTAAATCGATCTGGACCGTTCATGAATTAGTTACTATACATTCTATTTTCCTATAAATAGAAGCTCATTCCTTCATTATTTTCTTACGAATTCACTGAACTCTAGAGAGAGAAACTATAGAGAGAAAGAAGAAGAGTATTCTTCCACTTAACTACTTCTTTATTTTAGTTCTTCTTTAAAACGGTAAGGGGTGTTATTCTTTCTTATTCATAAAGAGAACTTCTGTTTATTCCATTCTTTATTATTCTGTTGGAATAACCTGTAAATGTGACATACCCTATACATGACCTGTATACGCGGCATACCCTATACTTGGTGAAATCCTTATGTTATTCCATTCTTTATTATTCTATTGGAATAACCTGTATGCGTGGTTTACCCTATACTTGGTGGAATGACCTGTATATGCGGTTTACCCAATACTTGGTGATCTTCTTCTGTTATTCAATTTTTTATTATTATGTTGGAATAACCTGTTTATGCGAAGTATCGCATACTTGGTAAAACTCTTTCATTATTCTGTTCTTTACGATTCTGTCGGAATATCCTGTCGGTGTGAATTTTACCTGACCTGGTTCCATCATTTATTATTCCGCATTTATTATTCTGTCGGAATATCATGTCGGTGTGAATTTCACCTGACATGGTTCCATATTTATTATTCCGCATTTATTATTCTGTTGGGAATAACCTGTCTGTGCGGTCGCTATCGCATGCATGGTGAATCCTTCTGCTATTCCATTCTTTATTATTCTGTTGGAATAACCTGTCTATGTGGATTGCCACATGCATGGTGAATGATCCTTTATATTCATTCCTTATTAAATTGTGAAAATGATCTGTATACGTGGATTACCGCATGGCTGGTGAAAATCCATTTGCAATTTCATATATTCTTTATTATACTCATTTGGTTAAAGTTTTGATTTCTATACTCTATGAAATTAGTGGAATATCCTTGATATTTACGCTTCATCCAGTATCTTTTCATGAAAATTTTCTTCTGAGCATTCTTGATTGTTACTTTACAAAGAAGTATCATGTTGACAATCTGGATATTATTAGTTCCTGGATAAACTAATTCTTAAACTTGTTTAATTGAATTCCTTAACATTGTCATCATCCTCATGTTTATTTTATGTTGAAAGTCATCTTTGGCTTACGTGCATAGATGGACTTAGTATGATTATGACCAGGGATCATTCGGTATAATCATGAACTGTGATGTTATAAGTGGTGTGGTAAAAGTCTTTAGTGGCCTGTAATGCATTGATAGACAATTTTTGGTATGATTATGACCAGGGATTTTTTGGTATAGTCATGACCATTGATGATTTAATGAATATCCTTGGCCCGTAATACAGGGATGATTAGAAGATGTAGTTTATTTATTAAGTTGAGTCTCAGTGATAAAAGTTAATGAAAACATTTTTAAATCATAGAAGATAGTAGGTTTTATTCTCTACTTGACTCTTCTAATGGATTACTTATTCCGTTGCAGTTAAACTTGATGTCTATTGTATTTTATCAGTTTAACATTGTTGAAGACTATTGATAATTTATTCTTCATTATCTTAGTCATAATATTTCTTACTGGGCTAGTTGAGCGCACCCTTTCTTTCAATGTTCTCTTCAGGAAATGAGAATATAGCTGGAACGAGTCAGGGAAAGGAGTAATGGTCCAGAAGATAGCATTAGTAGTCCTCACTATTCTGTTAAATAGTGCGACAATAAATGTAATGAGGACTCCTTGAGTATGGATATTGTCTAGATGACAATATTCCTATTAGAACTCTCAGTTTATGTATTGTCGTATGTTACACGACATTTGTATAATTAAGTTTGTATTTGTATTTTATACCATGTATTTGGCGACTCAAGATGGGTGATGAATACCAAATTTTGGGGGCGTCACAATTGGTATCAGGGCTTAGGGATATGATCCCTGGCTGAGATGTGAGATAAGAACTAGGAGGGGAGAGACGGAGAATTCCTTCGCTAGTATGACTTACCTAAGTTTATTTTGTATTTAATTGGTCGGTCATAGTATAGGAATAAAATGTGATATGTTAATTAACCCTTGTATTGTGTTAGTGTTTGAGAATGACATCTGAAAATGCTGAGATAAGCAATGAAGCACATAAGAGTGTTGATTCAGCTCAAGCAAAAGGTAACGACCAACAACACGATAATAATCATACTGGTGACAACGGTTATCGGAACAATGATAACCATCGTGGGGGAAATTATCATGCTAAGAATGGTAACCACTTCGGTGGTAATCTTGGCAAAGATAATAGAAGTGAAAATTACGAGAAGAGAAGGTCATTTAGCCCGATTTTGTCGTGCACCAAAGTCAAGTCTAGCTCGGACGGTGGCACCAAAGGCGGATACGGACAAAAAAAAGTCGTTGGTTTTAGGAAGAGCGTTTTTCATGACTTCTCAAAAAGCGAGTAAACCAAACGAAGTTAGCACGGATTAGTTAATTATAAATTCTTGCGAAGTCTATACCCTATTAGATATCGGCTCTACCCATTCTTTTATCTCTCTTGCTTGCGTTCAAAGTTTAAATTTGACTCTAGAGAAGTTAGACTTTGTCCTATCGGTTGAAACTCCGTTAGGAGACACCTTCATTTCATGTGTTATCCAAGTCTTGGATGAAAGTTACAGTTTTGAATGATATTCTTATTGTTAATAAATTTCCTGACGTATTCTTAAAGACTTCTTAAGCTACCCCTAGAGCATGAAATCGAATTTTGTATTGACCCCAGTATAAAACTCATTTCTAAAACCCTCAAATATTTCTTCAACTAAAAGGATCTGTTTACGTGGATTATGATGAAAGTCATAATAAAAGCATTGGACTAATAACAATCATGGGTATATGTGGTATTAGTAAGTGTTATGATGAGTTATGTTGGTTATTATAAGAAAACATGAAAGTTTCTTAGAAATCATAAAGGGTTAAAAAATTAAATTTTGGTAAAAATGGAACATGAAATTCAATTGACCATATCTCCTATTATATTTCGAATTTTTGAGTTTGGTCAAGTTCGAGAGTTAGATCTATGAGTTTCCTAACTAATCCAAGTGGAATCACTGAAAAAGGTGTTGTAAATTTTCGTGCAGACTGATTTTAGCAAAAGAGTCAAAACTTTAAAATGTCCAAAAAACTGCTGCCACGTTTTTGTAAGGGCTGTTTCGGCCACTTAATTAGTGAGAAAAATTCAGGCCTTTTGGGACATAAAAGTATATGGTATAAAGAACATCGTGTCCAAAAATGAGCTCATTCCGACTTAAAATGAGCAAGTTATGACCATTTCAATATTTAAGTTTTTCTGACGAAAAACGCTATAATCGGAGTTCTATAACTCCGATGACCATGAAATTTAAACTGGAGGCTCATGTTAACATGTGTAAGATTCTGCCAAGATTTGGGAATTTTTGGAGTTAACCTTGAGGTAGTTAATTTCTTAATGAATTAATTAGAAATTGATTTTTGAAAAATAGTAAATGAATTTTAAAAATTCTAAGAAAAATATATTTTTATTATGGGACTATATTATGCTAAATTCCAGAAAAGAAATATTTTTGGAACTGATTTGATATTTTTCATGAAAATGATCTAGTTATGAGTAAATGAGTTAAATATGTTATGTGCATTAACAAAGTTGGAAAATAGGATTTTATGGCTTGGAAATCCTATATAAGGTATGTGAAGATTTTGATGAGTAATTTGATCATTGGTGATGAAATCTTATGAGTATGACATTTTTAAATGATTAAATGCATTATTTGGTAAAGTGTAAACAATTGAAATAAATTGTTTATAAGTTTAGGAAGTGATTAAAATATTGTTATAATATTAATGATATTAGATTATGAGATTATTAAGTGATTGATAACATTGGGATATTCTTGAACCCTGGATAAATTATATTATAAATGTTTAATATTTATCCTTTATCTCATTTGATTGATTCTTTATATCATTGGCATGATCCTCATGCTTATATTGTGTTAAAAGTCATCTGTGGCTTACGTGCATAGATGAACTTGGTATGATTATGACCAGGGATTGTTCGGTATAATCATTACCGTAATTGAAAACACGATTATCTTTGGCACGTAGTGCATGGATAATTCGTGGTCGTGATACTAAAGAATATCATTGGCCTGTAGTGCAGGGATGATTCGATGATGTGGATTAATTATTGAGCTGAGTCTCAGCAATGAAATATTAATTCATAGATGTGGTAAAAGTCATATGTGGCTTACGTGCATAGATGGACTTGGTATGCTTATGACCAGGGATTGTTCGGTATAATCATGACTTTAATTGAAAACACGATTATCTTTGGCACGTAGTGCATGGATAATTCGTGGTCGTGATACTATTAAGCTGAGTCTCAGTATTATTGATTTTACAGTTGTATATCTTTGACCTGTAGTGCAAAGATGAACTGTTAATTATTGGTTATACTGTTGGCATGTAGTGCAAAAATGAATTGTTAATAAATATCTTTGGCCGTATTGCAAAGATGAATTTAATGTTTTCAACGATAAAGGTATTCAAGGTATCCTCACCTCTTCGTCATACCAGGTATGTACGTAAATTTCGAGGGCCAAATTTGATAAGGAGGGGAGATTGTGAGACCCCGAATTTTCTGAAATAAAAGTATTCAATTTTTCTATTTTGGTAATAAAAGGTTAAAGTTAAAGGTGATATGTGAAAATTTTTCAAAGTAGACAAGTTGTCATAAAATACCCAGTTACTATTCACTCTAGTATTGTTCACTCGAGTATTTGGGGCACTTTTTGTGTCGGAGTACTATTCATGAGTTACTATTCACGAGTTACTATTCACGAGTTACTATTTACGGGGAATATTTGATTCGTCAGGGAATATTTGTACGACGGTACAATCATTGGTGGTCCCCACAACAGAATTATTGTCGGATTAAGAAAACGATAAAAATATTTTATTAAAAATAACGGCGGAAGTTTTACCGTTGATACTGTTGAACTACTCGGTAGTAAAAATACAGTAATACGTGTGGTTGCATAGTAGCACACGGTATTGATTATTAATGCTTATGTGAGAAATCACTCAGTTTGATTCAATTATTGTCAATTAATAATATGAATTATTTAGCGATAATGAAGTTTTGTTTTATTCGTATTATTAACGTAATAAAACAGAAACATCTTTTTATATAAAACAGAATACTTTATTAAAGTTGTTTATTTTATTAGGCAATAATTAGAATATATTATATTTTATTTAAAAGATTTTGCTTTAAATATGGACCGTCAGATTAAAGTAAATCAATCTGGACCGTTCATGAATTAGTTACTATGCATTCCATTTTCCTATAAATAGAAGCTCATTCCTTCATTATTTTCTTACGAATTCACCGAACTCTAGAGAGAGAAACTATAGAGAGAAAGAAGAAGAGTATTATGCCACTTAACTACTTCTTTATTTCAGTTCTTCTTTAAAACGGTAAGGGGTGTTATTCTTTCTTATTCATGAAGAGAACTTCTGTTATTCCATTCTTTATTATTCTGTTGGAATAACCTGTAAATGTGGCATACCCTATACATGACCTGTATACGCGACATACCATATACTTGGTGAAATCCTTATGTTATTCCATTCTTTATTATTCTGTTGGAATAACATGTATGCGTGGTTTACCCTATACTTGGTGGAATGACCTGTATATGCGGTTTATCCAATACTTGGTGATCTTCTTCTGTTATTCCATTTTTTATTATTATGTTGGAATAACCTGTTTATACGAAGTACCTCATACTTGGTGAAACTCTTTCATTATTCCGTTCTTTACGATTCTGTCGGAATATCCTGTCGGTGTGAATTTCACCTGACCTGGTTCCATCATTTATTATTTCGCATTTATTATCCTGTCGGAATATCCTGTCGGTGTGAATTTCACCTGACCTGGTTCCATATTTATTATTCCACATTTATTATTCTGTTGGGAATAACCTGTCTGTGCGGTCTCTATCGCATGCATAGTGAATCCTTCTGTTATTCCATTCTTTATTATTCTGTTGGAATAACCTGTCTATGTGGATTGCCACATGCATGGTGAATGATCCTTTATATTCATTCCTTATTAAATTGTGGAAATGATCTGTATACGTGGATTATCGCATGGCTGGTGAGAATTCATTTGCAGTTTCATATATTCTTTTATTATACTCATTTGGTTAAAGTTTTGATTTATATACTCTATGAAATTAGTGGAATATCCTTGATATTTACGCTTCATCCAGTATCTTTTCATGAAAATTTTCTTCTGAGCATTCTTGATTGTTACTTTACAAAGAAGTATCATGTTGACAATCTGGATATTATTAGTTCCTGGATAAACTAATTCTTGAACTTGTTTAATTGAATTCCTATAACATTGTCATCATCCTCATGTTTATTTTATGTTGAAAGTCATCTTTGGCTTACGTGCATAGATGGACTTAGTATGATTATGACCAGGGATCATTCGGTATAATCATGAACTGTGATGTTATAAGTGGTGTGGTAAAAGTCCTCAGTGGCCTGTAATGCATTGATAGACAGTTTTTGGTATGATTATGACCAGGGATTTTTCGGTATAGTCATGACCATTGATGATTTAATGAATATCCTTGGCCCGTAATACAGGGATGATTAGAAGATGTAGTTTATTTATTAAGCTGAGTCTCAGTGATAAAATTTGATGAAAACATTTTTAAATCATAGAAGATAGTAGGTTTTATTCTCTACTTGACTCTTCTAATGGATTGCTTATTTCGTTGCAATTAAACTTGATGTCTATTGTATTTTATCAGTTTAACATTGTTGAAGACTATTGATAATTTATTCTTCATTATCTTAGTCATAGTATTTCTTACTGAGCTAGTTGAGCTCACCCTTTCTTTCAATGTTCTCTTCAGGAAATGAGAATATAGCTGGGACGAGTCAGGGAAAGGAGTAATGGTCCAGAAGATAGCATTAGTAGTCCTCACTATTATGTTAAACAGTGCGACAATAAATATAATGAGGACTCCTTGAGTATGGATATTGTCTAGATGACAATATTCCTATTAGAACTCTTAGTTTATGTATTGTCGTATGTTACACGACATTTGTATAATTAAGTTTGTATTTGTATTTTGTACCATGTATTTGGCGACTCAAGATGGGTGATGAATACCTAATTTTGGGGGCGTCACAAACACAGCTGAGTATGAAGGCTGTATCATGGGGCTAAAACTTGCCCGTTCAATGGGTATCCGATGTTTAACTGTCTTTGGGGATTCAGAGTTGGTAATCAAACAATCCACCAGAATCTATCAAACCAAAGAGCTACGATTGTTGCCTTACCATCGGCAAGTTTTACAGATGGCTTCGGAGTTCGAAGAAATCTCCTTTCTACACATTCCTCGTAATAGGAATGACTTTGCAGATGCATTAGCAACTTTGGCCTCCTTGATTTAAATGCCTGACCTAGAACACATGCCAAGCGACACATTTTCCCTACACAAGGCACCAGCCTATGGGAACTGTGTTGGAGAAGTATCGGATGAGCTACCTCCTATCCAACAACATTGGTATTAGCATATCAAGGAATATTTGCGAGATGGATCTACACCCGCTGAGGCGAGCCTGACTGAGCAAAGGCTGATTCATCGACTTGCTATGAAATTCTACCTGAGTGTAGATGCACTCTACAACAGAGATGCAGGTCTAGGTCTCCTCAGATGCCTTGATAAGGATTAAGCTCAGAGACTCATGGATGAGATCCATGGTGGAGTTTGTGGCCCACACATGAGTGACCCCCTCCTTGTTAAGAAGATCCTCAGAATAGGACAATACTGGCTATCTCTTAAAGCTGACTGCCATGACCACGTCAAGAGATGTTATCAATGCCAAATTCATGGGAATGCTATCCACGCCCCTCCATGGGAGCTCCACAATATGAGTTCACCTTGGCCCTTCTCAATGTGGGGAATAGACGTGATTGGGCCCATCGAGCCTAAAGCCAGTAATAGACATCGCTTCATCTTCACCATGATCGACTACTTTACCAAGTGGGTAGAAGCAGCCTACTTCCCCAGGGTTACCAAAGAAGTCATCATTGCTTTCATAAAAAACAATGTCATTTGTCGATATGGACAACCAGAGGTGATTGTGTCAGACAATGCTAAGAACCTCAACAACAAAATGATGGAGGAACTATGCAGTAAATTCCACATCAAACACCTTAACCCTGTCATCTACCGTCAAAAGATGAATGGTGTTGTTGAAGACGCTAACAAGAACATCAAGAAGATTATACAAAAGATGTCCGCCAATCACAAAGGATGGCCTGACTTATTGCCTCTTACTCTGTTAGCCTACAGAACATCAATACGTACTTCAACTGGGGCAACCCCCTACGCATTAGCCTATGGGATGGAGGCAGTACTCCCCATAGAAGTAGAAATGGAATCCCTCAGAGTGTTGATGGACGCTCAGCTGGATAAAGATCAATGGGTACAAGACAGGTATCACCAATTATCTCTAATAGACGAAAGGCGAACCGCGGCTATCTTCCATGGTCAGTTATATCAACAAAGGATCGCCAGATCCTACAACAGAAAAGTCCGGCTACGGTAGTTTAAACAACATGACTTGGTTTTAAAGAAGATCCTAGACAACCAAGATCAATCTAAGGGAAAATTTGTTCCTAACTGGGAAGGCCCATTTATTGTCAAGGAAGTATTGACAGGAGGTGCTCTCAGATTGCAAGAAATAGACGGCGATGAATTTCCATAACTCATTAACTCGAACACCGTGAAACGGTACTATGTCTGAAGTTACCATCAAGCAAACATCCTGGTGTTGGATCATCAGATCACCAGTCATTTCGGTTCTTTAACCCTTCACCACATACAACTCTTTTCCACACTTTGCCCCTCAGGGAAACACACTCTTCAAGCTAGTAGCCTGGCTTCACAGCGTTCTTACAACTTTGGTCATCCCGCTATGGATTGAACCTCTCACGTCTAGAGTTTGGCTACCGAACTATGGGATCAAACTTTTCATCAGTAGTTTATCCTTATCCTAGGATTAAACTTTCTCTTCCCCGCAGTCTATCTTGCACATGGGATTAAACTTTCTTCCCCACAGTTTGACCTGTACATGGGATTAATCTTTCTTCCCCGCAGTTTATCCTGCACATGGGATCGCGCTTTTCAACTCACCCTGAGGGGTGAACTACGTCGACCTGATCTCCTTGATACACGGGAGTACGTAGGCAACCATATTCTATATGGCCCGATCGCAATAAACTAAAAACAACAAAAACATTTCTACCCTTTTCTACAAAAAAAACAAAAACCACAAAAACACTTCTACAACCCTCTTCATCAATAAAGCTTCTATAGCCTTTTCTGCCACAAACAGCGTTGAACCTCTTACACCAGGTTCAAACTATGCAGACCTGATCTCCTCTTCAACAGGAGTACGTGTGACAACCCGAGAATTTAGAATTTTTTTTTAAAATTTTAATTTATTGATTTAAGGTTCAGAAAAATAAGTGTATGCGTTTGATATTTTAGAGATGGAATTTTGAAGATTTCAAAATTCTGTGAAGGATTTAGGTGAATTATTCAGGATTAAGGGAATAAGCGTTTATGTTCTGTGTATATGTGTGCATGATGTGGTTAAGGGTCAAGGGTTGACCAGATAAATGATATATGTGACAAACTCTAGGTATATATTTAGAACGTCAACGTTCGATTAGAAAATCCTAACGAATTATAAGAAACCCTAGAAATCGGTTCTTGAAACCCTAAATTTAGTTTCGAGAATTTTAAAACCCTAATTCGGTATTTGAAACCCTAAATTGGGGATTTAAGTACAACGTATATGGTTTTTGTATTAATCACAAACTTAATTAGGGATAACCCTAATTGATTAATTAGAAATTCTAATAATTAGAAACCCTAATTATTAGGAACCCTAAATTATAAATTTGAAACCCTAATTTGTATTAGGTAATTTTAATGTTAATTAGGAAATATTAATCCTAATTTTCAAGTTATTATTAATTAGAAAACCGTAATCGAATTACGAAATCTAATTTCTAAATTAGAAAATTATTTTTCTATTAGAAACCCTAATTTTAGGGTTATAAACCATAATGATCATTTTGACCCTAATTGCTTAATTAGCAATTTTAATTAGGATATATTAATCCTAATTAGCAAGATTGAATTATGATTAGTAAATTTTAATATAATTAAAAAAATCTAATTATAATTTTGAAATATTAATTTTCTATTTTGAAAACCGAAATTTGAAAATATTAGAAATTAAATTACAAAAATGTAAGGGTTAAATCCTAAACCCTAAAGGGTTCAAATCCTAAACCCTAACCCAAATCCTAAATTCGAAGGGTTTGGCCATTTACTAGAATGCCATTAAAAATTGTATGCAAAAAGACTAAAGTACCCTTTTCTTAATAGTTAAGTAAAAGATCTTGCAAATCTTGTGAGTCACCACCTTGAGACTTATCTCATGTGATCTAAATCTTCCAAGATCAGATTAGGGGGACACCTAGCAACACTTACAACCATGGATCAAAAAGATCAAGAATTAAAATAAGAAAAATGCTTACTTTACTTTTCATTTTTGTCCAAGACTTTTCTCTCTTTAGAATTCGATATTTGAGAGTAATATGAGTGTTAAGTTAGGGCTAGATCAACTTTTAACTTTCCAATATCAGATCAAAGATCAGGAGTTCAAGGATCAAAGCTTCAAAGTGGTAAAAAACCCTAAATCTTAAAATTTTATGATCTCATGTTAGATGTTAAGTTTTTGTGTTAAAACATGTAGTATGTAGTGTTAATAAGTGATCTGGGTTGTTGGATCATGGATCCATAACATCTAGATGCTCAAATCTAAAGATTTCAAAAATCTGGAAATGTTGAAAATAATGGCCTGACAGTCACAAGTCAGAGGCCTTAGATTTGTGTGTGTTTGATGTTTGGAATATGTTATGTTATAGATCTGTTCTTTGATGTTAGTGCTTTGATCTGAGACTTGAATCAACCTCAGATCATGTTTAGATTGCAAGATATGATCGGTCAAAGTACGTTGACCGAGCACAATATTTGTTTCTGGGCAACCCAGAAAATTTCCAGATTTCCCAGAAATCTGACAATGATTTTCTAGACCACAGATCTTGCTAATGTTAATGTTACTTACCATGTTAGTGTTAGATCTTGATAGTATGACATGCGACCTACACATCAAAGCCCTTATACTGACCAGATCATGATCAGAATCGAAAATAATAGGGGTCAAACTACGTTGACCGATCAGCCGGAAGAACGATCTGGAAAACCCAGATTGTTCATAATCCGTTTTTTTTGTCAGACTTTGACCAGCCTTAATCTTTCTTGTGTTATGATGTTATTACGTTATGATGCTATATAATTGTAGCCTGTCATGTGGTCTTCAAGATCAAACCATTAGATCACATAAACAATACATAGTCTGCAAGTTACACGGATCGAAAGTAGTACAGCTCTGACATGAGAATTGACAGCCTATATCTCTAAGTTATGATGTTGGATTTCCATAACAATTGTTGATGTTTGTAGAGTTACATGAATACTACAATATTGACGCTTTAAACGGCCCAGAAAACCTTAGCATCATGGGAAAATTGATGGTCAAACCTATCAACTCGAACACTGACATTATTTTTTGGGTTTGCTGTTGAAGCTCAAGAACATGCTCAAGAACACCTATAGCGACGAGTCTGTCGCTATAGGGCCCTTTAGTGACACTTATTTTCGAAAAATAATTATTTTTATTAAATAAATCGAATTAAATAGTTTTTAATTATTAAAAATATAAAATAAATTATGAAAATTATTTTGAAGTCCGAAAAATAGTTTTTAATTATTTTGAGTATATTTCATAAATATTTTATATTTTTGGAATATAAATGGTATTTAATTTATTTAATTATAATATTAAATAAATTATTTAAAATTGATTTTTAATACATAAAAAATCATGAAAAATTATATTATGGTATAAAAAAATATTTTAAGTTATTTTTAGTGACTTTTAATATTTTTTGAGGAATTTCATTAATTAATAAATATTAATGATAATTAATTTATTTGCTAAATGTATTAAATAAATTATGAAAAAATAGAATTAATGATTTAAAAATCATATAAAAATGATTTAAGTGATTTAAAAATATTTTAAGTTATAACCTATAACTTTTGATATTTTGTCATGAAAATATTAATATTTTAATATTAATAGTAAACCGGATAATGAAGTTAACGGTTTATTAAAAATACTTTGTAATATTATAATATTATGACATGTATTTTATTAATATTTAATAATAAATAGATATTAATGATAATAGAATATTGGGGTATTTAATTCATTTAAATATGAGTTTAATGATTTAAAATCTTGATAAATAGTAATAATTATTTAAAAATTATTACGAGCTTGTGAAAATTATTTTGACTAATATTAAAATTATCTGAGATAATTGTTAAGTGTTAGGCAGAGTTTAATTGAATTTAAACTTAAAATTTTGTCCGACTAGACCGTCGGGATGTCAGATTTGTGTCGGGTTCAACTCAGACTGTAATAGTTTGACTTGATACCGAGTCTTATATGAGTTATAGACTGATAGGATTATGTGATAACGTGTTTAGGTTATTTTAAATATTGTGATGATATTATTCTAACTTATATATCGATATTATTTATATATTATATTAGGTCTTCTGAAAGGCTTAATAAATTGCGTAACGATAATCAACGAAACATGCAAGTTTTACTTAATTCTACTAAGAGTTGGTTCATTCAGATATGCTTATGGTTAATCATTTCTGATTGCCATTGCAGAATTGTACTCTGTACATATTGCATGTATAAGTTAGGTATGAAAGGCTGATCACCTTCATTACCCTTCGGTTCGGATATATTTGTTCATGTTATATACTTGTTCAGTCAAAAGTTTTTTCCTGCTAGTTCACAATTATATTGTTGAATTATAGCCAGCTTATTATTCAGATTCTTTCAATCATGATATATCGTTAAATTATTGAACTTAAACTTGCTAGGCAAATCTTATGCTCACCCTTGCTATATCATGATTTAACATTACAGATTAAGATGAATACGTCGAATACAATTAAGTTCAGCTTGGAATTTTATATCCAGCTTAATTGTAATAGTATAGTATGATAATAATGTTGTATGTTAGATAGGATAATGAATTGTGTATTAAGTGAAGGTTACTCGACCTTGGGAAAAATATTGTGTAAAGTTTAGTATATAAATAATTTATATTTATATCTTTCACAAATAGTTATAGAATGATTGTAATAGTGATAGATTGATTGTACCGGATCCGTAGTGATTTGGGACCCGTATTTGGGGCTTTCACAGTACGTAGGCAGCCATTCATGGTTCGGTCTAACCCCCTACCAAAACACAAATACTTGTCAACGGTACTGGGATCAAACTTTAATCAAACACATTTCATCGGCTTCAAACCAAAGGGATGGAATTACCCAACCTCTCCTCGCAAATGGAGATTCGGCGACCATCTAAGATGTGGTTGTACCTCGAAGAGCAACACCAATCCATAGGAGATGGAATTAACTAGGCTCCTCCTAAATAGGAGTACTGGCGACCATCTGTGGTGCGGTCAATCTCAGAGAGGAAAGCCACACTCCTCTCCACATTTCCATACAGAAACAAGTCCCAAGACACCGAAAAATGGTAGGGATACACACAGATCCATGATCTATTCTGAGCTATCAGGAGACATCTCAATGTCCATCCAGCAAGGAGGAATTCAGAGTACATCAAGATCATAAGCCCTGAAGAAGCATACAAATATCACACAAGTATCAGAGCACATCTAAAAGGGAAGTAATCAAAAATATATTTACCTGCTATATATAATGTTGTTTGATATACACAATGTGAACTGCACATGACAAAATGGCTAAGTTAGTCTGTGAAGGAAAATACAAGCCCATCTACAAATCGGTGTATATGCGAGCTAACAAGCCCAACATGGCATCCCTCTCCGAAGAAGGAGGCAAGGTTGTGGTCTCCTATACAAGGATATCCACACGACCCAACAGATCTGCAGCCATCTGCATGGTGACCATATGCTCATCAATATATGTGCTCATCTCTACAAGCATGCCAGTGGTAAGGGACCTCACTGTAGTACTATCTATGACAGCTACATCCCGGGCAGATATGGCGCTATCCTGCTCAACTATCACTGTATCTCTGGCTGATCTGGCCTCATCCCGCTCAACGACAGCGGCATCTCTACGAGCTAACGTCTCGTCTCTATCTAGTAGAGTTGCGTCTCTCCCATTAAGAGCTGTCAACATCAGGGCTCTAGCCTGATATCTCTCAAAGGTCATCAGATAAAGACTCTACTCAAAGTACTGTGCTGAATGCTGAATCACGACAGTACTAGTACTGGGAGATTCTAAAGGAGATGTTGGCAACCCAGTAGAATGCTCCTCCGCGGTGTGAGAATCAATGTCCTCCATGGGCTCTCCACCATCTGAATCAATACTCGGTAATGTGGATACTACCTCAACCGATGCAGTCTCCATCTCCATCCATGAAGAATACTCTGTAGAACAACCTGGATGACTAATAGAGAAAACAGCTATCTCGCACTGATCCCAACAAGCATACACACGGGATCGATCCTTTGCTGAAAGATAGAGATAAGCTATACGCTGGCCCAGCGCCCCCTCGAAAGGATGAAAATCCTGAAATTGGTCAAACTTTGACACCACGGCCAGTGGATAGTAAGTAGTCATGCCCCTCAAACCAGCCAGAGGGATGTTATCCATGCTCGGAGCATGAGTAATAAAGTTGTAAGGTGAGCTGAGCCCTGAGCACAGCAATATACTAAATGGGTCTACGATTCCAGCTAAGAAAGCGGACCAAGACACAGCATCTGTACACTCTACAGGCTGAAAGGAGTATGACATGGCTATATTATGGGTGAAACAATACCCATGCCGTCTAAAAGTGCCAATCGGTCTCAGATGTGACATAAACCACACGTATAGCATGACCGAATAGCCCGTAAATACTCCTGTCGGATATGTGCAGCAGTATGTATCTGACCTCAATGTCTCAGCTATAATCATCGGTATGATGGTACGACCCTCCCTGAGAGCTCTCACTGCCATGATGACTTCTATGTCCAACTCATCCATATAAAGTGGCATGTAGACATATGATAGTACACACAATAGCAGTACATCTACCCTGGCCAGACGCCAATGAGCCTCCGGTGTGGTGAAATCCCCGGAATGTCATCCATAACTATCCTCAGAGCCAAATCTGTCAAACAAAAAATGCTGGGATATAACGTGGCCAGATGTCAGCTCATCCTGAACCACCCTACGCGTCAATCCAGTGAGGATCATGAACCACCGACTCATATCCCCCAAAGCCATATGCACGTATGGTCTGTCCAGTGGCAGCATCGTTAATCGTGCATACTCCTCCAAAGTGGGAGTCAACTCCTAGATCCCAAATCGAAAAACCTGTCTCTCCAATATCCAGTGCTCTAGCATGCCCTCCACGAATCCTGGTGGAACCTAAAACATCAAAAGGGTTATAGTATGCTGCAACATATGATATACGGTCACCCTGTCTGATGGTGACATGCTATCATACCACGATCTCATACTAGATGCCACCAATAATGGTGGGGTATGATCTATGCGGCTGACTGTTGAAGAAGACATCTGTGTGGGCCGTGTTATAATACCATCCAGGGGTCAATGTGAAATATCTCTAGACATACATACATATGCATAACATGATACATGCATAACAGATAATAGATGGCAATATGATATAAGGAATAGAAAATTGTGCATACATTCCTAAGTATATCATCATCTAATATATCATCTCTGTACAACTAAAAATACAGGGAAATGGGGCACAGACGCCCTACTACTAACAGAGGCCTATCAAAAGATATAGCGAGAATGGGGCACATCCACCCAATAGCTAACAGAGGCCTATCAAAAGAGATAACGAGAATACACATCAGAAGAAGACAATGGTGTTAATATCTACATCATTAATCCTTTCCACCTGATATAACTCCTCCTGAGTCGGTGGATCTCTATCAATAGGGATGTCAGGCCTATACAAAGGAGGATCTGCGCTGGCAAAACCAAATATCTGAGGGGCCAGCGCCTGAGCTGGAAGGATTAAACGAATCTGCCTCTACCAGATCTATGCCCAAATTTCAGATAAAGACATGTGCCTGGTCCAACTGCCGGGTCAAACTGTCAATCTGTGTCACATGAGTTGGATCTGGGACACAGGCTAGCCAATCCGTCATTATCACGGATCTAGGAACCATATCTCCCATGAACTGAGTGGCGTGGGTCTGGGCCCCAATAGTACGAGGGATCCACCAACGCTGGAATACATCCTGAGTGCAGGGACCCTCTGACAATGCAAAACCGTCAACACCCAACAATGGGATATCAATGACAGGTGACTGCGACACAGGCTAATAACGCCTGACAGGAGGCATGATCGGTATACGGATCTCCCCTGTGGTGCTCCTAATAACATGCTCTCCTAAATAAAGCTCCAATCCTCCATCTGTGAAGAGAGGAACCCTACGGATGGAAATCGCGTACTCGACACCAGTCGGGTATTCATCCTCAAATCCAACGGCCAAATGCTCCCCAGAATATGGAATCCATGTGATGACATCCGTTGTCAATAACTCCAACTGTAGGCTACAATGAGTGAAACCCTCAGCTACAGGGACCTCCGCCAGTATGGAATGATGCCATCGCCGTCCTCGAGGGTAGGTATCTAATCCTAGTAAACTCACTGGACGTAAACATGGGAGCCTCTCATAGGCCCAAAGCTGTCAATATAAAGGCAAACATCTACTGTCAGTTAACACTCTTAACCAATACATGGTAAATGACAAGAGAAATACTTACCAGCAGAAATGGGTAAAATCCTAACCAAGCCTCGGTCAATCCCTGCGAGCGCATACTCATGTCCTTGAGGAAATAGGAAAAAGTATAGGAGCCCCAATCATACTCTCCAATACAGTCCACATGACGTGTGGCACTGATCAAAGCGAACGACACCGTAGAAGAGTTATCTGTTATGAAGCAGCCCCTAATAATCATCAGGAGCAATCGTTGAAGAATGCAATCCCTGACTCTGACATCAGCTGGTATGGGTTCACTAAATAGCCCATTCATAGCATTTACGCTCAAAGGACCTGCACGGACAGTCCTGCCTTTGAGCGCCTCCATCGAAACTCCTAACAAGGATCTGACGGTAGTTGGGGTAATATCAGCCGTGTAAGGCACTGGCTCCCCACAAACTCCATACCTATGATAAATCGCCAATCCATCGACGTCATCATCACCTCAAAGTCCAGTAAATGGAGAAACTAAGTCTGGTGAAACCAGCGCTCAGACAATACCCTGAGGTAACCCCAGGGACAACGACGGGAAAGGATGGAAAAGAATGCTCCAAATCCCCAATCATGCATAATAGCTCTATAGTCAAGATGAAGTGCATGGTACATGGAGTGAATGCTGAACCAGTTCCCTCGAGATTGTGTAAAGCTGGGAACCTACAAGATGTAGATCAACATCAGAATCCCTTACTCCTCATCAATAGGAAAGAAGGAAGACTAAGATCTACATCTATACCTCGTTGACGTGCAAATACATCGAGGGATGTCTGCTCAAATCACCTAGAAGCTCTGGGTTTACCACCTGAATACTCGGGAGGTCCCTACGGGGAAGATGTACAGCAGGAGCGGGGTTCACAATCGGAACATCCTCCTCCTCATCCTCGACATCCGGTACATCAACCCGGACTGGACGTATCACCGCCTCCACCAACCTATGAGGCTATCTAACAGAACGGGGTTCAGGCACTTTAGAAGCCTTCCTCCATACACCAGAAGTGGTCCTGCGGGAACTACACTGATCCGGATCCATAATATATGGACAACAAGTCTCTAAATCACCTCAGACAGGGTGTGGTATTTTCTAACCTGGAGCTTTTCAAAATGCATTTAATGACTACATGCATGCAAGCATTATTTTAACATACATCCACAGTAGAGTTAAAAATACATGACCAACCCAATTCCTACATTTTAGGAAAATTTTGCCATAGTCTCCTCTATAAATAGGACTATCCACATGCACATAGGCATGACTAGGTGGCCATTCAGTAGCACACCTGCACATAGTCACATAAATCCTATTTGCATCCGAAAATCAAAATTAACAACACATAAGGTTAACCTCAATGCTAGGAGTACTTTGCCTTCTTACCTTATGCTCAGATGTCCTCAAATAGGATAAAAACAGCAGAAAAAGGTGCCAATTTGACTGTCTCAAAAGTCAAATTTTTTTACATTATTATGTTCAACATGGTTTAATACTAATATTTACTATGTTGAATATTTTTTATCAAGTCATTTATGCATACATAATCACTACTATGTGTTTAGATACATTTCACATGATATGTCATGTTTCAACCGATAAAAATTAGAAAAAAGTACATGCATACGTTACCAAGACAGTGTATAACACTTGTACGGTGACAGAATTTGTAGAAAGACGTCCTAACTCAGTAGATCTGAAGAAGAGCTCTCAGATTTCCTTCGCGGCGCAAGTTGAAAATGACTTATAAAAGCAACCTGCTGGTCTTTAGTACCTACGGTTGGCCGCAGGTCCATCTATGGTTGCAGCAGGTGTACCTATGGCACCCCTACGTGGGTCCCACCCCTCCGGCTCGGTCCAATTTGAATTACAAAGGAGTTCGCACAAGCTAAAAAGGCCAAATTAGGGATAAAAATGCTACGTAATTGAGCAGAATAACCTGAAATCTTGGTTCTTCTCGACCCGATTATGGCTTTCATATCATTCATTGGTATTCGCCCAAATACAAGGTTTACTATATCGATGATCCAATTCATTACATACCACATTCGGCAATACCGTATAGAGGTCCAATGCCATCAATTCAAGGTCGTCACCCTAATCTTCTCACAATGGATCCTCGGCGGGGGTTACCACGTAGTCTCAAAAAGAGATTCCCCGACGGGGGTCACAACGCAATCTCAAAGCAAAGAGATCCCCGGCGGGGGTCACAACGTAATCTCAAAAAAAAGAGATCCCCGGCAGGGGTTACAACGCAATGTTCCGTTGATACACACCTTAGCGATGATCCAACACATGTTTTTCGTTGATACACATGTCAGCGAGGGTCAAGCAACCTTGACGACAGTTCAGCCATTGGTAAGTAAACCCAACGCCGCACCAGAAGTCGTCCTATGATTGCATCAGTTGATACACACATCAACAAAGTCCAAGCAGCCTTGGCATTTATCTCCAACATGGAGTTCATCCGTTAATACACACATCAGCAAGGATCAAATGTATCCCCGGCGGGGGTTACAACGCGTGGTCAACCATTGGTTCACACGTCAACAAAGGT
Organism: Panax notoginseng; assembly: GCA_016801055.1. NCBI lineage: Eukaryota > Viridiplantae > Streptophyta > Magnoliopsida > Apiales > Araliaceae > Panax > Panax notoginseng. Next base: position 145,502,442 of record CM029016.1, on the reverse strand, counting down.
CAGGCAGCCCTGAGAACATCTGTTGTTGGCAGTAAATCCAACAGAACATTGATATGTCCTGGCGATAAAAACCAGGAAGGGTCAACATCATCGGGGAGGATCGATGATGGAATATGTTATACACATCCTCAAACAGATAAAGTTTTATCCCCACAGATCTCTTGTACACGAGAGGCACATCTTTGGAGTAAAGTCTATATCCGGGATTAAGGACTTTGGTGATAGCCCCAACGTCAACATCCTGATAGGTTTGGATCACACATCCAAACTCGTCTTCATTACCATCACAGGGAGCCGGCAGTCATCCCCATCATGATGGAAAGCAATGCATATACATCATACACTTACATCATATTGCTCCATATTGCATCATAATTATCTTGTTGCATTTCAAGTGTCTAGGATTCTTTATCCTATCCATGCCATTGCATTGCATGAATATGATAAAGAGGGGCATCTATAGACACTCGAAATTTTCTGCATGCCTGTTACTGACATTGCAGAAGGGCATATTCGTCTTTCAGAGATAACCCTAGAAGATAACTCATATCCAGTCCGGATACTACTGGAAGCTCAATCTCAACCCCGGAACACACACCGAGAGTAACAGTCTCAACCTCGGCGATAACCCCGAGACTTGTAGTTTTAATACGGGAACACACACCATAGAAGACCGCTTCATCCCGGAGATAACCCCGAGATGTTCTGTCTCAGTCCCAGCACTAGGAATAGCAGATTATAACCTTGGAGATAACACCAGGAGGACAAGCACACCTCAGAGATGACACTGAGGACCTTCAACCATTGCAGCAGTCCAATCTCAGCGATAACCCTGAGCAACGTCTATTTATCTGCCCAAACCGGAGATAACCCCGATGAGGGGAAAAGTCATCATCATGCCACCTTGACGCCACATCACGTCGTCTCAACATCTTATACGTACATTTATACACAGCCATGTCCCACAAGAATCAAGGAAAATCAATCCCGAGTGACTATTGTGCAAGATAACAGATAGAATTTAAAGCTGAAGACCGGAGGGCATCGTCCCATCTTCATGACTCCGTACAACCTCTACTCCCATGTCATTGCATAACTCTCGACAACGGCGGTCCGAAATAGGTCGAATATACCTCAGTCGGATTCCTGGATTACAATTCAAAAAGTTCGAGCGAACATTACATTGTATGGGTGCACGTACTTCGAGACGACGGGACCCGCGAAGCCCAAGGCACCCCGAGCAGCCTCTAGTACACCTGCGGCCCAGCCGCAGGTACACTTGCGGCTCCACCCTCTATAAATAGAGGGCTTGGGGTGGCCATTTTGAAAGAGAAAACGGCGAGGAAGCCCTGCCCAAATTTCTCTGTACAAACCCCAAACTGAGTGCTTTCTCATTTTAAACACTTGTGAGCTCACATATAGCTACTTCTGTACCGGCGAAAGCCAGTGTTTTCTACTTTAAAGATATAGAAGTCTTCTTTGGCAGCCCACTGTAAGCCTTCTCACACACACTTTAAAGCCTTTCTCTTCATCATTGCACACACTATTCTTCATATTGAGAGTCGTGTTGTGTGTGTATGCCCGAACTTCGGTCCGTGGTTTATTTTTAGTTTGTATATATATATATATATATATATATATATATATATATATATATATATATACGGACTAACATTATCGAGTTATGCCTCGATTGAGCCTAGACTTCGGTCTGGAGCGTTTAATGGCTTTCTTATATATATATATATATATATATATATATATATATATATATATATATATATATATATATATATATATATATATGCTTATATATATATAAACCGTGTGTCGACCTTTGTTCGATGAGCCTAGACTTATGTCTGGTACATTTAAATGCTTTCGTATATATATATACTTATATATATAAACTGTGTGTCGAACTTTGTTCGATGAGCCTGGATTTCACATCCGGTGTGTTTACTGCTTTAATATATATATACTTATATATATTAACTGTTGTTGGACTTTGTCCGATGAGCCTGGACTTTTTATCCGGTGCGTTTACATGCTCTTATATATATATATATATATATATATATATATATATACACACATTTCGTCACACCTGGAGTTTACTTCTTAGTGGTTGACCGTTTTTACAGCTTTCTGTACATTTCGTCCCGCCTAGAGTTCCCTCCGTGGCGGTTGATAGCTTTTATAGCTTTATTTACATTTTTGATCCCCCATGGAGGTGCTTCATGGCTGGTGATCATGTCTGTATATATATATATTTATAATTTTTATATATATACCTGCTTACCGCGTTTATATCAATTGTGGCATCATGTGAGCCTAGGAATCATGTGATCACAGGTTCAGTCCACTGAATCTAGATTCGATTCCCGTGATGGACCTTTTCAGCTGTAAGCAACTTGTAAATTGGAATTTCCTCAGATGGTTTTCATACCCACGAGAAATTCAACACCTTTTGTACATTATTTTCATACAGATGTCTGGCATCTGTAAAATAAAATCAACCAAGCCGAATACGGAATAAAATGGGAGTGTAAAAGGCCACAATTACTATTGAGCATTTGGTTTAAAAAACCTCTTTTATAAAATATCACTGCCATATCTTACTTAAAATTGAATTTTTACATAAATTCAAACCCTATGTATATAGGCGCGAACGAGGCCTTGCACAACTTCCAAATAACAGCACATTGACCCACACACACACACATTCATATAACAGTTTCTTGAAAAGTGACGGTCACCGTGGCAACACGGATGTCGGGGGGTGCCTAACACCTTCCCTCCGCATAAGCAAGTCCCTGGACCCTAAATGAATTTCGGTTTCACAGACCCGTTTAGCAGTGTCACATAACTGGGTCAATGTGCAAACCTTTTCTCGGTTGCGTTGGTACAACCAGTTAAAAAACTAACTGGCGACTCTTACAGTCCAATCGTCGACATTATACATGTCGAAACTTTTTCACTTATTTTTTCAAACAAACCTCACCTAAAAGGAGAACACAAAAGAACAGGTAACGAAAAGGACAAATAAAAAACCCGACGTCGACACCGTGTTTTTGATACTGATGACGTGGGACTGCATTGCCTGATGCTAGTTCACTAGTGGCGCCGCAGCGCCACTCTTAAGAAATAAAAATATATTTTTTATTTTAATTTTTATTAAGATAAAAGGTTTATTTTAATTAAAATTAAATTAAATGTTTTTTCAGTAATTCTAAATTAAAAATAAAGGAGTTTATTTTGATTTGGAATTGGATTAAAATAAAGTTTTATTTTAATTGGAATTGAATTCCACGTTCGTTTGAATAAAATAGTTTATTCAAAAGTTTTATACTAACTTGGAATTGGATTTCACATTCGTTTGAATAAAAGAGTTTATTCACATATGGAATATGATTCCATGTTTCCTAGAATCAAAGAGTTTATTCACATATGGAATAAGATTCCATGTTTCATAAAATTAAATATGTTTAATTTTAATAAGGAATAGAATTTAACATATTTTATTTTTCCAGCAATTTTATGTTAAAATAAAGGAGTTTATTTTGTACTTGAAATTGGATTCCTTGTTGATTAAAATAAAGGAGTTTATTTTGACTAGGAATTTGATTAAAAATAAAAGAGTTTATTTTTATTCAAAATTGGACAAAATAAAATAAAGAAGCTTATTAAGATTTGGATTAAAAATAAAGGAGTTTATTTTGATTCAAAATTAGATTTTATGCTAATTAAAATTACCCATTAAATCGATATCAATGTATATATTGAAGGATTATTATTAATGAGATGAATATTATTTATTGATGCATATGTTTATATGTATGATAATAAATGAGATTGATTATGGACTATTGACCAATGTGATTAGATTTATTTTAATTGGATGTATGAATGTATGAGTTTTATTAAATGGGGTATGCTTAACTCGTCTTCTCTAATTTTTTTCTAATGTAAATTCTATCTCCCTCCTATATACTTCCCCTTCACTGCTGATTTAGGTTTCTATTTATTTTAAATAGTGTTGTAATAGGAATAGTTAGAATTAATTTTGAAGAATTGAAGATCAATGAGCAAGGAGCGGTTGAAGACCCATTTGTAATGGAGCCTAAGGTTTAAATGTAATAGTTATATTTAAATTTCATTCTTGCACCCTAGGTTTGACCTCTTGGTTCACTTGGTGGCTCTGGTGAACCAAACTAGAATAAAGTTCATAATCAATCCGGGTAGACTATAGTATTCTATATGTGAATGCTTATACTATATATATATATATATATATATATATATATATATATATATATATATATATATATATATATATATATGTGTGTGTGTGTGTGTGTGTGTGTGTGTGTGTGTGTGTGTGTGTCTGTGTGTGTGTGCACGCGCGCGCGCGCTAAACAAAACAAGATGAGAATAAATAATAACAAACCCTTCAAATATTTTATATTAAGTCCTAAGCGTTCAAAGATATTTAAAATATCGAACGTCGCCTTCTAGCATGATAAAAAAATAATAGAGTATCAATTAATTATTATAAGTTTGTTGTTTCACCACAAAGCTTATCTTAATATGTTGAGATATTAATTTTATCACATTTGATGCTTATAAAGAAAATTGCAAAATGTTGTTTTGTTGTGTCACCATAAGGACAATGTTTTTCTTTTTTGAATATATGGAGTTCTAGGTTGGATTTAACTTAGACAATTTTGATTCGGATGTGCCACCACATGATCAAAATCATCTAAGAGGCAAAATAAAAGGAGTTACATGATGATGTAATTGACAAGAGTTATCTACCAATTTATTTATATATAGTTTGTTATGTCACCACAAGGCTATATACGTTTAAAATGGGATTTTTATTCTCACTAGCAAATCTTTAATTAGATTTGCCAAACTATATAAATGAGGGCAATATAGTTTGATGAAAATAATGGGAGATACCAATTTAAAATAAAACATAATTTATCTTGGTAATTAATTAATTAATAATAGAATGTATGCTAAAAATGTTGTTAATTACAAATTCATTCATAGAATTTTACAATGTCTAAATTACTATCACTGCAGAGCATATTAGATGCTAAATTAACCAAACCAAATTAAACGAATTGGTAAAGGAATTTGAGAATAGTTCTCATGGCTGAAAAGTTATCTTATGTCCTTAATACGTCTATCCCTACAATGGTTGCAGACAATGCCTCAAAGGAAGAGATTACTACTTTTAGAAAGAGGCAAGATGATGTACAGTTGGCTCAATGCATCATACTCGCATCCATTATGATAACCCGGGATTTCGAATAATTCGAATTTTTACGAATAATTTTTTTTATTTAATATTGATGTTGACCATCAATATTGTGTCGAGTATCTGTGATACGAGTCTGAAGAAGTAGTCAATTTGTGTATTGACCGAGAAAATTAGAGTATAGTTGTGCTTAACAGTGAATAGAATTCCTAACCCTAGCTACGGATAGGGATTTGGTAGAAAATACAATTATAATAATTGTATTGATGAGTACTTGTTTTTACTGTATAAAATTTATGATCAATGATTGATCGAATAGGGTAATAAATTTAGTAAACCCTAATAAGGATTAGAAACACTAATCTCATATTGAGAAACCCTAACGCACAGTTAGGAACCCTAATTGAATGTCGGGAAACCCTAATTTTTAATTTGGGAACCCTAAGCCCTAATTAGGAAACCCTAATCCTAATTAGTAAGCCATAATGAGATTAGTAAACTTTAATATAATTACGAAACACTAATTATTAGTTATCTTAATTTTCTATTTTAAAAACCCTAATTAGAAAATTCTAGAAACTAAAGTTACAAAACCTAAGGGTTAGAACCTTAGGGTTAAATCCTAAGGGTTTGGTAAGTTACATGTTTGCCATTAAAATTGCATGTTTAATGTCCAAATTACCCTTTTTGTATTCTTTATTATGTAACTTGTAAATTTTGCCAAAGTGAGAGTTGTTCACCAACTCTTGACTTAGAATTTGACTTATATCTCAGCCATAATCTGATCTAGAGTGCCACCTTGCATGTATTACATACATTGCATGTATTAAATATAAGATTCCAGCATCTGACAAGATTTTGCATCGCTTTGATCTGTCAGGTATGATGTTGTTTGTTGATGTATTGGTAACCAAGTTGTAGCCTGATAGTTGGACTTTATATCCATACCTTTAGATCTCTTAAACAATTAACAGGATCGGTGTAGTGGATGGTCAAACTAGGCCACTCGGTTACGGATAGAGTTTCTGGAAAACCCAGAAACCGTATGAACTAAGTCTCTGACAAGGTTTGACCGAGCTGAATCTGGAATGTGTGATGTACTCGGACTGATCTGTTGATTCCTATGTGTTCCTTGACATGTGGACTATAGACTTGAACCATAATAACACTTAATGGATGACCAGAACACTAAGTTAATCGAGCCACAAAGTGGTACGTATGAACTGCCTGGGTTTCTAAGTAACCCAGAAAACCCAAGAACTGTCTGACAGAGATTTTGAGGAGCTGGATCTTCATGGTATGTGATTGTATGGCATAGATGATGATTGATTCGTGTAGTGTTACATAAACACTACATGATTAATGTTTAACATGACCCATAAACACTTTGAGATGAGAATTAAACGTGGTCAAACCTAGACCCTTGCAAGCTGACTGTAAGTGTTATTGAGGCCCAAGAACACCAACATCGACGATTACTGTCGTTATAGCCTCTAGCGACGGTTTTAATATTTTTATTTTTTGAATTTCTGAAAAATGATTAAAAATAGTAAATAATTTCTAAAAATTACAAAAATGATTTTAAAAATTATTTTCAGTTATGGAAAATAATTTTTGAGAAATTGGAATATTTTTCATTAATATTTATAATTATTTGAATATTATTGGTATTTCATTTATTTAATTAGTATATTAAATAAATTAGAAAAAAATGATTTTAATATTATAAAAATTATTTTAAATAAGAATAAAGTGTTTAAAAATATTTTGAGTTATAAAATGTAACTTTTAATATTTTTGGAGAATTTTCATTAATAATTTAATATTAATGATAATAGATTTATTTAATTATTATATTAAATAAATAAGTTAAAAATAGTTTTATTAACTTAAAAATCATTTAAAAATGAGAAAAATGATTTAAAAATATTTTAAGTTATAATTAATGACTTTTAATATTTTGCTGAGAATTTCATTAATATTTAAATATTAATGTTGATGGTTTAAAAATGATTTTAATTATTTTAAAAATCATTTAAGTAGAATATTGATGATTTAAAAATATTTTAAGTTATTATTAATAACGATAATATTTTGAAAAGTATGTCATTAATATTTAAATATTATTAAATATTAATGATGATGGAATTAATTAGTATTTATATCTTTTAAAAATGATTTTAGTGTTTGAAAAATTATTATAAAATATAATAATTGTTAAAAAATTATTAACAGCTTCCGAAAAATATTATAAATGATATATGATTTATCTAAAATAATATTGGAGCTTTGAGACCGAGTTTAATTGACAATATAAGTGTTAATGGTCGAATAGGGTGACCAGGACACCGAGAATAGACTGAAGTCCAACTAGACCGAACTAGTTAGATTTGAGAAGTGTTTATATAGGTTATAAACACTGATGTAACTATATGGTAATGAGCCTAGGAGAAAGATTGACTATAAATTATAGTATTACGTGTTATGATTTATTGTTCTCATTGTGAGACTGATATTGTGATTATAGGTCTTGTGAATGGAGATAAGTATGTTGTGTAGCAGTAATCAACGCGGAAGATAAGTTTCCTTAACTCAACCTTGAGTTATATATTTTCAAAAATTATGGTGGTTAATTATTGTTGATTAGACCACGTCTGAGAATTATTGTTGATTATTCGCAGTTAGTGCATGTTTATTAATTCAAATTGAATTAGTGATTCTGAGAATAACTGTTATTGGATATTCACATCCGTAGAAGCTATTATTGATTGCATATAGTACAAATAATTAATGTCTATTGTGGAATCGTGTTGAGAAATGTCTTAGCTAATTGTTCTGGCTAGACGAAAATTTGTTTGAACTTGATAGGTTCGAGAAGAGAATTCAATTATTATTGACAGATTGATGCCAATTATTTCGACTAGATCGAGAAGTGATTAGATATTGAAATCATAATATTTTGTTGTTATAAGTCAAACTTTGATTATAAGACTGAGAAGAACAACCTTTTATATAAAGGGAATATTTTTGGCGGTATATTCGGCCTTTGCGCGCGTGTAAGTATTATGCATAATATAGCGTACAAGGAGTTGATGAAAGTATTATGCACATAAGCTAATCATGTTTGATGATAAAGCATATACTTTGTAACAATCTTATTCATTTATTAATAAAAAGTATTAATCTATTAAAGGCTTTTAATTATCTATATGATGTTATTTTATAATATGTGATAAACTCATAGTTTTAAGCAATGCTTTTAGAATAATGATGATGATCATTCTAATGAGATCTAAATTCTTAGAAAGCTTAAAACTAAAATAGTTCCCAATCGTTGGATTACTAAATTAGGGATTAATGAATCCGGATATATTGGTACATACGTTGCTTGGTCATTGGATGAGGATGATTGATCTCATAATCAGTTGTGTGGAGACACTAAAGCAAGTATGTAGGTGCTTATTGGAGAATAAGTTCACTAAACGTGGCTCTCTAAGGAATACCTAATGGAGTTTTATTTGTCTGTCAATAGGAATTCCTGTAGTGATAGTAGTACAAGTGATTCTTGGACTTGAGATCATCATAGTATCTTGTGTATGATGAGTTATACTTTGACTTATTTCTTAAGACCATTAGGGTATATCAAAGGGTATGCTTTGGTATAATAAGTTGTACATGGAGATAATGCATGATCAATAAAGAATCTACCGCTTCTAGTAAAAGAAGAGAAATATCTTATGTGATTCGATAAATGACAACCCAGTAGTCCTTGGCCAAGGCAGAATGAAATTAGAAAGGAGTTTCTAATTTACATTATTTAGAGTTGTGCATTTAAGAGTCGAAATACATATAATTAAATTAAATAAGACTTGACAGTAATTCCATATCTTATATTTAATTGGGACATTATATGGTGGAAGGATTAAATTGTACGGTAACTATTTATTCAAAGATTCTTTTATGATTAATGTTGAAATCTATATTATCTGGAAAGTCGTTGATCACTAGGGAGGCTTATCCCTATTGTAGAATAAATATTATTTATTTAAATAAATTAATTGTTTAATTTATTTATTTATTTATTTAAATAAGAATAGAATTGTTCTATTTGATTTATTCACAACCGGTTTAATATGGACAACCTAAAGGGTCACACCATAAAATAAAGAATAATTATTTAAGAAGTTAATGACATAATCGTAATAATAAGTTAAGTATATTTAATTTAATCTATGGTGATAGAATAAATTAAATAACTTAATATTTATTATTTAATATTTTAAAAATATTAAATATAAATTAATAAGAGGAGTCTTATTATTATTATTTAATTCTTAAAAGAGTTTGGGAATTAATTAATAAAAGTACTCTCATATATTCTTAATAAGATTAGGAGGTAAATTAATTAAAAGATTTTCATTAATTATTCCTAATAAGATTAGGAGCCTAATTAAATAAAAGAATTTAATTAATTAAAATAAAACTCAATTCCTTAATTGTTAAGGAGAATTGTCCACATCTATAAATAAGAGGAGTCTTATTATGGGTGGTGGTGGTTGACATTTTCAACAACATATGTGATTCTAATTGTTGGAGAGTACATCCTTTTCTACGAGAGATAGAAAAACTACGGTTTTGCCAAACACCCATCTTCTTGAATCTTTATTCTTTCTCGGTGGATCATCTCTAGAGGCCAAACACTTGGGTGGCTAGCGTTGATCAAAGGAAGGAACTTAACCCGGTGGATTCAAGTTGAACACGGAAAGGATTTGGAGGTGAACTTGTACCTGAGGAAGCTCAGATCTTCAAGGATATGATTCTTGTTCTTCTTCTTTTCGTTTAATTAATAATTGTGCATAAAGGATGATCCGGGTATATGGTTTGTAAAATTTTAAAACTCTATTTTATCATGTTTCCGCTTACTTTGTGTAATTTGATTGCGTTCATGAATATGACAAACCTATGAGTGGCATCAGAGCCAAACCTTTATGTGAATTATTAATTATTTTAATTTGGTATGTATATTGATATGTATTTAGAACAATTTAATTGGACATAATTTGTTGTATAAAATTTAAACAAAAAAATTATAAAAAAAAATTTGTGAAGCTATCTGGTATCAACGTGGTTTTGCGAATTGTTTAATTACGTTATATATATATATATATATATATATATATATATATATATATATATATATATATATATATATAATAGTTTTAATTATTTTATAATTAAAATAAAAAGTTTATTTTAATCTTCAAATAAAAAGATTATTTTAATCTTAAAATAAAAGAATTTATTTTAATTTTAAAATTGAATTTCATGCTAACTAATTAGAGTTGAAATTGGATTCCATGATAACTAATTAGAGTTGAAATAAGATTGAATGTTTCCTTAAATAAAGGAGTTTATTTAGATATGAAATAAGATTTCATATTATTCAAAATAAAAGAGTTTATTTGTGAATAGGAAAGAGAATACGTATTTCCTTAAATAAAGGAGTTTATTTAGATATGAAATAAGATTTCATATTATTCAAAATAAAAGAGTTTATTTATGAACATGAAAGAGAATATGTGTTTCCTTTAATAAAGGAGTTTATTTTATTTTATCTTTTTACTTGGAATTGGATTCCATAATTAATTAAAATAAATAAGTTTATTTTGATTAAAGATTTTGATTAAAATAAAATAGTTTATTTTAGTTAAAATAGGATAAATTAAAATAAAAGAAGTTTATTTTGATTTAAATTTAGATTAAAATAAAGGAGTTTATTTTGATTTAAAATTAGATTTTACACTAACTGAATTTGCCCATTAAATGATATCAATATATATATCGAATGTTTATTATTCATGAGATGAATGTTATTTATTAATACATATGGAGATGTGTATGATAATAAATGGGATTGATTATGAACTATTGACCAATGTGATTCGATTTTATTTTAGTTGGATGCATGAATGTATGGGTTTTATTAAATGGGGTCTTCGTACCTCGTCTTCTCTAATTTTTTTTTAATATAAATTCTAACTCCCTCCTATGTTATTCCCCTTGACTACTGATCAAGGTTTCTATTTATTTTAAATAGCTTTGTAATAGAAAAAGTTAGAATTAATTTTAAAGAATTGGAGATCAAGGAGCAAGGAGTGCTTGAAGATCCGTTTGTAATGGAGCCCGGGTTTTAATGTAATAATTATATTTAAATATTAATTCTTGCACCCCTAGGGTTTGATATTTTGGTTCACTTGGTAGCTCTAGTGATCCAAACTAGAATAAAAGTTCATAATCAATCCGGATAGAATATAGTATTCTATATGTGCATGCTTATATTATATATTATGTAAACATGCTTCATATGCTAATTAATATGACGCGTATTTTATATATATATATATATATATATATATATATATATGTGTGTGTGTGTGTGTGTGTGTGTGTGTGCATGTGCGCTAAACAAGATGAAACAAATTAATAACAAACCCTTCAATTTTTTTATATTAAGTCCTAAGCGTTCAAAGATATTTGGAATATCGAACATCGCCTTCTAGCATGATAAAAATAATAGAGTATCAATTAATTATTATAAGTTTGTTGTGTCACCACAAGGCTTATCTTAATTCTTTGATATGTTAATTTTATCACATTTGATGCTTATAAAGAAAATTGAACAATGTTATTTTGTTGTGTCACCACAAGGATAATATTTTTCTTTTTTGAATATATGGAGTGCTAGGTTGGACTTAACTTGGATAATTTTGATTCGGATGTGCCACCACTTGATCAAAATAATCTAAGAGGCAAAATACAAGGAGTTGCATAGTTGATGTAATTGACAAGAGTTGTCTACCTTTTTATTTATATATAGTTTGTTGTGTCACTATAAGGTTATATACATTTGAAACGGGATCTTTATTTTCACTAGCAAATCTTTAATTAGATCTTGCCTAACTATATAAGTAAGGGTAATATAGTTTGAAGAAAATAGTGGGAGATATCAATTTAAAACAAGACCTAAATTATTTTGGTAATTAATAAAAGAATATATGCTAAAATGTTGTTAATTACAAATTCATTTAGAGAATTTTAGAATGTCTAAAATTACTATCACTGTGAAGCATATTAGATGTTATTTAACTGGACCGTATTAAATGGATTGGTTAAGGAATTTGAGAATAGTTCTCATGGTTGAAAAGCTATCTTATGTCCTTAATACGCCTATCCCTGCAATGGTTACAGACAATGCATCTGAGAAAGAGATTGCTACTTTTAAAAAGTGGCAAGATGATGCACAGTTGGCTCAATGAATCATGCTCGCATCCATGAGTAACGAGCTTCAGCGTCAGCATGAAAATATGGATGCTCCTACTATACTCCTGCACATCAAGTAGTTGATGGTGAGGCAAGTAGGGCTGATAGATATCAGATATCAAATGAGCTATTTCGATCTAGAATGACCAACGACACTACGTTATAGACACATGTCCTAAAGAAGATCAATTTGATTGATCAATTAGGACAACAGATTTTGTTATGGATGGAGAGTTGAGCCAAGATTTGATCTTGCACTCACTCCCGGACTTTTCTTACAATAGTTGTGAATTTTTCATATGAACAAGCTAGATATCAGCCTCGCTGATTTGCTTAACATGTTAAAAAATGTTTAGAGTCAATTTCTAACCATAAAAGACCAAGTCTTACTAGTAGGGGCCAAATGATCTTCTAAAAAGAAGAACGATTCAAAGAAGGTAAATAGAAAGGCAAAAATAAGGATAATAAGAATAAAACTGATACGGATAGCAAAAGAGTTTGCTTCCCCTGTAATAAGCCTGGACACTGGAAAGAAACTGCGAGAAGCATCTTGCAGAAGCTAACCAAAGAAGCTTAGTGAAGCTTCGGTTACAAATATAGCTTTTGTTCATGATTGAAATAAATTTTTTTTTAAGTCAAGGTTCTACTTGGGTATTGGATACCGGCTTTGGTTATCATAAATATAGATTTATGAAGGGACCAATCAGAAGTAGAAAGCTAAACAAAGGATAAGTAATCCTATGTCTGGTAAATGAAGCAAAGATTGTTGCATTAGCCATAGGAATGCCTACGGGCAAATCTATTAAGTCAATAAGTTGTTATTAGTATTCTAGTACTTGTTAAAAACATTATTTCTATTTTGTTGTTGGACAGTAAAATTTTTAGTATTATAATTAAGAACAATTGTTGTTCTATTTATAATAATAATGTTTTTATAGAACTGAAATATTACTTAATGGATTTGGTGTACTTGACTTACATAAAAATATATTTTACAAATTGAACAAACTAGTATAAGAAAAGGAGATGATCATTCAAAGAGTTGAATGTATGTATTTGCTGAAATACAAGTGTGAATTATTTGAATGGTTCAAAGAATTCATAAGTGAAATAAATTGGCAAAGTATTAAGATTCTTTGGTTAGATCAAGGAATAAATACTTGTACAATAAGTTTCTACATCATCTCAAATGGTTTTCTCATAATGGACGCCTCCTAATACGCAATAATTGATTGATGTATCTGAAAGGAAAAATCATACCTTGTTGGGCATGGTGCGGTCCATAATGATTTTACCGACATTCCAGTATCCTTCTAGGGTCATGTCCTAGAAATGGCTGCAAATCTACATAAAAGGTAACCTCAAAATCCGGCCTCAAGACTCCATAAAAGTTATGGACAGGGAGGTATCATAATCTTAAGTGTGTTGAGATAAGGGGTTGTCCAACTTATGTGAAAAAGGTTTCAAAGGATAAGCTTGGGACAAGATTTGATAAGTATAGATTTGTGGGACATTCTAAAGTATGTTTAGGGTATATATTCTATAATCCTACTTAGCAAACGGTTTTTGTTAAGAAGCACGCTACCTTCTAAGATAAATTTGTTTATCATTGAAGGAACTAGTGGGAGGATAATAGATCTTAAAAAGTTTAAGAACCACAAATCATTATAAGTCAAATAAGAGAAACCTATAGATAGACCTATTGTACCACAACCGAATCGTAAATCTGGAATAGCACCAAAGATACCTGGGAGGTATGGATTCATCACAGACGATGATGATGAGGTACACATCATAGAAGACGATAATCCAGTTACATATGATGAGGGCAGAGTTATAGACACTCTGAGAAATGGATTGAAGCAAGCTTCTCAAAATGGAACATTCATTTTGATGAGACAATCAAAGAGATTGATTTTATCAAAAATAAGAATGAACCTAGTGTGTACAAAAGGGTCAGTGGGAGCATCATGATATTCCTAGTATTACATGTTGATATAATACGGATAAGGAATGACATACTGATGCTATAATCAGTAAAGATAAAGTTGTCTAAACACTTTCCCATGAATGATTTGGGAAGAGTATCTTAATTGGGGATAAAAATCTATATAGATAGATTTAAAAGAATGCTCAGCTTAACCCAAGGAACGTATATTTATTTGATGTTAAAGTCGTTTAGCATGGCAAACTCCATGGGATGTCTCATGTTGATGAGCCCTAGAGTGTATCTCTCTTAATAGTCTCCATAGACTCCTAAAAGAGAGATCGTATGAGTAACTATCATGTATACAATGAAATATACGAGACCTGATGTTGATGGGTCATATTCTGGAGAAGTTCACTATGAGTCGGTGAAAAACATCTTAAAGTACTTAACCGGCACTAAGGATGTGATCATATTCGTGGCGGGTATAAATTAAAATTAGAGGGCTTAACTGACTCGAGTTTTTCAAACAGACCAAGACGACAAAAAATCCACTTTAAGATAAGGCATTACCTTGAATGGTGGTACAGTGAATTGGAAAGGTTCCAAATAGCAAAGAGTTGCTAGTTTAGTGATAAAGACAAAGTATATAGCTATAAATGAAGCTACAAGTTGATTGTTTGGATGAAAAGTTCATTACAGATCTAGGAATAGTTCCTATGTCTCATCTTGGATCTAAACATATGTTGTGGTACTTTTATTTGATTATAAGAATCATTGAAAGATGGGAAATCACTATAGAGATAGTGGACTCTCAAGAACAACATTACATATCCATTAACTAAAGCTTATCCAACAGCAGGATAATCGTCACTTAGAGAAGAAGGGTATGAGATACCATGGCGATTGACTTTAGTGCAAGTGGGAGATTAAAAGTAGTATGCATACAAGTCAATCATGTTTGATGATAAAGCATATACTTTGTAACAATCTTATTCATTTATTAATAAAAAGTATTAATCTATTAAAGGCTTTTAATTATCTACATGATGCTGTTTTATAATATGTGATAAACCCATAGTTTTAAGCAATGCTTTTAGAATAATGATGATGATCATTCTAATGAGATCTAAAGTCTTAGAAAGCTTAAAACTAAAATAGTTTCCAATCGTTGGATTACTAAATTAGGGATTAGTGAATCCGGATAGATTGGTACATACGTTGCTTGCTCATTGGATGAGGATGATTGATCTCATGATCATTTGTCTGGAGACACTAAAGCAAGTATGTAGGTGCTTATTGGAGAATAAGTTCACTGAACGTGGCTCGCTAAGGAATACCTAATGGAGTTTTACTTGCCTGTCAATAGGAATTCATGTAGTGATAGTAGTACAAGTGATCCTTGGACTTGAGATCATCATAGTATCTTATGTATGATGAGTTATACTTTTACTTATTTCTTAATATCCTTAGGGTATATCAAAAGGTATGCTTGGGTATAATAAGTTGTATATGGAGATAATGTATGATCAATAAAGAATCTACCGCTTCTAGTAAAAGAAGAGAAATGTCCTATGTGATTCGATAAATGACAACCCAGTAGTCCTTGGCCAAGGCAGAATGAAATTAGAAAGGAGTTTCTAATTTGCATTATTTGGAGTTGTGCATTTAAGAGTCGAAATACGTATAATTAAATAAAATAAGACTTGACAGTAATTCCATGTCTTATATTTAATTGAGACATTGTATGGTGGAAGGATTGAATTGTACGGTAACTATTTACACAAAGGTTCTTTTATGATTAATGTTGAAATTTATATTATCTGAAAAGTCGTTGATCGCTAGGGAGGCTTATCCCTATTGTAGAATAAATATTATTTATTTAAATAAATTAATTATTTAATTTAATTATTTAAATAAGATTAGAATTGTTCTAATTGATTTTTTCACAACCGGTTTAATATTGGGAACCTAAAGGGTCACACTATAAAAGGAAGAATAATTATTTAAGAAGTTAATGGCATAATCGTAATAATAAGTTAAGTATATTCAATTTAATCTATGATGATAGAATAAATTAAATAACTTAATATTTATTATTTAATATTTTAGAAATATTAAATATAAATTAATAAGAGGAGCCTTATTATTATTATTATTACTATTATTATTATTTAATTCCTAAAAGAGTTTGAGAATTAATTAATAAAAGTACTCTCATATATTTCTAATAAGAATATGAGGTAAATTAATTAAAAGATTTTCATTAATTATTCCTAATAAGATTAGGAGCCTAATTAATTAAAATAATTTAATTAATTAAAATAAAACTCAATTTTTTAATTGTTAAGGAGAGTTGCCCACATCTATAAATAAGAGGAGTCTTATTATGGGTGGTGGTGGTTGACGTTTTCAACAACATATGTGATTCTAATTGTTGGAGAGTACATCATTTTCTATGAGAGATAGAAAAACTAGGGTTTTGCCAAACACTCATCTTCTTGAATCTTTATTCTTTCTTGGTGGATCACCTCTAGAGGCCAAACACTTGGGTGGCTAACGTTGATCAAAGGAAGGAACCCAACCCGGTGGATTCAAGTTGAACACGGAAATGATTTGGAGGTGAACTTGTACCTAAGGAAGCTCAGATCTTCAAGGGTATGATTCTTGTTCTTCTTCTTTTCGTTTAATTAATAATTGTGCATAAAGGATGATCCGGGTATATGGTTTGTAAAATTTTAAAACTCTATTTATTACGTTTCTGCTTACTTTGTGTAATTTGATTGCATTCATGAATATTACAAACTTAACAGTTGGCTGCTCTAAGTGCTTGCTAAGGGGTATAATTTTATCTATGTGGTTATATGATATACCTGGGTATATCAAAGTCAAATCATTGATAGTTACTCGAAAAGAGAAGTTTTAGATCTAATGGATAGCTCAGCATAAATCTGAAAAATATTCTACTTTGTTATTATGTAGAATTGATTCTTGATTATTCATTAGAATATCGTAGAAACTTTGGAAGCGTTGTACTATTTCATTATCAAATTATTGTGTTACATAGAATGCGAGAAGACTTGTTAGTTATTAAAGATTTGTTTAGCTATGTCAAAGTTCTCCGAACTTTGGTGTCATTCTATCAAAATAGATAGTCTGTTATTCCTGATTCTTATACATTCATTGCATGTCTTAACTTGTGGGAAAAATTTATTGCTCACCCTTGCTAAATAAAATATTTTAGCTAGGAACGAAGAGGCCAGCGGGGCTAAGAAGAACAAAGGTAAAGGCATAGTGTTGGAGTAGTTATATGATGAACATTATTATTATGTTATATTTGTAAACCCTTTTTTGTATATCTAAAGGGTATGTTTGTAATGTTAATGTTAGATATCCTGGGACAAATGTATTAACAACATCTGTTAATGAGATATGTATTGCTATTTATAAATAAATGGGCAGTTAGATGTTATTATATTGTGGATCGTGAGCACCAAACTCGGGGGTCAGGTAACCCAGATTTGGGGGCGTCACATCCATGAGTAACGAGCTTCAGCGTTAGTGTGAAACTATGGATGCTCTTACTATACTCCTGCACGTCAAGTAATTAATGGTGAGGAAAGTAGGATTGATAGATATCAGATATCTAAGGAACTCTTTCGATCTAGAATGACCGATGACACTACAGTACATAAAAAGGTCCTTAACATTATAAATTTGATTGATTAATTAGGACAACGAGTTTTGCCATGAATGGAGAGTTGAGCTAAGATTTGATTTTGCACTCACTCCCGGACTCCTTTCACAATTGTTGTGAATTTTTTATATGAACAAGCTAGATATCAGGATTGCTGATTTACTTAACAAGTTGAAAAATATTGAGAGTCACTTTCTAACCAAGAAAGACCAAGTCTTACTGGTAGGGGCCAAAATATCTTCTGAAAGGAAGAACGATTCTAAGAAGGTAAAAAAGAAAGGCAAAAATAAAGGATAATAAGAACAAAGCTGATACAGACAGTAAAAGAGTTTGCTTCCAATGCAATAAGCCTGAACACTGGAAAAGAAACTGCGAGTAGCATCTTGCAGAGCTAACCAGAAGAAGCTTAATGAAGCTTCGGCTACAAATACAGTTTTGTTCTTGATTGAAATTATTTTTTTTATAAGTTAAGGTTCTACTTGAGTATTGGATACCGGCTTTAGTTCTCATAAATATAGATTTATGAAGGAACCAAGCAGAAGTAGAAAGCTAAACAAAGATAAGTAATCCTATATGTGGGAAATAAAACAAATGTTGCATTTTCCATAGGAACTTATGGTTTAGCGTTGCCTAGAGTAAGTCTATTAAGTCAATAAGTTGTTATTGTATTTCAGTTCTTGCTAGAAACATTATTTTTATTTTGTTGTTGGACAATGAAATCTTTGATATTATATTTAAAAACAATTGTTGTTCTATTTATAATAATAATGTTTTGTATAGAACTGAAATATTACTTAATGAATTTTGTATACTTGACTTACGTGAAAAATTATTTTTCAAATTGAACAAACTAGTTGTTGACTTGTTAATATTCTAACCTTTTTGTTTTGATAATGACTTAAGTTTGTGTACTAAATTGTTTATTATGAAATTTCAGGAGGTTGATAAAAGGATCGTTGATGAAAGGCTTTGAAAATTTTTTGTGTCCTAAGATTATATGTAAGGCCATTGAAAATATCTAATTTTTCAATACAATGCTCTAGGACATTTTAAGTGCATTTAATTTGATAAACTTTTCTTCTTGCATGTCTTAAAAATGAGAAGAAATACGAATTGAATTTTAAATATCTGGAATTAATTGAAATATAATGCCATATGTTATTATAGAAGATTTTAAGTGTGGCTATTACTCTATTCTTTTTAGAGTTTTGATTCTATAAAAAAATTAGAATGACACACGTGTAAGAAGTATTGATGAAGATCAGATTTGTTGGAAATTGTTTAATTTGTGTCGACATCATAATAATTATTAACAGTTAGTGGTTTATTTGCATATGTCTCGGATATTGCATATCATGATTATCCTGAGTAGTTGTTTAAGATACACTTGATTTTAATTACGAAACTAACACTCTGTTAAAACTTCTAAGTTATTTATTTCAAAAGTAGTGTTATTTTCCTTTGGCATTTATTACGAAAATTACATATCTTCTATAATGAAAAGGCAGTAGCATGTTCTCAAGTGGATTAACTTTGAAGGAGTCTAACCTGTTAAATATGAGATTTTCACGGATTTGTTTTTGAACTGATTATATTCCTTATCCGACTAAATTGGTTCTATCAGAAATAAATTGTTAAATTGTTTACAACGGAACTGATTTATTTTGGAATGAAACGGTAATATTCTGGGCTATAAATTCTATTGAGATATTAGTGTTATATACAACACACTTTTGCACTATCATACTTAAAAAAAAGTTATTTTATTATTCTTGGTGCAAGTATTCGGTTGCTGTACAATTAAACTCAGATTAATTTTTAACAATTTTTTGTGAGCTATATATTGGTGATATCTCTTTACTTTTTGATCATTACATACATTAGTTGAGCCTTGCATTATTAAATTGCTTTGATCATTAGACCTTTATATTTGTAATCTTATTTTTTAGACTAAGTGTTGTCTAAAGGAATTTAATCCGGGTGGATTAAGATTTGTTTATAAACAGGTTCAAGGAATCATAGGTGCTTAAGGGGTGCATAAGGAGCAAAAGTGCTCAAGTGAATTATTGTAATTCTAGATTTGAAAGAATCTGATTTGTAACAAGAGTCATTTTAAAGAAATAAAGTGGACTACGCTATAGAGGGTTATAGTTGAACCAGGTAAAAATTTTTGGTATTCATTTTATTAATTGCTTACAAAAGTTAGTTAATTATTTTGATAATTAAAATTTGAATATCTGAATTATCTTAAGAAAATTCATTAACACCAAGTATTTCAACAAGGCTATAAATTTAGCAAGTTGTTTTCATTAAATAATAAAATCAAATACTCAATCCAGTAGGCCATATTAATTTAGCAAGTTGTATTCATTAATATACTAGACTAAATACTGTAGTTTGGTTTAAAGTTGAAAAATTAGCCATAGTTTGTTCCCACACTTATTCAACTCCCCTTCTAAGTGTGCCTTATCTGAATGTCACTAGTATAAGAAAAGGAGATGATCATTCAAATAGTTGAATATTTGTATTTGATACAAGTCTAAATCATTTGAAAAGTTTAAAGAATTCAGAAGTGAGACTAATTTGAAAAGTATAAAGATTCTTTGATTAGACCAAGGAATAAATACATGTGCAATAAGTTTCTGGATCATCTTAAATAATTTTCTCATAATGGACGCCTCTTGATATGCAATAATTGATTGGTGTATCTAAAAGAAAAAATTATACCTTGTGTGGACATGGTGCGGTCCATAATAATTTTACCGACATTCAAATATCCCTCTGGGAAGCCCTAAAAATGGCTGCATATCTACGAAAAAGGTAACCTCAAAATCTGACCCCAATACTCTATAAGAGTCATGGACAGTGAGGATTCCTAATCTTAAGTATGTTAAGATAAGGAGTTGTCCAACTTATATTAAAAGGTTTCAAAGGATAAGTTTGGGACAAGATTTGATAAGTGCAGATTTGTGGGACATACTAAAGTAAACTTAGGGTATATGTTCTATAATCCAACTTAGTAAAATGTGTTTGTTGTGAAATACACTGCCTTCTAAGATAAAGATGTTTATCATTGAAGGGGTTAGTGGGAGGATAATACATCTTGAAGAGTTCAAGAACCATAAAGCACTATAAGTTAAATAAGAGGAACCTGTAGATAGACTTATTGTACCACAACCAAATTATAAATCTGAAATAGTACCTAAGATACTTGGGAGGTTTGGATTTATTATGGATGATGATGATGATGAGGTACGCATCATAAAGATGATGATCTAGTTACATACGATGAGGTAAGAGTTGTAGACACTCATAGAAATGGATTGAAGCAAGCTTCTCAAAAATGGAACATTCATTTTGATGAGATAATCAAAAGAGTTTGATTTTATCAAAAATAAGAATTAACCTAGCGTGTACAAAAGGGTCAATAGGAGCGTCGTGACATTCCTAGTATTATATGTTGATATACTACGGATAAGGAATGACATATCAATGCTACAATTAGTAAGGATAAAGTTATCTAAACATTCCTCCATGAATGATTTGGGAAGAGTATCTTAATTGGGGATAGAAATCTATATAGATAGATTTAAAAGGATGCTTGGCTTAACCCAAGAAACGTATATTCATTTGATGCTAAAGCTGTTTAGCATGACAAACTCCAACAGATGTCTTATGTTGATGAGCCCTGGAGTGTATCTCTCTTAATAATTCCCATAGAATCATAAAAGAGAGAACACATGAATAACTATCATGTATGCAATGAAATGTACGAGACCTGATGTTGATAAGTCATATTCTGGAGAATATCATTGTAAGACAGTGAAAAACATCTTAAAGTACTTAACTGACACTAAGGATGTGATCTAATTTATGGTGGGTCTGAATTAAAACTAGAGGGCTTAACAGACTCAAGTTTTTTAGATTAACCAAGACAATAATAAATCTACTTTAGGGTAAGGCGTTACCTTGAACGGTGGTTAAGTGAATTGGAAAGGTTTCAAACAGCAAAGAGTTGCTAGTTTAGTTATAAAGACAAAGTATATAGGTATAAATGAAGCTACAAGTTGATTGTTTGGATGAAAAGTTTATTACAGAACTATGAATAATTTTTAAGTCTCATCTTGGATCTAAACATGTGTTGTGGCACTTTCATTTGATTATAGGAATCATTGAAAGATGAAAAATCACTATAGAGATAGTGGACTCTAAAGAAAAATATTACATATTCATTTACTGAAGCTTATCCAACAGCAGGATAATCATCACTTAGAGAAGAATGGTATGAGATACCATGGCGATTGACTTTTAGTACAAGTGGGAGATTGAAAGTAGTATGCACACAAGCCAATCATGTTTGATGATAAAGCATATACTTTGTAACAATCTTATTCATTTATTAATAAAAATTATTAATTTATTAAAGACATTTAATTATCTACATGATGCTTCTTTATAATATGTGATAAACCCATAGTTTTAAGCAATATTTTTAGAATAATGATGATGATCAATCTAATGAGATCTAACTTCTTAGAAAGCTTAAAACTAAAATAGTTCTCAATTGTTGGATTACTAAATTGAGGATTAATGAATCCAGATAGATTGATACATACGTTGCTTACTCATTGGATGAGGATAATTGATCTCATGATCATTGGTGTGGAGACACAAAAAGTAAGTATGTAGGTACTTATTGGAGAATAAGTACATTGAACGTGGCTCACTAAGGAATACCTAATGGAATTTTAATTGCCTGTCAATATAGAAATTCCTGTAGTGATAGTAGTACAAGTGATCATTGGACTTGAGATCATCATAGTATCTTGTGTATAATGAATTATACTTTTACTTATTCCTTAAGACCCTTAGGGTATATCAAATGGCATGCTTGGGTATAATAAGTTATACATGGAGATAATGTATGATCAATAAAGAATCTATCGCTTCTAGTAAAAGAAGAGAAATATCATATGTGATTCGATAAATGACAACCCAGTAGTCCTTGGCCAAGACAGAATAAAATTAGAAAGGAGTTTTTAATTTGCATTATTTGGAGTTGTACATTTAAGAGTCAAAATACATATAATTAAATTAAATAAGACTTGACAGTAATTCCATATCTTGTATTTAGTTGGGACATTGTATGGTGGAATGATTGAATTGTACGATAACTATTTACTCAAATGTTCTTTTATGATTAATGTTGAAATCTATATTACCTAAAAAATCGTTAATCGCTAGGGAGGCTTATCCCAATTGTAAAATAAATATTATTTATTTATTTAAATAAATAATTTAATTTATTTAAATAATATTAGAATTGTTCTAATTGATTTATTAACTACTAGATTAATATGGAGAACCTAAAGGGTCATACCGTAAAAGGAAGAATATTTATTTAAGAAGTAAATGACATAATCGTAATAATAAGTTAAGTGTATTTAATTTAATCTATGGTGATAGAATAAATTAAATAGCTTAATATTTATTATTTAATATTTTGGAAATTTTAAATAAAAATTAATAAGAGAAGTCTTATTATTATTATTATTATTATTATTATTATTATTATTATTATTATTATTATTATTATTATTATTATTATTATTATTATTATTATTTAATTCCTAAAGGATTTTGGAAATTAATTAATTAATAAAAGTACTCTCATATATACCTAATAGGATTAGGAGACTAATTAATTAAAAGAGTTTAATTAATTATTCCTTAAAAGATTGGGAGCCTAATTAATTAAAGGAGTTTAATTAACTAAAATAAAATCTAATTCCTTAATTGTTAAGGAGGGTTGCCTACATTTATAAATAAGAGGAGTCTTATTATGAGTGAGGGTTGATGCTTTCACAACATACGTGAATACATAATTCCAAGAGTTGGGAGAGTATACTTTTTTTCCTATGAGAGATAAAAAAACTAAGGTTTAGCCAACCACCCTCCTTGAATTTTTCTTCTTCCTTGGTGGATCACCTCTAGAGGCCAAACACTTGGGTGGCTAACGTTGATCAAAGGAAGAAATCAAACCCGGTGGATTCAAGTTAAACACGAAAAGGATTTCGAGGTGAACTAGTACCTGAGGAAGCTCGAATCTTCAAGGGTATAATTCTTGTTCTTCATCTTTTCGTTTAATTAATAATTGTGCATAAAGGATGATTCGGGTATATGGTTTGTAAAATTATAAAACTCTATTTTACCATGCTTCCGTTACTTTGATGCAATTTGATTGTGTTCATGAATCTTACAAACCTAACAGTATTCCCAATATTTCTCATGTCATAGATGTAATTTAGGTCATTGTCGATAGATTAACCAAGTCTGCTCATTTCTTGCCTATACGAGAAACTTATTCACTTGAACGTCTTGCTCGTATGTACATAAATGAGATTGTACAACTGCATGGTATGCCAGTATCCATAGTTTCTGATCGAGACCCTAGATTCACTTCACAATTTTGGGTCAGCTTGTAAGAAGCTGTGAGCACAGATTTACGATTCAGTTCTGCATATCATCTTCAGATAGACGAGCAGTCGGAAAGGACTATTCAAACTCTTAAAGATCTATTGAGACTCTGCGTACTGGACTTCAAAGGAAGTAGAGACAAGTACTTACCATTGGTAGAATTCTCCAACAACAACAGTTATCAAACAAGTATAAGCATAACTCCATTCGAGGCGTTGTATGGACGAAAGTGTCGTTCTCCAGTATACTAGAATGAGGTGGGTGAAACAACATTATTGGGACCAGAGTTGCTACGCATGACTACGTAAAAGATTTAAATGATCCGGCAACAGATACAAACGACACAAGACCGACAAAAGAGTTATGCTGATCTTCATCGGAGGGACATAGAATTTAATGTCGGAGACCATGTATTGTTACGTGTTGTTTCATGGAAAGGAGTTACGAGATTCGAAAAGAGAGGAAAGCTCAACCCTCGATTTATTAGTCCATTTGAAATCCTTGATCGAGTAGAAACTTTGGCCTATAGACCTGCCTTACCGCTAAGTATGCCTCGTATTCATAATATTTTTCAAATATCTATGTTACGTAAATATGTGGAAGACCCAAACCAAATTATTGATTTAGAACCTGACGAGATCTTAGAAGATTTAACGTATGAGGAGGTACCTATCAAGATCTTGGATTAGAAGGAACATATTCTACGATCAAAGGTTATACCTTAAGTCAAAGTTTTATGGAGAAACCATGATATTAATGAAATGACATAGGAGTTAGAATCTAGAATGAAAGCAAGGTATCCTCACCTTTTCGACATACCAGGTACGTACATCAATTTGAAGGACAAAATTTTATAAGGAGGGGATGTTGTAAGACCCTAACTTTTTTATGAATAAAGATGCAATTTTCTCTAATTATTATTTTGATATATTAGTTATGGGTGATATTTGTAAATTTTACAAAGTAAGAAAGTTGTCATAAAATATTCATTTGGTTTGGGAATATTCTTTTTGTCGGGAAATATTTGTACGACGTAGCAATCATTGGTGGACCCCACAATGGAATAACTATCGGATATAGAAAGCAACAAAATAATGTGACGCCCCCAAAATAGGTATACAACACCCATTCTGAGTCGCCAAATACATGGTACAGAAAGCCAACTACAACTTCAATAATACATATGTCGTGCAAAATACGACAACACATACTGTGAGTTTAAATACAAATATTGTCTTCTAGACAATATCCACACTCAAATAAATCCTCATTACAATTATTCAAACACTATTTTACAGAAATAGTGAGGACTGCTAAAACATCTTTTTAGAACCATCACTCCATACCCCGACTAGATCCTGCTATGTTCTCACCTCCTGAGAAGAAAAATGGAACAAAAAGGAAAAGGGTGAGCTCAACTAGCCCAGTAAAGAATATTATGACTAAGATAATATACAACAAATTATCGTTAGTCTTCAACAGGAAAAAATCTGATAAAATATAATCGACAACAAGTTTTAGATCAACAACTGCAGCGGAAACAGCAAACCATTAGAAGAGTCAAGTAGAGAAAGAATTCTACTATCTTCTAAGATTTAAAAGTCCATCATCAATATTTTATCCCTGTAACATCAATTAATAATCATCTTTAACCAAATATTCATCTTTGCACTACAGGCCAAAGATATTCATTTGTATCATCAGTCGGTCATGTTCATCTCAACACCTGTTCATCTTTGCACTACAGGCCAAAGATATTCATCAAGTAATTATACATCTTTGCACTACAGGCCAAAGATATTCAGTAATATCATCATTTAGGACTGAGGATGATGAAAAATATCTTAAAGAGAACGAATCCAATGAGACAGAAGGACAAATAGTAGGGATTCGTATAACAGTTTATCCAAGATCAATAATACTTCATAATAATCAATTGTGAAGCAGAATTCAAAAATAAAGATCAAAACATGGATACAATCAAAGATAGTAACCATAATAGACATCTTGGACAAAAAGGGAAAATTTTATTTTTCGGTGAATAGTGCCGTATTCGTGAATAGTGCCGTATACGTGAATAGTGCCGTATACGTGAATAGTAACCCCCGACACAAAAAGTTCCAAATTTGATAAAAACTCATATCAATATTTCAGCATAATGATATTGAAGAAAATAATATCATTAAGAAGAAAATAATATCCCTTACCTCAAAATATCAGTACTTCTGGTCGGAATACCGGTATAAGGCTGAAAGAAACTTGCTCTGATGAATAGAAACTCTCAAAGTATCTAAATACTCACAAAATACACTCAATAATCTAGAGAGAGAAAGAGAGAAAACTTGTTTCTGGTGTGATTTTCAATTCTAACTTAGCCCTCTATTTATAGGAAAATTTTGGTAGGTTTGACCTGCAACCTGATGGCTTTACCTGCTACTATTCCCACCCACCACATTTGAAATATAATTCAGCACATTTCTTCACCAACCACAAGTGGGGCCCACCAATTCTAGAATTTTCCACCAAAATGATAAACTCCGAAAATTCAACAATTTCTGAACCAGTCATCTTGTAAAATTCGTAATAAATCATACGTTCATTTTTAACGGTTCAAAATTTGTGGACATATACTCAACTTATATATGTATAACATATCCAAAAATTACCACGATCCAACGGTCGGATTAAAAATTATAACCCCCGCAAACTATCTCAAAAACCCTGATTTTTAATACCTCCATTCCGACAAAAATACTGACAAAAACCTCAACATTAACTCCTTCATTTTTAACCACAAAAATATATCCCTCATTTATATCCACATAAAATAAATATTTCCTTATCATATGAATCAATAATTAATTATTCACAAATAATATTACAGAATCACATTTATGACAACCAGGCCGTTCCCAGGAAAGAGGGGGCTTTCCAATAAGGATTTCTCCTTACTGGCGCGCAATTAGATGACCAAACCTCTCCTTAGACAGAACTTTCTAGACATTGCCAATAATGTTATCTAATAATATTATTCAAATAATATGAATTATTGATCTGATAAATGAAAATACTGTGCAGCAACAATTATTGAAACAACAATAATATAAAATATCAACGCAGCAATTATTGAATCAATAAAATAAAATATTGAATAATAACTACTGTAACAATTATTGAGTAGTGCCTTCTTACGTAAGAATCAATAATTGGTGCAATACCGTGTGCTACTGTATTTTAACCACCGGGTATTCCAACAGTATTAACGGTAACAACAACTTATACTTGTCGTTTTCTTCATCCAATCGCTTTCCGTTATGGGGCCCACACAAGGCTGCGTCGTCGTACGAATATTCCCCGACAGCAAGAATATTCCACGACCAACCGAATATTCACCGACCAAAAATAAATATTTTATAACCACTTGCTTATTTTGCAAAATTTGCACATTTCACCCATAACCAAAGTATTATATCAAATTAACCCCTTATTATTCACAATAATATTTAGAGAAAATTTGATTTTATTCATTAATAAGTTGGGGTCTTACAACCTCCCCTCCTTATGAAATTTCGTCCTCGAAATTGACGTACGTACCTGATGTTTCAAAAAGGTGAGGATACCTCGCTTTCATTTCTGATTCCAACTCCCAGGTCATTTCTTCAATAGCATGGTTTCTCCACAAAACCTTAACTTGTGGTATAACCTTCGTGCGTAGGACATGCTCTTTCCTATCCAAGATCTTAACAGGTACCTCCTCGTACGTTAAATCTTCAGCTATCTCGTCTGGTTCTAACTCAATAATGTGGTTCGGGTCTTTAACATATTTACGAAGCATAGATATGTGAAAAACATTATGAACACGAGACATGCTTGGAGGTAATGCGAGTCTATATGCCACATTTCCTATTCGCTCAAGAATCTCAAATGGACCAACAAATCTTGGATTGAGCTTTCCTCTCTTCCCAAATCTTGTAACTCCCTTCCATGGTGCAACACGTAACAATACATGATCCCCAATATTAAATTCCACGTCCTTCCGATGAAGATCCGCATAACTCTTTTGTCGATCCTGTGCCGTTTGTATACGTTGTCGAATCGTTTGGATCTTCTCTGTAGTAATGCGTACCAATTCTGGTCCCAACAATGTTGCTTCACCCACCTCGTCCCAGCATACTGGAGAACGACATTTTCTTCCATACAACGCCTCAAATGGAGCCACACCTATGCTCGCCTGATAACTGTTGTTGTAGGAGAATTCCACCAATGGTAGGTACTTATCCCAACTCCCTTTGAGATCTAGGACACAAAGTCTTAATAGATCTTCAAGAGTTTGAATAGTCCTCTCTGATTGTCCGTCCGTTTGAGGATGGTATGCTGAACTGAATCGTAAATCCGTGCCCATAGCTTTCTGCAAGCTAACCCAAAATCGTGAAGTGAATCTTGGGTCACGATCCGAAACTATGGATACTGGCATGCCATGCAATCTCACAATCTCGTTCACGTACATACTAGCAAGACGTTCAAGGGAATAAGTCTCACGTATCGGCAAGAAATGAGCGGACTTGGTTAATCTATCAACAATAACCCAAATCGCATCTATGCCTTGAGAAACCTTGGGAAGACCTGTAACAAAATCCATAGTAATGTGTTCCCACTTCCATTTCGGAATCTCAAGTGGTTGCAATGGACCCTTTGGTACTTGATGCTCCGCTTTTACACGTTGACAAGTTAAACATCTCGAGATAAACTCCGCGATCTCTCTTTTCATATTGCTCCACCAAAATGTATGTCGAAGATCGTGATACAT
Organism: Panax notoginseng; assembly: GCA_016801055.1. Taxonomy (NCBI): domain Eukaryota; kingdom Viridiplantae; phylum Streptophyta; class Magnoliopsida; order Apiales; family Araliaceae; genus Panax; species Panax notoginseng. The sequence continues at coordinate 145,472,945 of CM029016.1, read as the reverse complement.
TTTGGTACTCCCAGGATGGATTGCAAACGGTGTGTTGTGTGCCTCCATCATTATTCTATGCTTCAAGTCAAAATCGTTAGGAACACAAAGTCTGGAGTTGACTCGAAGTATTCCTTCTTCATCGATTCTTGCTTCTGGAATAGCACCTTCTTGCACTTTCTTCTTCATACGCATCAGCTCTATATCCGTAGCTTGAGCAGCTTTAACTTTATCGATTAAAGTCGGTTCTACTCGTATATTTGATATCATCATGTGGGTACTTGGAGCCTTCATCTCTATCTCCATCCTTTGCAAGTCATACAAAATGGGCCTTTGTGTTAACAACATTGCACTCGTACCCGCATATGATCTTCTACTCAATGCGTCAGCTACTACGTTTGCTTTTCCAGGATGATATTGGATGGTATGATCGTAATCTTTCAACAGCTCGAGCCAACGTCGCTGCCGCATGTTGAGTTCCTTTTGGGTGAAGAAATATTTGAGGCTTTTATGATCTGTATAGATCTCCACTTTCTCCCCATACAGGTAGTGTCTCCAGATCTTCAACGCAAAAACGACTGCTGCCAACTCCAAATCATGAGTAGGATAATTCCTCTCATATTCTTTGAGTTGTCGTGAGGCATAGGCTATGACTTTCCCATGTTGCATGAGAACACATCCTAACCCTTTGCCTGAAGCATCGCTGTAGATAACAAATCCATCCGAACCAGATGGTATTGTCAGAACAGGTGCCGAAATGAGTCTCCTCTTGAGTTCTTGGAAACTCTTCTCGCATTCCTCACTCCATACGAATTTTGTATCTTTCCGAGTCAGCTGAGTTAACGGAGTAGCGATTCGAGAAAATCCTTCCACAAATCTCCGATAATAACCAGCTAAGCCCAGAAAGCTACGTACTTCGGTTACCGACTTCGGTTGCTCCCAACTTTGTATGGCTTCAATCTTCGCCGGGTCGACAGATACTCCATGTTTTGACACCACGTGCCCAAGGAATGCTACTTCCTCAAGCCAGAACTCGCATTTCTTCAGTTTGGCATATAGCTTGTTTTCACGAAGCCTTTGCAGTACCAGCTTCAAATGGCGCTCATGATCTTCACGGCTTTTGGAATAGATGAGGATGTCATCAATAAAGACAACAACGAACTGATCCAAATATTCTTTGAATACACGGTTCATCATATCCATGAAGGCAGCAGGAGCATTAGTCAATCCAAAAGACATTACTAAGAATTCATAATGCCCGTACCGAGTTCTGAAGGCAGTCTTTGGAATATCCTCAGTTTTAATCTTCAGCTGATGATATCCAGAACGAAGATCGATCTTTGAAAAGAATTGTGCTCCTTGCAACTGGTCAAACAGGTCATCAATGCGAGGTAGCGGATACCTATTCTTGATGGTGACATGGTTCAATTCTCGATAGTCAATACAAAGTCGCATACTCCCGTCTTTCTTCTTTACGAATAAAACAGGAGCACCCCAAGGAGACGTACTAGGACGAATAAAACCGATGTCCAACAACTCCTGTAGTTGGACTTTTAACTCCTGAAGTTCAATAGGAGCCATTCGATATGGGGTTTTAGAAATGGGCTTTGTACCGGGTTCAAGGTCAATAAAGAATTCAATTTCTCGTTCCGGGGGTAGACCGGGAAGTTCTTCAGGAAATACATCGAGAAATTCTCTAACAATAGAAATATTATTCAAATCTGACTTGTCTTTGTTCAAATCCATAACATGGGCTAAGAAAGCTTGACATCCGTTTTTCAATAAACGAATAGCTTTGTGGCTTGATATGACAGTGACTGATTTTAGTGGTTTAGTAGTTTGAATTCGTATGACAGGTTGGTTAGGAATATGAAAACTAACAACCTTACGAAAACAATCAATTTTAGCATGATGAGTGGTTAACCAATCAATTCCTAAAATCACATCAAAAGCAAGTATCTTTAAAGAGATAAGATCAACAGGTAATGTGATAGTGCCAACTTGGATCATGCAAGATTTATAAACTGTAGATGTAACGAAGGTTTCACCCAACGGAGTTTCAACAGATAAGTTAAAGTCCAATTTGAGTCAAGTTTAAACGTTGAGCACAAGCAGGAGAGATAAAAGAATGGGTAGAACCGGTATCTAGTAAAGTATAAACTTCGCAAGAATTCAAGATTAGCTTACCCGTGATCACCTCGTTCGGGTTTCTCGCGTTTTGGCCAGTCACGACAAACGCCCTTCCAGGAACCGCTGATTTCGACTTATCCGGGATAACTTTTGGAGTCACCATCCCCGCTGAACTTGGTTTTGCTACAGAACACTCTCGAGCTATATGACCTTCCTTTCCACAGTTATAACATACCTTGGATTGTTGTGGGCAGTTTGGGCTGATATGTCCCTCTTTCCCACATTTGTAACATACGACCGGTGGTCGTTCTCCTCCCCTAGAAACAGTTGATGTTTGTGCTGACGTCTTCACGTTATCATTGTTGTACCTTCTCTTCTTGAAATCTCCTCCCGACTCGCTCCTTCTATTATCACGACCACGATTACCACCAGAGTGGTTACCGCTTTTGTCCGAATATTTTTCTCCCTGCTGGTTTTCATTGCTTCGATGACTGCCGCCACCGGTATGACCCTGGTTGTGGTCCCTCGGTTGCACATACTCATTATCTCGCTCTAATAATTGAGCCCTGTTTACAACATCTGAATATAAAGAAAATTTATGAGAGATAAGATATTGCCGAATCTCGGGTTTTAGACCTCTCAGAAACATCCTTGTCATTCGTTCCTCATTTTCGACCAAATGAGGTGCAAACCTGGATAACTCTGCAAACTTCGCCTCGTACTGGGACACCGTCATGTTGTTTTGTTCCAGTCTAATAAACTCAACCTCCTTCATATGACGAATACTTTCAGGAAAGTACTTGTCATTGAACAGTTTTTGAAATGTTTCCCAGGACATGTTGAGTGCGTCAGGCTGGGTACGCTTCACAGACTCCCACCAGTAGTCTGCCTCACCGCGGAACATAAATGTGGCGAATGGAACCTTCTGTTCCTCCGTGCATCCCAAGACATCAAATATCTTGGTAATTTGCTTGACCCACGTTTCCGCCATGATCGGATCCGGCTTTCCCTTAAATTCTGGTGGTCCCAATTCTTTGAACTGCTTAGCTGTGACAAACCGCGCGTTGTTATCATTTCCACCCGTATTCTGCACACGAGTCTCCCTCGTCTGATTTTGCATGAACTGCAAAAAGCTCCTAAACATTCCATCATTCATCGTTTGCTCGGTAACGTTGTTTACAGGAGGAATATTGCCTTCCTGTTGCACGTTCCCCTGGGTAGTGATCAAAGGTGTCTCCACGGTCTGATTTACTCCATTATTAACGTTCTCAGCTGCCATTCTTAAATACTGCCATAAAACAAGGGTTAATAGTCATGTCATATATTATCCCTATACTCTGACCGACCAAATAAACACCAAATAAACTTAGTCAGGTCATACTAGCGAAGGAATTCCCCGTCTCTCCCCTCCTAGTTCTTGTCTCACATCTCAGCCAGGGATCATATCCCTAAGCTCTGATACCAACTGTGACGCCCCCAAAATAGGTATACAACACCCATTCTGAGTCGCCAAATACATGGTACAGAAAGCAAACTACAACTTCAATAATACAATTGTCGTGCAAAATACGACAACACATACTGTGAGTTTAAATACAAATATTGTCTTCTAGACAATATCCACACTCAAATAAATCCTCATTACAATTATTCAAACACTATTTTACAGAAATAGTGAGGACTGCTAAAACATCTTTCTAGAACCATCACTCCATACCCCGACTAGATCCTGCTATGTTCTCACCTCCTGAGAAGAAAAATGGAACAAAAAGGAAAAGGGTGAGCTCAACTAGCCCAGTAAAGAATATTATGACTAAGATAATATACAACAAATTATCGTTAGTCTTCAACAGGGAAAAATCTGATAAAATATAATCGACAACAAGTTTTAGATCAACAACTGCAGCGGAAACAGCAAACCATTAGAAGAGTCAAGTAGAGAAAGAATTCTACTATCTTCTAAGATTTAAAAGTCCATCATCAATATTTTATCCCTGTAACATCAATTAATAATCATCTTTAACCAAATATTCATCTTTGCACTACAGGCCAAAGATATTCATTTGTATCATCAGTCGGTCATGTTCATCTCAACACCTGTTCATCTTTGCACTACAGGCCAAAGATATTCATCAAGTAATTATACATCTTTGCACTACAGGCCAAAGATATTCAGTAATATCATCATTTAGGACTGAGGATGATGAAAAATATCTTAAAGAGAACGAATCCAATGAGACAGAAGGACAAATAGTAGGGATTCGTATAACAGTTTATCCAAGATCAATAATACTTCATAATAATCAATTGTGAAGCAGAATTCAAAAATAAAGATCAAAACATGGATACAATCAAAGATAGTAACCATAATAGACATCTTGGACAAAAAGGGAAAATTTTATTTTTCGGTGAATAGTGCCGTATTCGTGAATAGTGCCGTATACGTGAATAGTGCCGTATACGTGAATAGTAACCCCCGACACAAAAAGTTCCAAATTTGATAAAAACTCATATCAATATTTCAGCATAATGATATTGAAGAAAATAATATCATTAAGAAGAAAATAATATCCCTTACCTCAAAATATCAGTACTTCTGGTCGGAATACCGGTATAAGGCTGAAAGAAACTTGCTCTGATGAATAGAAACTCTCAAAGTATCTAAATACTCACAAAATACACTCAATAATCTAGAGAGAGAAAGAGAGAAAACTTGTTTCTGGTGTGATTTTCAATTCTAACTTAGCCCTCTATTTATAGGAAAATTTTGGTAGGTTTGACCTGCAACCTGATGGCTTTACCTGCTACTATTCCCACCCACCACATTTGAAATATAATTCAGCACATTTCTTCACCAACCACAAGTGGGGCCCACCAATTCTAGAATTTTCCACCAAAATGATAAACTCCGAAAATTCAACAATTTCTGAACCAGTCATCTTGTAAAATTCGTAATAAATCATACGTTCATTTTTAACGGTTCAAAATTTGTGGACATATACTCAACTTATATATGTATAACATATCCAAAAATTACCACGATCCAACGGTCGGATTAAAAATTATAACCCCCGCAAACTATCTCAAAAATCCTAATTTTTAATACCTCCATTCCGACAAAAATACTGACAAAAACCTCAACATTAACTCCTTCATTTTTAACCACAAAAATATATCCCTCATTTATATCCACATAAAATAAATATTTCCTTATCATATGAATCAATAATTAATTATTCACAAATAATATTACAGAATCACATTTATGACAACCAGGCCGTTCCCAGGAAAGAGGGGGCTTTCCAATAAGGATTTCTCCTTACTGGCGCGCAATTAGATGACCAAACCTCTCCTTAGACAGAACTTTCTAGACATTGCCAATAATGTTATCTAATAATATTATTCAAATAATATGAATTATTGATCTGATAAATGAAAATACTGTACAGCAACAATTATTGAAACAACAATAATATAAAATATCAACGCAGCAATTATTGAATCAATAAAATAAAATATTGAATAATAACTACTGTAACAATTATTGAGTAGTGCCTTCTTACGTAAGAATCAATAATTGGTGCAATACCGTGTGCTACTGTATTTTAACCACCGGGTATTCCAACAGTATTAACGGTAACAACAACTTATACTTGTCGTTTTCTTCATCCAATCGCTTTCCGTTATGGGGCCCACACAAGGCTGCGTCGTCGTACGAATATTCCCCGACAGCAAGAATATTCCACGACCAACCGAATATTCACCGACCAAAAATAAATATTTTATAACCACTTGCTTATTTTGCAAAATTTGCACATTTCACCCATAACCAAAGTATTATATCAAATTAACCCCTTATTATTCACAATAATATTTAGAGAAAATTTGATTTTATTCATTAATAAGTTGGGGTCTTACAAATAACTTTTTCAAAAAATAACGACAAGACTTTTACGATTGAACTGTTGAAATACCCGGTGATAAAAGTACAATAATATGCGTTGTTGCACAGTAGCACACGGTATTGCACAGTATCTCTGATTATTAATGCTTACGTAAGAAGTCACTCAGTTTCATTCAATAATTGCCACAATAGTTGCTGGATAGTATCTCATATTATTAATTTAATTATTGTCACAGTATCATCTGCAAAATATTTTATATTATTAAATTAATAATTGACACAACATAATTATTCATATTTTTATTTACATTATTGACAATGTCTAAAAAGTTCTGTCAAGGAAAGTGGTTACGTAAGAAGTCACTCAGTTTCATTCAATAATTGCCATAATAGTTGCTGCATAATATCTCATATTATTTATTCAATTATTGTCACAGTATCATCTGCATAATATTTTATATTATTAAATTAATAATTGACACAACATAATTATTCATATTTTTATTTACATTATTGACAATGTCTAGAAAGTTCTGTCAAGAAAAGTGGTTAGGTTATTTAATTGCACGTCAATAAGGAAAAATTCTTATCGAAAAGAGCTCTTTCTTGGAAACGATCTGGTTGTCAATATTATGAGTTATAATATTAATGATGAATAATTATTGAAAGATTGTGTTGATTAAATATAAGAATAATAATTGATGAGTGGAAGATATTTGTTCAATTATCTTTTTAAATTGGTATTTGTTCTATTTGATTTTGGAAGATGCGAATTGATTTACGGAGGGGTGGCCCCCCGATTACCTTTTAATTGGTGTTTGTTCATTTAGTTTTTTTTAGGATACATAATTCTTTCGTATGGCCCTCAATTACCTTCAAATGAGGTTATCTGTTTTTATTTTGATTTGACAGGTTATGAAATTATTTATCAAAGAATGAACCTTATTGGCCAAACTTTCCAATGGTACAATTGCTATTTAGTAACTTGTGAATTAGGATGCCCCTTTGGAAAATGTCTCCAAATTGGTAAACTGATAGTCTTTCCTCATTGGCCAAACTTTCAAAAGGGAATATTGATAAGTTGAAACCTGTGAACTTTGTCTGAAATTTTTTACTGTACGTCCGTGATTATTTTAAATAGTGTCCTGCCATTCTCTTATAAATAGGTTGCTTAGTTAAGAAATGAAAATCACACCAGAATCAGGAATTCTTCTTCTATAATATTGTACGCATTTCTTTCTAGTATAAGGATACTTTGAGTGTAGCAAATAGTGCAAGATTTCCTCAAGATAATCTCTGCTATACCAGCCAGATTTAGTTTCCTATGAAGGTAAATGATATTATTTTCTTTCTATATCACCCCCAAATTCGGGTTCCTTTATCCTCAAACTTGGTGCTTCACGATACATTCTCTTCATGCATATTCTATAACTATTGCGGAATATTCATACATACATTGTTCATTTTCAAATAATTTTATATTATTTTCCAAGGTCTACAACCTTAATTCATTATACACCTTAATAATTCAAAAGGTTTACATAATCATTTTTCATGAGGTAACTGAAATAGTTAAACGTTTATATAGAATTGTTCTCCAACTTTATCTTTGACTTTATCCTTCTTCGAACGCTCGGACTTTAACTGAAATGTTATCATGATATAGCAAGGGTGAGCAACTACTTTGCTCAGCAAGTTTAGATACAATAAAGATATATCACGATTGAAGAATAAAAATATAGCTTTTTGAATTTTCAACAATATATAATGATTATGAAAGAGCATGAATCAAATTTCAATACATGAATGATTGAATTAAAAACGCTGAGTGGCCAACAATAACCATGAATAAATAGTTTGGTAATGAAGGTGATCAGCCTTTCATACCCGCTAAACATATGGAACTTGCACTAATTAAGTGCGAATAACAATAATCATAGATGTAGAATAAATGCCAATAATTATACCACTAGCATGCTTAAAACATAATAACTCGAGTTTGAGTTAGGAAACTTGCTTCGTTTGATGACTACTGCTACACAATTTAATATAAGCTCTTACGAAAAAACCTATCATTTATAAGATTGATTTTTCAATCAGCATATCATGTCATACCTCATAATACTATTTTTATATAAAAAAATTATCTAACATTTAGTCACAAAATCAAACATTAGATAATTCCTTAAAAATATTATCGTCCTTTGATAACATTTATGTCATTTAATCATCATTTTAAAACTTCCATATAATATTATTAATCACTTAATAATATCTTAATCGCTTACAAATATTATTAACCTTTTAATAATATTTTAATCACTTACTAACATCTTAATTATTTGCAAGTATTATTAATCCTTTAATAATATTTTAACCACTTACTAATATTATTAATTATTTAATAATATTCAAATTATTTCCTAATATTATTAATCATTATCTAATATTATTAATTATTTATTAATATTATTTATCATTATATAATATTATGAATCATATAATAGTATTTTAATCATCTATATAATAAAACAGAACCCATTTTGAATCTTTCATTTGACAAAGTACAAGGACGGTTCAGATTTCATTTTAATTCTTCCAACTTAATCTAAAGGCTTACATTTCATCTCACATTAAAAATTCCACCCAAATCAAATAACAATAATGATTACAATAATTATAATAATAGTAATATTAAAAATAAAAATAATAATAACAATAATAATAATTATAATTATAATAATAATAGTAATAATAATAATAATAATAATAATAATAATAATAATAATAATAATAATAATAATAATAATAATAATAATAATAATAATAATAATAATAATAATATTTATAATAATAATAATAATAATAATAATAATAATAATAATAATAATAATGATATTAATAGTAATAATTATAATAATAATAATTTATTACAATAATTATAATAGTAATAATAATTATAATTGTTGGAAACTGCATATTTAAATTTGATTGTGGAATATATACATAAGCATGTCTTTCCAAAATCTATAAAGTCATTTTTAGATAATATGTGCAAGGACTTGGATTAAAGATCAAAGTTGTTAAGTTGACCTGAGCTTAAGGTTTATCATTCTGTAAAATCTATTGTAATAGAAAGATCGGTATTGTTAGGATGATCTTATGAGTTGTAATAGATAGGCAGTACAAAATCGTGAAGTTTGCAGAAGCTGGAATCGCAGTGTGCTGAACAAGCTTATCAGAATCGTGAAGTAGTTTAACGAATGCATGTCAAGCTAAGTCGAAATCGTAGGCACTGACCTAAATCGTGGAGTTCTCAAAACATTGAGATCGTAGTCTGCCAATCGCTGTCAAAGCTAAGGCAGAATCATATAGTGCAAGCTCTTATCATTAGACTACGATCGTAGTGCTCAATCGTAAGAATCAAAAATGATGAACATGTTTGACATCATCATCTGACATTTGAACGTTGATATGATTGAGAAACCCAATGCTCTCACCAAACAACCTTTGTTGAATCGAAGAATCAGAAAGTAAGAAGAAATGTATCTACCAACTAGTTTACTGAAAGTGATGTCTCAGAGGTGTTAGGTGAGAAAGCAGACTTATGTCAGGCAAGTCAAAAAGAAGCCCTCACATCATCAGGTTGTCAACATCAAAGAACTCAGAATGCCTGAAGCATTAAATACCCCTGATGCCTCTCAACGGGAAGATTTCAAAGGCTTCTATATAAGGTCATCAGATTGAAGATGTCAGATAAGCAAGAATTAAGAACGAAAAAGAACACATAACATCAGACAAATCTTCACTCCACGATTTAGCTATATCTTGCTTTGCTACTAAGTTTATCAGTACCTAAGCTTAAGGCAATTTAGTAGTACAACTACAAAAACTACACCCATTGTAGAGCTGTCAAACCTGCTAGGTTTGAAGAGTAATTAGTGTACTATCTTTCCAAGTCTGCTGGGCTTGAAGAGTTCTTTGTGAACTAGCCTTCCAAGATTGCTGGTCTTGAAGGAATCTCAGTGATTCAAAGATTTTACCAACATCCTTAGTGGATTTTCTACTCGTGAAGTAGAAGAGTGGACTAGGAGTCTTGAGTGCTCTGAACCACTTAACAATACTGTGTTATTTACATTCAATCACTTTAACTGTTTTATCTGCTATAACTGCTGCTTGATTTATAACCTTGTCCTTAGCTTAAGGGGGATAACTTAATCATATTTTCCGTTGTGCTAAGTTAATATTTTTAATTAACAAAATTGTTAAGTTATTATTTGCAAAAGAAAATCCAAAATATCTATTCAACCCCCCCTTCTAGATAACTTGTGTGCCTCTGGGAACTAACAATTGGTATCAGAGCAGGTTCTCTTATCTCAAAGCTTAAAAAGCTCGAATAGATCATAACACATATCATGAGCGAATCCAAGCTTGATGGAGGCAGCAAACCACCAATATGCAACAAAGACAAATTTGCCAGCTGGAAGGTTCGAATACAAGCTTTCATGGACTCAATATATGATGATCTATTTAAGACAGTACTGAATGGGCCCTACATTCCAACAAAGCTTGCACCAACCCCTGATTATCCAAATAAGACGCAGATCAAGATAAAGTCTGAATGAATTGACAATGAAGGAAGGGCAGTCCAACTAGACAAAAAGGCCAAAAACATTCTGTTATAATCCTTAGAAGATGACCTATTTGAAAATGTGGTCAACTGCAAAATAGCAAAGGAAGTTTGGGAAGCACTACTCGTCATGCATGAAGGAACTGAAGAAGTAAGAGAGAACAAGCAGTCTCTACTCACTCAACAGTACGAGATGTTCACTTATATACCAGGAGAAAACATTACCTCAATTTATGAAAGATTTAATGTTTTGCTCAACTCTCTCCGATCCTTTAGAAAGATCTATCCTAACAAAGATCTCATCATCAAATTTATAAGGTTCATACCAAGCAAGTGGGATGCAAAGACAACAGCCATTAGAGAATCAAAGAATCTTCATCAAATGACTATGCAACAACTGTATGGGAATCTTCTAACCTATGAACTGGAGCTGACTTAATGTGTAGAAACGTTGTCAAAAGGAAAGAAGAAGGAAAAATGAGTGGCTCTTAAAGCAATATGAGCCATATCCAAAGCTCAAATTAATGATGAATCTGACACTGAAGCAGAAATTGATGAAGGTGTTGTTATGCTGGTCAGAAAGCTGAAAAGATTCATGTGAAAAGGCAGAAGCAGCAGACCAAGGAGATTTAACAACAACAATAATAGGAGAAAACTAAAGATCTGTGCTACAACTACAAAAAGCCAGGTCACTACATTGTAGACTGCAACAAACCTCTTAGAGAAAAACTAAAGAGGAAGTCAAACCCGAGGAAAAAATTCAAAGGAAATAATAAACCTCAGAAGAAAGATAAAGGTATGGTAGCTGGAGGATCATGGAGTGACTTAGAAGATGATACTAATTCTGAGTCAGGTGAAGACAGCGAACCCCAAGTGGCTAACCTATGCTTAATGGCCAAGGAGTCAAAAGACAAGAAAAGTAGTGATATTAGTATTGATGAGGTATTTGATTTCAACTCTCCTGACGTAAATATTGATGATTTAAGAACTGCATTACATGACATAACATCTTATCTACATCAATATATGAAATGGTTCAAGAAGAGAAATAAAAAGTTCAAGTTAAACTGGAAACAATTATGCTAAGTACTTATTCGCTCTCTAAACTTGAAGCTGAGAATAAGACTTTGAGACAGATGAATGAGCTAAGTGCACAAAGAGAGTTGGACCTAACTTCTAAAGTTGAGGAGTTAGAGAAGACGATCCAAACGTGGAACAAGTCTTCTTCATCTATGGACTCCCTGATCTCTAGTAAGAGGAATTCTTCTGATCGATCAGGTCTAGGTTTTGAGGACTCTCCCTCAAAATCAAATGTGGAAAAACCCTTGGAAACTAACATTAGCAATGCTTCTAATCTCAATAAAAGTATTATTTTTGTGAAATCCACACAAAGTACCGAGCTAGTGAATTCTTTCTTTTCAGATCCAAGTAGTGTCCCTAGACATAAAAAGATCTCATGCTGGTCTAGGTTTCAGAAAAATCAAGAGTAAATCAACTGCTACTCTCTAACCTCGAAGGATCGTGGGGTCAAATAAAACCAACTCCACGAACCAACCAGGAAAGGATCGTAGACTTGAGATGTACTCTACGAAATCTCTAAATCATAAGGTTTCCTATCACCCACATACTTCCATGATAAGAAAGAATCCATACACACAAAGAAACATGCATCATACTAGATGTTGTAGACACTCAAAATTTTATTTTCTTATTACTAACTATGTAGGAGGGCAAAAGCATCTTTTTCGCACTCTAGAAATAATCGTGGAAGACCATAACATCAAATCTAACCCCAGAGATAACCCCAAGACAGTCAATCCCAAACCCAGAGATAACCCCAAGAGATCCAGTTTCTAATCTCGACGGTAACCCCGAGAGATACAGTTCCAACCACAGAAATAACCTCGGGAGATGCAGTTCCAACTATGAAGATAACCCCGGGAGGTCAATCCAACCTCAGAGATAATCCTGAGGATAGTCAGAGTCAACAACAGGCCAATCTCGGAGACAACCCTAAGAAAAGACTACTACAATTGCTCCAAAATTTGAGATAATCCTCGGAGGGGTAAAATGGTTATTTTGTAAACTCAGCCTCAACTCAAATCAAATTAACTCATTTCAATGCAAATTGCGTCAAAAGATGTCCCACAAGAACCATAGCTTAACTTTGGAGCACAAACTACGCAAAATAGCCCAACGGACTGCCTACGGAGACCCAAAGTGCCATATTGGTCATGGACCATCTTCCCAGATTTGAAAAAGGACAAGCCCTATGTCATTGCATAGCTCTCGAAAAGAACTTTTCGGAATGGTATGTCATACTTCCATCGGACTCCCGGATTGAAAGTTATAAAGGTCCAAGCGGACAGCGGCACTTTTGGTCTATAAATAGACCCCCCCATCAACCATAAAATGTAAGAAAAAAAGAAAGGAAGAAAAGAGAGAAAACTCTTTCCTTTTCAGCTTGTAACCTCTTCTAGAGTGCTCCAAACTGAGTGATTCTTTTTTCTAAACACTTGTAAGCTCGTGTTCTGTAAAATACTAAAGTTTAACAGGTGGAAACCAAGTTTTCAGGCGTCAAAAGCTATCTGAAGTCTTTTTGATAGCCCACTGCAAGATTTTTTGGATTTTTAAGTTTTCTACTACTTATATATATTTATATCTACTAACGTTAAGAGTCGTGTCGAGTGGGTATGCTTAGATCGTCAATTCGTGACTTTTTATTACTTATATATATATATATATATATATATATATATATATATATATATATTTACATTTCAAAGTCCTTCCTGGAGCTTACTTCGTGACAGTTGATCATCTATACACACACACACACACACATATATATATATATATATATATATATATATATATATATATATATATATATATATATATATATTTACATTTCAAAGTCCTTCCTGGAGCTTACTTCGTGACAGTTGATCATCTATACACACACACATATATATATATATATATATATATATATATATATATATATATCTGCTTTTATATAAATATCTGCTTTAACTGCTTTCATAATATAAATTTTTAATCTTACAGCCTGCGGGCTAGATTTGTCTAGATCTGGCTACTTCTAACTTTGACTGGTTCAAAAGTGACTAAACTGGAACAGTTGAAGCTAGAATGGTTTAGATTTATTCAAATCTAGTTCTTTTTCTAGCTTTTGTATATATTGCTCTTTCATGTGAGCCTAGGAATCATGTGATCACAGATTTAGCCTCTAAATCTAGATTCGGTTCCCAAGATGGACATTTCTCAGTTGCAGCTAGCTTTTAAATTATCTACAGTGTCTAGATATCGTTTGATGGCTCTCATGCCTACAAGGAGTTCGAAACTACTATGTATTTTATTTTCTCGAAGATGCCTCGCATCTCAAAAATAAAAGCAATAACGCTGAACACATAATAAAATGGAAGTATCAAAGGCCTCAATTACTATTGAGTATAAGGGTTTGAAAACCTGTTTTCCAAAACATCACTGCTATATCGTTAAAATTGAACTTTTATATACAAAAGTCAAACCCTTTGTATGTAGGTGTAAATGAGGCATAACACTACTTCCAGAGAATTGCACATAGGCCCAACTCATACATATACATACATAGATAAAAGTTAAATGAATTAACTAATGCTTTATTTACTGCACTTTAGTGCTTCACACAATATCTGCCTGTGATATTAGTTCTTCACACATGTCATCATTTTCATATGGTAAGAAGCGATGTATATGAATGTATGTTATGTGATTCCTCCACTAGGAGGCAAACAAATTGGTGTTTGATTACTGGACTCAAGGGAGACTAATCCCGCGAGGCTTAGGAAACCACCCAGATTCGCTCCAGTTGAAAGATCGGATTAACTTTCCATCCAGTAAATTGCGATGATTTGGGACCTTCATGCGAAAAAGCCGCGAAAGTTCCTATTTGGACTTAAAAAGTGTGTAATCCAGTTATTTCTGTACAATTTTACGTGTTTATATTTGTTTTGTTTGTAGGTTGCATTACATGTTAGCTTAGAATTGTTGGTGGCTTTATGGTGGAAATCATCTTGGAAGAGCAAAGAATGCAGCAACTGCAGTACGATACCACGTCGGGGCGAGAAAATATCAAAGGAAGTACCCTTCTGGGGTGAGGGTACACGTGGCAGTCAGCATCGTAGCACCCCGCCGAGGCGGCTCTCTAAAGGCAAATACCACTTCTAGGGTGGGGGTGCGCGGACAGAATGGAAGAGTTGGGATGTGATTCTAACTCTACAGATTCGTGGGCTGAAGGACTTTGGCTCCGATTGGGAATGGATTGTGGTCGTCTTTATCAGTTATTACAAGACTTAGTAGAAGAAATAGAAAAAAATGAATCAATCACTCATCAAACACAATTTTTGGGAGCCCTAATTTACTGAAGATCATTGGAGGAGTGGATCAGAAAATCAAGATCACGAGAATTTCAGAACTGAGTTAGGATAATGGTGGTCTTATACTATTCTATCTCTTTTATTCAGTTTCTGTAAATTTGGATGATGAATTCTTTTATCTATTCAGTTTTTAATTCATTAATTATGAACTAAATTTCTTATTAAGCTTGCAATGGATCTTTAATGTGGAACGATGATTATCATACTTTGAATTCAGTTTAATAAAGCTATCTTTTCAGTTCATCTATTGTGATCTGTGCTTAATTTATGAATTGCTTGATCACCAATTCTTTGTGGATTTGTATGGACTAGAGAGATGAGATATGAATCTAGACTTATTCACAATAACATGTGTTCATGATTTCTGCATTTTAATGGAACTCTTGATGTATGTTTAGGATAGAGATATACCTAACATCGCATGTAATCGTGTAAGAACTTGGAATTTAAACCTTCTTTGATTGCAATTCACATAGAGATATAGTGAATTAGTTAATTAGGGTGTTTGGCTTAATTCTATCAATTGTGGATTTAAGTTAATATGGTGTTAGTGCATCGAGAGATGGCTAATTCTACTTTTGTGTTCTTGATTAATGAGCTGAGATAGTTAATTAAATTGAAAAGAAGTGTGATAATCTGAGTGAGAATTAAAGTAAAATTGTAGGCTTAATTCTCCATTATCTGATTAAAATTTGCGGTAATTAGTTGTGTTGATTGATTTTAATTTTTACTTTATTAGATTTTATTAATTAGATTAGTTTAATAAAATTGGAATAATATAAAGCTGGTAATTGTTAGATTAAAATTAATATTTGTCTCTGTGGGAACAATACTTGACTTATCATTATATTACTTGTTGATCACATATACTTGCGTGCAGTGCATAATTAGAATTTACACCAACGAGTTTTTGGTGCCATTGCCGGGGACAATTTTTGATTTTATTACTTTCAATATCAGTTTAATTAGTTCAGTTTTAGTTAAAAAAGTTTTCTTTTTCTTTTTGTTATTTCTTGTTTCAGGTTCTTTTACTTAGTGTATGTAAACTCGGTCAAAGAAACTAGATTTGCTTCCTTACGAGGACGACGTCGAACAAAGGTTTCAGAGACTTAGTAAGTGCATTAAGAATAAAAGAGAGATCTTTGATAAGTAAGAAAGTATTGCTGCAGAGGATCATAAAGCACTGAGGGTGTAACGATCCGAAATTTTAAATTGTAATATTAAATATTTATTAATATATAAATATTTATTTGATGCGCTTATTGTTGAAATTGATGAGAGAAATATTTTATTGATGTAATGGTTGCTAGTAAATATTTACTAATCTAAATTCATTAGATAATATTCTAAATTAAATTAATTTATAATTTAGAGAGAGTTATAATATAACATGAGATGTTATATTATTGTTTTAATTTAATAATTTAAGGTGGTATATTAAGTTATTAAATAAAATTATAATGAGATTATAATTTTGTGATATTTGGTCAAGTGGGAAATTTATTTAGTATGTGGTAATTAGTTTACTTAATTAAGATTGGATATAGAAATCCAAGTAAACAGTGCAGGACAATAAACTATATTATAAATAACTTATGAAAATAAATTAAAGGAGTTTTAAATTTGGTTTTACCAAACAAAGCCTTAGAGCTTTTGAAATTTTAATTTTAATCTTGTTTTGCTAAACAAGGCTTAAAGAATGATTAAGTCATTATTTTAATAAGTTTTACCAAACAAGGCCTTATGGCTTTTATGTTTAAAATAATAATAATAAAAAAAAAACTGATAAGTATTTAGTAGCCTTATTATATTATACGTCAGTTTTATTTTTATGTTAGCGTCAGTTTTAGTTTACGTGAAAAAGGGTTTGGCCTAAGCCTAAGAAGAAGAGAGAGTTACAAAGAAGTTTGAGAGAGACATATTCTCTGAGAAATTGAAAAAGGGGTTATTATGAGAATCAAAGAAGGGAGAGGAAGGATAATCAAGTCATTCTCATCATCTAATTAAGCTTAAGGAGAAATTAAAAGGTAATGTTATAGCCCTAGCTTTTAGTTATGTTTTATCAAAGTTTTTTTTTCTCTTTAATTGGTTATGGTGCATGATTTGAGTAAAGAATTGGTTTATAAAGATTATTGAGTGTGTATAATCTGTTAACCATCATATATGATTGATACTTGTTTGTCAAATTTATGAGAATTGGAATTGTTGGAAGAAATTATAAAATATTGTTTATATTTATATGTTATGGCTTAGAAAGTACGAAATTTCATGATCAATAATTGCTATAATCTGCAATTTGATAATAAATGTTGTTAGTATGTTGAAAAACGAAAACAACCCAAGTTGAATGAGTTAAAACGGATGTAAAACGAATTCACTGTGAAGAATTTCGCTATGAATGTCAAAAGAAGAAGAAAGAAGAGAAATAGTGAAATTAAAGGTTGTAATCTTTGATGTTTACGTTGTTTATATGGTTAGAAACATGTTAGAAACATTAGATTATGTTTATGTAAACCTATTTACTCATTGGGTAGTTTGGTATGGTTGTTAGAAAGGAGTTTGGAGGACTAATTTGGCTTTTCGTAGTGTTCTAGAGCTAAAATCGCATAATCGCAGCAGTGACCCCCGCCCCGGCGGGCCCTCCTAGTGCAAAAACCCCCGCCCCAGCGGGGGGGGGGGGGGTGTTCTGTCAAGCCAAAATTTTGAAAAAAAAACTGACCGGACATAGTTTACTAAAATGAGTATAACTTTTTCATACGAACTCTGATTGATGCGATTCAAGATGATTCGGAACGAGGACGAATAGGCGTACAACTTATATTCTTTAAGGTTTTCAATTTGAAATCTTTATGAAGGGTCAAAATGGTCATCGTTAGGACTGTTGTGTTTTCAAAGGCAATCGGAGGGCGTCAGACATGCACGTATGCTAGTGTAGTGCTCTTGACGATAAAAGAAGTTATTCTAAGTTATAAAACATGAATGTTAGTAAATATAATGATGCTTAACATTAATATAATGATGTATTAGATAATTTATAGAAGCATAGTAAGCATACACAAAAGATGCAATCGGGCGTGTGACGAATAAACGTCGAAACGCCGTGATAATTGTTAATGAACGTAAAAAGTGTTTTAGTCAAATGAAATGGATATTATAAAGTATGAAATGGGTTTAATATAAAACCAATAATGATTCCTAGCAAAATTTGAACACTTTAATGAATTTCGAATATTACATAAGTCGAAAAGTTAACACAATCTAATTGAACATTGTGTGTTAATTAATAGGAAAGATTATGCGATGTGGAGTAGAGTTTACATTACAATTACTATGTGTTGTTATGTGACTAATAGTTGATGTGTGTGATTATATAATTGTGTAGGGCATGTGAAGTGCAGATAACTGTAAGCTGTTAAACTGTTATTGGTAAACAACGATAAAGGCAAGTCTTTCGGTTCCTATTTGTTACGTGAACTTGATGAACTGTTTTAAATTGTATGATATGTTATAAATGTTGAAATCATAAAATGTTTAAGTCAATATATGACTGCATTGTTTTGGCTAAGTAATGATGGTTGAGTAAGGAACTCAATCTTTATATTTGTTATATGAATTAAAAGCATGTATGCCATGTTACCTTAATGAGATGTATATCGAGCATGTTATTATGTGTTATGTGATGCATAAAAACTGTTAGACTTTGCTGGGCTGTCGAGCTCACTCTTGCAAATAACCACTTTTGCAGGTCAAGATTTTAAGATAAAGATATGTGCTAAGTGAGTTATAGAGATCTATATTCACGAAGATTACTTATGTTTTATGAGAAATGTATTTCATATTTTGAACGTAACATGTTGAATTATAAGTTGAGTTATCCAATGTATATGGATATTTAGTTATGATGTAAGACTTTGTATAGTCATTTTGTTGTAACGATTCATGATATAAGATTGAATCAAAGAGATGTAATGTAAAGGTTGCGATTCAGGGCAAGAAAGAAGGAAATGTATAAACGTTCTAAATATTCCGCAATTTTAGTGTTTTTAATATCGAATAATGATGTAAAATTTGAGTTTTAATGTGTGGTTAACGACCGAAGTTGAGATTTAAACTGTATGAATTTTGGGGTCGTTACAGTTGGTATCAAAGCTGTAGGTTATAAACCTTAGGTAGGAGTACCTTAGGCTATAACCTTAGAGAAGGAAGGTGAATATAATGAAAGAATAAGCTCAAATAGAGTTTGAACAATAAGAAGTAATGTAAGAAACGTATAAAGAAGGGATAAAACTTGCGTGAAATGATTCAAAGAAGAATCTCGCAGAGGTATAAGGAATATGAATGTGGGGTTACCCAACTCCAATAATAAGGATGTAAGGTGATAACAAATAGACAATGTCTATAAAAAGAGAATGGTAAGGAAGTTAAGAATAGAGAGTTATAGTTAAGTATGGTACAATTGTACTCTTTAGTAGTTGGTGTATGGTATCTGGGCTAAACGATTCCTTCATAGAGCGGAGGTATATACGAACTAGTAACTCGGAACCTAGTTTGTTGGTTGTTTGTGGGAAACCACTCAGCGTACCATATTGAAACTGTTAGAGACTCAATGTGTACCAAGTATAGAAATGGACACGTATGATGAGAGTGTAGAACTCGAATGAAATTTTGAGCGATGTAAATGATGTTAGAAATTCTTAAAGAATTTTTTTTTCTTTTATATAAACAAGAAGATTCAAAGAAGAATCTAAGAGATATAAAGATAAGAAATGAGAGTTTCCTAACTCCAAAAGCCAATATAACGAGTAATGTAGTAAATGATGAAAAAGAGAAAGAAAGAGGATCGTAAAACAAAACAATCACGAGTTAAGAAAAGAATTTTAAGGGAGATGGTTATAGAATAAGATCACGACGTGGTCTAGATCTGTTTAAGTTATAAAAGAAAGATGGTCTATAATGTTTGAATAATTATAGCTTAATGCTATGAAGATGGAGTACTATGAAATAGTACGAGATAACTCATGAGGAGTTATAGATGATGTGATACGAGGAATTCGTATCGAGCAAAGAGCAAGTTATAAGCAAAATAGAGTTAGGTGGGATTTCAATTGAGGACTCATGTGATGGCTGAGTTGTACAAACCTTTGTATGGGCGAGGGTTTTGTGCTTGCACTCAGTTTATCACATTGATAATCATTGGAATGTTTGTGTCGCGCTATTTGCTATATGCCTGTTGAGAAGGTGATTCTTTTCTCATGTGTATAACAGATAGGTAGAGTATAGTTAGAGAATATTATAAGGTTAAGTGCGAGTTCTTAAAACTCATACTTATGGTAGGTTCGTGACTCATAATTATATGGTATGTTTTTGAACCCCTCAGCGAATGGACGCCTATGGTCTGACTAGGATAAGTTCTTAAACTCATATGATTGTGGCAAGTTCCTGAACTCATAACGTGTGGTAAGTTTGATGAACTGGGTGTAATTAAGTGTGAATGGAGTATTGAGGATGAAAGGAATAGATAGACCTATTAAGCAATGGATCATTATAGAAAGTGGAGTTGATGGTGGAAGCATAAGTATTCTAAATCTACTAGCTATGCTAGACTTTCAAAATTTATTGACTTCGTGCTGATGTTTACACTTCTATTTTTTTGAAAAACATTGGATCAAATGATAGAACCAACGAGTTTTAACAACAATACTGTTATTCGTATGTCTATGCTAATTGCTTCGGCTAGACAAAAATGATTTGAAATATATCAAAATGTATTTTATATCATTAATGCATCATGTAACCTGGTGCAAAGATGAAAAAAAAACGATGGAGTCATCAATGCAGTATTACCTAGTGTTGGATGTGATCTAAGGATCGTCAGCCCACTATGGTATGATGTAGTATGATAAAATCAACAAATGACGGAATTCTCAACGGACTGTAAATACAGTGCGGTATCATGACGTTATAAAAAGATTTTTGAGATTTCTTTAAGATATGAGAATACATATGTATGTATGTATATGTATATTTCGATTGATGTTCGAATTATTGTAGAGGTCTATGCTATTTGATTCAGCTAGACAAATATTGAAAGATGTTCATGAAATGCATGCGTTTCTTGAGAAGTTATGCCAAACCAAATTGTTTTGGTGCAGATTCAGATGTTGAAAAGCTGAGATGAACAACCCTTTTATAGGGGATTACGCGGAGGCGTTGAGATGTTTGTGCACAATACATTGTACGAATGGCTGATCACCCTAAGTACGAGGAGTCCCTATAGTCTTATGACTGTTAAAGTTTAAGTTGAAAGATTACTTATAACTATGGACATACGCATAGTGTTTAAATGTTTGTGCACAATACATCGTACGGAGGGCTTAACACCCTAAGTACGGGGGTCCTTATAGTCTTATGACTGTTAAAGTTGAAGTTAAAAGATTACTTGCAACTGTGGACATAGTTCGTGGTCTTATGACCCTCAACATGATTTGGAATCTTTTAAATTCATGTTATTCATATCGCTTCCCAATTATTGAGCAATTGTGGAAGATTCTTGATATTCTAAAAGGTGAATGCGGTAAGGATGATATTCCTTAGAAAGAAGTGAGTCGTAGAATGCGACACTAAATGATGAATATGTTGAATAAGTGAGAAAAGAGATTTTGAAGTGAGAACGATATGAGTTATCAAAGAATAATGTGAAACTTTTAATATAAAAGTTAATAGTTGTAGAATGATAATTGTGGAAAGGAAGTAGTTATAGAAACCAATGAATGAATGAAGTAGTGACGTAAAATCTATTTTGATAGATTGAATATTCAATTATAAAATTTCGAGGACGAAATTCTTAGAAGAATGAGTGAATGTAATATCCCGAGTGTTCATGATAACGATCCTTCAAAAAAAAAGAGAGGAAATGAACGGGTTAAAGAATATGTAATACTCAAATATAATTGAGTCTGAGTAAATGTTATGAAATAAAACTTACAAGAATTTATTTTGAAGAATGGTGGGAGTAGGAAATATAAAACCTATATTAAGGTAATGTGTTGAAGTTATTCAACGAAGAGATTTGGTGAAAACCTGAGGAGGGTAGAGTTTCAGTGATTCCGAGGACGGAATCCTTATAAGGTGGGAAGAATGTAACAATAGGGTTTCAGTGATTCTGAGGACGGAATCCTTATAAGGTGGGAAGAATGTAACAATCCAAAATTTTATTTATAATTTTAAATATTTATTGAATTAAATAAATATTTTTAATTGACGTGTTTGTTGTTTAGTAGATATTTATTGGATTATTTATTAGTAAGTAAATAATCCATGAGTTATAGAAATTAACTTAATTAAGATAAAAGAGTGAAGAATGTGACGATTTGATTATTTGAGTTGTGATTCTGGGGACAGAATTCTTGTAAGGAGGGAAGGATGTAACGATCCGAAATTTCAAATTGTAATATTAAATATTTATTAATATATAAATATTTATTTGATGCGCTTATTGTTGAAATTGATGAGAGAAATATTTTATTGATGTAATGGTTGCTAGTAAATATTTACTAATCTAAATTCATTAGATAATATTCTAAATTAAATTAATTTATAATTTACAGAGAGTTATAATATAACATGAGATGTTATATTATTGTTTTAATTTAATAATTTAAGGTGGTATATTAAGTTATTAAATAAAATTATAATGAGATTATAATTTTGTGATATTTGGTCAAGTGGGAAATTTATTTAGTATGTGGTAATTAGTTTATTTAATTAAGATTGGATATGGAAATCCAAGTAAACAGTGCAGGACAATAAACTATATTATAAATAACTTATGAAAATAAATTAAAGGAGTTTTAAATTTGGTTTTACCAAACAAAGCCTTAGAGCTTTTGAAATTTTAATTTTAATCTTGTTTTGCTAAACAAGACTTAAAGAATGATTAAGTCATTATTTTAATAGGTTTTACCAAACAAGGCCTTATGGCTTTTATGTTTAAAATAATAATAATAAAAAAAAATTGATAAGTATTTAGTAGCCTTATTATATTATACATCAGTTTTATTTTTATGTTAGTGTCAGTTTTAGTTTACGTGAAAAAGGATTTGGCCTAAGCCTTAGAAGAAGAGAGAGTTACAAAGAAGTTTGAGAGAGACATATTCTCTGAGAAATTAAAAAAGGGGTTATTATGAGAATCAAAGAAGGGAGAGGAAGGATAATTAAGTCATTCTCATCATCTAATTAAGCTTAAGGATAAATTAAAAGGTAATATTATAGCCCTAGCTTTTAGTTATGTTTTATCAAAGTTTTTTTTTCCTCTTTAATTGGTTATGGTGCATGATTTGAGTAAAGAATTGGTTTATAAAGATTATTGAATGTGTATAATCTGTTAACCATCATATATGATTGATACTTGTTTGTCAAATTCATGAGAATTGGAATTGTTGGAAGAAATTATAAAACATTGTTTATATTTATATGTTACGGCTTAGAAAGTACAAAATTTCATGATCAATAATTGCTATAATCTGCAATTTGATAATAGATGTTGTTAGTATGTTGAAAAACGAAAACAACCCAAGTTGAATGAGTCAAAACGGATGTAAAACGAATTCATAGTGAAGAATTTCACTATGAATGTCAAAAGAAGAAGAAAGAAGAGAAATAGTGAAATTAAAGGTTGTAATCTTTGATGTTTACGTTGTTTATATGGTTAGAAACGTGTTAGAAACATTAGATTATGTTTATGTAAACCTATTTACTCATTGGGTAGTTTCATATGGTTGTTAGAAAGGAGTTTGGAGGCCTAATTTGGCTTTTCGTAGTGTTCTAGAGCTAAAATCGCATAATCGCAGCAATGACCCCCGCCCCGGCGGGCCCCCCTAGTGCAAAAACCCCCGCCCCAGCAGCGGGGGTGTTCTGTCAAGCCAAAATTTTGAAAAAAAACTGACCAGACGTAGTTTACTAAAATGAGTATAACGTTTTCATACGAACTCTGATTGATGCGATTCATGATGATTCGGAACGAGGACGAATAGGCCTACAACTTTTATTCTTTAAGGTTTTCAATTTGAAATCATTATGAAGGGTCATAATGGTCATCTTTAGGACTGTTGTGTTTTCGAAGGCAATCAGAGGGCGTCAGACATGCACGTATGCTAGTGTAGTGCTCTTGACGATAAAAGATGTTGTTCTAAGTTATAAAACATGAATGTTATTAAATATAATGATGCTTAAAATTAATATAATGATGTATTAGATAAGTTATAGAAGCATAGTAAGCATACACAAAAGATGCAATCGGGCGTGTGACGAATAAACGTCGAAACGCCGTGATAATTGTTAATGAACGTAAAAAGTATTTTAGTCAAATGAAATGGATATTATAAAGTATGAAATGGGTTTAATATAAAACCAATAATGATTCCTAGCAAAATTTGAACACTTTAATGAATTTCGAATATTACATAAGTCGAAAAGTTAACACAATCTAATTGAACATTGTGTGTTAATTAATAGGAAAGATTATGAGATGTGGAGTAGAGTTTACATTACAATTACTATGTGTTGTTATGTGACTAATAGTTGATGTGTATGATTATATAATTGTGTAGGGCACGTGAAGTGCAGATAACTGTAAGCTGTTAAACTGTTATTGGTAAACAACGATCAATGCAAGTCTTTCGGTTCCTATTTGTTACGTGGACTTGATGAACTGTTTTAAATTGTATGATATGTTATACATGTTGAAATCATAAAATGTTTAAGTCAATATACGACTGCATTGTTTTGGCTAAGTAATGATGATTGAGTAAGGAACTCAATCTTTATATTTGCTATATGAATTAAAAGCATGTATGCCATGTTACCTTAATGAGATGTATATCGAGCATGTTATTAAGTGTTACATGATGCATGAAAACTGTTAGACTTTGCTGGGCTATCGAGCTCACTCTTGCAAATAACCACTTTTGCAGGTCAAGATTTTAAGATAAAGATATGTGCTAAGTGAGTTATAGAGATCTATATTCACGAAGATTACTTATGTTTTATGAGAAATGTATTTCATATTTTGAACGTAACATGTTGAATTGTAAGTTGAGTTATCCAATGTATATGGATATTTAGTTATGATGTAAGACTTTGTATAGTCATTTTGTTGTAACGATTCATGATATAAGATTGAATCAAAGAGATGTAATGTAAAAGTTACGATTCAGGGCAAGAAAGAAGGAAATGTATAAACGTTCTAAATATTCCGCAATTTTAGTGTTTTTAATATCGAATAATGATGTAAAATTTGAGTTTTAATGTGTGGTTAACGACCGAAGTTGAGATTTGAACTGTATGAATTTTGGGGTCGTTACAGTTGGTATCAAAGCTGTAGGTTATAAACCTTAGGTAGGAGTACCTTAGGCTATAACCTTAGAGAAGGAAGGTGAATATAATGAAAGAATAAGCTCAAATAGAGTTTGAACAATAAGAAGTAATGTAAGAAACGTATAAAGAAGGGATAAAACTTGCGTGAAATGATTCAAAGAAGAATCTCGCAGAGGTATAAGGAATATGAATGTGGGGTTACCCAACTCCAATAATAAGGATGTAAGGTGATAACAAATAGACAATGTCTATAAAAAGAGAATGGTAAGGAAGTTAAGAATAGAGAGTTATAGTTAAGTATGGTACAGTTGTACTCTTTAGTAGTTGGTGTATGGTATCTGAGCTAAACGATTCCTTCATAGAGCGGAGGTATATACGAACTAGTAACTCGGAACCTAGTTTGTTAGTTGTTTGTGGGAAACCACTCAGCGTACCATATTGAAACTGTTAGAGACTCGATGTGTACCAAGTATAGAAATGGACACGTATGATGAGAGTGTAGAACTCAAATGAAATTTTGAGCGATGTAAATGATGTTAGAAATTCTTAAAGGAAATTTTTTTTCCTTTATATAAACAAGAAGATTCAAAGAAGAATCTAAGAGATATAAAGGTAAGAAATGGGAGTTTCCTAACTCCAAAAGCCAAGATAACGAGTAATGTAGTAAATGATGAAAAAGAGAAAGAAAGAGGATTGTAAAACAAAACGATCACGAGTTAAGAAAAGAATTTTAAGGGAGATGGTTATAGAATAAGATCACGACGTGGTCTAGATCTGTTTAAGTTATAAAAGAAAGATGGTCTATAATGTTTGAATAATTATAGCTTAATGCTATGAAGATGGAGTACTATGAAATAGTACGAGATAACTCATGAGGAGTTATAGATGATGTGATACGAGGAATTCGTATCGAGCAAAGAGCAAGTTATAAGCAAAATAGAGTTAGGTGGGATTTCAATTGAGGACTCATGTGATGGCTGAGTTGTACAAACCTTTGTATGGGTGAGGGTTTTGTGCTTGCACTCAGTTTATCACATTGATAATCATTAGAATGTTTGTGTCGCGCTATTTGCTATATGCCTGTTGAGAAGGTGATTCTTTTCTCATGTGTATAACAGATAGGTAGAGTATAGTTAGAGAATATTATAAGGTTAAGTGCGAGTTCTTAAAACTCATACTTATGATAGGTTCGTGACTCATAATTATATGGTATGTTTTTGAACCCCTCAGCGAATGGACGCCTATGGTCTGACTAGGATAAGTTCTTAAACTCATATGATTGTGGCAAGTTCCTGAACTCATAACGTGTGGTAAGTTTGATGAACTGGGTGTAATTAAGTGTGAATGGAGTATTGAGGATGATAGGAATAGATAGACCTATTAAGCAATGGATCATTATAGAAAGTGGAGTTGATGGTGGAAGCATAATTATTCTAAATCTACTAGCTATGCTAGACTTTCGAAATTTATTGACTTCGTGCTGATGTTTACACTTCTATTTTTTTGAAAAATATTGGATCAAATGATAGAACCAATGAGTTTTAACAACAATACTGTTATTCGTATGTCTATGCTAATTGCTTCGGCTAGACAAAAATGATTTGTAATATATCAAAATGTATTTTATATCATTAATGCATCATGTAACCTGGTGCAAAGATGAAAAAAAAATAATGGAGTCATCAATGCAGTATTACCTAGTGTTGGATGTGATCTAAAGATCGTCAGCCCACTATGGTATGATGTAGTATGATAAAATCAACAAATGACGGAATTCTCAACGGACTGTAAATACAGTGCGGTATCATGACGTTATAAAAAGATTTTTGAGATTTCTTTAAGATATGAGAATACATATGTATGTATGTATATGTATATTTCGATTGATGTTCGAATTGTTGTAGAGGTCTATGCTATTTGATTCAGCTAGACAAATATTGAAAGATGTTCATGAAATGCATGCGTTTCTTGAGAAGTTATGCCAAACCAAATTGTTTTGGTGCGAATTCAGATGTTGAAAAGCTGAGATGAACAACCCTTTTATAGGGGATTACGCGGAGGCGTTGAGATGTTTGTGCACAATACATTGTACGAAGGGCTGATCACCCTAAGTACGAGGAGTCCCTATAGTCTTATGACTGTTAAAGTTTAAGTTGAAAGATTACTTATAACTATGGACATACGCATAGCGTTTAAATGTTTGTGCACAATACATCGTACGAAGGGCTTAACACCCTAAGTACGGGGGTCCTTATAGTCTTATGACTGTTAAAGTTGAAGTTGAAAGATTACTTGCAACTGTGAACATAGTTCGTGGTCTTATGACCCTCAGCATGATTTGGAATCTTTTAAATTCATGTTATTCATATCGCTTCCCAATTATTGAGCAATTGTGGAAGATTCTTGATATTCTAAAAGGTGAATGTGGTAAGGATGATATTCCTTAGAAAGAAGTGAGTCGTAGAATGCGACACTAAATGATGAATATGTTGAATAAGTGAGAAAAGAGATTTTGAAGTGAGAACGATATGAGTTATCAAAGAATAATGTGAAACTTTTAATATAAAAGTTAATAGTTGTAGAATGATAATTGTGGAAAGGAAGTAGTTATAGAAACCAATGAATGAATGAAGTAGTGACGTAAAATCTATTTTGATAGATTGAATATTCAATTATAAAATTTCGAGGACGAAATTCTTAGAAGAATGAGTGAATGTAATATCCCGAGTGTTCATGATAACGATCCTTCAAAAAAAAAAGAAGAGGAAATGAACGGGTTAAAGAATATGTAATACTCAAATATAATTGAGTCTGAGTAAATGTTATGAAATAAAACTTACAAGAATTTATTTTGAAGAATGGTGGGAGTAGGAAATATAAAACCTATATTAAGGTAATGTGTTGAAGTTATTCAACGAAGAGATTTGGTGAAAACCTGAGGAGGGTAGGGTTTCAGTGATTCCGAGGACGGAATCCTTATAAGGTGGGAAGAATGTAACAATAGAGTTTCAGTGATTCCGAGGACGAAATCCTTATAAGGTGGGAAGAATGTAACAATCCAAAATTTTATTTATAATTTTAAATATTTATTGAATTAAATAAATATTTTTAATTGACGTGTTTGTTGTTTAGTAGATATTTATTGGATTATTTATTAGTAAGTAAATAATCCATGAGTTATAGAAATTAACTTAATTAAGATAAAAGAGTGAAGAATGTGACGATTTGATTATTTGAGTTGTGATTCTGGGGACAGAATTCTTGTAAGGAGGGAAGGATGTAACGATCCGAAATTTCAAATTGTAATATTAAATATTTATTAATATATAAATATTTATTTGATGCGCTTATTGTTGAAATTGATGAGAGAAATATTTTATTGATGTAATGGTTGCTAGTAAATATTTTCTAATCTAAATTCATTAGATAATATTCTAAATTAAATTAATTTATAATTTACAGAGAGTTATAATATAACATGAGATGTTATATTATTGTTTTAATTTAATAATTTAAGGTGGTATATTAAGTTATTAAATAAAATTATAATGAGATTATAATTTTGTGATATTTGGTCAAGTGGGAAATTTATTTAGTATGTGGTAATTAGTTTATTTAATTAAGATTGGATATGGAAATCCAAGTAAACAGTGCAGGACAATAAACTATATTATAAATAACTTATGAAAATAAATTAAAGGAGTTTTAAATTTGGTTTTACCAAACAAAGCCTTAGAGCTTTTGAAATTTTAATTTTAATCTTGTTTTGCTAAACAAGGCTTAAAGAATGATTAAGTCATTATTTTAATAGGTTTTACCAAACAAGGCCTTATGGCTTTTATGTTTAAAATAATAATAATAATAAAAAAACTGATAAGTATTTAGTAGCCTTATTATATTATACGTCAGTTTTATTTTTATGTTAGCGTCAGTTTTAGTTTACGTGAAAAAGGGTTTGGCCTAAGCCTAAGAAGAAGAGAGAGTTACAAAGAAGTTTGAGAGAGACATATTCTCTGAGAAATTGAAAAAGGGGTTATTATGAGAATCAAAGAAGGGAGAGGAAGGATAATCAAGTCATTCTCATCATCTAATTAAGCTTAAGGAGAAATTAAAAGGTAATGTTATAGCCCTAGCTTTTAGTTATGTTTTATCAAAGTTTTTTTTTCTCTTTAATTGGTTATGGTGCATGATTTGAGTAAAGAATTGGTTTATAAAGATTATTGAGTGTGTATAATCTGTTAACCATCATATATGATTGATACTTGTTTGTCAAATTTATGAGAATTGGAATTGTTGGAAGAAATTATAAAATATTGTTTATATTTATATGTTATGGCTTAGAAAGTACGAAATTTCATGATCAATAATTGCTATAATCTGCAATTTGATAATAGATGTTGTTAGTATGTTGAAAAACGAAAACAACCCAAGTTGAATGAGTTAAAACGGATGTAAAACAAATTCACTGTGAAGAATTTCGCTATGAATGTCAAAAGAAGAAGAAAGAAGAGAAATAGTGAAATTAAAGGTTGTAATCTTTGATGTTTACGTTGTTTATATGGTTAGAAACATGTTAGAAACATTAGATTATGTTTATGTAAACCTATTTACTCATTGCGTAGTTTGGTATGGTTGTTAGAAAGGAGTTTGGAGGACTAATTTGGCTTTTCGTAGTGTTCTAGAGCTAAAATCGCATAATCGCAGCAGTGACCCCCGCCCCGGCGGGCCCTCCTAGTGCAAAAACCCCCGCCCCGGCGGGGGGGGGGGGGAGGTGTTCTGTCAAGCCAAAATTTTGAAAAAAAAACTGACCGGACATAGTTTACTAAAATGAGTATAACTTTTTCATACGAACTCTGATTGATGCGATTCAAGATGATTCGGAACGAGGACGAATAGGCGTACAACTTATATTCTTTAAGGTTTTCAATTTGAAATCTTTATGAAGGGTCAAAATGGTCATCGTTAGGACTGTTGTGTTTTCAAAGGCAATCGGAGGGCGTCAGACATGCACGTATGCTAGTGTTGTGCTCTTGACGATAAAAGAAGTTATTCTAAGTTATAAAACATGAATGTTAGTAAATATAATGATGCTTAACATTAATATAATGATGTATTAGATAATTTATAGAAGCATAGTAAGCATACACAAAAGATGCAATCGGGCGTGTGACGAATAAACGTCGAAACGCCGTGATAATTGTTAATGAACGTAAAAAGTGTTTTAGTCAAATGAAATGGATATTATAAAGTATGAAATGGGTTTAATATAAAACCAATAATGATTCCTAGCAAAATTTGAACACTTTAATGAATTTCGAATATTACATAAGTCGAAAAGTTAACACAATCTAATTGAACATTGTGTGTTAATTAATAGGAAAGATTATGCGATGTGGAGTAGAGTTTACATTACAATTACTATGTGTTGTTATGTGACTAATAGTTGATGTGTGTGATTATATAATTGTGTAGGGCACGTGAAGTGCAGATAACTGTAAGCTGTTAAACTGTTATTGGTAAACAACGATCAAGGCAAGTCTTTCGGTTCCTATTTGTTACGTGAACTTGATGAACTGTTTTAAATTGTATGATATGTTATAAATGTTGAAATCATAAAATGTTTAAGTCAATATATGACTGCATTGTTTTGGCTAAGTAATGATGGTTGAGTAAGGAACTCAATCTTTATATTTGTTATATGAATTAAAAGCATGTATGCCATGTTACCTTAATGAGATGTATATCGAGCATGTTATTATGTGTTATGTGATGCATAAAAACTGTTAGACTTTGCTGGGCTGTCGAGCTCACTCTTGCAAATAACCACTTTTGCAGGTCAAGATTTTAAGATAAAGATATGTGCTAAGTGAGTTATAGAGATCTATATTCACGAAGATTACTTATGTTTTATGAGAAATGTATTTCATATTTTGAACGTAACATGTTGAATTATAAGTTGAGTTATCCAATGTATATGGATATTTAGTTATGATGTAAGACTTTGTATAGTCATTTTGTTGTAACGATTCATGATATAAGATTGAATCAAAGAGATGTAATGTAAAGGTTGCGATTCAGGGCAAGAAAGAAGGAAATGTATAAACGTTCTAAATATTCCGCAATTTTAGTGTTTTTAATATCGAATAATGATGTAAAATTTGAGTTTTAATGTGTGGTTAACGACCGAAGTTGAGATTTAAACTGTATGAATTTTGGGGTCGTTACAGTTGGTATCAAAGCTGTAGGTTATAAACCTTAGGTAGGAGTACCTTAGGCTATAACCTTAGAGAAGGAAGGTGAATATAATGAAAGAATAAGCTCAAATAGAGTTTGAACAATAAGAAGTAATGTAAGAAACGTATAAAGAAGGGATAAAACTTGCGTGAAATGATTCAAAGAAGAATCTCGCAGAGGTATAAGGAATATGAATGTGGGGTTACCCAACTCCAATAATAAGGATGTAAGGTGATAACAAATAGACAATGTCTATAAAAAGAGAATGGTAAGGAAGTTAAGAATAGAGAGTTATAGTTAAGTATGGTACAATTGTACTCTTTAGTAGTTGGTGTATGGTATCTGGGCTAAACGATTCCTTCATAGAGCGGAGGTATATACGAACTAGTAACTCGGAACCTAGTTTGTTGGTTGTTTGTGGGAAACCACTCAGCGTACCATATTGAAACTGTTAGAGACTCGATGTGTACCAAGTATAGAAATGGACACGTATGATGAGAGTGTAGAACTCGAATGAAATTTTGAGCGATGTAAATGATGTTAGAAATTCTTAAAGAAATTTTTTTTTCTTTTATATAAACAAGAAGATTCAAAGAAGAATCTAAGAGATATAAAGATAAGAAATGAGAGTTTCCTAACTCCAAAAGCCAATATAACGAGTAATGTAGTAAATGATGAAAAAGAGAAAGAAAGAGGATCGTAAAACAAAACAATCACGAGTTAAGAAAAGAATTTTAAGGGAGATGGTTATAGAATAAGATCACGACGTGGTCTAGATCTGTTTAAGTTATAAAAGAAAGATGGTCTATAATGTTTGAATAATTATAGCTTAATGCTATGAAGATGGAGTACTATGAAATAGTACGAGATAACTCATGAGGAGTTATAGATGATGTGATACGAGGAATTCGTATCGAGCAAAGAGCAAGTTATAAGCAAAATAGAGTTAGGTGGGATTTCAATTGAGGACTCATGTGATGGCTGAGTTGTACAAACCTTTGTATGGGCGAGGGTTTTGTGCTTGCACTCAGTTTATCACATTGATAATCATTGGAATGTTTGTGTCGCGCTATTTGCTATATGCCTGTTGAGAAGGTGATTCTTTTCTCATGTGTATAACAGATAGGTAGAGTATAGCTAGAGAATATTATAAGGTTAAGTGCGAGTTCTTAAAACTCATACTTATGGTAGGTTCGTGACTCATAATTATATGGTATGTTTTTGAACCCCTCAGCGAATGGACGCCTATGGTCTGACTAGGATAAGTTCTTAAACTCATATGATTGTGGCAAGTTCCTGAACTCATAACGTCTGGTAAGTTTGATGAACTGGGTGTAATTAAGTGTGAATGGAGTATTGAGGATGAAAGGAATAGATAGACCTATTAAGCAATGAATCATTATAGAAAGTGGAGTTGATGGTGGAAGCATAAGTATTCTAAATCTACTAGCTATGCTAGACTTTCAAAATTTATTGACTTCGTGCTGATGTTTACACTTCTATTTTTTTGAAAAACATTGGATCAATTGATAGAACCAACGAGTTTTAACAACAATACTGTTATTCGTATGTCTATGCTAATTGCTTCGGCTAGACAAAAATGATTTGAAATATATCAAAATGTATTTTATATCATTAATGCATCATGTAACCTGGTGCAAAGATGAAAAAAAAACGATGTAGTCATCAATGCAGTATTACCTAGTGTTGGATGTGATCTAAGGATCGTCAGCCCACTATGGTATGATGTAGTATGATAAAATCAACAAATGACGGAATTCTCAACGGACTGTAAATACAGTGCGGTATCATGACGTTATAAAAAGATTTTTGAGATTTCTTTAAGATATGAGAATACATATGTATGTATGTATATGTATATTTCGATTGATGTTCGAATTATTGTAGAGGTCTATGCTATTTGATTCAGCTAGACAAATATTGAAAGATGTTCATGAAATGCATGCGTTTCTTGAGAAGTTATGCCAAACCAAATTGTTTTGGTGCAGATTCAGATGTTGAAAAGCTGAGATGAACAACCCTTTTATAGGGGATTACGCGGAGGCGTTGAGATGTTTGTGCACAATACATTGTACGAATGGCTGATCACCCTAAGTACGAGGAGTCCCTATAGTCTTATGACTGTTAAAGTTTAAGTTGAAAGATTACTTATAACTATGGACATACGCATAGTGTTTAAATGTTTGTGCACAATACATCGTACGGAGGGCTTAACACCCTAAGTACGGGGGTCCTTATAGTCTTATGACTGTTAAAGTTGAAGTTAAAAGATTACTTGCAACTGTGGACATAGTTCGTGGTCTTATGACCCTCAGCATGATTTGGAATCTTTTAAATTCATGTTATTCATATCGCTTCCCAATTATTGAGCAATTGTGGAAGATTCTTGATATTCTAAAAGGTGAATGCGGTAAGGATGATATTCCTTAGAAAGAAGTGAGTCGTAGAATGCGACACTAAATGATGAATATGTTGAATAAGTGAGAAAAGAGATTTTGAAGTGAGAACGATATGAGTTATCAAAGAATAATGTGAAACTTTTAATATAAAAGTTAATAGTTGTAGAATGATAATTGTGGAAAGGAAGTAGTTATAGAAACCAATGAATGAATGAAGTAGTGACGTAAAATCTATTTTGATAGATTGAATATTCAATTATAAAATTTCGAGGACGAAATTCTTAGAAGAATGAGTGAATGTAATATCCCGAGTGTTCATGATAACGATCCTTCAAAAAAAAAAGAGGAAATGAACGGGTTAAAGAATATGTAATACTCAAATATAATTGAGTCTGAGTAAATGTTATGAAATAAAACTTACAAGAATTTATTTTGAAGAATGGTGGGAGTAGGAAATATAAAACCTATATTAAGGTAATGTGTTGAAGTTATTCAACGAAGAGATTTGGTGAAAACCTGAGGAGGGTAGGGTTTCAGTGATTCCGAGGACGGAATCCTTATAAGGTGGGAAGAATGTAACAATAGGGTTTCAGTGATTCCGAGGACGGAATCCTTATAAGGTGGGAAGAATGTAACAATCCAAAATTTTATTTATAATTTTAAATATTTATTGAATTAAATAAATATTTTTAATTGACGTGTTTGTTGTTTAGTAGATATTTATTAGATTATTTATTAGTAAGTAAATAATCCATGAGTTATAGAAATTAACTTAATTAAGATAAAAGAGTGAAGAATGTGACGATTTGATTATTTGAGTTGTGATTCTGGGGACAGAATTCTTGTAAGGAGGGAAGGATGTAACGATCCGAAATTTCAAATTGTAATATTAAATATTTATTTGATGCGCTTATTGTTGAAATTGATGAGAGAAATATTTTATTGATGTAATGGTTGCTAGTAAATATTTACTAATCTAAATTCATTAGATAATATTCTAAATTAAATTAATTTATAATTTATAGAGAGTTATAATATAACATGAGATGTTATATTATTGTTTTAATTTAATAATTTAAGGTGGTATATTAAGTTATTAAATAAAATTATAATGAGATTATAATTTTGTGATATTTGGTCAAGTGGGAAATTTATTTAGTATGTGGTAATTAGTTTATTTAATTAAGATTGGATATGGAAATCCAAGTAAACAGTGCAGGACAATAAACTATATTATAAATAACTTATGAAAATAAATTAAAGGAGTTTTAAATTTGGTTTTACCAAACAAAGCCTTAGAGCTTTTGAAATTTTAATTTTAATCTTGTTTTGCTAAACAAGACTTAAAGAATGATTAAGTCATTATTTTAATAGGTTTTACCAAACAAGGCCTTATGGCTTTTATGTTTAAAATAATAATAATAAAAAAAAATTGATAAGTATTTAGTAGCCTTATTATATTATACATCAGTTTTTTTTTTATGTTAGCGTCAGTTTTAGTTTACGTGAAAAAGGATTTAGCCTAAGCCTTAGAAGAAGAGAGAGTTACAAAGAAGTTTGAGAGAGACATATTCTCTGAGAAATTAAAAAAGGGGTTATTATGAGAATCAAAGAAGGGAGAAGAAGGATAATTAAGTCATTCTCATCATCTAATTAAGCTTAAGGATAAATTAAAAGGTAATATTATAGCCCTAGCTTTTAATTATGTTTTATCAAAGTTTTTTTTTTCTCTTTAATTGGTTATGGTGCATGATTTGAGTAAAGAATTGGTTTATAAAGATTATTGAATGTGTATAATCTGTTAACCATCATATATGATTGATACTTATTTGTCAAATTCATGAGAATTGGAATTGTTGGAAGAAATTATAAAACATTGTTTATATTTATATGTTACGGCTTAGAAAGTACGAAATTTCATGATCAATAATTGCTATAATCTGCAATTTGATAATAGATGTTGTTAGTATGTTGAAAAACGAAAACAACCCAAGTTGAATGAGTCAAAACGGATGTAAAACGAATTCATAGTGAAGAATTTCACTATGAATGTCAAAAGAAGAAGAAAGAAGAGAAATAGTGAAATTAAAGGTTGTAATCTTTGATGTTTACGTTGTTTATATGGTTAGAAACGTGTTAGAAACATTAGATTATGTTTATGTAAACCTATTTACTCATTGGGTAGTTTCATATGGTTGTTAGAAAGGAGTTTGGAGGCCTAATTTGGCTTTTCGTAGTGTTCTAGAGCTAAAATCGCATAATCGCAGCAGTGACCCCCGCCCCGGCGGGCCCCCCTAGTGCAAAAACCCCCGCCCCAGCAGGGGGGGTGTTCTGTCAAGCCAAAATTTTGAAAAAAAACTGACCAGACGTAGTTTACTAAAATGAGTATAACGTTTTCATACGAACTCTGATTGATGCGATTCATGATGATTCGGAACGAGGACGAATAGGCCTACAACTTTTATTCTTTAAGGTTTTCAATTTGAAATCATTATGAAGGGTCATAATGGTCATCTTTAGGACTGTTGTGTTTTCGAAGGCAATCAGAGGGCGTCAGACATGCACGTATGCTAGTGTAGTGCTCTTGACGATAAAAGATGTTGTTCTAAGTTATAAAACATGAATGTTATTAAATATAATGATGCTTAAAATAAATATAATGATGTATTAGATAAGTTATAGAAGCATACTAAGCATACACAAAAGATGCAATCGGGCGTGTGACGAATAAACGTCGAAACGCCGTGATAATTGTTAATGAACGTAAAAAGTATTTTAGTCAAATGAAATGGATATTATAAAGTATGAAATGGGTTTAATATAAAACCAATAATGATTCCTAGCAAAATTTGAACACTTTAATGAATTTCGAATATTACATAAGTCGAAAAGTTAACACAATCTAATTGAACATTGTGTGTTAATTAATAGGAAAGATTATGAGATGCGGAGTAGAGTTTACATTACAATTACTATGTGTTGTTATGTGACTAATAGTTGATGTGTATGATTATATAATTGTGTAGGGCACGTGAAGTGCAGATAACTGTAAGCTGTTAAACTGTTATTGGTAAACAACGATCAATGCAAGTCTTTCGGTTCCTATTTGTTACGTGGACTTGATGAACTGTTTTAAATTGTATGATATGTTATACATGTTGAAATCATAAAATGTTTAAGTCAATATACGACTGCATTGTTTTGGCTAAGTAATGATGATTGAGTAAGGAACTCAATCTTTATATTTGCTATATGAATTAAAAGCATGTATGCCATGTTACCTTAATGAGATGTATATCGAGCATGTTATTAAGTGTTATGTGATGCATGAAAACTATTAGACTTTGCTGGGCTATCGAGCTCACTCTTGCAAATAACCACTTTTGCAGGTCAAGATTTTAAGATAAAGATATGTGCTAAGTGAGTTATAGAGATCTATATTCACGAAGATTACTTATGTTTTATGAGAAATGTATTTCATATTTTGAACGTAACATGTTGAATTGTAAGTTGAGTTATCCAATGTATATGGATATTTAGTTATGATGTAAGACTTTGTATAGTCATTTTGTTGTAACGATTCATGATATAAGATTGAATCAAAGAGATGTAATGTAAAAGTTGCGATTCAGGGCAAGAAAGAAGGAAATGTATAAACGTTCTAAATATTCCGCAATTTTAGTGTTTTTAATATCGAATAATGATGTAAAATTTGAGTTTTAATGTGTGGTTAACGACCGAAGTTGAGATTTAAACTGTATGAATTTTGGGGTCGTTACAGTTGGTATCAAAGCTGTAGGTTATAAACCTTAGGTAGGAGTACCTTAGGCTATAACCTTAGAGAAGGAAGGTGAATATAATGAAAGAATAAGCTCAAATAGAGTTTGAACAATAAGAAGTAATGTAAGAAACGTATAAAGAAGGGATAAAACTTGCGTGAAATGATTCAAAGAAGAATCTCGCAGAGGTATAAGGAATATGAATGTGGGGTTACCCAACTCCAATAATAAGGATGTAAGGTGATAACAAATAGACAATGTCTATAAAAAGAGAATGGTAAGGAAGTTAAGAATAGAGAGTTATAGTTAAGTATGGTACAGTTGTACTCTTTAGTAGTTGGTGTATGGTATCTGAGCTAAACGATTCCTTCATAGAGCGGAGGTATATATGAACTAGTAACTCGGAACCTAGTTTGTTAGTTGTTTGTGGGAAACCACTCAGCGTACCATATTGAAACTGTTAGAGACTCGATGTGTACCAAGTATAGAAATGGACACGTATGATGAGAGTGTAGAACTCGAATGAAATTTTGAGCGATGTAAATGATGTTAGAAATTCTTAAAGGAAATTTTTTTTCCTTTATATAAACAAGAAGATTCAAAGAAGAATCTAAGAGATATAAAGGTAAGAAATGGGAGTTTCCTAACTCCAAAAGCCAAGATAACGAGTAATGTAGTAAATGATGAAAAAGAGAAAGAAAGAGGATCGTAAAACAAAACGATCACGAGTTAAGAAAAGAATTTTAAGGGAGATGGTTATAGAATAAGATCACGACGTGGTCTAGATCTGTTTAAGTTATAAAAGAAAGATGGTCTATAATGTTTGAATAATTATAGCTTAATGCTATGAAGATGGAGTACTATGAAATAGTACGAGATAACTCATGAGGAGTTATAGATGATGTGATACGAGGAATTCGTATCGAGCAAAGAGCAAGTTATAAGCAAAATAGAGTTAGGTGGGATTTCAATTGAGGACTCATGTGATGGCTGAGTTGTACAAACCTTTGTATGGGTGAGGGTTTTGTGCTTGCACTCAGTTTATCACATTGATAATCATTAGAATGTTTGTGTCGCGCTATTTGCTATATGCCTGTTGAGAAGGTGATTCTTTTCTCATGTGTATAACAGATAGGTAGAGTATAGTTAGAGAATATTATAAGGTTAAGTGCGAGTTCTTAAAACTCATACTTATGATAGGTTCGTGACTCATAATTATATGGTATGTTTTTGAACCCCTCAGCGAATGGACGCCTATGGTCTGACTAGGATAAGTTCTTAAACTCATATGATTGTGGCAAGTTCCTGAACTCATAACGTGTGGTAAGTTTGATGAACTGGGTGTAATTAAGTGTGAATGGAGTATTGAGGATGATAGGAATAGATAGACCTATTAAGCAATGGATCATTATAGAAAGTGGAGTTGATGGTGGAAGCATAATTATTCTAAATCTACTAGCTATGCTAGACTTTCGAAATTTATTGACTTCGTGCTGATGTTTACACTTCTATTTTTTTGAAAAATATTGGATCAAATGATAGAACCAATGAGTTTTAACAACAATACTGTTATTCGTATGTCTATGCTAATTGCTTCGGCTAGACAAAAATGATTTGTAATATATCAAAATGTATTTTATATCATTAATGCATCATGTAACCTGGTGCAAAGATGAAAAAAAAATGATGGAGTCATCAATGCAGTATTACCTAGTGTTGGATGTGATCTAAGGATCGTCAGCCCACTATGGTATGATGTAGTATGATAAAATCAACAAATGACGGAATTCTCAACGGACTGTAAATACAGTGCGGTATCATGACGTTATAAAAAGATTTTTGAGATTTCTTTAAGATATGAGAATACATATGTATGTATGTATATGTATATTTCGATTGATGTTCGAATTGTTGTAGAGGTCTATGCTATTTGATTCAGCTAGACAAATATTGAAAGATGTTCATGAAATGCATGCGTTTCTTGAGAAGTTATGCCAAACCAAATTGTTTTGGTGCGAATTCAGATGTTGAAAAGCTGAGATGAACAACCCTTTTATAGGGGATTACGCGGAGGCGTTGAGATGTTTGTGCACAATACATTGTACGAAGGGCTGATCACCCTAAGTACGAGGAGTCCCTATAGTCTTATGACTGTTAAAGTTTAAGTTGAAAGATTACTTATAACTATGGACATACGCATAGCGTTTAAATGTTTGTGCACAATACATCGTACGAAGGGCTTAACACCCTAAGTACGGGGGTCCTTATAGTCTTATGACTGTTAAAGTTGAAGTTGAAAGATTACTTGCAACTGTGAACATAGTTCGTGGTCTTATGACCCTCAGCATGATTTGGAATCTTTTAAATTTATGTTATTCATATCGCTTCCCAATTATTGAGCAATTGTGGAAGATTCTTGATATTCTAAAAGGTGAATGTGGTAAGGATGATATTCCTTAGAAAGAAGTGAGTCGTAGAATGCGACACTAAATGATGAATATGTTGAATAAGTGAGAAAAGAGATTTTGAAGTGAGAACGATATGAGTTATCAAAGAATAATGTGAAACTTTTAATATAAAAGTTAATAGTTGTAGAATGATAATTGTGGAAAGGAAGTAGTTATAGAAACCAATGAATGAATGAAGTAGTGACGTAAAATCTATTTTGATAGATTGAATATTCAATTATAAAATTTCGAGGACGAAATTCTTAGAAGAATGAGTGAATGTAATATCCCGAGTGTTCATGATAACGATCCTTCAAAAAAAAAAGAAGAGGAAATGAACGGGTTAAAGAATATGTAATACTCAAATATAATTGAGTCTGAGTAAATGTTATGAAATAAAACTTACAAGAATTTATTTTGAAGAATGGTGGGAGTAGGAAATATAAAACCTATATTAAGGTAATGTGTTGAAGTTATTCAACGAAGAGATTTGGTGAAAACCTGAGGAGGGTAGGGTTTCAGTGATTCCGAGGACGGAATCCTTATAAGGTGGGAAGAATGTAACAATAGGGTTTCAGTGATTCCGAGGACGGAATCCTTATAAGGTGGGAAGAATGTAACAATCCAAAATTTTATTTATAATTTTAAATATTTATTGAATTAAATAAATATTTTTAATTGACGTGTTTGTTGTTTAGTAGATATTTATTGGATTATTTATTAGTAAGTAAATAATCCATGAGTTATAGAAATTAACTTAATTAAGATAAAAGAGTGAAGAATGTGACGATTTGATTATTTGAGTTGTGATTCTGGGGACATAATTCTTGTAAGGAGGGAAGGATGTAACGATCCGAAATTTCAAATTGTAATATTAAATATTTATTAATATATAAATATTTATTTGATGCGCTTATTGTTGAAATTGATGAGAGAAATATTTTATTGATGTAATGGTTGCTAGTAAATATTTACTAATCTAAATTCATTAGATAATATTCTAAATTA
This sequence comes from Panax notoginseng, assembly GCA_016801055.1. NCBI lineage: Eukaryota > Viridiplantae > Streptophyta > Magnoliopsida > Apiales > Araliaceae > Panax > Panax notoginseng. The sequence goes on along the minus strand of CM029016.1, from coordinate 145,431,601 downwards.
AATTAATTTATAATTTACAGAGAGTTATAATATAACATGAGATGTTATATTATTGTTTTAATTTAATAATTTAAGGTGGTATATTAAGTTATTAAATAAAATTATAATGAGATTATAATTTTGTGATATTTGGTCAAGTGGGAAATTTATTTAGTATGTGGTAATTAGTTTATTTAATTAAGATTGGATATGGAAATCCAAGTAAACAGTGCAGGACAATAAACTATATTATAAATAACTTATGAAAATAAATTAAAGGAGTTTTAAATTTGGTTTTACCAAACAAAGCCTTAGAGCTTTTGAAATTTTAATTTTAATCTTGTTTTGCTAAACAAGGCTTAAAGAATGATTAAGTCATTATTTTAATAGGTTTTTCCAAACAAGGCCTTATGGCTTTTATGTTTAAAATAATAATAATAATAAAAAAACTGATAAGTATTTAGTAGCCTTATTATATTATACGTCAGTTTTATTTTTATGTTAGCGTCAGTTTTAGTTTACGTGAAAAAGGGTTTGGCCTAAGCCTAAGAAGAAGATAAAGTTACAAAGAAGTTTGAGAGAGACATATTCTCTGAGAAATTGAAAAAGGGGTTATTATGAGAATCAAAGAAGGGAGAGGAATGATAATCAAGTCATTCTAATCATCTAATTAAGCTTAAGGAGAAATTAAAAGGTAATGTTATAGCCCTAGCTTTTAGTTATGCTTTATCAAAGTTTTTTTTTCTCTTTAATTGGTTATGGTGCATGATTTGAGTAAAGAATTAGTTTATAAAGATTATTGAGTGTTTATAATCTGTTAACCATCATATATGATTGATACTTGTTTGTCAAATTCATGAGAATTGGAATTGTTGGAAGAAATTATAAAACATTGTTAATATTTATATGTTACGGCTTAGAAAGTACGAAATTTTATGATCAATAATTGCTATAATCTACAATTTGATAATAGATGTTGTTAGTATGTTGAAAAACGAAAACAACCCAAGTTGAATGAGTCAAAACGGATGTAAAACGAATTCACAGTGAAGAATTTCGCTATGAATGTCAAAAGAAGAAGAAAGAAGAGAAATAGTGAAATTAAAGGTTGTAATCTTTGATGTTTACGTTGTTTATATGGTTAGAAACATGTTAGAAACATTAGATTATGTTTATGTAAACCTATTTACTCATTGGGTAGTTTGGTATGGTTGTTAGAAAGGAGTTTGGAGGCTTAATTTGGCTTTTCGTAGTGTTCTAGAGCTTAAATCGCATAATCGCAGCAGTGACCCCCGCCCCGGCGGGCCCCTCCTAGTGCAAAAACCCCCGCCCCGGCGGGGGGGGGGGTGTTCTGTCAAGCCAAAATTTTGAAAAAAAAATTGACCGGACGTAGTTTACTAAAATGAGTATAACTTTTTCATACGAACTTTGATTGATGCGATTCAAGATGATTCGGAACGAGGACGAATAGGCCTACAACTTTTATTCTTTAAGGTTTTCAATTTGAAATGGCTATGAAGGGTGAAAACGGTCATCTTTAGGACTGTTGTGTTTTCGAAGGCAATCGGAGGGCGTCAGACATGCACGTATGCTAGTGTAGTACTCTTGACGATAAAAGATGTTGTTCTAAGTTATAAAACATGAATGTTAGTAAATATAATGATGCTTAACATTAATATAATGATGTATTAGATAAGTTATAGAAGCATAGTAAGCATACACAAAAGATGCAATCGGGCGTGTGACGAATAAACGTCGAAACGCCGTGATAATTGTTAATGAACGTAAAAAGTGTTTTAGTCAAATGAAATGGATATTATAAAGTATGAAATGGGTTTAATATAAAACCAATAATGATTCCTAGCAAAATTTGAACACTTTAATGAATTTCGAATATTACATAAGTCGAAAAGTTAACACAATCTAATTGAACATTGTGTGTTAATTAATAGGAAAGATAATGAGATGTGGAGTAGAGTTTACATTATAATTACTATGTGTTGTTATGTGACTAATAGTTGATGTGTATGATTATATAATTGTGCAGATAACTGTAAGCTGTTAAACTGTTATTGGTAAACAACGATCAAGGCAAGTCTTTTGGTTCCTATTTGTTACGCGGACTTGATGAACTGTTTTAAATTGTATGATATGTTATACATGTTGAAATCATAAAATGTTTAAGTCAATATATGACTGCATTGTTTTGGCTAAGTAATGATGATTGAGTAGGGAACTCAATCTTTATATTTGCTATATGAATTAAAAGCATGTATGCCATGTTACCTTAATGAGATGTATATCGAGCATGTTATTATGTGTTATGTGATGCATGAAAACTGTTAGACTTTGCTGGGCTGTCGAGCTCACTCTTGCAAATAACCACTTTTGCAGGTCAAGATTTTAAGATAAAGATATATGCTAAGTGAGTTATAGAGATCTATATTCACGAAGATTACTTATGTTTTATGAGAAATGTATTTCATATTTTGAACGTAACATGTTGAATTGTAAGTTGAGTTATCCAATGTATATGGATATTTAGTTATGATGTAAGACTTTGTATAGTCATTTTGTTGTAACGATTCATGATATAAGATTGAATCAAAGAGATGTAATGTAAAGGTTGCGATTCAGGGCAAGAAAGAAGGAAATGTATAAACGTTCTAAATATTCCGCAATTTTAGTGTTTTTAATATCGAATAATGATGTAAAATTTGAGTTTTAATGTGTGGTTAACGACCGAAGTTGAGATTTAAACTGTATGAATTTTGGGGTCGTTACAGAGGGACTATGCTACTCCCAGGGTTACTGAAATCCGGTCAAGTATTACCAGGCCTGTAATAGCTGCTAATCACTTCGAGATCAAGCCTGAGACGATTCAGATGATACAAAATTCGGTACAGTTTAGGGGATTAGCTAATGATGATCTGAACGAGCATTTAGTCAGCTTTCTGGAGATTTGTGATACCTTCAAATACAATGGGGTATCCGATGATGCAGTCAGGCTTCGTTTGTTTCCGTTCACATTGTGGGATAAAGCGAAGAGTTGGTTACACTCACTACCGCCAGGGTCAATTACTACGTGGGATGACTTTGCTTAGAAATTCTTAGCCAAATTTTTCCCACCGGCGAAGACTTCTAAGATAAGGATTGAGATTACGATGTTTGAACAATAGCATGGGGAGTCTCTGTACGAAGCTTGGGAAAGGTACAAGGAACTGTTAAGGAAGTGTTCGCATCATGGACTACCCAAGTGGCTTTTGGGTAAAATCTAGTTACGCACAAACACGCAAGTATACATGGTTAACAAGTAAAAAAGTGAATGTAGAGTATCGTTCTCACAAGGAATTGTTTAATAAAAATCACTAAGTACTAACCCGTAACCAACTCAATCTTAATTAAACGAATGAATTTCAAATTATATAAATTAAATTATTTAATTACACTAATTCTAATTACCACTAATTAAAAATCAGATTACGGAGGTTTAAGATCACAACTTCACTTATTGCTTCATTTAAGTTAACACATTTCTCATCAATTATTTTCTACCTTGAAATGTTAATCAAGAAAACTAAAGTAAATAAAACCACCTCTCGATGCATAATATCCATACTCACTTAAATCCATAGATGATTGAATTAAGCAAGACACCTTAATTAACTAATCCATTATATCTCTATGTGAATTACAATTAAAAAGGATTTAAAGCACAAGTTCTCTATAAGATTACATATGGCGTAAAGGCATATCTATATCCTAAACACGAATCATGAATTTCATCTATGCAGAAATCACAAACACATGCTATCATGATCAGATCTGAACCTATACTTCATCTCTTGAGTTCATATAGATTATCACGATAATTGATGGCCAATCAATTAAACAATTAAGTCCAAATCAAAATAGACAATCCTCACAATAGAACATAATAATTTATAGCGAAGCATATTAAAATAAACTACACAATAAGATCCATTGTAATCTCAAACAAAGAGTTAGTTCATTGAATTAAAACTAAGAATCCACACTTGAATACACATTAAAAGACAAAGATAGAAGAAGATGAGAAGATAGAATCTATTGTCTGTAGATTTGATGCTCTCTCCTTGCTCCTACTTTGAATCCTCAATGGTCTCCAAGTCGCTTCAATCTCCAAATCTCGTAAGAACTAGAGCTTTGGTCCAAATCTACTTTAATCTAATTTAATTGAATCCTCTCACTCCCTCTAATCCTTGTGATTCTCCTCCTTTTATAAGTCTCTTTATATGTCTTTAAGTCCTCATGAAAGTCCTTGAGTCAATCAGATCGAACCAATCCTTCTTGAACTCAAATTTGGACAAAATTCGCCTTTTTTACGTGTACCCCCCCCCCGGCGGGGGTTTAGCCTTGTAAAGGGCCCGTCCCGGCGGGCTAGGGTTCTGTTTTCCAGATGGTACCCCCGCCTTGGCAGGGGTTTTGTGAAGAGAAAGCCCGCCCCGGCGGGGGTCCTTTTTCTGCTTTGACGTCCTTTGGGAAAATGGCCATAACGTCTTTGTCTAAACTCCGATTTCGATGATTTAAGATGTTCCGGAAAGAGGAGACATAGATGTACAACTTTCATGCTTTGAGTATTTCGAAATAAGGACTGGAGCAATGCTGAAATGGGCTCTGAAGTGGCTGTTATGTAAATGGTCACCCAAAATAGTGAAGTTCAACGTCCGTTGATACAAAGGTCATAACTCATGCATCCGAACTCCGATTGGAATGATTAAAGATGTTCCGAAAAGCTAAGAATAAGCTCTATAATATAATCAAAGTTCCAAGCTGTGAACATGAAATAAACATGAAAGCTTAAACGATGTCCGGATTTTTTTTCTTTGCAATTTCATACCGATTCTTTGCAATTTCAGCTCCCAAGCATATAATTTACAAAACGAACACAAAATGCATGAAAAGTAACTAAGAAACATGAGATTAAGCAAATATTTCAAGTAATAGATACCGGATAAGTAGGTATAAAAACTACTTATCAAATACCCCCAAACTTAAACCTTTGCTTGTCCTCAAGAAAAAACACAAAACAACAATTCTATGCAATGCAACTAATCTACATGCCTATGAATCATTAACTTCCCAATCAATCATCAAATCTTAGACTGTTAACACTAATATAGTGCGTGTGTGCTCCACAACAATGTTAACTGATATAAAATCAAATTTAACACATACCAAGTCTCTTCGAAGGCATCATACAGTGTAAACTCAAGAAATCCAAAAACAAACTAGATCCAACTAAAATCAAATAATTACCAATATCGAGGGTCAACATGGGATACTTATGGTTTATTTTTCATTTACGGGGGTTTTTTGCTCTTATTTCCAGTTTTATTCATTTTTTTCTTTTGGTTTATATACACATAGCTATGCAATGTCTTATTCACTTAGGCTTTTCAATGCTACCTTAACGAGCTTTCGACCAACGACTCCCAGATCATTAAGACATTAGGGCACTAGGTGTAAAGACAATCCTCTCGGGCTTACTTACTCAAGTAACAAATACCACAAAACTAGACAAGCACGCCACGATGTTTATTCATACTTTTTTTCTTTTTTAATAGCTTATATACCCTAAATATTCCCCCAAACTTAGGTTCTTGTCTAACTTTAGCCGTCACTACTTATTCTTGTCATTATTTCATTCAAACTAGCATTATCCTTTAGAATCCCATTATGCATCAATTTAAACTTAATTAATCAACAAGTTGTTTTTACTGTGCTATCCTTATTATACCAATTTCAAACGAAAAAAAAACTCAATTCAGAACAAGAAACCACATGAAAGCTATAATAGTCAGTACTATTCTTGTCTAGCCAATTCCAATATCATCATTGGCCAAAACAAACTGTAAATATCAAACAGCTGGATTCATGCAAGATGTACTAAATGCTATAAAAATATAGTAAACTAACTACTAATTTTTCAATTTTTCAAATTTTTTTCCAGAAACTGAATGCAAAAACTAAATATAACTATACGAACTACAATGTAAATAACTAACTATATGCAATACGACACTAAAATGCCCCCAAACTTAAACTAGACATTGTCCTCAATGGCTGAAATAGAAAAAAGTAAAGCAGATGACTTTCCTGAAAATATAGCAATCCTCCTCCTTGTCCGCTAAGTTTGGATAATAGGTTAGACACATGGAACAAATTGGGCACCACACTTGAATTTGGCTTGAATAACCATTTCATAATCTTTTGCCTGTCCATTGAACCTCCAAAACTGGCAATGAAGAGAGACAACATGGATTAGAATAGCACTTGGATTGGTAAGAGAACTTAATAGGCAAATTAATTCCTATCTACTAAATAAACTAGTAAAGCATATAAATATAAAAATTCATGGGCTGCCTCCCAATTAGCGCTTGAAGTACAGTCTTTCAGCCTGACTTTTCCTGGTCAACGCTATCCAATTCCTCTTCGATAATTGAGAAACCCTTAATCCATCAGAAATAATGTCACTTTTGGTAGGTTCCCATTTGTGATGGCCAATGCATCAAAGTCACCTAGCATACTCTGATTTAGTATGATCCCGAACGTCCCACAGCTAGGTGTTTTCTCCATTGTGTATGTGATCACTTTGGGGAATGGAAGCTTGTCACACACAATGGGCTCTTCGTCTATCTTCTCTTTCTTGTCCCACCATGGATTCAAAATTGTACTCACTTTTATGTCATCAAGATCTTCACTGACGACATGACTACCAAGTGGGCATGATTTTGCAGATTTGGCTGACTCTTTGATCTTTGGTGGAGACCCATTTAGACCTTCGTCGACCTCTATTTCATTATCCCCTATTTTCTCCACACTTTCGATATCTTGTGGCTCATCTAGTCACATATTTGGTTCGGGTTCTCCGTCAATTTCGTCATCCATGTCATAAAGCCAAGTGTTTGGAGGAAGGTTGCTTACGGCTTTGGTCATTTGCTCTATCCGATCCGCAAGATTTTGATTTGACCTCGCTTGTTTACTCATCTTCTCCTCATCTACTATGAACTTGGATAATAATTCCCCCAGCCATGAATTTTCTGTTTCAGTCTCGGAAGCCATGTATTGAGGACTATAGGTTGAGGTAGTGACGAGTTGTTCCATCCGATTATTAAAATTTTGGGTTGACAGCTCTTAGCCAATCCTCATCTCCTCTAGGTTTGCTATGCCCTTCAATATTACATCCCTCTGATTTGGCTTTTCTTCTTGTGGCAATGGAGGTGGACATGAAAATTCTGGTGTGTATGATGGATTTGGAGCGTAATATTGGTCATCATAAATGTAGCTCCCTGAAGAATCCGGGTGATACCCCCAATCTCGGTGATAGTTAGGGTCAGCATAGTTGTTGAGGTAATCACCACTATATGGTACCGGCTCAAAATTGACGGTACATTGATGACTCAGATGATTTCCAGCACAATAATCACAAGTAACCGCCACACTTTGACGACGTTGTGCTGCAAAAGCGTCCAACTTCCTCGAAAGTGTCTCAATCTGTGCTGACAATGCAAAAAATGCATTGAGTCCATCAATTCTTGTGTCCCTTAGTGGAGTCATATTTGTGTATGGCCATTGATACGCAAAGTCATCCATGGTACCTGAAAGGAGAGAAATATAGGAAGATAATTAAAAATAAAAATAAAAATGTTTAAATTAAGACTAATTTGATTGAAATTAATATTGGTAAATAATTATTAAATTAATTACCCGGCAACGACGCCAAAAACTTGTTGGGTAAAATCTAGTTACGCACAAACACGCAAGTATACATGATAAGCAAGTAATAAAGTGAAAGTAGAGTATCGTTCCTAAGGAAAATTATATAATAAAAATCACCAAGTACTAACCTGTAACCAACTCAATCTTATTTAAACGAATGAATTTCAAATTATATAAATTAAATTTTTTAATTACACTAATTCTAATTACCACTAATTAAAAATCAGATTACGGAGATTTAAGATCACAACTTCACTTATTGCTTCATTTAAGTTAACACACTTCTCGTCAATTATTTTCTATCTTGAATTGTTAATCAAGAACACTAAAGCAGATAAAACCACCTCTCGATGCATAATACCCATACTCACTTAAATCCACAGATGATAGAATTAAGCAAGACACCCTAATTAACTAATCCACTATATCTCTATGTGAATTACAATTAAAAAGAATTTAAAGCACAAGTTCTCTATAAGATTACATATGGCGTAAAGGCATATCTATATCCTAAACACGAATCATGAATTCCATCTATGTAGAAATCACAAACACATGCTATCATAATCAGATCTAAACCTATACTTCATCTCTCGAGTTCATATAGATTATCATGGTAATTGATGGCCAATCAATTAAACAATTAAGTCTAAATCAAAATAGACAATCCTCACAATAGAACATAATAATTTATAGCGAAACATATTAAAATAAACTACACAATAAGATTCATTGTAATCTCAAACAAAGAATTAGTTCATTGAATTAAAACTAAGAATCCACACTTGAATACACACTAAAAGATAAAGATAGAAGAAAATGAGAAGATAGAATCTATTGTCTATAGATTTGATGCTCTCTCCTTGCTCCTACTTTGAATCTTCAATGGTCTCCAAGTCGCTTCAATCTCTAAATCTCATAAGAACTAGAGCTTTGGTCCAAATCTACTCTAATCTAATCTAATGGAATCCTCTCTCTCCCTCTAATCCTTGTGATTTTCCTCCTTTTATAAGTCTCTTTATATGTCTTTAAGTCCTCTTGAAAGTCCTTGAGTCAATCAGATCGAACCAATCCTTCTTGGACTCAAATTTGGACAAAATTTGCCTTTTCTACGCGTACCCCCTCCCCGGTAGGGGTTTAGCCTTATATAGGGCCCGCCCCGGCGAGCTAGGGTTCTGTTTTCCAGCTAGTACCCCCGCCCCGGCGGGGGTTTTGTGAAGAGAAAGCCCGCCCCGGCGGGGGTCCTTTTTCTACTTTGACGTCCTTTGGGAAAATGGTCATAACTTCTTTGTCTAAACTCCGATTTCGATGATTCAAGATGTTCCGGAAAGAGGAGACATAGATGTACAACTGTTATGCTTTGAGTATTTCTAAATAAGGGCTGGAGCAATATTAAAATTGGCTCTGAAGTGGCTGTTATGTAAATGGTCACCCAAAACAATGAAGTTCAACGTCCGTTGGTACAAAGGTCATAACTCATGCATCGGAACTCCAATTGTTATGATTCAAGATGTTCCAAAAAGCTAAGAAGAAGCTCTAGAATATAATCAAAGTTCCAAGCCAAGAACATGAAATAAACATGAAAGTCCAAACGATGTCCGGATTGCATTTCTTTGCGATTTCATACCAATTCTTTGCGATTTCAGCTCCCAAGCATATAATATACAAAACGAATACAAAATGCATGAAAAGTAACTAAGAAACATGAGATTAAGCAACTAATTCAAGTAACAATTACCGGATAAGTAGGTATAACAACTACTTATCAGAGGCTACAGATGAACACTTTTTACAATGTGCTGAATGCTAATCTCTGTACTAGTATTGATGCAGCGTCTGGGGGAGCTTTTATGACTAAAAGTTTTGAGAAAGAATATGATCTGATTGAGACGATGGCAGCTAACAAGTACCAGTGGCCCACAACAAGAATGATACAGCCTAAGGCAGCTGGGGTGTTAGAAGTAGATGGAGTGACAGCGTTAGCAGCTCAAATTTCAGCATTATCAAAGAATATGGATGATCTCACGGGTGCATAGGTGCAGCAGATGGCATATATTTGGGAATTATGTGCTTGGTAACATCAGACAGAGCAGTATGCTTTTAATCCTACAGTGGTCCAGTTTGTAGGCAGTTATGATAGAATTCCTCAGAATCCGTATCAGAATGCCTACAACCCGGGGGCAAGGAACCATCCCAACTTTTCATGGAGTAACAACCAAAACCAGTAGGCTCCATGACCATCTTATCCCCCAGGTTTCCAAAATCAGCATCAACAGCTAGCTCTATATCAAGAGAAAAAGTAAGATTTGGAAGAGTTATTGTTGAAATACATATCGAGTAATGAGGCAACTATGAAAATGCAAGCAGCGACGATAAAGAACTTGGAAAATCATATGGGACAACTTGCATTAGCGTTGAATAATAGGCCTCAAGGGACATTACCAAGTGACACTGAGAAGAATCCAAGGGGAAATCACGAACAGTGTTAACCAATCACATTGAGAAGTGGAAAACATCTTGAGGGATAAAGTACAGAAAATTTACTGAAGATAGATGTCAAGGAAAGTGAAGAAAAGTTGGTTGAGAAGAAACAGGGTAAAGACGGGCAAATGGACAAGAATCAAACAGATGTTGAGCCAGTTGTCTATCCTCCACCACCATTTCAGCAGAGAGTGCAAAAGCAAAAATTGGACAAGCAATTCTCAAAGTTTTTAGAAATCTTCAAGAAATTGCATATTAAGATTCCTTTCGCATAAGCCCTATAACAGATGCCGAGTTATACAAAATTTATGAAGGGTATTTTATCGAGGAAGAAGAAGTTAGAAGACTATGAGACTGTGGCATTAACGGAGGAATGTAGTGCGATATTACATAGAAAGTTTCCTCTGAAGTTAAAGGATACGGGGAGTTTTACTATTCCTCACACAATTGGGAACATGGCCTTCAACAAATGTTTGTGTGATTGGGTACGAGTGTGAACCTCATGCTATTATCGGTGTATACTCAGTTAGGTTTACTAGCTCTGAAACCTACAAACATCTGACTACAGTTGGTGGATAGATCGGTGACTTATCCAAGAGGGATTGTTGAAGATATTTTAGTTAAGGTGGATAAGTTCATATTTCCAGTAGATTTTATTATTTTGGATTATGAAGAGGACAAGAACATCTCGATTATCTTAGGGAGGCCATTTTTGGCAACTGGGAGGACTCTCATTGATGTTTAGAAAAGAGAATTAACCATGATAGTATAAGACCAAGAAGTAAAATTTAATGTGTTCAAAGCCACGAGGTTCCCTACAGATGATTAAGAGTGTTTCAGATTGGATGTGATTGAAAAGATGGTAAATGAAGACCTGATTAGAGGTTTGGACAGGGATCCATTGGAAAACACTTTGATGGGGGATGATGACTTGGATGATCCAGAATTTGTGGATTACCTGCATATGTTGGATGCTCTGCCTAGAGTGAGCAGATTTAAGGTTCCATTCGAGCCTTTACAAACATAAAAAAAAATATCGGCACGGACGAAACCTTCACTTGAGGAACCACCCACTCTTGAGCTCAAGCCTCTTCCTAAACACCTCAGGTATCCGTTTTTGGGTAATTCTAATACTTTACCTATTATTATTGCATCTGCACTTAACGAATTGCAGGAAAGTAAGTTGTTGAAGGTGCTTAGGGAGTACAAGTCTACGATAGGATGGATAATTGCCGACATTAGGGGGTTAAACCCATCATTCTGTATTGATAAGATACTCTTCAAAGAGGATTCAAAGCCGATAGTGGAATAACAGAGAAGACTTAATCCAATCATGAAAGAAGTTGTGAAAAAAGAGATTTTGTAATGGTTGGATGCTGGGATAATTTACCTCATCTCAGATAGTTCATGGGTAAGTCTAGTTCAGTGTGTCCCAAAGAAGGGTGGAATGACGGTTGTGATGACGAAGACAATGAATTGATTCTAATGAGGACAATGACCGGATGAACGGTATGCATGGATTATAGGAAGCTTAACAAGGTAACTGGAAGGAACACATTTTTCTTTCTTTTATCGACCATATGTTGGACCGTTTGGCTGGGCATGAGTATTATTTCCAATTGGACGGGTATTCAGGGTATAACCAGATTGTAATTGCTCTTGAAGATCAAGAAAAAACTACATTCACATGCCCATACGACACTTTTGCATTCAGGAGGATGCCATTTGGGTTATGTAATGCACCGACGACCTTCCAAAGATGTATGATGGCCATATTTTTAGACATTATGGAGCGTAATGTTGAAATTTTCATGGATGACTTTTCAGTTTATGGGAACACTTTTGATAGCTATCTTGAGAATCTGGTCATGGTTTTGAAACGCTACGTGGAAACCAACCTTATACTGAATTGGGAAAAATGCCACTTTATGGTCGAAGAGGGAATTATTCTTGGGCACAAAGTCTCCGCGAAAAGGTTGGAAGTAGATTGGGAAAAACTGGAAACTATTGAGAATCTTCCACCTCCGACTTCAATTAAGGGAATTCGAAGTTTTCTTGGGCATTCCGGATTCTACCGCAGGTTTATAAAGGATTTCTCTAAGATTGTAAAACCACTATGCAGCCTATTAGAGAAAGTTGCAATTTTCAGTTTTGATGAAGAGTGTATGACATCATTTGAACAGTTGAAGAAGAAATTGACAACAACTCCCGTGATCGTAGCACCGGATTGGACAATGTCGTTTTAGTTGATGTGTGATGCTAGTGATTACGCGGTAGGGGCTATTTTGGGACAACACCGAGAGAAGATATTCCATGCCGTATATTATGCAAGTAAAACCCTCACAGATGGTCAATTGAACTATACAACTACAAAGAAGGAGTTACTTGCGATCGTGTACACCTTTGATAAATTTCGAGCATATTTTATAGGAACAAAGGTTGTGGTGTACACGGACCACTCGACGATTTGGTATCTTATTTCAAAGAAAGATGCTAAGCCTAAGCTTCTTAGATAAATACTACTCCTTCAAGAGTTTGATTTGAAAATCAAGGATAGGAAGGGGATAAAAAATTAAGTGGGTAATCATCTTTCTAGGTTGGAAAATTTGGACAAGGTTATGGCAGATAAGTGTTTGATCAACTAGTCGTTTCTGGATGAGCAGCTATTTGCAATAAATTCTGAATTTCCATAGTACGTGGATTTTTCTAATTACTTGGTGAGCAAGATCCTGCCCCCTGATTTGACACATCAGCAAAAAAAGAAGTTCCTACATGATGTCAAATGGTACATGTGGGATGAGCCTTATCTCTTCAGACAATGTGCGGACAAGATGATTCGTAGATGTGTGCCTTACAGTGAAGTTAATAACATCTTGCACACATGCCATGCATCTGCATATTGGGGACACTATGGAAGTGAGCGGACAGCGACAAAGATTCTTTAGGCAGGATTTTACTGGCCAACTATGTTTAAAGATGCCCACCAGTTCGTGAAAAGGTGTGATAGATGTCAAAGGGTGGGCAATATTTTAAAAAGGAATGAGATGCTGCTCAACATAATCTTGGAAGTCGAGATTTTCGATGTTTGGGGGATGGACTTCATGGGACCTTTTCTGCCTTCACACAACAATTTATACATTCTTCTAGCTGTGGATTATGTGTCAAAACGAATGATGCCAGAGTGGTTTTGAAGTTTTTAAAGAAAAATATATTCACAAGATTTGGTACGCCGAGAGCAATTATAAGTGACGAGGGAAGTCACTTCTGCAATAGGTTCTTTACAGCTCTCTTGGCGAAATACGGGGTTAATCACAGGGTTGCAACAATTTATCATCCCCAAACGAGTGGCCAAGCTGAGGTTTAAAATAGAGGGGTGAAACGAATTTTAGAGAAAGTGGTGAATCCGAATAGAAAGGACTGGTGTCTAAAGTTAGATGGCGCTTTATGGGCTTATTGGACAGTATACAAGACACCAATTGAGATGTCTCCGTATCAACTTGTTTACGGGAAAGTATGTCAACTCTCAGTGGAACTTCAACACAAAGCATACTGGGCCATTCAAAAGCTAAATTTTGATCAAACAACTGAAGGCGAAAAGAGACTTCTACAACTGAATGAGCTGGATGAGTTTCATCTGCAAGTTTACGAAAACTCGAAGCTATACAAAGAAAAGGTCAAGAAGTGGCACGATCAAAAGATTTTGCAGAGAAAGTTTGAACTAGGCCAATTGGTGTTATTGTACAACTCAAGACTAAGGTTGTTTCTCAAAAAACTCGAATTGCGATGGTCGGAGCCATTTACTATCAAGACAGTCTACCCACATGGCGCTGTTGAACTCTATAGCAGAAAACCACTTGAAATATTCAAAGTCAATGTGCAACGTCTAAAGCATTATTAGGGTGGCGACATCGACAATCAAACCACCACGATCACTCTTGCTGATGCGCCACAAAACAGGGAGTAGTCAGGCTGAAAGCCTAAAAAACAAGTGCTCATTGCGAGGTAACCCAATTTTCATGTAATTTACAGTATTTTAGTTTCATGTTATTCAATTCGTAGTTTAGTTAATGATTTAGTATTACATAGTTCAAGTATCTACAATTCTTAGGTAGTTAGTTAGTAATTTTTTAGCAATTTTAAACATGCTTTCTCAAACTCCATGAAATTATCTTTTATTTTTGGTTTTAATAGTTTTCAGGTACTAAGGATGAAGTTGTACATGCACGCGAGTCAAAGTATCTGAAAATTTCAAGTTCTGTAGAAGAGGGACCCCCCGCTCCGGCGGGTCTTTTCCTCACTTGACACAGTCGCCCCGGCAGGGGGGGGGTTCTCTGTATATGTCCGCCTCGACGGGCCTTTTAAGCTATAATACCCCCCGCCCTAGCAAGGGTACAGGAATCAGAAAAAATAAAACGTTTGCAGATCGTGGCATTTCCACATTCTAATCTTCCATAACCGAACTTAGCCACTCCTTAAACCCACGAAATCCCCCAATAACCCTCAATCTCACATCAATTTCGCCCACTACTATCATTCTCTATAAATTAACCCTTAATTCATCCATCCCACACAAAATCTCCATCAAAATCTTTAATTTTAGTCAACCAAAACCTAGGGTTCATCACTATTCAGGCTTACAGCAAGGAAAGAAGGGGTAAACTCTAAATTTGGGCAATCAAACACTGCATTATCATCATTCATTGGGGCAAGTAGTATGGGTAAGCCATTATCTTCAATCTTTCATCATAATTTGGATATCAGTTGTCAATTTTAGGTATTATGAGTGTGGTGCACACCAAGTGCTTGTGTAATTACCCAAGAACAGTTTGGGGGAATTGGTTGACAGAAATTATGAATGTCACAGAAAACACCAGTGAAGCATCAAAGGGGCGAAGGTTCATCGCCACCGGCCCAAAGTTATGATAAACGCAAGTTCATGAGTGCTAATTGTTAGGTAAAATCTATATACACACAACACGCAAATATACATGGTCAACAAGTAATAAAGTGAAAAGTCAAGTATCGTTGCCATAGAGATGAGCAAGAATTTAACCCTCACAATTACCAGCTTCTTATTAATCCAAATTTTATTAAACTAACCAATTTAAGAATTATAACTGAAAATATTAAAAATATCAAGGTTACCAAATAATCAACAAACCCTAAAAACTGAATTTGCAAACAAATATTGGAGAATTAGGCTTACAACTTCACTCTAAGCATCACTTTGATTATTACCCCCTATTCCAGTTTAATTCACTATCCCAGTTTATTAATCAAGAACACTCAAGTAGAACTACCCACCTCTTGATGCGCTAATACCACATTAACTCAAATCCACAAATTATATACATTTAAGCTAAACACCTTAATTAACTAACTCACTATATTTCTATGTGAATTACAAACAAAGAAGGTTTAAGTTCAAGTTCTCTATCCGATTACATGCGACATTAGACATATATCTACCCTAACATTCATTAAGATTCCATTCATTCACAGAATTCAATAACACATGCTATATTAACTAAGTCTAGACTCGTATTTCGTCTCTCGAGTTCATACAAGTCCACATAAAATTGGTGAACAAGCAATTCATAAATTTAATCACAAATCAATATAGATAAACTGAATAATAGCTTATTAAACTTAAAATCAAAGTTACATAATCATCGTTCCACTCAAAGATTCGTTATAAGCCTAATAAAGAATTTAGTTCATCGTCAATGAAATAAAAACTGAATTAAATAAAGTAAACATCATCCCAATTACAGAAAGTAAACTAAAGAAGAAGAATAAATCCAAAACCACCCTTCTCTCCAACATCAATATGCAATTATTATGAAATCGCCTTCAAAGTCTTCCTCCAATGCTCCTGCTTAGAAAAATTATCTTCAATGATCTAATTGCTTGTATGATGCTTCAATCTAGTGTTTGTTGTATGTTTTTCTATGCCAAGCCATGAATTCAGACTCTAATTCCATACATAGTTGAGTCCCAAGCCAGAACAAACACTAATCTCCAATTTGTTTCAGCATTCCAATTCAAGCAGGACACTAATTTCCCGTACCCCCGCCTCGGTGGGGCTTTAGCCTCGTAATAAGACCGCCCCGGTGGGTATATCAACTGTTAATTTGTCTGTACCCCCCGCCCTGGCGGGGGTTTTAATGGACAAACAGCTAGTCTCGGCTGGGGTCCTTTCTACTAATTGTCACTTTAGCTCCAAATCTTGCCCACTTTTGCCATGATTTTCGCCCTTTAAGTCCAATTGCCACACCACCACACCTACACACGAAATTATACTAAACAAGTAAAAACGAAACATAAACATAAAGAATTAACACCGTTTAAGCTCGAATTAGACGCCGATTCGTAGGTATAAAACCCACTTATCAAAATTCCCCAAACTTAAATTGTGATAGTCCTCGAGCATGAAACAAAACTAACATGCTATACAATGCAATGCAATGATATGTAATGTATCTAATCTATATGCCTATGAATCCAGCAGTCATCATAGAATCAAATTTATTTCTCCAGCCTCAGAGAAATCAAGCAAACTCAACAATACTTCATATCAAAACCAATCAATAATTCCTTATCAATCCTCGAATCATAAACCATTATTACTGGTATAGTTTGTGTGTGTTCAACATTCATGCTAACTGATGCATATTCAAATTTAATACATAACAAGTCTCTTAGAAGGCATCATACATTGTAAATTCAAAAATAAACAAGATCCAACTAAAATTAAACAATCACCA
Source organism: Panax notoginseng (assembly GCA_016801055.1). NCBI lineage: Eukaryota > Viridiplantae > Streptophyta > Magnoliopsida > Apiales > Araliaceae > Panax > Panax notoginseng. The sequence continues at coordinate 145,414,613 of CM029016.1, read as the reverse complement.
ATATCAAGGGTCCAAATAGGGTACTTATGCTTTCTTTTTCAATCACAGGGACTTTTTGCTCTTATTTCCCATCTTATTCTTCTTCTTTTTCTTTTTTTTCAAAGTGAGTACGTTTTACGCTCTATCTCACGCATGTGTTTATGGGGAGTGTGTTTCACGCTCCTTCTCAACCAACCACATGACTCAATTTATTCAACTCGGGAAGGTTCCCATTTTTTTAGTAGCTTATATACCTAACTTTTTCCCCAAACTTAGGTTCTTGCCTAATTCTTCGCCTTCACTGCCTATCCTTGTCATTCTTTCATTTAAAGTAGCATTATCGTTTAGAAATTCCTTATGTACCAATTTGAACTAATCAGTCCACATAAGTGTCATTAACGTGCTAACCTTTTTATACCAGTGTCAAACATACAAAAGATCCAATTCATAACGCAAAATTACATCACAGTTCTAATAATCAGTACCGTACTTGTCTACTTAATCCAAATCTTATCATTGGCCAAAATAACTTGAACTGTATCAAATTGCTGGACATATGCAATATAACACAATGATTAACTAAATATTATATATATATATATATATATATATATATATATATATATATATATATTTTATGTGGTAGTGGTAAACATAACATGATTGAGAACTAAATAAAACTATTTACAATCCCTATATTACTATACAACTAAATCACTACATGAATGCAAACATTTAATAATCTTAAAACATGAAACTAACATATGCAAAGTGAACTAATAAAATTAAACGTGCAAACATAAAAACTAAATAACTAAATCCCCCAAACTTGAAAATTACAATGTACTCATTGTAAAAAATAAAGCAGTAATGTATGAGAACTTCCTGTAATCTTTTAAGCGGGAGGTAGTGGTGGCTGTTGTTCGTCATCTTTATCAATGGGTGGAAACCTTGGAAATGGGGTTGGCTGGTTGTATGGGAACTGTGTAGTTGGATTGAAACTCTGGAGCGTCGCATTCAATGAGGCGAAGGACAAATTCATGGCCTCGAACATATGGTCATGCCGCGCTGCGAGTCTTTGCATCTCTCTTCGGGCATCCTTGTTGTACCCATCCATTTGTCTCTGAAGACTCTAGAACTAAGGGCTAGATATAGCTTTGGGCTATGGTGTCGCCTCCGTTCCTTGCTCTCCCATCGTTGCATCCCCCCTGAAACTCATTGTCATCCAAGGTGTCCTTAGCGTTAGCCTCATCCTTCGAGGCTGATGGAAATATAAACCCGACTCCCTAGAGTGTGACTCACCCCCGGGCCATATCGAATACCACGCAATCATCCTCGTGTCTAACGTCTGATGCTGCATTTGGGTGGTCTCGTCATCGGACCATCGTACTCCCGCCTGTCTACACAACCCACAAATGAGCGATGGGTATGGCAAGCCGCCAGAGAATGGTCCTCACAGGAATCTTCAGATGGAAAAATTAATTATAGCCCCCACATCGATGATAAAATCTTTGACAACGGCATATAAGAGCAATGCCTTCTCCTTGGTCACATCTGACGTGTGTATGAATGGAAATAACTTGGCGCACATGAACGCGTACCATATCTTTTCGTACTGACTGAGACCCTTACTGTGGAAGACAGTGCCTCCTTTTTGACCCTTGATCTACGTGGTACCCAGCTTTGCCATTTACTTTAACATAGTCTCGTAATCAGGATAATGGTCACATAAGTGGGCTTACTGGAAAAATCTAGGAACTTGCAATTGGTAGTACGTGTTGATGGCGTCGGCACTAAAAGAAACTAACCTGCCCTGAACAAATGCTGTGAATGGGGCCTTACCTCCGCGTTGGCATAAAATTCCTTTACCACACTCACAATTGCGGGCTCGGGCTCTTCCGTTAACTTATTCCAACCTTTCGGATAGATTTGTTGCATCATTTCACCGTCGACGTGTTCGGGTGCCAACCCCCGCTCTGGTGTGAGTGCTTTTATCACAAGGTAGTCGTAACGGTCGGCGACGGCGACACTTATGAATTTTAGCCTGTCAAAGGTCCTTGTTGGGGGTGTAGACCCTTAACTTTCTCCACGTTGTCATTTTGATGCCGGTTTTGGTGCTATTGAATTTGGAATTGGTGAGCTTCAACTATCAAACTCCCCCAAACTTCACTCAAGAAAACCGTCAAACACCTGGTGTGCAAGACGTGCACTCCCCCCAAACTTAGTGTTTTTGCTTCAACTATGGTGAAAGGTGTTGATAAATTTTAAAATAAATTACTCACTCTCAATATATCCCCAAGTGATTTATTATCCCTTACCTTTATGATGTGAAAATCTACTCAAGAAAAACCCTAACCTTGATCTTATGAATTGGTGTTAATTGAGATGGTTAGAATGTGGTGTGGAGGGATGGCTTTATAAAGGGGAGGTGATGTAAATAGTTATGGGTTGAAGTAGTGGGTAAGTGGTTTAATGAAGTGGGGGAGATGGAGATTAAATTGCTAAATCGTGTGTTGATAATGTATAGGAGTAATGGGGTAGTAGGAAGTTGAAGTTGAAGTTGAAGTGGAAGAGTGGTGCACTGTTGCTCTTTAACTGCCAAAACCGTCTCTTCAGTTCCGTACCCCCGCCCCGGCGGGGGGTAATATGCCTTAGAGGCCCGCCCCGGCGGCCATGCTTACTGTTATTGATGTTGAGACCCCCGCCCCGGCGGGCATGTGGTCTGCTATTGGCCTTATTTTTTTCCATTCCTTGCATCCTTAACATATCCATTTGCTTCTTAAGTACCTGAAACATCATTAAAACATGAAAAGAAGTTAAATTGAGTAAATTAAGCATGGTAGGTAAGGGTATCTAGCATAATATAACTTAACTAATTATTTAATGAATTAAAATGAATTTATCTTATACTAATTATTATTATAAATTACAATCTAACTAGCATGAATAGAATTACTGAGAACAAAAGTAAAATTGGGTTGCCTCCCAACTAGCGCTTGATTTTAAGTCTTTTAGTCTGACTACTCCCTGTGTTAGCTTGGGTCGGATGTAATCTTCTCAGCATGTTGCTTATTTATTGCACAACAACAATAATGATTTATTGCATGCCCGATCACTTGCGTTTCTGAGATTGAATTTGATTTTATGTCCTCGATCAAAGCTTTTAGACCACCAACCTCTTTGCAATCTTTGTACTTTGCATGTGTCGATACCGTGTTCACATCCCTTTCCTCCTCTTCATTAGGAATTAGAATTTCCTTGAATACTTTCACTGTGACTACTTGATTGAACACTTTCATGATCAATTCTTCGTTAGGTACATCAATTAATGTTCGTCCAGTTGCAAGGAATGGCCGTTCCAATATGATAGGAATATTCTTATCCTCTTCAAAATCTAAGACCACGAAATTAGCTGGACAAATTAATGAGTCAACCTTTACCAACACATCTTTTATTATCCCCAGTGGATAAGTAATGGATCTATCTACGAGTTATAGACTGATGTTTGTTGGCTTTGCCTTCTTTAACCCTAACTTTCGGTAAATGGATAGTGGCATAAGGTTTATGCTTGCTCCTAGATCACACTAAGCTCTTCCCACATCATGATTGCTAATTGAACACAGAATTGTGAAGCTTTCCGGATCTTTCAATTTAGGAGGAAGCTTTTTCTGTAGTATTTCACTACATTCTTCAGTCAACGCCACTGTTTCGATGTCCTTGAGCTTGCGTTTCTTCGAAAGTATTTCCTTCATGAATTTGACATATTGTGGCATCTGCTCAAGTGCTTCGACAAATGGAATATTGATATGCAATTATTTGAATATATCCATAAACCTTGAAAACTGATCCTTTATCTTTTAACTTTCTAATCTTTGGGGAAAAGGCACCATTGGTATGGCTATCTTCTGTTTATCTTCTTTCGGCTTTTCCACAAATTTGTCCTCAATTTTTCTTGACAAATCCTTTTCTTCGTTCTTACAAACCTCTTCTGTACCTATTTTTCCACCACAGTTGGCACCTAAGGCTTTACCACTTCTCAGCGTAATTGCATTACATTGCTCGTGATTTCCTCTCAGATTCTTTTCTATATCGCTAGGCAACGTCCCTTGAGGCCTGTTGTTCAAAGCCAATGCAAGCTATCCCATCTGATTCTCTAAGTTCTTAATTGTTGTCGCTTGTGTTTTCAGGACCGCCTCATTACCCACTATGTACTTCATCAGTATCTCTTCCAACTCTGACTTTTTATCATGCTGCAGAGCTGCCTGTTGATTCTGGAACCCCGAAGGATATGATTGTCGTGGAGCTTGCTGATTCTGATTGTTGCTGCATAAAATTTTTTGATGGTTCCTATTCCCCGAGTTGTATGCATTTTGATACATATTCTATGGCGGAATCCTGTTATAGCTGCCCACAAACTGAACCGATGTTGGGTTGATGGTGCATTGCTCTATAGGATGTTCTCCAGCACATAACTCGTAAAACAAACGCCACCTGATGTGGTTGCGCACCCGTAATGGTATCTATTTTCTTTGATAAAGCAGTAATCTGTGCTGCCAAAGCGGTTACTCCATCTACCTCTAAAATCCTTGCTACCTTAGGTTGTGTCATTCTCGATGTAGGCCATTGGTAATTATTAGCTGCCATCATTTCCACTAAATTATATGCCTCCTCGTAACTCTTGGCCATAAATGCTCCACCTGAAGCAGCATCAATACTCGTTCTGAGATTCCCATTTAACCCGTTGTAGAATGTGTTCACCTGCAGCCATTTTGGTAATATGTGATGTGGGCATTTTCTAAACAACTCCTTGTATATCTCTCATGCCTCATATAATGATTCCTCATGTTGTTGTTGGAACATAGTAATCTCATTCCTCATTTTTACAGTCTTTACTGGTGGAAAGAATTTAGCCAGGAACTTCTGAGCGAGGTCATCCCAAGTAGTTATTGATCTTGATGGTTGTGAGTGTAACCAACTCTTCGCCTTGTCCCGCAGAGTGAATGGGAACAAGCAAAGTCTGAATGCTTCATCCGACACCCAATTATACCTAAAAGTGTCACATATCTCAAAAAATCTGACCAAGTGTTCATTCGGATCATCATTTGCAAATCCCCCAAATTGTACCAAGTTCTGAATCATCTGAATAGTCACAGGCTTGATTTCGAACGTGTTTGCAGCAATCACTGGCCTGGTGATACTAGGCTGAAGCTCAGTCACCTTAGGTGTAGCAAATTCTCTCAATGCTTTCTGGTCTTCGGCAGCCATTACTTCTTCTTTTTCAGAATTCTCAAAGTCTTCCCTCGTGTCTTTGATCCATTTACTTAGCCTTTGAAACAGTTTCTCAATGTCGTCGTCCAAAGGAAGCAAGTTTGGGCTTTTGGATCGAGTTTGCATAAACCGACTTCAAGAACCTGAAATATAAAGAACAAAACAAAAAGAAAAAATGTTTAAGTAAAATTGGACTAATTAAATTGATATTGCAAAATTATTAAAATCTATACTAAATCCTCGACAACGGCGCCAAAAACTTGTTAGGTAAAATCTATATACGCACAACACGCAAGTATACGTGCTCAAAAGTAATAAAGTTATAAGTCAAGTATCGTTCCCACATAGATTAGCAAGAATTTAACATCACAATTACCAGCTTCTTATTAATCCAAATATTATTAAACTAACCAATTTAAGAATTATAACTAAAAATATTAAAAATAAGAAGGTTAACAAACAATCAACAAACCCTAAAAACTGAATTTGCAAATAAATATTGGATAATTAGGCTTACAACTTCACTCTAAACATCACTCTGATTATTACCCCCTATTCCAGTTTAATTCACTATCCTAGTTTATTAATTAAGAACACTCAAGTAGAACTAGCCACCTCTCGATGCGCTAATACCATATTAACTTAAATCTACAAATTAGATAGAATTAAGCTAAACACCTTAATTAACTAACTCACTATATCTCTATATGAATTACAATTAAAGAAGGTTTAAGTTCAAGTTCTCTATCTGATTACATGCTACATTAAGCATATCTCTATCCTAACATTCATCAAGATTTCATTCATTCACAAAATTCAAGAACACATGCTATATTGACTAAGTCTAGACTTGTATTTCGTCTCCCGAGTTCATGCAAGTCCACATAAAATTAGTGATCAAGCAATTCATAAATTCAATCACAAATCAATACAGATAAATTGAAAAATATCTTATTAAACTGAAAATCAAAGTTACATAATCATTATTCCACTAAAAGATTCGTTATAAGCCTAATAAAGAATTTAGTTCATCGTCAATGAAATAAAAATTTAATTAAATAAAGTAAACATCATCGCAATTACAGAAAGTAAACTAAAGAAGAAGAATAAATTCAGAACCACCCTTCTCTCTAGCCTCAATCTGCAACTATTGTGAAATCGCCTTCAAAGTCTTCCTGCAATGCTCCTGCTCAGAAAAAGTGTCTTCAATGATCTAATTGCTTGTATAATGCTTCAATCTAGTGTTTGTTGTATGTTTTTATATGCCAAGCCACGAATTCAGACTCTAATTCCATACAAAGTTGAGTCCCAAGCCATAACAAACACTAATCTCCAATTTATTTAAGCATTCCAATTCAAGCAAGACACTAATTTCCCGTACCCCCGCCCCGGCGAGGGTTTAGCCTTGTAATAAGCCCGCCCCGGCGGGCATATCAACTGTTAATTCGTTTGCACCCCCCACCCCAGCGGGGGTTTTAATGCACAGACAGCCCACCCTGGCTAGGGTCCTTTCTGCTAATTGTTCACTTTAGCTCCAAATCTTGCCCACTTTCGCTATGATTTTTGCCCTTTAAGTCCAATTGCCACACCACCACACCTGCACATGAAATTACACTAAACAAGTAAAAACAAAACATAAACACAAAGAATTAACACCGTTTAAGCTCAAATTAGATGCCGATTCGTAGGTATAAAACCCACTTATCACTAATGCGGCGGACAAGTATGACTATCTCGTGCCCAAAACACTGACACCAGAAATGGGCTTGAGGTCGGATGCTTTTGATGGACAGATGCAAAGATAGATTCATGAACATGGATGGGAGGTATTCACTGATGATCTAGATCATGCGATTGTGAATGTCATGAAGGAGTTCTATGTCAACGCAGACGATAGGGCATCATTTGTCACATTTGTGTGGGGAAAACAAGTGTCGTTCAGTGCAGAGGCAATAAATGAATATTACAGTGTGCGAGCCTCAATAATGTGTCAATATGCTCAACTTAGAGATAACAATCCAGAGTATGACCAGATCCTCAAAGAAATTTCAAAACCTAGCACTGTATGGGCGAAGGGGAGAAAGGGAGGCATCTTGTTTATGAGCAAGGATCTGAGCCTATATGAAAAGATATGGTATGCATTTTTATGCGTAAAGTTATTCCCTTCGTCGCATACCAGTGAGGTTACCAAGGAAAAGGTGATACTCCTTTATGCGTTAGTGAAAGATTTTGACATTGACATCGGTTCTATCAACAACTTTTCAATTTGGCGTTGTCTATGCGGGCCATTTTTAGGAGAACTGCCGCACCCTTTACTCATCTGTGGGTTGTGTAGGTAGTTTGGCGTTCTATGGTCAGGTGATGAGCCCATGCAGCAGCCTCTCAAGCTTCTTGATTCCAGGATGATTGCTCAATACTTAGTTTGGGCTGGAGGGGAGTCACATCCTCGAGGTTTAGGTTTCGTATTTCCTGATGCTCCTGAGGAGGAGGATACAGAGGATACCTCGGAGGATGACGAGTTCAGAGCTGATGACGTGACTGGTGAGGAGGAAGCTGCGGGGGGTTAGTAGGTCTACCAAATATATGTTTAGTACCCAGTTCTGCAGTCTTCAAAGGCATCTTGATGATAGAGATAAAGAAGCAGATAGAAAGATGAAGAGTCTGGCAGCGAGGCAGGATCACATGTTCAACACGATGAATAATTCCCTTACTTCATTGAATGAAGCATTGAAAAGATTGAATCCAGCCTCTGCGGATCAGTTCTAGTTTCCAGTCCCTGAGCCAATGCCACAATACCCTCCTTATGACTCTGATGTGGAGGAGTTTTTAGTTTTTATTCCACAGCCACCGCCACCACCACCACAGGCTTAGCATGCTACAGGGAAGTCCTCTTTTACTTTATTTCAATATTTTTATAATAAGTACATTGCATATGTTAAGTTTGGGGGAGTATCAGTTATTTGTTTACTGTCTTAGTTTTGTTTTTATATTTTAGTTTGCATGTGTTAGTTTGCATTTAATTAGTGATATCAATTTATGTTTGCATTCATGTAGTTGCATAGTTAGTAGTATAGTTATGTTTTTATTTTTGTTCTTGTTGAGATATATAAAAAACCTGAAAAATTAAAAATCTCAAAAATATTAGTTAATTACTATTTTTATGTGGCATTTAGTTCATATTTGCATGATTACAGATGTTAGATGGTTTAAGTTTGTTTTGGCCAATGATGAGATTGGAATTACGTAGACAAGTATAGAATTGACTGTTAAGGCTTTAATGTGATTTCTTATCATGAATTAGATATTTATCTGTTTGAAACTGGTGTAATTAGGATAGCACGTTAAGAAACGACTATGGTGACTGATTGAGTCTAAATTGACACATAATGGAATTCTTAAGGATAATGCTAGTTTGAATGAAAGAAAGTCATGAATAGGTAGTGATGGCTAAGATTAAACAAGAACTTGAGTTTGGGGGAAAATTTGGGATATAAGCTATATAAAAAAAATGAAAAAGAAAGAAAAATAAAAACATAATATGAATAAACACCGTGGCTAATTTAGTTTTGTGGCCTTTGTTACTTGAGTAAGTACGCCCGAGGGGATGTCTCTACACCTAGCGCCCTAAAGCTTGACGGTTTGGGAGTCGTTGGTTAAAAGCTCACTAAGGGGTAGCATTGAAAAGCCTAAGAGGACTAGACATTGCGCAACCATGAGAAAAATAAAAAGTGAAAATGGGAAAAAGAGCGAAAAGCCCCTGTATGTCAATAAATAAAGCATAAGTATCCCATTTTGACCTTTGAATTTGGTAACAGTTTGATTTTAGTCGGATCTTGCTTATTTTTGGATTTCTTAACTTTACGATGTATGATGCCTTTAAAGAGGCCTATTATGTGTTTTGTTTAACTTTATGTCAGTTAGCATGATTGTTGAGCACACACACACTATATCAGTCTTAATAGGTTAAGATTTGATGATTGTTTGAAAAGTTATTGATTTATCTTGGTATGATATTCTGTCATGTCTATTGTGATTTCTCTGAGGTCGTGTGAATAGATTTTGTTATGTTTACTGCTGGATTCGTAAGCATGTAGTTAGTTGCATTACATTTCATATTGTTGTGCTCGAGGACTAACACAATTTAAATTTAGGGGAGTTTGATCAGTAGGTTTTATACCTACGAATCAGGTTCCTATTTGGACTTAAATAATGTGTAATCCAGTTATTTTTGTACAGTTTTACATGTTTATATTTATTTTGTTTGTAGGTTGCATTACGTGTTAGCTTAGAATTGTTGGTGGCTTTGTGGTGGAAATCAGCTTGGAAGAGCAAAGAAAGCAGCAACTGCAGTAGGATACCCCGCCAGGGCGGGCGAATATCAAAGGAAGTAACCCGCTGGGGCGGGGGTACACGTGGCAGTTAGAATCATAGCACCCCGCCGGGGCGGGCTCTTTAAAGGTAAATACCCCCGCCAGGGCGGGGGTGCGCAGACAGAATGGAAGAGTTGGGATGTGACTCTAACACTGCAGATGTATTGATTGAAAGACTTTGGCTCCAATTAGGAATGGATTGTGGTCGTTGTTGGGTAAATTCTAAATTAAGCTCCACAACACGCATGTATATGCGATCACCAAGTAATATAATGATGAGAAAAGTATCGTTCCCACAGAGACTGATATGAAATTTAATCTAACAATTACCAGTTTTATATTATTTCAATTTTATTAAACTATTCAAATTAATGGTTATAATTAATAAAAACTAAGAACTTAAAGATCCCAACCAATCAACACAAATTATTAACCGTAATTTCAAGGAAATAATGGAGAATTAGGCTTACAACTTCACTTAAGTTCTCACTTTATTTATCACACCTTTTTCCAATTTAATTTACTATCTCAGCTTATTAATCAAGCATACTCAAGTAGAATTAGCCACCTCTCGATGCACTAACACCATATTAACATAAATCCACAAATTGATAGATTTAAGCCAAACACCCTAATTAATTAGTTCATTATATCTCTATGTGAATTAAAATTAAATAAGGTTTAAATTCCAAGTTCTTTATAGATTACATGTGATGCTAGGTATATCTCTATCCTAAACATTCATCAAGATTCCATCAAAACACATAATTCAAGAACTCATGCTATTGTGATTAGGTCTAGATTTATACATCATCTCTCGAATCCATTCAAATCCACATAAAATTTGTGATCAAGCAATTCATAAATTAAGTATAAATCACAATAGATAAACTAAATTGATAGTATTATTAAATTGAAATTAAGGCATGACAATTATTGTTCAACACTAAAGATCCATTGTAAGCCTAAAAAGTAATTTAGTTCATAATCAATGAATTAAAAACTGAATAAAGTAAATAATTCATCATCCAAATTATAAGAACTGAATTAAAGAGATAGAATAGTAATACACCACCCTTCTTTGCCTTCAATTCTGTAATCTTCATGAATCTCCTTCCTTGCTTTGCTCCTCCACTGTTCTTCTCTCAGTTAAGGCTCCCAAAAGTGTAATTGATTGTAAGATGGTTGATTTTTTCTCTCTTCTACTTGACATAAGTTATTTCAATAGCTGAACCAAATCCAATCCCAATCCATACCAAAGTAATCCAATCCAATCCTCTTGAGAATTTTAATCAAAATCAAACTCCTTTTTGTACCAAACTGGTTATCAGTCCCAAGAATCCCCATAACTAAGAAATAACTTCCTTGGTACACTTCTGACTTGAACCTATGACATAAAGAAATCATCAGTCCAATAAAAACTCAACTTCTATACATAAAAAACCAATTATGCAGCTGACCCATCCGATCGGCGCGCTCGCGCTGTGTCTCTTCAATATATAGTGCGGCCCACGCAATGCTATCAGCTTCTCACCTTCTCATGCAGCGCGCCCCGCACCATTTCCTATACAACCATGGCGCGCCCCACGCCGGTAGTGCAGAATGTCTAAATCCTCATAATTTCTTCAAATGTTAACTCTTAGAAGTTATCAGCCCATTAACCTGTAAAATAAAAAAAACCCATCAAAAGTAACATGATATACCAAAAAACTAACAATATATCAAGTTAAACAAGATCAAATCGTAGGTTAAAAACCTACTCATCAAATTCCCCAAAACTTGAAACATTTCTTATCCTCAAGCAAAATGATATGCAATGCAAATGCATCTACTATATACCTATGAATTAAGCCAAAAGACAGAACACAGTCTAATCACACGGCCTTAGAGAAATCAAGCAAACACGATAGTATATCATATCAAGACCAATCAATAACTTCCCAATCAATCATTAAATCTTAAACAGTTATTACTGATATAGTGCGTGTGTGCTCAACAACCATGCTAACTGATATAAAGTCAAATACAACACATAATAGGCTTCTTTAAATGCATCATACAGTGTAAACTCACGAAATCCAAGAACAAGCTAGATCCAACTAAAGTCAAACATTTACCACGTTCAAGAGTCCAAACAAGATACTTATGCTTCATTCACGGGGGTTATTTGCTCTTATTTCCTATTTTTCACTTTTTTTATATACTCATGGTTGTGCATTAGTCCACTTAGGCTTTTCAGTGCTGTCCCTTAGCGAGCTTTCAACCAACGACTCCCAAACCGTTAAGTTTTTGGGCGCTAGGTGTAGAGACAATTCCCTCGGGCGTACTTACTCAAGTAACAAAGGCCACAAAACTAGACTAACCATGGTGTTTATTCTTACTTTTTTTTATTACTTAGTTTTTTTTCCTTATTTTTATAAAGCTTATATATCCCAAATTTTTTTCCCAAACTTAGGTTCTTGTCTAATTTTAGCCATCTACGCCTATTTATGTCTTTCTTTCATTCAAGCTAGCATTATCCTTAAGAATTTCATTATATGTCCATTTAAACTTAATAAATCAACATAGCTATTTCTAAGGTGCTATCCTGATCATTATATCAGTTTTCAAACAGAATAAGATCTAAATCATAACAAGAAATCACATCAAAGCCTTAATAATTAGTACTATACTTCTCTACACAATTTCAATCTCATCATTGGCCAAAATAGACTCTTACAATCTAACAGCTGAAAACATGCAAACATACAAATGTATAAACTGAATGCAAATGCAATATAAACATGCAAGTATGATTTTTTTTATATGTATGCATGAATGAATGAATCTAAATTCCATCACCAACAAAACAACACACAAAACAATTATATTAACAATATATCAAAAATTAAAAACTAAAAACTAACATGAATATGTAATCACCAACAAAATTAATCAATCAAGCATAACCCCTCCCCCCAAACTTAACATAAGTAATGTCCCCATTACAAAAATATAAAGAAAATAAAAGCGCGAGGACTTCCCTGAAAGATGAGTCACTGCTCGTCGTCATCCGAAGGATGGTATGCTGGTAGAATAGGGGGAAGATGCATAAGCACCGAATCGACATTTGGGTTACATCGAGCAAAAGCATCAGCAAGAGTATTGAAAGCATTAATATTGTACTGGTGCATCATATCTTGACGTTGAGCCAGCCATAAAAAATCATTCCTTGGACCCTGTGAAGAAGTAGCAGGCTCAGCATCAGCACGGTGATGGTGGTCGAATCATGATATAACCTTCTCCTCTTGGATGTGATTGCGCCCCATCCCATGCTTTGTACTTTTCAATGGTAGCATGGTCGATTATAGCCATTGGTTGTTGAATAAGTTCAGAAGAATGCCATTGCACTCCAGCTTTGCGGCACAAATAGGTGATGAGAAATCCATGGAGAAGGCCCCCCCGTGGTACTTCCTCGTAGCAGCTTGTCGATCGACTCTTGAATGCATGCACCCACATTCACATTATAGAACACAACTGCATTGTTCAGCTGAAAGTGGTGGTGGACAATGCTATATAGCAGCCGCGCCCGTTCCTTAGTCACATCGTTCTGATGGCGTGTGGGCATCAACTGGGCACATTTGAAGGCGTACCATACATTGCCATAACGACTTAAGGTTGAGTGGGGCAAGCTTATTTTTCCATTAGTTCCATCTTGGGTAACCCATTGCATTCTTGACTTGCACAATCTTACAATCAGTTCATCCCCGTCTAAATTTGCATCTGGCTTCAACCTCCATTCTAATACCAAAGTATTTTTATCAATGATCATTTTGAACCTCGCCTCGGCACCCTCACTTTCGAATTTGGAGCTGTCGAATTGGGCTCGAGCACTAGAGGTGGATGCACGAGGTCTCTTGTGGGAAGACATTGTGTGTTGAGTGTAATAGAGGGTGCAAATTTGGTTGAGGAAATATATCAAACAGTTGGTGGGTGTCTATGTGTTTCCCCCAAACTTAATTCAAAACAAATCAATTATCCCCATAAAAATTACCCTTTAATACAGTCCTCGAGCAGCAGTATCCCGAGGAATCCATAATAAACGCAATATAATAATAAACTATAGGCTTTTCTCTCAAAGTATTTCAATGGAGTTACCTTATTTTTGCTAATCAAATTCCAAAAAAAAACTCCTCTTACTGCTCGTAACTTTGTCGCTCAATAGAGAACACTATGTAATCGTGGAGATCCAATTGAGAGGATGTAAAACCCCAACTTTTTGAATAGAGATGAATTTTCTATAAATATTATTTTTGAATATTATGGAGTAAAATTGATATAATGTTATAGTTGGGGGTAATACTTATAAATTTTGCAAAGTAAGCAAGTTGTTATAAAATATTCTTTTGGTCGGGGAATATTTTTTTTGTCAGGAAATATCCATACGACGGTACAATCATTGGTGGACCCCACAATGGAATTATTGTCGGATTAAGAAAACGACAAAAATATTTTATTAAAAATAACGGCGGAAGTTTTACCGTTGATACTGTTGAACTACTCGGTAGTAAAAGTACAATAATACGTGTGGTTGCATAGTAGTACACGGTATTGATTATTAATGCTTATGTGAGAAGTCACTCAGTTTGATTCAATTATTGTCAATTAATAATATGAATTATTTAGCGATAATAAAGTTTTGTTTTATTCGTATTATTAACGTAATAAAACAGAAACATCTTTTTATATAAAATAGAATACTTTATTAAAGTTATTCTATAAATAGAATATATTATATTTTATTATGCATAGTGTTGCATAGTGTTTGCATAGTGTTTGTATAGTAAATTTTTTTTATATAAATAGAATATATTATATTTTATTTTAAAAAAATTTCTTTAACTATGGACCGTCAGATTAAAGTAAATCAATCTGGACTGTTCATGGATTAGTTACTATGCATTCCATTTTTCTATAAATAGAAGCTCATTCCTTCATTATTTTCTTACGAATTCACTGAACTCTAGAGAGAGAAACTATAGAGAGAAACTATAGAGAGAAAGAAGAAAAGTATTCTGCTACTTAACTACTTCTTTATTTCAGTTCTTCTTTAAAACGGTAAGGGGTGTTATTCTTTCTTATTCATGAAGAGAACTGTTGTTATTCCATTGCTTATTATTCTGTTGGAATAACCTGTATACGCGGTCTACCCTATACTTGGTGACATTTTTCTATTATTCTGTTGGAACATCCTGTCTGTGTGTTTTACACCGGACCTGGTTCCGTCTTTATTATTATTATGTTGGAACATCCTATCTGTGTGTTTTACACCGGACCTGGTTCCGTCTTTATTATTATTCTGTTAGAATATCCTGTCTGTGCGTTTTACGCCGGACCTGGTTCCATTATTATTATTCTGTTGGAATATCCTGTCTGTGCGTTTTACGCCGGACCTGGTTCCATTATTTATTATTCTGTTGGAATAACCTGTCTGTGTGGTCTATCACATGCATGGTGATTTCTTTTGTTATTCCATTCTTTATTATATTCAGTTGGTCAAAACTTTGACTTCTATACTCCATGAAATTAATGGAATATCTTTGATATTTGCGCTTCATCTAGTATCTTTTCATGAAAATATTCTTCTAAGAATTCTTGAATTTTACTCCACAAAGCAGTATCATATTGACAAATTGGACGTTGTTAATTCTTGGATAAATTAATTCTTGAACTTGTTTTATTGAATTCTTATATCATTGTCATCATCCTCATGTTTATAAAATGTTGAAAGTAATCTGTTGCCTGTAGTGCATAGATGGACTTGGTATGATTATGACTAGGGATTATTCGGTATAATCATGACCATAATGTTACAAATGATGTGGTAAAAGTCCTCATTGGCCCGTAGTGCATTGATGGACAGTTGTTGGCATGATCATGACCATTAATGAATACACAAATATTCTTGGCACGTAGTGCATGGATAATTGTGGCCGTGATACTAAAGAATATCCTTGGCCATAGTGCAGGGGTGATTCGATGATGTGGATTATTTTATTAAGCTGAGTCCTAGCGATAACAGTGTTGAAAAACCTTTGAAATCATAGAAGATAGTAGATTTTATTCTCTACTTGACTCTTCTAATGGATTGCTTGTTCCGCTGCAGTTAAACTTGATGTTTATTATATTTTATCAGTTTAACACTGTTGAAGGCTAATGATAATTTATTCTGCATTATCTTAGTCATAATATTTCTTACTGGGCTAGTTGAGCTCACCCTTTCTTTCACTGTTCTCTTCAAGAAATGAGAATATAGCTGGGATGAGTCGGGGAACGGAGTGATGGACCAGATGATAGTATTAGTAGTCCTCACTATTCTGTTAAATAGTGTGACAATAATTGTAATGAGGACCCCTTTTGAGTTTGTATAATCTCTAGTAGACAATAATTGTATTCAAACTCACAGTTATATTTTGTCGTATTGTACATGACAGTTGTATTAGTAAGTTGTATTTGAATTATGTACCATATATCTGGCGACCCAAGATGGGTGATGTGTACCTAATTTTGGGGGCGTCACAGTTGGTATCAAAGCTTAGGGATATGATCCCTTGCTAAGATGTGAGACTAGAACTAGGAGGGGAGAGACGGGGAATTCCTTGGCTAGTATGACCTACCTAAGTTTATTTGGTATTTAATTGGTTGGTCAAAGTATATGGATAATATGTTATATGTTAATGAACCTTTGTTTTGTGGCAGTGTCTAAAAATGACATCCGAGAATGTTGAAAATAGCAATGGAGCATAAGAGACCGTCGAGTCTCCACATATCAATAATCAGGAGAATGTGCATCAGGAAGGCGATAATCCTCATGCAAACAACAACACTGACCAAATAATGAATGATGGACTGTTCAGAGGCTTTATTCAATTCATGCAACATCAGGAGAGAGTGGCTCCTATCCAAAATGTAGGTGGAAACACTGGAAACTCTAGGACGGTCACTGCTAAACAGTTCAAGGAGCTAGGACCACCGGAGTTTATAGGAGAGCCAAAACCACTTAAGGCGGAAGCATGAATAAAGCAGATCACCGAGATATTTGATGTCTTGGGATGCTCCGAGGAACAAAAGGTTCCCTTCGCCACCTTCATGTTACGTGAAGAGGCAAATTACTAGTGGGAATCTGTAAAACGTACCCAGCCTGAGGCACTCAAGATGTCTTGGGAGAAGTTCCAAGAGCTATTCAACGACAAGTACTTTCCCGAGAGTATTCGTCATATGAAGGAGGTGGAGTTTATCAAGCTGGAGCAAAATAATATGACCGTGTCGAAGTATGAGGCTAAATTTGCTGAGTTGTCCTGGTTTGCGTCCCACTTGGTGGATAATGAAGAGCGAATGACGCGAATGTTTTTGCGAGGTTTGAAACCTAAGATACGTTAACATCTTATTTCTCATAAACTGTGTTTTTATTCAGATGTTGTAAATAGGGCTCAGTTAGTAGAGCGCGATAATGAGTTAACGCAATCAAAGGAGAACAGCCGGCAAAATGATAATACTAGTGAGAGCAGTCATCGAAGCGGTGACAACAAGCGTGGAGGGAATCAATAGGCCAGAAATGGTAACCACTTCAGTGGTAATCAGGGCCAAAATAATAAGAATGGACATTTCAAGAAGAAGAGATTCAACAATGATGGAAAGACGTCAGCACCAACACCCATTGTTAAGGAAGGAGAACGACCTATCATATGCTTCAAATGCGGAGGAGAGGGACACATCAGTCCAAACTGCGCGATGTCATTCAAAGCATGTTATAATTGTGGAAGAGAAGGTCACCTAGCCCGATTTTGTCGTTCACCAAAGACAAGTTCAGCTAGGATGGAGGCACCAAAGGCCGTCCCAAAAAAGTCAAAGCCAACAGTGCAAGGGAAAGCGTTTGTAGTGACCTCCCAGAAAGCAAAGAACCTGAATGAGGTCATCACGGGTAAGATTATCATAAACTCTAGCGATGTCTATACCTTATTTGATACCAGTTCTACCCATTCTTTTATTTCTCCTACTTGCGCTCAACGATTAAATTTGACTCTGGAGAAATTAGACTTTGACTTATCTGTGGAAACTCCATTGGGAGAAACCTTCATTACATCCACTGTTTATAAGTCTTGTTTGGTTCAAATTGGTACCCTCATATTACCTGTCGATCTTATTTCATTGAAAATACTTGCATTTGACGTGATTCTAGGGATTGATTGGTTAACTACTCATCATGCAAAAATTGATTATTTTCGTAAGGTTGTTAGCTTTCATATTCGTAACCAATCTGTTATATGAATTCAAGCCACCAAACCATTAAAATCAATCATTGTCATCTCAAGCCATAAAGCTATTCATTTATTGAAAAATAGATGTCAAGCTTTCTTAGCTCATGTCACAGATCTAAACAAAAATACGTCAGTTTTGAATAATATTTCTATTCTTAATAAATTTCCTAACGTATTCCCTGAAGAACTTCCTGGCCTACCCCCAGAGCGTGAAATTAAATTTTGTATCGACCTTGAACCCGGTACAAAACCCATTTCTAAAGCCCCATATCGAATGGCTCCTATTGAACTTCAGGAGTTAAAAACCCAACTACAGGAATTGTTAGATATTGGCTTTATTCATCCTAGTACTTCTCCTTGGGGTGCTACTGTACTATTCGTGAAGAAGACAGATGGGAGTATGCGACTTTGTATTGATTATCGGGAGTTGAATCATGTCACCATCAAAAATAGGCACCCGTTGCCACGTATTGATGACCTGTTTGATCAGTTACAAGGAGACAAATTCTTTTTAAAGATTGATCTTCGTTCCGGATATCACCAATTGAAGATTAGAATCGACGACATTCCAAAGACGGCTTTCAGAACTCGGTACGGACATTATGAATTCCTAGTCATGTCCTTTGGATTGACTAATGCTCCTGCTGCCTTTATGGATATGATGAACCGAGTATTCAAGGAATATTTGGATCACTTTGTGGTCGTCTTTATTGATGACATCCTTATTTATTCCAAAAGCCGTGAAGATCATGAGCAACCCTTGAGGCTGATACTCCAAAAGCTTCGTGAATATAAGCTTTATGCCAAGTTGAAGAAATGCGAGTTCTGGCTTGAGGAAGTAGCATTCCTTGGGCACGTGGTATCAAGTCATGGAATATCTGTTGACCCAGCAAAGATTGAAGCTATTCAAAGCTGGGAACAACCTAAATCAGTGACCGAAGTACGTAGCTTTCTCAGCTTAGCTGGTTATTATCGGAGATTCGTAGAAGGGTTTTCTCAAATCGCTTCTCCACTAACTCAGCTGACTCGGAAAGATACAAAGTTCGGTTGGAGCGAGAAATGTGAGAAGAGTTTTCAAGAACTCAAGAGAAGACTCATTTCAGCACCTGTTCTGACAATACTATCTGGTTCGGAGGGATTTGTCATCTACAGTGATGCTTCGGGCAAAGGGTTAGGATGTGTTCTCATGCAACATGGGAAAGTCATAGCCTATGCCTCACGACAACTCAAAGAATATGAGAGGAATTATCCTACTCATGACCTAGAGTTAGCAGCTGTGGTCTTCACACTTAAAATTTGGAGGCATTACTTGTATGGGGAGAAGGTGGAGATCTTTACGGATTATAAAAGCCTCAAATATTTCTTCACTCAAAAGGAACTCAACATGCGACAACGACGTTGGCTTGAACTGTTGAAAGATTATGATCATACCATCTAATACCATCCTGGAAAAGCGAACGTGGTAGCTGACGCATTGAGTAGAAGATCATATGCGGGTACGAGTGCAATATTGACAACATAAAAGCCCATTTTGTGTGACTTGCAAAGGATAGAGATAGAGTTAAAAACTTCAGGGACCCATGTGGTGATGGAGAATATACGAGTAGAACCAACTTTAATTGATAAAGTTAAAGCTGCTCAAGCTACAGACCTGGAGCTGATGTGTATGAGTAAGAAAGTGCAAGAAGGTGCTATGTCGGAAGCAAGAATCGATTATGAAGGAATACTTCGAGTCAACTCCATACTTTGTGTTCCTAACGACCCTGATTCAAAGTATAAAATCATGATGGAGGCGCATAACACACCGTTTGCAATCCATCCTGAGAGTACTAAAATGTATCATGATATTCGTCATAAATTTTGGTGGAGCAATATGAAGAGAGAGATAGCGTTGTTTGTCTCAAGGTGTGTAACGTGTCAACGAGTCAAGGCGGAGCATCAAGTACCAAAAGGTCTATTGCAACCACTTGAAATTTCAGAATGGAAGTGGGAGCACATTACCATGGATTTCGTTACCGGTCTTCCCAAAGTTTCTCAAGGCATAGATGCGATTTGGGTCATTGTTGATAGATTGACCAAGTCTGATCATTTCTTACCGATACGAGAAACTTATACACTTGGACGTCTTGCTCGTATGTACATAAACGAGATTATAAGACTGCATGGTATGCCAGTATCCATAGTTTCTGATCGAGACCCAAGATGGGCACAGATTTACGATTTAGTTCGGCATATCATCCTCAGACGAACGGACTATCAGAGAGGACTATTCAAACTCTTGAAGATCTATTAAGGCTCTGTGTCCTTGATTTCAAGGGAAGTTGGGACAAATTCTTACCATTGGTGGAGTTTTCGTACAACAACAGTTATCAAGCAAGTATTGGCATGGCTCCATTCGAAGCGATGTATGGAAGAAAATGTCATTCTCCAGTATGCTGGGATGAGGTGGGTGAAGCAACGTTGTTGGGACCGGAGTTGGTACGTATGACTATGGAAAAGATTCAAACGATCTGGCAACGTATAAAAACCTCACAAGATCGACAAAAGAGTTATGCTAATCTTCATCGAAAGGACGTAGAATTCAATATAGGAGATCATGTGTTGTTACGTGTTGCTCCATGGAAAGGAGTTACGAGATTTAGAAAGAGAGGAAAGCTCAATCCTCGATTCATCGGCCCATTTTTAATCCTCGATCGAGTAGGAACT
Source organism: Panax notoginseng (assembly GCA_016801055.1). Taxonomy (NCBI): domain Eukaryota; kingdom Viridiplantae; phylum Streptophyta; class Magnoliopsida; order Apiales; family Araliaceae; genus Panax; species Panax notoginseng. Next base: position 145,393,993 of record CM029016.1, on the reverse strand, counting down.
GTGGCCTATAGACTCGCTTTACCGCCAAGTATGTCTCGTGTTCATAACGTTTTTCACATATCCATGCTACGTAAATATATGGAAGACACGAACCACATTATTGAGTTAGAATCGGACGAAATAACGGAAGATTTGACGTATGAAGAGGTTCCTGTTCAAATCTTGGATAAGAAGGAACATATTCTACGCACCAATGTTATACCTCAAGTCAAAGTTTTGTGGAGAAACCACGATGTTGAGGAAATGACTTGAGAGTTAGAATCTGAAATGAAATCAAGGTATCTTTACCTCTTCGACATACCAGGTACGTACCCTAATTTCGAGGGAAAAATTTCATAATAAGGGGAGATTGTAAAACCCCAACTTTTTGAATAAAGATGAATTTTCTATAAATATTATTTTTGAATATTATGGAGTAAAATTGATATAATGTTATAGTTGGGGGTAATATTTATAAATTTTGCAAAGTAAGCAAGTTGTTATAAAATATTCGTTTGGTCGGAGAATATTCTTTTTATCAGAAAATATCCGTACGACGGTACAATCATTGGTGGACCCCACAACGGAATTATTGTCAGATTGAGAAAATGACAAAAATATTTTATTAAAAATAACGGCGGAAGTTTTACCGTTGATACTGTTGAACTACTCGGTAGTAAAAATACAGTAATACGTGTGGTTGCATAGTAGCACACGGTATTGATTATTAATGCTTATGTGAGAAGTCACTCAGTTTGATTCAATTATTGTCAATTAATAATATGAATTATTTAGCGATAATAAAATTTTGTTTTATTCATATTATTAACGTAATAAAATAGAAACATCTTTTTATATAAAACAGAATACTTTATTAAAGTTATTCTATAAATAGAATATATTATATTTTATTATGCATAGTGTTTTGCATAGTGTTTGAATAGTAAAAATCTTTTTATATAAATAGAATATATTTTATTTTATTTAAAAGTTTTTTCTTTAAATATGGACTGTCAGATTAAAGTAAATCAATCTGGACCGTTCATGGATTAGTTACTATGCATTCCACTTTCCTATAAATAGAAGCTCATTCCTTCATTATTTTCTTACGAATTCACTGAACTCTAGAGAGAGAAACTATAGATAGAAACTATAGAGAGAAAGAAAAAAAGTATTCTGCTACTTAACAACTTCTTTATTTCAGTTCTTCTTTAAAACGGTAAGGGGTGTTATTCTTTCTTATTCATTATGACGCCCCCGAATCCAGGTACTTGAAACCCGAATTCAGTGCTTTACGATACCATTTCTATGAGCGAAAATATTACTAATAATAATAACAATCATATAAATTTCAAACTTAACTTACATTTACCAGAGTCTAATCCCAAGTACGCAACCTTTACTACATTCTTTGCATGATATATAATAGATATCATAACTTAATACAATCTAACTATTACAAAAGATACAAATAAACAAATTTTGTTTGCTTTCCTTTTCACTTGATCTTGGCCGATCCCTTCTAGCTTTTTACACTTAGCTAAAAACATTTAAATTAAGCAAGGATGAACATTTGAGTGTCCAACAAGTATTATATATATATAGGCTGAACGAATTTAAATATTTTCTTTATAATACCCTTCTACAACAATTCAAAAGTTGTGAAGTAATTCTGTACCAATAATAATAACATAACAACCATCTTTCAAATTTTAGAAATTACGTATTGACTATATATAGGGTTATAGTGACATACTATGAACATTATTTTCTTTTTCGAAAGGGTTAAACAAAAATTCATTTGTAAACCGTCATAACTTACGGGCCTGAAGGTGTACAGTCCATGGACCCTGTATTGATCAATACTACATTGCTAGAACGATATCATCGTTCATCCTTTGTCCGCCGTAGCGCATAAAAATTTTCCCATGTTCGGGATGTTCATACTTGTCAGGGTTCCAAACAAAAGGTTTTATCTTATCCAACAATAATCTATAATTCAACATATATGTATATCAAAGGTGTATCAACATGTGATTAAATACAATGATTATCCAAGTGGGGACACTTGTATAATTATTTATAGAAATAAACGAACAGAATATATATCTGAATTACCATATACTAACATGTTGATAAACAATGGGCGTATATAATATAGGTTTAACAATCTGTACAGTAATAGTATAATTCTGAAACATTCTTACACTTGTTCAATTGCATACAGAAAATGCAAAGGTAGGATACTTGCCTGGTCTGCTGCTTACAATACGCAACATAGTTTTATCTTTTATACCGAAACCTATCATTAATAAGACCATTTTATCGATTAGAATCACATATCATAACACATAGTACTGCTAATTGCAGTCAGCACATAACCTAATCACATTGTCATACATGTTTCACAGTCATAGAATCATAAACAAACCTTCATACAGTCAAAATATCTAAGCTCAGATCAATTTCTGAAACATGTCGGTCTACCGACGACTTTATCGGGTAATTATCAAGTCTAAGACTCTATCCCATATCTCAATATCTACCAGTATCAGTCATATTATTTTTAAATGACTTATAATAATTTTTAAATAATTATTACCATTTATCACTATTTTTGAAATATCAGAATCATTATTAAATGATTTAAATACTAATCAATTCTATTATCATTAATATTTAATCAATGCTAAACTATTAATGAAACTATTGCCAAAATATTAAAGTTATGTATAATAACTCAAAATATTAATAACGTATTTATATTACCCTTAAATAATTTTTAAAACATTTAAAATCATTATTAAATAATTACCATTAATATTTAAATATTAATGTACCATTATCCAAATATTAAAAGTCATTAATTATAACTTAAAATATTTTTAATTCAATTATATCCCTTTTTAAATGATTTTTAAATTAATAAAACTATTTTTAAACTATTTATTTAATATAAATATAAAACAAATTTAATATCATTAATCTTAAATTAATATCATTAATATTGAATTATTAATGAAATTATTCATTAAATATTAAAAGTTACCTTTTATAACTTAAAATATCATTAAACATTTTATTTTCATTTAAAATAATTTTTATAATAATAAAATCATTTTTAAACTAAATTATTTAAGATAATCATTAAGTAAATCTAATATCATTAATATTAAAATATTAATGAGAATTCTCCAAAAATATAGAAAAATATATTTTATAAGTCAAAATATTTTCTAACACTATATTCTCATTTAAAATAATTTTTAAATTAATAAAATTATTTTTAACTTATTTATTTAATTAAACAATTAAATAAATCTAATATCATTAATATTAAATTATTACAAATTTTCATGACAAAATATCAAAAGTATATATATATAAATCATTTTTATATGATTTTTAAATCATTAATTCTATTTTTTGTAAATTATTTAATACATTGATTAAATAACTAAAATATCATTAATATTAATTAGTTAATGAAATTTATCACAAAATATTAAAAGTTGTCAAAAATAACTCAAAAATATTTTTAAACACTTTATTCATATTTAAAATGATTTTTATATAATTAAAATCATTTTTTTCTAATTTATTTAATACACTAATTAAATAAATTAAATATCATTAATATTCAAATAATTACAAATATTAATGAAAAATATCCCAAATAATTAAAAGTTATTTTTCATAATTTAAAATAATTTTTAAAACTAATTTTGTAATTTTTATAATTTATTTTCTATTTTTAATCAATTTCCGAAAATTCAGAAATTAAATTAATTAAAAACCGTCGCTAAAGACTTTTGGCGACAGTAACCGTCGCTGTTGGTATTCTTGAGCTCAAGAACACTGACATCTTCGGTTACCAACATACCACGTTTGACCGGCTATAAATTCATTTCTAGATCACTTCTGTTCAAACTAAAACTTAGAACATGTAGTGTTTATGTAACTCTACAAGTTTCATATCTTATTTTAAGCAAACAACAACATAACAAATCGATCTATGCCAGCAAAGTAGCTGTCAGACGGTTTTTGGGTTTTCCCAGAAACCCAGGTGTCGTCTGAGCACTTTCATGCTCAAATTAATAGTTGTTCTGTTCATGGTTCATGCGATTTAAAGGTTTAAATCTGTAGTACTCGTGTCAAGGAACAACACTACAACAACAGATAAGCTTAACATTAACATATTTACTAGATCTAACTCAGTCAAACCCTGTCAGAAATAAGGCTAACAATTTTCTGGAAATTTCCCAGAAACAAAATTCGTGATTGAGGGACTAGGTTTGACCACATGCTACGTTCGATTTATTGAAGCATTAAGACATCTAGAGGCACTTAGCTATATTCCAGATAACAGGCTACAACTTTAATACAATAACAACATCAAAAAAATTATTAAATCTGTCAGATCAAAGCCGTTCAACATGCTGTCAGACGCTAAAAATTTTCTGGGTTTACCCAGATTTCTTCCCGGTCATGGTCGGTCAACGACTTTTGACCATCCATATCTTTTGATCTAGATATCCAATGACAGTGAATCCATTTTCATATTAAAGATCTCATACAAGGCTACAAATGTATACACTTAAACAAAAAAAAAATAAACACACAACGATCTACAGCCCTAACATTTGATGTCAGACAACAGAAAACCATTTTCCCAGATTTTTGAAAAACTCTGATTTCGAGCATTAGATGTTATGGATCTAATAAACAACAACCCAGATCATCATTTAACACTTTAATCAACATGTTTTAAACATAAAAATAAAAAATTTATTATAGCATACAAGATCAAATTTTGACTTAGGTTTTTATACCTTTAAGAACCAAATGTTGATCTATGGTTTCTGATTTGTTGTTGATGATCGTGGGGCTCAATTTTGGGACTGTCCTATTACATAATTTTGAAGCTTTTAGAGAGAGAGGGTCTAGGATGAGCTTGGTGAATAATTGAGCCAAAAATACAACATTTTATCTCTCTAATTTTTATATATATTAAGCTAGATTCATGTATGGTTGCTAGGTGGCTGATGTGTTGTCATTTATGTGTCACAAGGAGTTGGTGTAGTTGGTCACCAACTCAAAATATGGTAAGATTCTCAAGCAATCAAGTAAAGAATGCAATAAGGGCAATAATGTCATTTGTTAATTGATTTAAATGGAAAAATTGAATATTGACAATCCCTTAGTGTTTGACCCTTAGGGTTTAACCCTAAGATTTAGCACATTGCACAAATGAGATTTGGCAACTAGGGTTTATAAAAGTAAACTAAAATTTTAGTTTATAAAATTTATAAATTAGGGTATTAAAATAATTAGGGTTTCTTAACTAAATAAAAGATTTTAATTTACTTATCACCTTGCTAATTAGGACTTAAAAAAATACTAATTAACATTACATTGCCCAAATTAGCGCTTAGGGTTTACAATTATAAATTAGGGTTACTAATTTAGAAATTAGGGTTTATAATATAGAAAAATAATAAGGATTTTGAATAATACGATTCTCCCTAATTAGGGTTAATACATATAACACCGATCATAAATCACATTATCGTGATTACATAACGGCTTAACAAATTCTCAAAGTCGTGAATGACTTTCGCATTAGGGTTTCAAATCAATTAGGGTTTAACAGTTTGAAACTACAATTTTTATTTTAAATTATGGTTTCTAAATATTAAATAGGGTTTAATAACAAAATTATATAATGCTTAACATATATCATATAACACAGTCTTGAACTCACAGCTGAGTTTCAAATTAGGGTTTTATCAGGTCATAAAGGAATTGATTTCCAGATTAACCTTACAAGCATAACATACATATTTATAGCACTGAAAGATCAACAATATAATTAATATTATTATATTATCATCATTCCTTATTCCAGAACAAGAAATAGAGTTTATCAAAAAATTATTAGGGTTTGATCGTAATATAATAAAATTGTTCCACACATTAACATTACACACATAACCATACATATCTATAACACTGACAAATAATAATATAATATTATTATTTTCATTCCTTGATCAAAACCCAGAATTAGGGTTTGGATTCCATATCTGATTTATCTTTCACATATAACTTTATTAATTAAGTTAAATAATTAACTTAACTATTCTGAAATAATTTCATATAATAAAATAAGTATTATAAAAATTCTAATAATCATTACATATATTAATTAAATAATATATATACTTATTTTCAGGGAAAAGAATTAATAAAAACATTTTTACTGTAAAATTACATATTATAAGAATATAATTTATAGAGATCAATAATTTTAAAATAAAATTATTCGTAATCATTCATGTAATAAATATATTTTATATCCATCACATAATTACATACTTAATACCTTGCACACATTCTTACCTTTGAAATAAATAATTAATATATAAAAAAAAATTTATACGCAAAAATTCTGATTTTAATTATATAGAAAATATCGGGTTATTACATTCATCCTCCCTTATAAAGATTTCGTCCCTGAAATCACCTTTTAAAACCTATACTTACTCGGGTACATAACATACACAACCTTTATAAATAGATCTCGATCATAATTGATCGATTCGATCTTTAACTATTCATCACAAAGCTTATCTATCTTCTTAAACAGAAATTTGATTCCTAAGAGAACTCAAATTCCTCCTTCAAAATAATTTATAAAAATAATTTACTATATATAAGAAAATAATATTTAAGAAAATAACATTGGTTCAAGTAATACCTGGAGTTGTATCCCCGGCTGCTACCGAATCCTGAACAGTCACGTTGAAGACGCTTGCGGTTGGTTTCGTTGGTTTATTTGTTGAATTTGGTCCCGTTGTTGCCAATGTACTGCTACCTTGTTCCGTATTTGCATTCCTTGTTTCCCTTTTTCCTTCTTGAACAGTCTTTCACCTTATGCTCCATTGATTCACACATAACACACTTACTATACATTCCTGGATTGGAACAGTTAGGAGAAATATATCCCTCCTGTCCTCACTTGCCACACATAAACTTTCCTTTTAATCATATTCCCGGCTTATTGCCGGTATTATCGAAATTATCTTCTTTTATCGTATAAGGCTGTCTGTTGCCCTGCCGTTATCCTAGTTATCACATACACTTTAACAGGGTTATTTGATCCTCTAAATCTTGGCAATAGGACCGCCTTGAAGTCTTTGACGTTCGACGTTCGATTATCTGGTTGATCTTCCGCGACTGGTATTCCGTTCTTCATAGCTTGAGTTTCCACTTTCGTAAAATTTTGTATCGGGTCTAGGTGTCTTCCAGCTTTGTTGACAGGTTCTTCTATCCTTGGGTTTCGTTTTTGTCTTGACGGCATTATCATAAATTATTCTTACATTCTAAGCCTTATCGTAAACGCTTATCATATAACGCAAAATTTTCTATTCACATAATCATGTACTCAAAATATTAGATTTTGAAAACTCGGTCGACTGTAATAACCAGTGACCAGATAAATATTTACTATCTTTGTACCAACTTATCCCATTAATCCAACATAGATCCATATTCATAACACTGGACATACTTTAGCACATATTGCTTTAAACATTCGCTATCCCTTTATGACTCAAAAGTCGGAAATCGCTACCATAACTTATACAAAAGTTGAGAATATTCTATTATACAGATATACTTATCATTTACACCACATAGAATCATATGTATTCCAGTAACACTTAACACTATCTATTTCTTACGCCTTCCCTAATAATCAATTGCTTAGCATTCTATATATTCCCATTATTCTCCATAATCCATTCACACCTACTATACCTAATTCGTTCAATATACAACACATTATGAGTTTAAGAACTCACCACAAACATACGAGTTTAAGAACTCACCATAAATATATGAGTTTAAGAACTCAACATTGACCATATATTCTTTAACTATATTCTACCTATCCGCTATACATATCATTTCTGGGTCTGGTACTATACTTTCCAAAATAACCACCTCTTTGAGGTAGCTTTCAATGTGAGCCTCTATTTCAGCTATTGGCTTTGATATTAGCTCGGTCATGGAGGTTGACTTATTCTTTACGACTTAAGGGTATCCTAATTCTTTCTATCTAACAGCTATACACATAATTTATCTTGACTAACATATAATATATACACACAGCACATAATGGTTTTATAACTTATCTTTTATTTTGTTTCACGATGAATTTATTTAATTCATCTCCTTGTAAACTCTAAATGAGTTATTTATATTTTCAACGTTTCCCTCTGTTCTAAGGTTATAGCCTAAGGTCTAACCCACCTAAGGTTTCTAACCTTAAAGCTCTGATACCAAATATGACGCCCCCGAATCCAGGTACTTGAAACCCGAATTCAGTGCTTTACGATACCATTTCTATGAGTGAAAATATTACTAATAATAATAACAATAATATAAATTTCAAACTTAACTTACATTTATCAGAGTCTAATCCCAAGTACGCAACCTTTACTACATTTTTTGCATGATATATAATACATATCATAACTTAATACAGTCTAACTATTACAAAAGATACAAATAAACAAATTCTGTTTGCTTTCCTTTTCACTTGATCTTGGCCGATCCCTTCTAGCTGTTCACACTTAGCTGAAAATATTTAAATTAAGCAAGGATGAGCATTTGAGTGCCCAACAAGTATTATATATATATATATGCTGAAAGAATTTAAATGTTTTCTTTATAATACCCTTCTACAACAATTCAAAAGTTGTGAAGTAATTCTGTACCAATAATAATAACTTAACAACCCTCTTTCAAATTCTAAAAATTACGTATTGACTATATATAGGGTTATAGTGACATACTATGAACATTATTTTCTTTTTCAAAAGGGTTAAACAAAAATTCATTTGTAAACCCTTATAACTTACGGGCGTGAGGGTGTACAGTCCATAGACCCTGTATTGATCAATACTACATTGCTAGAATGATATCATCGTTCATCCTTTGTCCGCCGTAGCGCATAAAAATTTTCCCATGTTCGGGATGTTCATACTTGTTAGGGTTCCAAACAAAATGTTTTATCTTATCCAATAATAATCTATAATTCAACATATATGTATATCAAAGGTGTATCAACATGTGATTAAATACAATGATTATCCAAGTGGGACACTTGTATAATCATTTATAGAAATTAACGAACAGAATATATATCTGAATTACCATATACTAACATGTTGATAAATAATGGGCGTATATAATATAGGTTTAACAATCTGTACAGTAATAGTATAATTCTGAAACATTCTTACAATTGTCCAATTGCATAAAGAAAATGCAAAGGTAGGATACTTGCCTGGTCTGCTGCTTACAATACGCAACTTAGTTTTATCTTTTATACCGAAACCTATCATTAATAAGATCATTTTATCGATTAGAATCACATATCATAACACATAGTACTGCTAATTGGAGTCAGCACATAACCTAATCACATTGTCATGCATGTTTCACAGTCATAGAATTATAAACAAACCTTCATACAGTCAAAATATCTAAGTTCAGATCAATTTTTGAAACATGTCGGTCTACCGACGACTTTATCGGGTAATTATCGAGTCTAAGACTCTATCCCATATCTCAATATCTACCAGTATCAGTCATATTATTTTTAAATGACTTATAATAATTTTTAAATAATTATTACCATTTATCACTATTTTTAAAATATCAGAATCATTATTAAATGATTTAAATACTAATCAATTCTATTATCATTAATATTTAATCAATGCTAAACTATTAATGAAACTATTGCCAAAATATTAAAGTTATGTATAATAACTCAAAATATTCATAACGTATTTATATTACCCTTAAATAATTTTTAAAACATTCAAAATCATTATTAAATAATTACCATTAATATTTAAATATTAATGTACCATTATCCAAATATTAAAAGTCATTAATTATAACTTAAAATATTTTTAATTCATTTATATCCCTTTTTAAATGATTTTTAAATTAATAAAACTATTTTTAAACTATTTATTTAATATAAATATAAAATAAATTTAATATCATTAATCTTAAATTATTATCATTAATATTGAATTATTAATGAAATTATTCATTAAATATTAAAAGTCACCTTTTATAACTTAAAATATCATTAAACACTTTATTTTCATTTAAAATGATTTTTATAATAATAAAATCATTTTTAAACTAAATTATTGAAGATAATCATTAAGTAAATCTAATATCATTAATATTAAAATATTAATGAGAATTCTCCAAAAATATAGAAAAATATATTTTATAAGTCAAAATATTTTCTAACACTATATTCTCAGTTAAAATGATTTTTAAATTAGTAAAATCATTTTTAACTTATTTATTTAATTAAATAATTAAATAAATCTAATATCATTAATATTAAATTATTACAAATTTTCATGAAAAAATATCAAAAGTTATATATATAACTTAAAATATTTTTAAAATCATATAAATCATTTTTATATGATTTTTAAATCATTAATTCTATTTTTCGTAAATTATTTAATACATTGATTAAATAACTAAAATATCATTAATATTAATTAGTTAATGAAATTTATCACAAAATATTAAAAGTTATCAAAAATAACTCAAAAATATTTTTAAACACTTTATTCATATTTAAAATGATTTTTATATAATTAAAATCATTTTTTTTAATTTATTTAATAAACTAATTAAATAAATTAAATATCATTAATATTCAAATAATTACAAATATTAATGAAAAATATCCCAAATAATTAAAAGTTAATTTTCATAATTTAAAATAATTTTTAAAACTAATTTTGTAATTTTTATAATTTATTTTCTATTTTTAATCAATTTTTAAAAATTCAAAAATTAAATTAATTAAAAACCGTCGCTAAAGGCTTTTGGCGACAGTAACCGTCGCTGTTGGTGTTCTTGAGCTCAAGAACACTGACAGCTTCGGTTACCAACATACCACGTTTGACCGGCTATAAATTCATTTCTAGATCGCTTCTGTTCAAACTAAAACTTAGAACATGTAGTGTTTATGTAACTCTACAAGTTTCATATCTTATTTTAAGCAAACAACAACATAACAAATCGATCTATGCCAGCAAAGTAGCTGTCAGACGGTTTCTGGGTTTTCCCAGAAACCCAGGTGTCGTCTGAGCACTTTCATGCTCAAATTAATAGTTGTTCTGATCATGGTTCATGCGATTTAAAGGTTTAAATCTGTAGTACTCGTGTCAAGGAACAACACTACAACAACAGATAAGCTTAACATTAACATATTTACCAGATCTAACTCGGTCAAACCCTGTCAGAAATAAGGCCAACAATTTTCTGGAAATTTCCCAGAAACAGAATTCGTGATCGAGGGACTAGGTTTGACCAAATGCTACGTTCGATTTATTGAAGCATTAAGACATCTAGAGGCACTTAGCTATATTCCAGATAACAGGCTACAACTTTAATACAATAACAACATCAAAAAAATCATTAAATCTGTCAGATCAAAGCCGTTCAACATGCTGTCAAACGCTAAAAATTTTCTGGGTTTACCCAGATTTCTTCCCGGTCATGGTCGGTCAACGACCTTTGACCATCAATATCTTTTGATCTAGATATCCAATGACAGTGAATCTATTTTCATATTAAAGATCTCATACAAGGCTTCAAATGTAAACACTTAAACAAAAAAATAAATAAACACACAACGATCTACAGCCCCTGACATTTGATGTCAGACAACAGAAAACTATTTTCCCAGATTTTTGAAAAACTCTGATTTCGAGCATTAGATGTTATGGATCTAGTAAACAACAACATAGATCATCATTTAACACTTTAATCAACATGTTTAAACATAAAAATGACAAATTTATTATAGCATACAAGATCAAATTTTGACTTAAGTTTTTATACCTTTAAGAACCAAATGTTGATCTATGGTTTCTGATTTGTTGTTGATGATCGTGGGGCTCAATTTTGGGACTGACCTACTACATAATTTTGAAGCTTTTAGAGAGAGAGGGTCTAGGATGAGCTTGGTGAATAATTGAGCCAAAAATACGACATTTTCTCTCTCTAATTTTTATATATATTAAGCTAGATTCATGTATGGTTGCTAGGTGGCTGATGTGTTGTCATTTATGTGTCACAAGGAGTTTGTGTAGTTGGTCACCAACTCAAAATATGGTAAGATTCTCAAGCAATCAAGTAAAGAATGCAATAAGGGCAATAATGTCATTTGTTAATTGATTTAAATGGAAAAATTGAATCTTGACAATCCCTTAGGGTTTGACCCTTAGGATTTGACCCTTAGGGTTTAACCCTAAGGTTTAGCACATAGCACAAATGAGATTTGGTAACTAGGGTTTATAAAAGTAAACTAAAATTTTAGTTTATAAAATTTATAAATTAGGGGTTTAAAATAATTAGGGTTTCTTAACTAAATAAAAGGTTTTAATTTACTTATCACCTTGCTAATTAGGATTTAAAAAAAATACTAATTAACATTACATTGCCCAAATTAGCGCTTAGGGTTTATAATTATAAATTAGGGTTACTAATTTAGAAATTAGGGTTTATAATATAGAAAAATAATAAGAATTTTGAATAATTACGATTCTCCCTAATTAGGGTTAATACATATAACACCGATCATAAATCACATTATCGTGATTACATAACGGCTTAACAAATTCTCAAAGTCGTGAATGACTTTCGCATTATGGTTTAAAATCAATTAGGGTTTAACAGTTTGAAACTATAATTTTTATTTTAAATTATGGTTTCTAAATATTAAATAGGGTTTAATAACAAAATTATATAATGCTTAACATATATCATATAACACAGTCTTGAACTCACAACTGAGTTTCAAATTAGGGTTTTATCAGGTCATAAAGGAATTGATTTCCAGATTAACCTTACAAGCATAACATACATATTTATAGCACTGAAAGATCAACAATATAATTAATATTATTATATTATCATCATTCCTTATTCCAGAACCAAAAATAGAGTTTATCAAAATATTATTAGGGTTTGATCGTAATATAATAAAACTGTTCCACACATTAACATTACACACATAACCATACATATCTATAACACTGACAAATAATAATATAATATTATTATTTTCATTCCTTGATCAAAACCCAGAATTAGGGTTTGGATTCCATATCTGATTTATCTTTCACATATAACTTTATTAATTAAGTTAAATAATTAACTTAACTATTCTGAAATAATTTCATATAATAAAATAAGTATTATAAAGATTCTAATAATCATTACATTATTAATTAAATAATATATATACTTATTTTCAGGGAAAAGAATTAATAAAAACATTTTTACTATAAAATTACATATTATAAGAATATAATTTATAAAGATCAATAATTTTAAAATAAAATTATTCGTAATCATTCATGTAATAAATATATTTTATATCCATCACATAATTACATACTTAATACCTTGCACACATTCTTACCTTTGAAATAAATAATTAATAATAATAAAATAAAAAAAAATTTATACGCAAAAATTCTGATTTTAATTATATAGAAAATATCGGGTTATTACATTCACCCTCCCTTATAAAGATTCCGTCCCCGGAATCACCTTTTAAAACCTATACTTACCCGGGTACATAACATACACAACCTTTATAAATAGATCTCGATCATAATTGATCGATTCGATCTTTAACTATTCATCACAAAGCTTATCTATCTTCTTAAACAGAAATTTGATTCCTAAGAGAACTCAAATTCCTCCTTCAAAATAATTTATAAAAATAATTTACTATATATAAGAAAATAATATTTAAGAAAATAACATTGGTTCAAGTAATACCTAGAGTTGTATCCCCGGCTGCTACCGAATCCTGAACAGTCACGTTGAAGACGCTTGCGGTTGGTTTCGTTGGTTTATTTGTTGAATTTGGTCCCGTTGTGGCCTGTAGTGCATAGATGGACTTGGTATGATTATGACCAGGGATTATTTGGTATAATCATGACCGTAATGTTACAAATGATGTGGTAAAAGTCCTCATTGGCCCGTAGTGCATTGATGGACAATTGTTGGCATGATCATGACGATTAATGAATACACGAATATCCTTGGCCGTAGTGCAGGGGTGATTCGATGATGTGGATTATTTTATTAAGCTGAGTCCCAGCGATAACAGTGTTGAAAAACCTTTTAAATCATAGAAGATAGTAGATTTTATTCTCTACTTGACTCTTCTAATGGATTGCTTGTTCCGCTGCAGTTAAACTTGATGTTTACTATATTTTATCAGTTTAACACTGTTGAAGGCTAATGATAATTTATTCTTCATTATTTTAGTCATAATACTTCTTACTGGGCTAGTTGAGCTCACACTTTCTTTCACTATTCTCTTCAGGAAATGAGAATATAGCTGGGACGAGTCGAGGAATGGAGTGATGGACCAGATGATAGTATTAGTAGTCCTCACTATTCTGTTAAATAGTGTGACAATAATTGTAAGGAGGACTCCTTTTGAGTTTGTATAATCTCTAGTAGACAATAATTGTATTCAAATTCACAGTTATGTTTTGTCGTATTGTACACGACAGTTGTATTAGTAAGTTGTATTTGAATTCTGTACCATGTATCTGGCGACCCAAGATGGGTGATGTATACCTAATTTTGGGGGCGTCACAGAGGATGTAGAAAATGTAATAGCAATAAGTGTTTAGAATGGATGAGGAGAATAGAAGTTGATAGGGATGGGAAGTGTAAGAGGTTTGGAATCTGCAAGTAGAAGCTGTATGGTGGAGAGAAGTAAGTAGAAGTAGATATAGAAGAGTAATAGTGGAGGAATATGAGAGGAACATGTATGGGGGAGTTATAGAATTGTTGTGGGTGAGTGGGATACTTTGAATTTGGCATGAATTCGAGAAGGAGTGGTATATATGGGTTTAGAATGGGAAAGGGAAACGATAACTTGGTTTTAAAAATATGAAATTGACGAATGGAGCATCCCGCGCTACTTAGGCAGAGAGCAAGACCAGGATGGACCACGCCGCGCCTGATGACAGTGTAACCTGGCGTGCCCCGCGCTAGGTAGTCAGTAATTAAACTTAGTATGGCGCGCTCCGTGCCATGTCTTCACTTAAGGTGGTACGACCCACGCTGGTATGCCAGTGGCTGACTGATGAACTAGCGCGCCCCGCGATGTGCTGCATAGGCTCCTGGTGCAGCCCGCGCCATGGGTACAGTGTCTGAGTTGATCTACTTTTTCCTTGATTCCCTACAGATAAACCACAATTAAGTCATTACTACTATATTTTATTGAGAACTAATTAAGTAGTATATGATATAAACTAACATTTATGAATAATGAAAGAGAAAGGGTTTAAAGCTTGGGT
The DNA here is from genome assembly GCA_016801055.1 of Panax notoginseng. NCBI lineage: Eukaryota > Viridiplantae > Streptophyta > Magnoliopsida > Apiales > Araliaceae > Panax > Panax notoginseng. Next base: position 145,378,562 of record CM029016.1, on the reverse strand, counting down.
TGCCTCCCAAGTAACACTTGTTTTAACGTTGTCAGCCTGACGGTGCCTCATGGTTCATTGTGCATCGGGAAGTGTGATTACAATAACTTCGTTGTCGATGTCGCCACCCCAGTAATGATTTAACCGCTGCCCGTTGACTTTGAATGTTTAAATCGAATTTCTGCTATACAGTTCAACGGCTCCATGTGGGAAAATAGTCTTGATCGTAAATGGCCCCGAACATCGAGATTTAAGCTTCCCGGGGAACAACCTCAGTCTTGAGTTAAATTGTAACACAGATTGTCCCGGTTCAAACTTTCTCTATATAATCTTTTGATCTTGCCACTTCTTAACCTTTTCTTTGTATAGTTTTGAGTTCTCATAGGATTGCAGTTGGAATTCGTCGAGTTCATTCAATTGGAGTAAACTTTTCTCTACTGCAGCTGTTTGATCAAAGTTAAGTTTTTGAATGGACCAATACGCCTTGTGTTGAAGTTCCACTAAAAGGTGACACACTTTCCCATAGACCAACTGATACAGAGACATTCCAATTTGTGTCTTGTATGCTATCCTATAAGCCCATAATGCGTTATCTAACTTTAGAGACCAAACTTTTTTGCTCGGATTCACCACCTTCTCTAAAATTCTCTTAACCTCTCTGTTGGAAACGTCTTCTTGACCGCTAGTTTGGGGATGATAAGCTGTGGTAACCATATGATTGACTCTATATTTTGCCAAGAGAGGTATAAATGACCTATTGAAGAAGTGACTTCCCTCGTCACTTATGATTGCTCTCAGCGTACCAAACCTTGTAAAAATGTTCTTTTGAAGAAACTTCAGAACCACCTTTGCATCATTGGTAGGGAGTGCTACGGCTTCGACCCACTTTGACACGTAATCTACAACTAGTAGAATATATAAGTTATGGAATGAAGGTGGGAAAGGTCCCATGAAATCCATCCCCCATACGTCAAAAACCTCGACTTCCATGATGGTGTTGAGCGACATCTCATTCCTTTTCGAGATACTTCCCACCCTTTGGCATCTATCACAGATTTTCACGAACTGGTGGGCATCTTGAACACAGTAGGCTAATAGAATCCTGCATGAGGTATTTTGGCCACTGTCCGCTCACTCCCATAATGTCCCCCATACGCAGATGAATGACATTCATGCAAGATATTCTTCACTTCGATGTAAGGCACACATCTATAGATCATTTTATCTGCACACTATCTGAATAGATAGGGCTCATCCAACATGTACCACTTGACATCATATAGGAACTTCTTTTTCTGTAGACGTGTCAGATCAGGGGGAAGGATTTTGCTCACTAAGTAATTAGCAAAATCCACATACCATGGAAACTCTGAGTTTACTCCAAATAGCTTCTCATCCGAAAATGTCTCGTTGATTAAACATTTATCTGTCTCATCCTTATCCGAATTTTCTAGTCTCAAAAGATGATCCGCCACTTAATTTTTTGTCCTCTTCCTATCTTTTATTTCCAAATCAAATTCCTGAGGGAGTAGAATCCATTTGATGAGTCTAGGCTTAGCATCCTTCTTTAAAATTAAATAACGAATCGCTGAGTGATCTGTGTATACCACCACCTTTGTTCCTATCAAATAAGCTCTAGTTTTGTCAAAGGCATGTACTACTGCAAGTAATTCCTTCTCGATGGTTGTATAGTTCAATTGGGCATCCGTGAGGGTTTTACTTGCGTAGTATATGGCATAAAATAACTTCTCTCGGTGTTTACCCCGAACTGCCCCTACCGCGTAGTCGCTAGCATCACACATTAACTCAAACGACATCGTCCAATCGGGTGCTATGATCACGGGAGCTGTAGTCAATTTCTTCTTCAACTACTCAAATGCTGACTTACATTCTTCATCAAAATTGAAAACTGCATCTTTCTCTAATACATTTTATAGTGGTTTAGCAATCTTAGAGAAATCTTTAATGAACCTTCGGTAAAATCTGGCGTGTCCAAGAAAACTGTGGATTCCCTTCACTGATGTAGGCGGTGGAAGATTCTCGATCGTGTCCAGCTTTGCCCTATCAACTTCTAAACCATTTGTAGAGACTTTGTGTCCCAGAATAATTCCTTCTTTAACCACAAAGTGGCACTTCTCCCAGTTTAGCACTAAGTTAGTTTTCACACATCATTTTAGAACCATGGCTAGATTTTCAAGACACATATTAAAAGTGTTTCCATAGACTGAGAAGTCGTCCATGAAAACTTCCACATTCCTCTCCACCATGTCTGAAAAGATGGCCATCATACATCTTTGGAAAGTCATCGGTGCATTACATAATCCAAATGACATCCTCCTGAAAGTAAAGGTGCTGTATGGGCACGTGAAGGTGGTTTTTTCTTGATCCTCATTAGCTATGACTATCTGGTTATACCCCAAATATTCGTCCAACAAACAGTAGTACTCATGCCCAGCCAATCGGTCCAACATCTGATCGATAAAGGGTAGAGGAAAGTTATCCTTCCAGGTTGCCTTATTAAGCTTTCTGCAGTCCATACAAACCCTCGATCCGGTCATTGTCCTCGTCAAAATTAGTTCATTATCGTCGTTTACCACTACTGTCATTCCACCCTTTTTCGGAACACATTGAACTAGACTTACCTATATACTGTCTGAAATCGGGTAGATTATTCCAACATCCAACCACTTCAATATTTCTTTCTTCACCACTTCTTTCATGATTAGATTTAATCTTTTATGTTGTTCCACTGTTGGCTTTGAGTCCTCTTCTAAGAGAATCTTGTGCATGCAAAAAGAAAGGATTATCCCATTTATGTCGGCATTTGTCCACCCTATCGCAGACTTGTATTCTCTAAGTATCCTCAACAATTTACTTTCCTACAATTCGTTAAGAGCAGATATAATAATAATAGGCAAAGTATTTGAATTACCCAAAAATGCATACCTGAGGTGTTTAGGAAGAGGTTTAAGCTCAAGAGTAGGTGGCTCCGCTAATGAAGGTTTCATCCGTGCCGAAGCTTTTTCTTCTGTATGTAGTGGCTCAAATGGTACCTTGATCCTGCTAACTCTGGGCAAAGAATCCAGCATATGCAAGTAGTCTACGAACTTTGTGTAGACACTCAAAATTTCATTTTCCTGTTACCAACTATGCAGGAAGACAAAAACATCTTTTTCACACTCCAGAGATAACCCTGGAGGACCACAACATCAATTCCAACCCCGAAGAAAGCCCGGGGAGATCCAGATTCCAACCCTAGAGATAACCCTAGTAAATTAGTTTCCAACCCCGGAGATCCCGGGAAAGTCAGTTCCAACCCCGGACATAAGCCCGGGGGATCAAGTTCAAAGCCTGGAGATAACCCCAGGAGGTCAAGACAACCTCAGAGATAACCCTGAGGATGGTCAAAGTCAACAGCATGCCAACCTTAGAGATGATCTTGAGAAAAGAATACTACAACTGTGCAAAAACCGGAGATAACCCTAGGAGGGGCAAAATGGTCATTTTGCCAACTCAACTTCAACTCAAATCAAATACATTCATGTCAACACAAATTGCTTCAAAAGAAGTCCCATGAGAACCATATCTTAACTTTCGAGTGCAAACTACGCAAAACGGCTCAACAAACTACCTAACGAAAACCAGGCAAATCCTATGTCATTGCGTAGCTCTCGGAGAGAGCTTTTTGGAATGGTATGACATGCTTCCATCGGACTCTCGGATTGAAAGTTATGAAGGTTCGAGCGAACAGCGCGTCGTCCGAGTGCACGTACTTCGAGACAGCGGGATCCACATTGCCCGAGGCACCCCGGGCAGTCGCAGGTACACCTGCTACTGCCGCAAGTACACCTGCGACTCCCCCATCTATAAATAGAGGGCTTGGGGTGGCCATATTTGTAAGAAAAGAGTCAAGGAAGCCCTGTCCAATTTGCTCTGTACACACTATAAACTGAGTGTTTTCTCATTTTAAACACTTGTGAGCTTATATATTTCTATATTTTTACCGGTGGGAGCCGAGTGTTCATCCCTTTAAAGATATTGAAGTCTTCTTTGGCAGTCCACTGTAAGCCTTCTTACACTTTCTAATGCTTTTCTCCACTACTGTGCACACACAGTTCTTCACATTGAGAGTCGTTTAGCGTGTGTATGCCCGAACTTCGGTCTGTGACTTTTATTTCTTTTTGTATATATATATATATATATATATATATATATGTATATATTTATATTTTTGTTAGGCCTGGAGTTTAATTCGTGGTCTTTTACTGCTTTATTTACATTTAGTCCCGCCTGGAGTTTACTTCGTGGCGGTTGACCGTATTTATTGCTTTATTTACATTTCTGATCCCCCATGGAGGTGCTTCGTGGTGGTTGATCATGTCTATATATATATATATTTACACTTTTATATATTTATATTTACGATCCCCCATGGAGGTGCTTCGTGGTGGTTGATCATGTCTGTATATATATATATACAACTTTTATATATATAATTGTTTACAGGTTTCATATAAATTGCTACATCATGTGAGCCTAGGAATCATGTGATCACATATTCAGTCTAATGAATCTAGATTCGGTTCCTGTGATGGACATTTTGAGCTGTACATGGCTTGTAAATTATTAGCGGTATTCGAACTTCCTTAGATGGCTGTCATGCCCACAAGGAGTTCGATAATGCTATGCAAATTATTTTCTCAAAGATGCTTCGCATCTCAAAAATAAAAGCAATCAAGCCGAACATTTAATAAAATTGAAATATCAAAGGCCTCAATTATTATTGAGCACATGGTTTGAAAAAACCTCATTTTACAAAACATCACTGCTATATCTTGTTAAAACTGAATTTTATATAGAAATTCAAATCCTTTGTATATAGGTGCGAACGAGGCACAACACTACTTCCAAATAACTGCACATTGACCCACACACACACACACACATTCATACAACAGTTTAATTGAAAAGTGCCGGTCACCGTGGCAACACAGATGTCGGGGGGTGCCTAACACCTTCCCTCCGCATAAGCAAGTCCCCAGACCTTAATGAATCTCGGTTTCACAGACCCGTTAAGTAGTGTCACATCAATGGGTCAATGTGCAAACCTTTTCTCGTTTGTGTTGATACAACCATCTAACAAATCAACTGGCGACTCTTACAGTCCAATCGTCAACATATAAATGTCGGACCTTTTCACAACTTGTTTTTTCAAACAAATCTCACCTAACATGAGAACACCAAAAGATAAGAACAGAAAAGGGACAAATAAAATCCCGACGTCGATAGGTGGCGACTCTGCTGGGGACTCCAGTAAGAGGGCTTAAGCCACTATTTATAAACTTTTTAAAACTTTTATATGTTTGTGTGTGGATGTTGCATTTACATTTGAATGAATGTGTACTAATGCATTTATTTACTGCAATTAGTGCTTCACACCATATCTACCTATGATATTAGTGCTTCGCATATATCATCATTTCTATACGGTGAGACGCGATGAATGTGCATGTATATTGTGTGGCCCTCCACCAGGAGGCTATCCTGTCGGTGTTTGATTACTGGACTCGTAGGGAGACTAATTCCAACGAGGCTCATGAAAGGCACCACCCAAATTCACTCCAGTTGAAAGACCAGATTAACTTCTCGTCAAGTAAATTACGATGATTTGGGAACCTTCATGCCAAAAAACCGCGAGAGTAACCTAAGATAGGTCAGCCTCTGATTAACAAAACGCGGAGGGAAGTCTCTTCATACCTTCCTATTTTAATTACTTGTAATTTCATTTCCATGTCAATCTCAAATGTAATGGAAAGAATAAAGGAATATGTGTACATGCATTCCCTTTTATATCAAAACCTGACATGCTATCTTGTCATACAAACAACTGACATCTGTTTTGCAGGATAATACTCCTAAAACGGACAGATTACATAACATGTAACATTTTTACATTACCTAAGACTAAACTACGTAAGTCATTTTGTAGGGAAGCAATTGGTCCTATTTCCCATTCAAAGTCCAAGAAGGCACTAAGCCCACCGTCAGACATGGCCACAAGTGCCCAACCTGATCCTACTCCTGTTTCCCGAGAGGAGTTTGAAGGATTAAGGAATCAGATAGCAGAATTGGTTGTCTTTCTAAAAGAACAAAGTAAAGACACTCGGGGCCAGACAATGCCTACTCAACCAAAGTCATTCACACCAGGGGGCAGTCAGGGTGTTGATAAAAAGATAGAAACCCAGATACCTTAACCTCATTTCAATAAAGGAACCAACAAAACCCCTGAAGTGACAAAGCTCAGGGATGATCGAGAAACTGGGGATATAAGAAAGAAAGTCCAACAAATGGAGGAAGCCATCCGATCAATCAAAGGGACTGGAAACTATGGAAGTGTCACCTATTCTGATCTTTGCATATTCCCAGGGGCTCGATATCCTGACAAATTTAAAATCCCAGAGTTTGAAAAACACAATGGGGCAGGCAATTCTTTATACACACCTAAAAGTGTACATTGGCGAACTGGGGTCTTATGCTGATTATGAAAGCCTCAGAATGCAACTTTTTCAAAAGAGTCTCACTAGAGAGGCTAAAGCCTGGTATACCCAACTTGATAATTCCAAAATCCACAACTGGAAAGAATTAGCCCACATCTTTCTAAATCAGTACAGTTTTTAGTCACAAATGGCACCGGATTGATACCAAGTGACTAAAGTCAAAAGGAAAAGTACTAAATCTTTCCGAGAATATGCCCCAAAGGTGGAGACACCTAGCTGCACAAGTCATTCCATCAATGATAGAAACTGAGATGGTAATGACGTTTATTGATATCCAAGAGGCTCCTTACTATGAGAGGATCCTAGCAGGCATAGGAAAGCCATTCTCGAAAATGATTAAACATGGCGAAATGGTAGAGATGGGACTGAAGGCATGAAAGATTAAATACTTCACTGCCTTGGAAGCTGTCGCCAAACATATATAGACTGGCAAGTATGCGAGCGATCCCAAGGGGGTACCCGATAAAGGCGATGAAGATGTATCCCTTGTTGTACAGGGGAAAGCTAGGAGACCAAACTACAGTCCCCCTATTTGGAAAAAGCAAGACAATCTGCCATCTCAACAATAGGCTGCATTCAACCATTGTCAGGATAAAAAAAGAAAATTTAAATGAACGAAAAATTGGGTGTTCACTCCACTAGGCGATTCCCTTGAAAATATCTTGGCGATATTAATAGATCACAAGAAAATTACCGAACTGGCTCTACCTCTGGAACCAGGGAGCAAAAGAAACAATCTGAGCCAGAGATGTGCTTACCACTCAGGGTCTCCAGGACACGATACACAAGATTGTTGGTCCTTAAAGCATAAGATTCAAAATTTGATCGAAAGTGGTAGTATTGTGGTCCAACAACCTGATCAACAAAATGTCAACACCAATGTAACAACCCGGGTCAAATCCCGAGTCCGGAATAAATCTCGGGTCAAATCCCAAGTCCGAATCGAATCAAATTCATCAAAATAAGGCCTCAAACCACTAGCCCAATAGTATCTTCTTGGGTCATCGTAGCCCACCACAGGCTCCCAAAAGGTCATGACTTGAAGGTACTATTGGTAGTAACTTATTTCCTTATATGCAGACAAATTTTTCTCCTATCTTTCGATGTGGGACTGGGGTGTTACAAACTCTCCCACTTAAATTTTTGACGTCCCCATCAGAACCGATCACACACAAGCCCAAATATCTTTGCCTCTCTAGCCATTGTGGGATAATATCGGCTGGCTTTGTGTCCCCACCTCTGGACCTCCATCTCTCTATTGTGGGATAATACCACCAGCCTTTGTGTCCCCACCTCCGACAACCCGATCGGATGACCCGACCCGAGCTTTCGAGAGTCAGCTCTGATACCATATGTAATAACTCGGGTCAAATCCTGAGTCCAGAATAAATTTCGGGTCAAATCTCAAGTCTGAATCGAATCAAATTCATCAAAATAAGGCCTCAAATCACTGGCCCAATAATATCTTCTTGGGTCATCGTAGCCCATCATAGGCTCCCAAAAGGTCATGACTTGAAGGTACTATTGGTAGTAACTTATTTCCTTATATACAGACAAATTTTTCCCCTATCTTTTGATGTGGGACTGGGGTGTTACAACCAACCTTCTGTTGCAGCATGATACGGAGGAAGTAAACATGATCGGGTCAGGAAGCGCTAAAATGTATCCAAATTGTAAGTAGATACGAAGGGTGGAGGAATACCCCCAAAGGCACAGAATAAATGTCCTAGAGTGGGAAAACTCAGAGGAGGGTATGCTAGCAATGAAAAAATTAGAGATGATCCAGAATCAAGTAAATCTGCTGGCTAAGCTGATAGTGCGACAACATCAAGAAATGAGGTAATTTTTCACTCAACTATCAGAAAGCCAAGAGAAAAAGGAGGTTAACCATAATGCAAGCCCATATCTTTCCATGATGAGCCAGCTAAATGAAGAATATCAAAGCAGACTGAAAGTCCAAGAAAAGGGGGATGATAAAATTGCTAGAAGATCTTGCCAGCAGAAAAATCGCTCAGGGGAATGCGATTTCCCAAAGAAGAAAGATCAAACAACCTCCCAGAGAGCCTGGAAATTCACCCCTCTTAGCAAATCAAATGAAGAAATGCTACACTGTGAAAGACCCGAATCTGAGTCCCAAATCACAGCGGATCCGGTACAATCATTCTATCACTATTTGTAGAAGATATAAACATAAATTGTTTATACAATAAACGTACACATTATTTTCTCAAAATCGAGTAGCCTTAACTTATACACAATTCATAAACTATCAGACATATAACATATTTATTAAACTATTCTATTACAAATTAGTTGCACACTTTATCCCAAGCTGAACTTGACTTTAACCCTTTTCCTGTATCCAAACGCATTCGCCTTATCTGCAATATTTGTCATGATATAGCAAGGGTGAGCATGAAAATTGCCCAACAAGTTTAAATTTATTAAGATATATCATGATTGAAAGAGTCTGAATAATAAGCTGGCTATAATTCATCAATATAGTTGTGAATTAGCACGAACAAAATTTTGACTGAACAAGTATTAAATATGAACGAATATATCTGGACCAACTGGTAATGAAGGTGATCAGCCTTTCATACCTGACTTATACATGTAATATGTACAGAGTATAATTCTACAATGGCAATCAACAACGATTAACCATAAGCACATCTGAATGAAACAACTCTTAGTAGAATTAAGTAAAACTTACCTGTCCGGTTGATTACTGCTACGTAAATTATAACGCTTTATCTGAACCTAATATATACACAATATCGATATATAAATTAGAATAATATCATCACAATATTTAAAATATCCTAAACACAGTATCACATAATCTTACCAGTCTATAAAACACAGAAACTTAACATCAAGTGATCAAAGTATTACAGTATGAGTCACGTTCGGTATAATTCCGACATCCATGACGTTCTAGTCGGATAAAATTTCGAATATAAGTTCAATTAAACTCTGCCTTAACAGTTAACAATTATCTTAGAAAATCATATTATCAGTCTAAATAATTTTCATAAGCTCGAAATAATTTTCAGATAATTAATATCATTTATTATAATTTTTGATCACTTATATTGTATTTATCTAATACAAATACCACAATATTCTTTTATCATTAATATTTATTTAATACTAAATATTAATGAAAATCATAACACAATATTACAATATAATTATAATATATTAAAGTATTTTTAATACCTTAAAATCATATAAGATTTTTAAACACTTAAATCTATTATTCGATAATTGCTTTTAATATTAAAATATTAATATTTTCATGACAAAATATCAAAAGTTATATTTTATAACTTAAAATATTTTTATAACACATAATTCATTTTTACATGATTTTTAAATCATTAATTCCATTTTTTTCATAATTTATTTAATATATTTATTAAATAAACTAATTACCATTAATATTAATTTATTAATAAATTTCATCACAAAATATCAAAAGTTATTAAAAATAACTTAAAATATTTTCTTATATCATAATATAATTTTTCATAATTTTTAAAGTATAAAAATCATTTTTAAATAATTTATTTAATATGATAATTAAATAAATAAATACCTTTTTATATTTAAAAAATATTAAATATTTATGAAATATACTTAAAATAATTAAAAACTAATTTTCGGACTTTAAAATAATTTTTCATAATTTATTATGTATTTTTAATAATTAATATCCATTTTTATCTATTTATTAATTAAAATAAATAAATTTCTGAATTTAAGTGTCGCTAAAGGTGGATTTAGTGACACAACCATCGCTGAAAGTGTTCTTCAGCTGTTCTTGAGGAAACCCATAATTCAATGTCAGACACCAAGGTGCCCACTTTGACCAGTGCTAGATCGTTGATAAAAGGGTTTCTGGACTAGGTTAAGTGTTATAATTATAGTATAAGTGTAATACTATAACTATCAACAAAGATCCTGCCCAATCCACCACAAAACAGCAAGATCTGGGCAAACTAAAACCTTGTCAGACGTTACCTGGGTTCTTCAGGAACCCAGGCAGTCCGAGTAGCCTTCTTGTCATTCGATTAATGTAATGTTCCGATCATGTTTCATGTGATGTTAAGGTTCCAATATGTAGTAGATATGTCAGACTACAAGTATATACCATCAAATCATCACAAAAACATCAAAAATAACAAATGCTGGCTGGTCAAACCTTGTCAGGACACCTGTTCTTCACGATTTCTGGGTTTTCCAGATTTCGTTCCAGGCTGGTGGTCAACGGTGGTTTGACCTTTCATAACTTTGATTCTAGTATCGATCTAAGTATTTTAAGAGCATGAATCGATAGTAAACATGTCAGGCTACAATACTATTACAACAATATGGCCTAAACATCACAAAATCAGTAAGATCAGAGGCCTCAAATATCTTGTCAGAAATTCTGGAAATTCTATGGGCTGCCCAGAAAGTTGTTTCGTGCTTGGTCAACGCCTTTTAACCGGTCATATCTTGCAATCTACTCAGGATATGGGCTTGCTTCAAGTTCCATATTAAAGCCCTTATTACAAATAACAGATCTATAACATAAAATACACAAAACATCAAACACACACAGATCTAAGATGTCTGACATATGGCTGTCGGACAACTTTTTTTCTAACTTTTCCAGATTTGAAAACTCGATTTTTAAGCACTTTGATGCTATGGATCTGGGTCCTAGCAACCCAAATCACTAAATGACACCTTATTACACATATCTATCCAACCAACTACAACATATAACCTCAGATCATAAGATTTCTAAGATTTAGGGTTTTTATACCTTTTTGAGCCTTGATCTTGATTCTGACTTCATAATTCTGTTATGGGCTTGCTATGAACTGATCTTAGTTTAGTTTCTCACTCTCTCTCACTCTAGATTTTGAAAATTATAAAGAGAGGATGTCTTGGATACTATGAAGAGTAAAGTAACTTACTTTTCTTTAGTTTTAGGTTTAATCTTTGGATTCAATGAACCAAAAAGTTGCTAGCTGGCCCAAATCTGATCTTGTAATTATTTTATGGCACATGGCTACACATTAGGCTTGATGACTTACAAGATCTTGCAAATCTAATTACTTAACAACTAAGAAAAAGGTTATTTTGGATATTTGGCTTTTAAAATTAATGGCATACTTGTTATTTACCCCAACCCTTAGGGTTAAAACCTAAGGTTCTCAAAATCAATTTTTTTAATATTTTCAATTTAGGTTTTCAAAATAGAAAAATTAATATTTTTAAATTATAATTAGAATTTTCTAAATAAATTCTAATTTCCCAATCATAATTTAAATCTTGCTAATTAGGATAAATAATTCCTAATTAAAATTTCTAATTTAGCAAATAAGTCCATTAGGGTTTCAAACGGAAAAATTAGGGTTTAAAACTTTAAAAATTAAGTTTTTCTAAATTATTAGAAAATCTAATTAATCATTAGGGTTATCCCAAATTAGGTTTGTAATTAAAATACAAAAACCTTATACATAACATTTAAATTCCCAAATTAGGATTTTAATATCCGAATTAGGGTTTTAAATTCCCAGAACTAAATTTAGGGTTTCCAGAATCGATTTCTAGGGTTTCTTATAGATCGTAAGAATTTTCTAATTGAACGTGGACGTTCTAAATATATACTTAGGGTTTGACACCGACATAGGTTATCTGATCAACCCTTGACCCTTAACCACATACTGTACTCATATAATACCATATTCGCAGAACATATTCACTTAAATCCTTAACAGAATTTTGAAATCCTCAAAATTCTTTCTCAAAAATATCAAACGCATACACTTATTTTATGTCTAGGTTCTAATATTGATCCTTAAATCAATTAATTAAAATTTTAAAAGTTTTCTAAATTCTCGGGTTGTCACATACACTTTCTGATAAGCGAAGGAAGGATTACTGAGTTGCTGCCTCCAATAATTCTAGGGTTTCTTATAGATCGTAAGAATTTTCTAACTGAACGTGGACGTTCTAAATATATACTTAGGGTTTGACACCGACATAGGTTATCTGATCAACCCTTGACCCTTAACCACACACTGTACTCATATAATACCATATTCGCAGAACATATTCACTTAAATCCTTAACAGAATTTTGAAATCCTCAAAATTCTTTCTCAAAAATATCAAACGCATACACTTATTTTATGTCTAGGTTCTAATATTGAACCTTAAATCAATTAATTAAAATTTTAAAAGTTTTCTAAATTCTCGGGTTGTCACATACACTTTCTGATAAGCGAAGGAAGGATTACTGAGTTGCTGCCTCCAATAATTCCAAGGCGAAGGGTTATGGTTCCACCAAGATATGTCTCTATCATTCTAACTCACTTGGATATACGATTGAGGAATGCTGGTCTTTGTGACATAAAATCTAGGATCTCATTGAAAATGAAGAGCTGAAGATAGAATTCCTCATGACCAAAAAATAGGCAAAAAGGAAATAAAAAGCTTAAGCTATCCACTCGAGACATGCAGTTCAAAGGAGGCGAAGGCTATGAGCACTAATCCTGACAGAACACAAGATGGACTGATCCTAATGCAGGGAGTGACAGAGGAGACAAGGGAATCCCCAAAGGAGATTCCCCCACCAACATCAGACATCCTGTGGTTCAAAGATAGTAATCACGTTCCTGATTTTATAACCTTGGATGATGAGGAGGAAATACTAATCCTTTCCAAAGAAGAAAAAGCCAAAAAGGAAAGTTCCTTGCGAGAAATGCAACAACAGTTCGAAGGAGATTTCATGGTCGAATCCTCTTAAGCCCAGGAAAAATGTGAAGGAACAGACGAAGGAAAAGATGGCGAGGTTGTCGGGGAAGCCAACCCATTGACAAATCAAGAGTTTATCCCTTTGTTCGATAGGTCCAGTATAAGCATCCCCGAGGAGTGTGTTGAATCAGGAAGCGATCAAGTTATGACCATAAGTGAAGATATTCAGAACCAATAGGTAACCTCTATCGCGAGCCCTAAAGGCAACATAACCATTGACAACAAGACTATCATGTCTCAGCCAGCTAAGAAGATGTAGATCCGGAGGATACAGTTGTGCGTTCTAGGAGATGCTGGGACGATATCACTTTCTTCGCAGTGTGCCTTTTATTTTCCATGCATGTAAATACTTTAAAAAAAAAAATAAAATAAAAAAGACAAAAAATAAACAAAAAAAAATAAAACACAAAAAATAAAAAAAAAAGCAAAAACAAAAAGAAAAAAAATAAAAAGAAAAAAAATAAACAATGAAAAAAAAACAAATAAACAAGTCATGAATAATGATTGAGGGCATCAAAGCCCAAATCCACTACTTGTTCACCATCTGGTACAGAAATAAAAGCCTCTTGCGATCTCGGTATCTTATCAGCTCATCTGTCCAAAAAACTATCTCAAAAAACAATCAAGGCTGGGGCAATCTCGAAAATAGCGATAACTCAACACTGGGGCATTTATCAACCATCCTAAAGAGGAAAATGCGCCAGTCGGCACCATCAGCATGGTACATCATCATTAGAGCTTCCCTCACATCATCTCACTAGTGATTTGGATATTACTCACTTACGACTTCATCAACGAAGAGAGTTTCATATATAAATCCTCGGCATCAACATACGAAAGGACAGAGGCATTGTCCAGTTCCAAGAAATGGAAGGAGCTTAAGGCGGGATCAAGCCTCTCATCAAAAGAAAGGGGAGAACTCCTAAAAGAAATCATGGCGACATAAGCATGCCCCTACGAAAGAAGGGGAAATTCTCAAAAAAGTTCTCAACTCAGAAGCAGACGACCAATGACGAAGGGCCTAGCGAATGAAAATATACACCGTTAAACATGTGTTAAGTCCTCACAAGTTGAGGCCTCTACACCAAAGTTTAAAGTTGGGCAGTGAAAGAATGAGTCGCACCATCTAGGGATGTCAGCGGCATTCAGGTCATCAGTCCGGCCGGGTTGCGAATTAAAAACATAAGGAAATGGGGCACAAGAACCCAACAGCGAAAATAAACTCCAAAATCGCCTTAGAAAGGCGTAACATTAGGTGGAGTCTAGTGAAGTAATCCATGGAATATTACTTTAGCGAAGGTATCGAAAGATCTGGTATTCTAAACCATTGGCATCAATCCATCATAACATCAAGACAGTTCAAGGATACCAACGTTCGAGTGGGAATCGAAATAATTTAGCGATGACAGCGTATTCAACTACCAGCAGGTTAGGCACCATTGCAAACTACCATCAGGGTAGGCACTGTTGTAAACTACCGGCGTATGCATCGAAAAGGTTCGGTGATTTCAGAACGTCATCCCCAGTAGAGATGTAGAAAACATCTCAACTTATATTCATTGGAGTCAACACCAGTATAGGCATCAGCAATGATCGGTAAAGGTAAAGCGATTTGTGAAAATATTTTAACATTCATCACAACATTCATTACATTGCGATTTGCAATATGCGATATGCGAAATACGATGTGTGAGTTGCGAAGTGCGATTGGCCAAATACGAAAACCAAAGAGCGAAGTGCAATTTGCGAACTGCGATTTGCGAAAACAGTTTAAACATTCATCATAAATATTCATTACATTGCGATTTACATCATTAGAAATACCTTGTCATATTTCAAGTGTCTAGTAATCTTTATCATGTCCATTCCATTGCATTGCATGAACATGATAAAGAGGGGCATCTGTAGACACTCGAAAGTTTGTTTTCTTGTTACTAACTATGCAGGAGGACAAAAGCATCTTTTTCACACTCTAGAGATAACCCTGGAGGACCACAATATCAATTCCAACCTCGGAGATAGCCCCGGGAGATCCAGTTTCCAACCCCAGAGATAACCCTAGGAAATTAGTTTTCAACCCCGAAGATAACCCCGGGAAAGTCAGTTCCAACCCCGAAGATAACCCCGGGGGATCAAGTTCAAAGCCTAGAGATAATCCCAGGAGGTCAAGACAACCACAGAGATAACCCTGAGGATGGTCAAAGTCAACAACAGGCCAACCTCAGAGATGACCCTTAGAAAAGACTACTACAACTGTATAAAAACCGGAGATAACTCCAGGAGGGGCACAATGGTTATTTTGCCAAACTAACTTCAACTCAAATTAAATACACTCATTTCAACTCAAATTGCTTCAAAAGAAGTCCTATGAGAACTATATCTTAACTTCCGAGTGAAAACTATGCAAAACGGCTCAACGGACTTCCTGACGAAAACCCAAAAATGCAATTTCGGTCATGAACCCATTTTCCCAGAATCAAAAAAGGGTAAATCCTATGTCATTGCATAACTCTCAGAAAGAGCTTTGTAGAATGGTATGATAAGCTTCCATTAAACTCCTAGATTAAAAGTTATGAAGGTTCGAGCAAACAACGCGTCGTCCGAGTGCACGTACTTCAAGACGGTGGGACCCACATTTCTCGGGGAACCCCGGGTAGCCGCAGGTGCACCTGCTACTACCGTAAGTACACCTGCGGCTCCCCCTCTATAAATAGAGGACTTGGGGTGGCCATATTTGTAAGAAAAAAGGCGAGGAAGCCCTGTCCAATTTGCTCTATACACACTATAAACTGAGTACTTTCTCATTTTAAACACTTATAAGCTTATATATTACTATATTTTTACTGGCGGGAGCCGAGTGTTCATCCCATTAAAGATGTTAAAGTCTTCTTTGGCAGTCCACTATATGCCTTACAGTTTCTAAAGCCTTTGTCCACGACTGTGCACACACAGTTCTTCACGTTAAGAGTCGTGTAGCGTGTGTATGCCCGAACTTCGTTCCGTGGCTTTTATTTCTTTTTGTATATTTATATTGTATATATATATATATATATATATATATATATATATATATATATATATATATATATTTATATATATGGACTAACATTATCGAGTTATGCCTCGATTGAACCTGGATTTTACATCCGAAATGTTTATTTGCTTATATATATATATATATATATATGTATATATATATATATATTTACAATTCTAGTAGGCCTGGAGTTTACTTCGTGGCCTTTTACTGCTTTATTTACATTTAGTCCCGCCTAGAGTTTACTTCGTGGTGGTTGACCGTATTTATTACTTTATTTACATTTCTTATCCCCCACGGAGGTGCTTCGTGGTGGTTGATCATATCTCTCTATATATATATTTACCGCTTTTATATATTTATATTTACAATCCCCTATGGAGGTGCTTCCTAGTGGTTAATCATGTTTGTATATATATATATATTTAAAGCTTTTATATATATAATTGCTTACAACTTTCATATAAATTGCTACATCATGTGAGCCTAGGAATCATGTGATCACATATTCATTCTACTAAATCTAAATTCGGTTCCTGTGATGGACATTTTCAGTTGTACATGGCTTGTAAATTATTCGCAGTATTAAAACATCCTTATATGGCTTTCATGCCCACAAGGAGTTTGATAATACTATGTATATTATTTTCTCAAAGATGCTTCGCATCTCGAAAATAAAAGCAATCAAGCTAAATATTTAATAAAATGGAAGAATCAAATGCCTCAATTACTATCGAGCACAAGGTTTAAAAAAACCTATTTTTACAAAACATTACTGCTATATCTTGTTAAAACTGAATTTTATACAGAAATTCAAACCCTTTGTATAAAAGTGCGAACGAGGCATATCACTACTTCCAAATAACTGTACATTGATCCACACACACACACACACATTCATATAACAGTTTAATTGAAAAGTGATGGTCACCGTGGCAACACGGATGTCGGGGGGTACCTAACACCTTCCCTCCGCATAAGAAAGTCATTGGACCCTAATGAATCTCAGTTTTTAGACTCGTTAAGTAGTGTCACATCACTGGGTCAATGTGCAAACCATTTCTCGATTGTGTTGGTATAACCATCTAAAAAACCAGCTGGCGACTCTTACAGTCCATTCGTTGAAATATAAATATCGGACCATTTCATAACTTGTTTTTTCAAACAAATCTCACCTAAAATGAGAACACCAAAAGACAAGAACAGAAAAGGGAGAAATAAAATCCCAACGTTAACACTGTGGATCATCCATGTCCTCATCCCCAGTAGATTATTTTCCAACGGATCCCCGATTTAACCTTTAACCAAGTCTTTATTACTATTTTGTCGATCACATCCAACCGGAAACACTCTTCCTCATCTGCAGGGAACCTCATGGCTTTGAACACGTTAAATTTAACTTCTTGATCTTGTAACATCATGGTTAATTCTCCTTTTTGAACATCGATGAGAGTCCTACCCGTAGCCAGAAATGGCCTCCTTAAGATAATTGGAATATTTTTGTCCTCTTCGTAATCCAAAATTATAAAATCTGCCAGAAATATGAACTTATCAACCTTAACTAAAATGTCTTCCACAATCCCTCTTAGATAAGTTACTGATCTAGCCGCTAACTGTAGTGATATGTTTGTAGGCTTCGGAGCTGGCAAACCCAACTGAGTATATACTGACAAAGGCATCAGGTTCACACTCGCCCCCAAATCACACAAACATTTGTTGAAGGTCATATTCCCTATTGTGTAAGGAATAGTAAAACTTCCCGAATCCTTCAACTTCGGAGGTAATTTTCTCTGTAAAACTGCACTTCATTCCTCAGTTAAAGCAATTATCTCGTAGTCCTCAAACTTCTTTTTCCTCGACAGAATACCCTTCATAAATTTGGCATAGCTAGGCATTTGCTCTAGGGCTTCTGCGAAAGGAATGTTGATCTAAAGTTTCTTAAAAACTTCAAAAAACTTCGAGAACTGCTTATCCAATTTCTGTTTCTGCACCCTCGGCTGAAACGGTGGTGGAGGATAAACAACTGGCTCAACATCTGTCTAACTCTTGTCCACTTGCTAGTCCTCACGCTGTTTCTCTTTAACCACTTTATCTTCACCTTGTTTAACATCTTTCTTTGTTGAATTTTCTACATTCTAATCTTGTTCTTTTGTGTTCTCATGTTAAGTGAGATTTGTTTGAAAAACTAAGTTGTGAAAAGGTCCGACATTTATATGTCGACGATTTGATTGTAAGACTCACCAGTTGGTTTTTTAACTGGTTTTACCAGCACAATCGAGAAAAGGTTTGCACATTGACCTAGTGATGTGACACTGCTAAACGGGTCTGTGAAACCGAGATTTATTAGGGTCCGGGGACTTGCTTATGCGGAGGGAAGGTGTTAGGCACCCCCCGACATTCGTGTTACCACGGTGACCGCCACTTTTTAAGAAACTATTATATAAATGTGTGTGTGTGGGTCAATGTGTAATTATTTGGAAGTAGTGCGAGGCCTCGTTCGCACCTATATACACAGGGTTTGAATTTATGTAAAAATTCAATTTTAAACAAGATATGGCAGTGATGTTTTATAAAAGAGTTTTTCAAACCCTTATGCTCAATAGTAATTGAGACCTTTTACACTTCCATTTTATTAAATGTTCGGCTTGATTGCTTTTATTTTCGAGATACGAAGCATCTTCGAGAAAAATAACGTACAAAGAAGTGTCGAACTCCTCGTGGGCATGAAAACCATCTGAGGAAATCTAAACACCGTGAATAAATTTACAGATTGCTTAAAGTTGAAAATGTCCATCACGGGAACCGAATCTAGATTCAGTAGACTGAATCTCTGATCACATGATTCCTCACATGATGCTGCAGTTTATATGAAAACTGTAAGCAGTTGTATATATAAAAGCTGTAAATATATATATACAAACTTGATCAACCACTACGAATCATCTCCATGGGGGATCGGAAATGTAAATATATAAAAGCGGTAATATATATATATATATATATATATATATATATATATATATATATATATATATATATATATAGAGAGAGAGAGAGACGGAGAGAGAGAGAGATATAGAGAGAGAGACATGATCAATCACCACGAAGCACCTCCATGGGGGATCAAAAATGTAAATAAAGTTGTGAAAGAAATCAACCTCCACAAAGTAAACTCCAAGCGGGACGAAATGTAAATAACGCTGTAAAAGTAATCAACCGCCACGGAATAAACTCCAGGCGTGACGAAACATATATATATATATATATATATATATATATATATATATATATGAACTGTTGTCGGACTTTGTTCGATGAGCCTGGATTTTATATCTGATGCGTTTACCTGTTTATATATATATATACGAAAGAAATTAAATGCTCTAGACGTAAGTCTAGGCTCATCGAACAGAGTTTGACACGGAGTTTATATATATAAGTATATATATACAAAAGCAATTAAACGCTCCAGACATAAGTCTAGGCTCAATCGAGGTTACTGATCTAACCGCTAACTGTAGTGATATGTTTGTAGGCTTCAGAGCTGGCAAACCCAACTGAGTATATACTGACAAAGACATGAGGTTCACACTCGCCCCCAAATCACACAAACACTTGTTGAAGGTCATATTCCCTATTGTGTAAGGAATAGTAAAATTTCCCGGATCCTTCAACTTTGGAGGTAACTTTCTCTGTAAAACTGCACTGCATTCCTCAGTTAAAGCAATTATCTCGTAGTCCTCTAACTTCTTTTTCCTCGACAGAATACCCTTCATAAATTTGGCATAGCTAGGCATTTGTTCTAGGGCTTTTGCGAAAATAATGTTGATATAAAGTTTCTTAAAAACTTCAAAAACCTTCGAGAACTGCTTATCCAATTTCTGTTTCTGCGCCCTCTGCTGAAATGGTGGTGGAGGATAAACAACTGGCTCAACATCCGTCTGACTCTTGTCCACTTGCTAGTCTTCACCCTATTTCTTTTTAACCACTTTATCTTCACCTTGTTTAATATCTTTATTTGTTGAATTTTCTACATTCTAACCCTAAAGATGTTTTCCACTTCTCAAAGTGATTGCTTGACATTTTTCGACGTCTGGATTTTTATTCGTCCCTTTTCTGTTCTTATTCTTTTGTGTTCTCATGTTAAGTTAGATTTGTTTGAAAAAACAAACTGTGAAAAGGTTCGACATTTATATGTCGACGATTTGACTGTAAGAGTTGCCAGTTGGTTTTTTAACTGGTTGTACCAACACAATCGAGAAAAGGTTTACACATTGACCTAATGATGTGACACTGCTAAACGGGTCTATGAAACCGAGATTCATTAGGGTCCGGGGACTTTCTTACGCGGAGGGAAGGTGTTAGGCACCCCCCCTACATCCGTGTTACCACGGTGACCTCCACTTTTCAAGAAGCTGTTATATGAATGTGTGTGTATGTGTGTGTGTGTCAATGTGCAATTATTTGGAAGTAGTGCGAGGCCTCGTTCGCACCTATATACACAGGGTTTAAATTTATGTAAAAATTCAATTTTAAACAAGATATGGCAGTGATGTTTTATAAAAGAGGTTTTTCAAACCCTTATGCTCAATAGTAATTGAGAACTTTTACACTTTCATTTTATTAAATGTTCAGCTTAATTGCTTTTATTTTCAAGATGCGAAGCATCTTCGACAAAAATAATGTACAATGCAGTGCCAAACTCTTCACGGGCATGAAAACCATCTGAGGAAATCCAAACACCGTGAATAAATTTACAGTTTGCTTACAACTGAAAATATCCATCACGGGAACCGAATCTAGATTTAGTAGACTAAATCTGTGATCACATGATTCCTAGGCTCACATGATGCCGCAATTTATATGAAAACTGTAAGCAGTTATATATATAAAAGCTGTAAATATATATACATATACAAACTTGATCAACCACCATGAAGCATCTCCATGGGGGATCGGAAATGAAAATATATAAAAGCGGTAATATATATATATATATATATATATATATATATATATATATATATATATATATATATACATGATCAACCACCACGAAGTACCTCAATGGGGGATCAGAAATGTAAATAAAGTTGTGAAAGCAGTCAACTGCCACAAAGTAAACTCTAAGCAGGACGAAATGTAAATAACGTTGTAAAAGCAATCAACTCCAGGCGTGACAAAACGTAAATATATATATAAAAACAGGTAAACGCATCAGATATAAAATCCAGGCTTATCAAATAAAGTCCGACAACAGTTCATATATATATATATATATATATATATATATATATATATATATATATATATATACGAAAGAAATTAAATGCTCCAGACGTAAGTCTAGGCTCATCGAACAGAGTTCGACACAAAATTTATATATATAAGTATATATATACGAAAGCAATTAAACGCTTCAGACATAAGTCTAGGCTCAATCGAGGCATAACTCGATAATGTTAGACTATATATAAAAATCTATATATAAGTATATATATTTACAAATAGAAATAAAACCACAGATCGAAGTTCGGGCAAACACATACAACACGAATCTCAATGTGAAGAACAGTGTGTGCAAAGATGAAGAGAAAGGCTTTAAGGTGTGTAAGAATGCTTACAGTGGGCTGCCAAAGAAGTGTTCTATAGGTTTAAGTGGATGAACACTCGGCTCCCACCAGTAAAATATAACAATATATGAGCTCACAAGTGTTTAAAACGAGAAAGTACTCAGTTTATAGTGTGTACATAGCAAATTGGACAGAGCTTCCTCGCCTTTTTCTCTTACAAAATGGCCACCCCAAGCCCTCTATTTATAGAGGGGGGAGCCGCAGATGCACCTGTGGCTAGTCGCAGATGTACCTGTGGCTACTCGGGGTACCCCGGGCTCCGCGGGTCCTGCCATCTTGAAGTACGTACACGCGTTCACTTTGATGTCCGCTCGAACTTTCAGAACTGCACTTCGGGCATCCGATTGAGGTGTACAAGACCTATTTTGGACCGCCGTTGTCGAGAGCTACACAATAACATAGGATTAGAGGTTGTAAGAAGTCAGGAAGATGGGACCATGCCCTATCTCTTTAAGCTTCAAACTCTATCCGGTGTGCTGTACTGTGCAGTAGTCACTTGGGACTGGACTTCCTTGGGTCTTGTGGGACATTGTTTTATAGAATGTATGTATGTTGTTGTTGAGACGGTGTGATTGTGCCATTGGGATGGCAAAGTAACGGTCCTGCCCTTCACCCGGGTGATCTCTGGTTTGAGCTGTGTTAGCGGTCGTTGCTCAGGGTTATCTCTGAGATTGGACCGCTGCAAGTATTGACTGTCCTCAGGTATTATTTCTGAGATGTGCCTGACTTCCCGGGGTTATCTCCGAGCTTGCGAAATGAGTGCCTCGGGGCTTTTGCCTAGTGTTCTGAAGCTGTTTGCATGTATTTGAAACAAGCATTTCCTGCAACTACATTCTTCGGGATTATTTCCAAGGTTGCTATTATCTTTCCCGGTGTTATTCGGGGTTGAGACTGAGTATCTCAGGGTTATCTTTGAGATGACACTGTCTTCTCCGGTGTGTTTTTTGGTATTGGCACTGCACTCCTCGGGGTTATCTCTGAGGTTAAAACTAAAATTCTCGGTGTTATTGCCGGGGTTGAGGTTTAAAACTTTTGGTGGTATCCGGGTCTAAGCTGGATGTCTCAGGGTTATCTCCGAGATGGTAATACTGAGTATCCCAAGGTTATCTCTGAAAGACGACTCTGCCCTCCTTCAATATTAGTAACAGGTATGTAGAAAATTTTGAGTGTCTACAGATGCCTCTCTTTATCATAATAATGCAATGCAATGGCATGAATATGATAACGAATCCTAGACACTTGAAATGCAACAAGATAAACATGATGACATGTACAACAACATGATGCAAATGTATGTGGTTTGTTGGATTGTTCTCTAACATGGTGGGAAGATTTTCGGCTCCCTGTTGCTTTTACAGGGAATCTGATGTATCTCTCATGTACAAGAGATTCTGGAGATGTATTTTGCATGTTGAGGATGTGTATAACATATTCCACCATCAGTCCTCCCCGATGAGGATGCTCTGTTGGAGTTACTCCCAATAGTCTGTGCTTGTTAAGGTTGCCTGACCTTTGTTGGATTGCACATCAACGGATGAAATCCCTGCTGGGGATAAATGCCAAGGCTGCTTGACCTTTGTTGATGTGTGTATCAACTGATGCAATCATCGGATGGCTTCCGACGCGCCATTGGATTTACTTTCCAACGGCTGAAGTAATTTCAAGGTTGCTTGACCTTCGTTGATATGTGCATCAACGGATGCAAATGCGTGATACCCCCGCCGGGGATCTGTATTAGTACGCTTGATGCCCCCGCTGGGGAAGCTGTATTTTAAAACACGTGATGCCCTCGCCGGGGATGTGTATTTTAGAACGCGTGATGCCCCCGTCGGGGATGTGTATATTAAAGATGACCCCAAACTGACGGCATTGGACATTTGCGCGGTATTGCCGAATGTGATCAGCAGCTGCTGAGATCATCAGTATAGTAAACCCTATGTTTGGGCGAATACCAATGGATGATATGAAAAGCCATAGTTTGGTCTGGGAAAACTAGGATTTTTGGCTATTATGCTCAATCGTGTAGCGTTTTTATCCCTTATTTGGCCTTTTTAGCTTGTGAGAACTCCTTTACAACTTAAAATGGACCGAACAAAAGGGGTGGGACCCACATAGGGGATCCATAGGTACACCTGCAGTAGCCATAGGTGGACCTGCGGCCAATCGTGGATGTCCTTAAATGGACTGGTTGCTTTCCAAAATCATTTTCAAGTCGCGCCGCGAAGGAAATCTGAGAGCTCTTCTTCAGATCTGCTGAGTTCTGACGTCTTTCTGCAAATTCTGTCACCGTACAAGTGTTCTACACTGTCCTGGTAACGTATACATGTCTTCTTTTCCTATTTTTATCCGTTAGAAACTGACTTATCACATGAAATGTATCTAAACACATAGTAGTGAATATGCATGCTCAAATGACTTGATAAAAAATATTCAACATAGTAAATGTTAGTATTGAACCATGTTGAACATAATGATGTGAAAAATTTAACTTTTGAGACAGTCAAATTGGCACCTTTTTCTGCTATTTCTTAATCTATTCGAGGACAAATGAGCTAAAGATAAAAATGCAATGTAATCCTGGTAATTAGGCTACCCTTATGGATTGATGACTTTGACATTTAAATGCATCTAGTATGTATATGACTGTGGTTAGGTCTTCTACTGAATGGCTATCTAGTCATGCCTATGTGCATATGGATAGTCATGTTTATAGAGGAAACTATGACAAAATTTTTAAAATGTAAGTATTGAGTAATCATGCATTTTTAACTCTACTATAAACGTATGTTAAAGTAATGTATGCATGCATGTACTTATAAAATGAATTTTAAAAAGAAAGCTCAAAGTTTCAGAGTTATCACACCCTTTCTAAGGTGATTTAGAGATTTGTTGTCCATATATTATGGATCCGGATCAGCCTAGTAGTTCCTGTATGACCACTTCTGGTGTACAGAGGAGGGCTTCTAAAGTGCCTCGACCCTGTTCTATTAGACATCCTCGTCGCCTGGTGGAGGCGGTGATACGTCCAGTCCAGGTTGATGTGCCGGACGTTGCGGACGATGAAGAGGATGTTCCAATTTCTTATCCCACTCTTGCTGCACATGTTCCCCGTAGGGACCTCCCAAGTATTCAGGTGGCAAACCTAGAGCTTCTTGGTGATCTGAGTCGACATCCCTCGATGTATCTGCACGCCAACGAGGTATAAAGTTAGATCTTAATCTTCTTTCTTTCCTATTGATAAGGAGTAAAAGGTTTTGATGTTGATCGGCATTTCATGTACCAGTTTTGCATCCTAACTATAGAGTCATGCATAGTCTCTATAGTTAGGATGCAAAGCCTGGTGTCGTTCACTTTGATCAGTGCCACGCGACATGTGGATCGTATAAGAGAGTATGATTGGGGTTCCTACACCTTTGTCTATTTCCTCAAGGGGATGTGCATTCGTTCGCAGGGCTTGACCGAGGCTTGGTTAGGATTCTACCGATTTCTGCTGGTGAGTATTTCTCTTATAATTTCCCATGTGTAGGTTAAAAGTGTTTACTGACAGCAGATGTTTGCCTTTGTGTTGGCAGTTTTGGGCCTATGAGAGGCTCCCATGCTTACGTCCTTTGAGTGTATTAGGGTTGGATACATATCCACGAGGATGACGATGGCATCATTCCATAATGGCAGAAGTCCCTGTAGCTGAGGGTTTTACTCATTGCCATTTACAACTATAGTTGTTGACATCTGATGTCATCACGTGGATTTCCTACTTTAGGGAGCACTTGGCAACTGGATTTGAGGATGGGTACCCGACTGGTGTCGTGTACGTGATTTTCACCCGTAGGGTTCCTCTCTTTACTGATGGAGGATGGGAGCTCTATTTAGGAGAGCGTGCTATTAGGAGCACTACAGGAGAGATTCATATACCGATCTTGCCTCCTGTCAAGCATTGTTGGGTGTTGATGGTTTTGCACTGTCAGAGGGTCCATGCACTCCGGATGTATTCCAGCATTGGTGGTCCCCTCGTACCATTGGAGCCCAGACCCGCGCCACTCAGTTCATGGGGGGTATGGTTCCAGGATCCGTGATGATGACGGATTGGCTAGCCTGTGTCCGAGATCCAACTTATGTGACACAGATTGACAGCTTAACCCAATGATTGGATCAGGCACATTTCTTTATTCGGTATTTGGGCAGAGATCCGGCAGAGGCAGATTCGTTTGATCCTTCCAGCGCAAACGCTGGCCCCTCAGATGACCCATTTGGTTTTGTCGGTGCAGATCCTCCTTTATATAGGTATGATATCTCTGTTGATAGAGATCCAGTGACTCAGGAGGAGTTACATTAGGTTGACAGGATTGTTGATGTAGATATTGATACCATTGTCTTCTTCTGATGTATATTCTTGTTATCTCGTTTGATAGGCCTCTATTAGATATTGGGTGTCTGTGCCCCATTCTTGCTATATCTTTTGATAGGCCTCTGTTAGTAGTAGGGCGTCTGTGTCCCATTTCCTTGTGTTTTTAGTTGTACAGAGATGATGTATATAGATGATGATGTATTTAGGAATGTATGTATTGTCTTCTGTTCCTTGCTGAATATTGCCATCTATTATCTGTTATGCATGTATCATGTTATGCATATGTATGTATGTCCTGAGATATTCAGCATTGACGTCCTTTTCCTGTAATCTAAGAGCACCTCCTGCCAATACCTCCTTGACAATAAACAGGCCTTCCTAGTTAGGGGTGAATTTTCCCTTAGACTGATCTTGGTTGTCGATGATCATCTTCAAAACTAAGTCATGTTGTTTAAACTGCTGTAGCCAGACTTTTCTATTGTAGGATCGGGCGATTCTTTGTTGATATAACTGACCATGGAAGATAGCCGCAGTTCGCCTTTCGTCTATTAGAGACAATTGGTGATACTTGTCTTATACCCATTGGTCTTCATCCAGCTGAGCGTCTATCAACACTCTGAGGGATTCTATTTCCACTTCTATAGGGAGCACCGCTTCCATCCCATAGGTTAATGCATAGGGGTTTGCCCCAATTCAAGTGTGCATTGATGTTCTGTAGGCTAACAAAGTAAGAGGCAATAAGTCAGGCCATCCTTTGTGATTGGCGGACATCTTTTGCATGATCTTCTTGATATTTTTGTTAGTCGCTTCAACATCACCATTCATCTTTGGACGGTAGATGACAGAGTTAAGATGTTTTATGTGGAATTTGCTACAGAACTCCTCCATCATCTTGTTGTTGAGGTTCTTAGCATTGTCTGACACAATTACCTCTAGTTGTCCATATCGACAAATGACATTGTTTCTGATGAAAGCAATGATGACTTCTTTAGTAACCCTGGGGAAGGAGGCTGCTTCTACCCACTTGGTGAAGTAGTCGATCATGGTGATGATAAACCGATGCCCATTACTGGCTTTGGGCTAGATGGGCCTGATCACGTCCATTCGCCACATTGAGAAGGGCCAAGGCGAATTCATATTGTGGAGCTCCCGTGGAGGGGCGTGGATATCATTCCCATAAAGTTGGCACTGATAACATCTCCTGATGTGGTCATTGCAGTCAGCCTTGAGAAAGAGCCAGTAATGTCCTGTTCTGAGGATCTTCTTTACAAGTAGAGGGCCGCTCATGTGTGGACTATATATTTCACCATGGACCTCATCCATAAGTCTCTGAGCTTGGTCCTAATCCAGTCATCTGAGGAGACCTAATCCTGCATCTCTTTGTAGAGTGCATCTCCGCTCAGGTAGAATTTCATAGCAAGTCGATGGATCCGCCTTTTCTCAGTCGGGCTTACCTCAGCTGGTGTAGATCCATCTTGTAAATATTCCTTGATGTGCTGATACCAAGGATGCTGGATGGGAGGTAGCTCATCCAATACTTCTCCAACATAGTTCCCATAGGCTGGTGCCTATTACAGGGCAAATGTGATGTTTGGCATGTGTTCCTTGTCAAGTATGTGAATCAAGGAGGCCAAAGTTGCTAGAGTGTATGCGAAGTCATTCCTATTACGAGGAATGTGTAGAAAGGAGATCTCTTCGAACTCCGAAACCATCTGTAAAACTTACCGATGGTAAGGCAGCAAATGTAGCTCTTCGGTTTGATAGATTCCCGTGGATTGTTTGATTACCAACTCCAAATCCCCAAAGACAGTTAACCGCCTGATGCGCATTGAACGGGCAAGTTTTAACCCCGTGATAAAGCCTTTATACTTAGCTGTGTTATTGGTGCTGACAAACTGTAATTTGACGGCGACAGGATACTGCTCCCCAGTACCGGATACTACAACTACTCCAGCCCAGAACCTTCCATATTAACAGCTCCATCGAAATATATTTTCCATATTTGGCGTGCATTATAATAATGGTGTTGTTGAATTGCCATTACCCCTTCATCGTGGAAGTATATTTCCTAGGGTTAAAAATCCCCTGAAGGTGCGGTGGCTAGTTGATCTGCAATTCCTTGACCTTTATTGAACTTCTACGTCACGTAAATAATGTCAAATTGTTGTAGGATCAACTGCCATCAGGATAGTCGGCAATTCAGCATTGTTTACTGAACATGTACTTGAGAGGATCCACGCGTGATATGAGATGGGTTGTGTGACCATGGAGGTAATGATGTAACCTCATGGAAGCGCATGCTAAAGCACAACAAGTCTTCTCAATCAGAGTGTACTTGTGTTCACTGCTGTTGAATATTTTGTTGAGGTAATAGATAGCTCGTTCTTGGCCTCTATCGTCTTTCTACCCCAGCATGCAGCCCATTGAATTATCACTTATAGACAGGTACATGAGCAGGGGAACATCATCCCTGAGTGGTACTAAGACAGGAGCTTTGACTAGCTACTCTTTGATTGTAAGGAAGGCCTTCTGGCACCATCATTCCATTTCATGGAGGAGTTCTTCCTTAACAATTTGAAGATAGGCTCACAGGTAGCTGTGAGTTGAGATATGAACCTGCTAATGAAGTTGATTCTTCCCAAAAATCTTTGTATTTCCTTCTCTGTCTGAGGAATGAGCATTTTCATGATGGCTTAGATTTTGGTAGGATCCAACTCAATCCCCTTGTAGCTGACTAGGAATCCTAGCACACTTGGCTGGATTCAACTTCAAGTTGTACTTACGCAACCAGTTGAAGAGCTTTCTGAGATGGTCTAAGTGGTCTTCTTCCCTCCGGGACTTGACAATGATGTCATCCACGTAGATCTCTATCTCTTTGTGCGTTAAGTCGTTGAAAAGAGCCATCATGGCTCGCTGATAGGTGGCTCTGGCATTGATGAGGCCGAACAACAATCGTCTGTAACAAAAAGTTCCCCAAGGCATGATAATTGCAGTTTTCTCACGATCTTCCTCAGCAACCATGATCTGATGGTACCTCACAAAGCAATCAGGCCATATTAAGCAGTATTGTCAATTGAGAATATGGATAAATGGCATGGGAAAGCAATCCTT
Source organism: Panax notoginseng (assembly GCA_016801055.1). Lineage (NCBI taxonomy): Eukaryota > Viridiplantae > Streptophyta > Magnoliopsida > Apiales > Araliaceae > Panax > Panax notoginseng. The sequence continues at coordinate 145,349,082 of CM029016.1, read as the reverse complement.
AAGGCAAGCTTTATTCAGGTCCCGATAATCCACGCAAACTTGCACCTTTCCTCCAGGCTTAGGCACGGGGACGATGTTGGATATCCATTCAGGATATGTGGACACCATGATGATACCATCTTGAAATTGTTTCATAATTTTTTCTTTCACCTTTAAACTCCACTCAGGTTTCAATCGCCTGAGCTTCTGCTTGACTAGCTTGAATCCCTCTTTAATGGGAAGACAATGAAGGACAATGTCAGTGGACAAACCCACCATGTCTTTATGAGACCATGAAAACACATCCTGAAAATGGGTTAGTAGTGTAACCATGTCATTCCTCTGGTTTGGGGTAATGTCTGAACCAATTTGGATTAACTTAGGGCTTTCTAAGGTTCCGAGATTGAAGGAGATGGTTTGATCAAGGTTGGGTTTAGGTTTGACTTTGACCCATTCTTTGATCTCCTGAGGTACCTCAATGTCCTCTTGTATTTCCATCAAGTCTGAGTCCAATTTTTCATCAAAGTTACAATCCTTGTGGAGAAGAGGCATCTTATCAGCAAGTACATGCACATCTAAGTTCAGTGTCCTGAAACAAAATATGCTTTCAATTAATATATATGAAACTGTTTAATCATACAAAGTGTTAGCATGTACTGACAAAACAACTGCTAATACTATACAGAAAAGTAAACAGTTATGATATCTACATGGCAGAAAGAGGTCCTGCCCATTTTACCCTTGTCGACCAATGCAAGGAGTGATGATCTAATTGGAAAGGGAAAAGTCCTGGTGGACTACAGTAATAGAGGGGTTGTCATCGTCCTCCTTCTCTCGAATGATGACCATTATGTCTGGGCAATCATTGTCTGGGGTGCATCTGTTTGTATATTCATCATGGACAATGATGCATATACCTGACATCATTCGGACGATGTCTTGTTTAATTCTTTGTTCCTCTTCTTCCACCTTTGGATCTAGAACAAAGACTTCCTTCTCCTTTATCAGTATCAGATTGGGAAATAACATTGCCATTACGTTGGTTGGCACCTTTACCGGAGGTTGTGCGGACTCTAGATTTGCAGGTGGAGATAATCGCCGTGTGGCTGAAGCTGGAGGAATCTACTTATGCTTATGTGGATTCATATTACAGGAACTAGCAGAATAGCCTAGTCCAGCTTTCCCAGTTTGACTGGACACTTAAATCAGGTGCTTAATACCCTGATGCCTTTGACCCAGCCCTTGTCCCGGCTGATGTCCCAATGACATCATTTCTTGGGTAGCCGCCAATACTTCTGTAGAAATCTTGGGTACGGGAAATGACGTCCCAATGGAATGGTATTGAGTGTTTCTCACTTAGAAAGTATGAAAACTGACCAGCTCAATATCCGAATTGACATTGATGAGTGGTATGTCACCATGTGGAGGACATTTCGGTTCAGTGTTGACTGTGACTAGGCTATTGTTAATAATGTATTTAAGTTACTGATGAAGAGTGGAGGGGACTGCCCTGGCCATGTGAATCTATGGTCTCCCCAGAAGCAAGTTGTATCCTGTATCTATTTTAAGGACGTGAAAAGATACACATAATGTATGGGGACCAATCTCATTTGGCAGCTCAATCTCTCCGACTGAATTCCGGCGGGATCCATCAAAAGCTTTAATAGTTGTATGGCTGCTTCGGATCCGTTTGAGATTGACGTTCATCTTCACCAACATAGCATAAGGACAAATATTTAGAGACAAACCTCCATCTATCAAAACTCCAGCTAGCATGTATCTGGAGGATAAAACCGTAATATGTAACGGCTTGCAATGACTGGTCCCTTCGGGCTGTATGTCATCATCAGTGAAAGATATCACATTGTTATTGAAAATGTGATCAACCAGATGTTAAAATTTTTCCACATCCACTGATTTCGGCAAGTAGGCTTCTTCCAAAACCATTAGTAAGATCTTCATGTGATCTTCAGATGTTAAAACCAAGTCCAGTATTGAAATTTGATGTGGAGCTTCTCTTAAGTTTAAAATCACATTGGCTTCATTATGACCCATAGTACGGAGGAAATTTTCAATCTTCTCCATGGGAATTTTCCCCTTTGATTTGATTGCAAGCTTCGACACCCGTTGGGGAAGACACAGTGGATTTTCCTTCGACACTACAACAGTTGTATGAGAGGTGGATCCTCCAACTTCTCCATAATTCCATTGGACTTTTTGTAAGCTGATAACAGGATATTGTGGTTTAAATGGTATATTGATTGGCTCTAGAGCAGCCACTTTCAAAGGATTGTCAACTCCTTTGAGTTGAATTACATGTATTATGAATGGTCTGACAGTCCCATCATTCTCAGCGGATATAACTGCTACCAGTCCCTTCCACTTAGTAGGACAAGTATTTTCACTTTCAAATAGCACAGTATCATCGTCTGCCAGTTGCAGGACACCAATATCAATTAGATATGAATAAGGTGGCGGAGTGCCCAGCATTCTTCTGTGTTGTGACCACGAGAATGAGAGTGATACTGACATACTCCATTAGAATTAAACCGTCCTGAACGGCGATTAATTGGAGGTAGAAGGGAAGTGATCCTTCCTTCATTGATCAACATCTGAAGTATCTCCTCCATAGGTTGGCCCAAGTATGTAAATTCCCATCTATTGGCAAAATCCCGACGGGCTTTGGCAGTTGCTCTCTTCGTCACTTTGTCTTCTAATGTTTCATTTTTTGAAGGCGACGAGGGAGTATTCATAACAAAAGGGAGGAGACTAGCATGCTCCTGACTGACTAATTGGCGTGTGACTTGATGCTGATAGGTCACCAGTTCTGCCAATTGCTTAATCTGCTTACACAGAGCTTTCATCTTTCGTTCCATCACAAACTGGAACTTTGTATAATCCCATTTGTCAACACTATCTTTGATGGTCTGGGATGATTCACCGTTAAAATTGGAACTTTGTCCACTGCTCCAATTAATCATGTTGACCTCTTCCTCTTTGTGTTGAGGAAGGGGGTTGTCTTGTACGTGAGGTTGATCTGGTTTGGTGACCACGATCTCACCGTTGTCTATTAAATCTTGGATCTTATGTTTCAAGGCCCAAAAATCTTGAGTATCATGTCCAGGTGCCCCGACATGATAAGCACATTTCCGAGCAGCATTGAAGCCCTTCCCATTAGGGTTGGCTAGCAGAAGAAGATGCGTAATTTTCTTCTGAGTGGTCAGAAGATTAAGAATGTTCTCGAGTGAGTCCCCTAGGGGTGTGAACACTCGAGGGCGTTTGACTTCTCCACCTTTAGGAAATGGAGGGTTTGAAGATTGAGTTTGAAAAGGAGTGTAATTTCTTCTATGGATAGGCATATTCTGATAGTCTTTTTGACCTTGTAATATCAAGGAAACATCCTCCTCTTTCTTTTTATGGATCCTCCGGGGGTTGTTCCCATAAGTTATGGACAGGATGTGTTCAGCAACTGATTTAAGAGCGGCTAGGTCTTGAATATTTCCTGACTTCAACCCCATCTCAGCTATCTCTCTATGTTTGATCATTTCAAAAAATGGTTTACCAATGCCAGCTAAAACTCTCTCATAGAAAGGAGTTTCTTGTATGTCGATGAAGGTCATGACCATTTCTGACTCTGTCATGGAAGGAATAACTTGGGCAGCAAGGCGCCTCCACCTTTGAGCATATTCTCTGAAAGGCTCATTCAACTGTTTCTTGACCTTGGTAATCTGGTACCGGTCAGGAGCCATCTGAGACTGGAAGTTGTATTGTGTAAGGAATGCATGAGCTAATTCTTCCCAGCTATGGATCTTTAAGTTATCTAATCTGGTATACCACGAACGGGCTTCTCCAGTTAGACTCTTTTGAAACAGCTGCATTCAGAGCTTCTCGTCCTCTGTATAAGATCCAAGTTCTCCAATGAACACTTTCAAATGTGTGTAAGGATCTCCTAAACCGTCGTATTTTTTGAAGTCAGGAGTTTTGAACTTCTTTGGATAATGAACACCATGGAATATACAAAGGTCAGCATATGAGACACTCCCATGTGCTCCAATTCCTTTGATAGAACGAAAGGTTCTTCCATTTGAAGGACCTTTTTCCTAATGTCACCAGTGTCTAGATCTCTTTTGAGATGGGTGATATCATGAAGTTTGTTGGTCATATCCAACGGGAGCTCAGGTACTATAATGGCTTTATCAGAACCTTGGGTTCCTCCTTGTGTAGAGGATTCATCAGGTACGAGTATCCTTATACCTTGAGTAGACTGGTGTAGTTCTTTAAGAAGAACAGCCAAATCTGTGATTTGTTTACTTAATCCATTAAATTCTTTGCGAGAAACTGGATTAAGGTCAGTCTGGTCAGATGAAGACATAATTGGTTGTAGGCTCATGGCCTTTTTGGATTTTAAATGCGTAATAGGTCCGATTGCTTCCCTGCAAAAGACTTGCATAGTTTAGTCTTAGGGAATGTGTAAATGTTTACATGCTATGTGATGTATATGTTTTAGGAATATTATCCTGCAAAATAGATGTTAGTTGTTTGTAATACAAGATAGCATGTTAATTTAAGTATGCACATTTTTCTTCATATTTCTCATTACATGGAGATGAATATGAAATGAAATTACAAGTAATTTACTTTACGAGTAACTTGAAATGAGAAAGCATAAAGAGACCTTCCTCCGCATTTGGTTTATCAGAGGCTGACCTATCTTAGGTTACTCTCACGGCTTTTTGGCATGAAGGTTCCCAAATCATCGTAATTTAGTCAATGGGAAGTTAATCCGGTCTTTCAAATGGAACAAATTTGGGTGGTGCCTTTCCTGAGCCTTGTTGGAATTAGTCTTCCTACGAGTCCAGTAATCAAAGACCGACATGATAGCCTCCTGGTGGAGGAACCACACAACATACATTCACATACAAAGTGTCTCACCATTTATGAAAATGATGACATGTGCGAAGCACTAATATCATAATCAGATATAGTGTAAAGCATTTAAGTGCAGTAAATATATGCATTCGTACACATTCATCATAAATGTAAATGCAACATCCATACAGAAGCATATAACTGTTTTGAAAAGCTTATAATAGCGGCTTAAGTTCTCTTACTGGAGTCCCCAACAGAGTCGCCACCTGTCGACGTTGGGCTTTTTATTTGTCCCTTTTCTGTTCTTGTTCTTTTGTGTTCTCATGTTAAGTGAGATTTGTTTGAAAAAAACAAGTGTGAAAAGGTCCGACATTTATATGTCGACGATTTGACTGTAAGAGTCGCCAGTTAGTTTTTTTAACTAGTTGTACCAACACAACCGAGAAAAGATTTGCACATTGACCCAGTGATGTGACACTGCTAAACGGGTCTGTAAAATCGAGATTCATTAGGGTCCGAGGACTTACTTATGCGGAGGGAAGATGTTAGGCACCCCCCGACATCCGTGTTACCACGGTGACCGCCACTTTTCAAGAAACTGTTATATGAATATGTGTGTGTGTCTGTGTGTGTGTGTGTCTGGGTTAATGTGCAGTTATTTGAAAGTAGTGTGAGGCCTCGTTCGCACCTAAATACACAGAGTTTGAATTTATGTAAAAATTCAATTTTAAACAAGATATGTCAGTGATGTTTTATAAAAGAGGTTTTTCAAACCCTTATGCTCAATAGTAATTGAGACCTTTTACACTTCTATTTTATTAAATGTTCGGCTTGATTGCTTTTATTTTCGAGATGCGAAGCATCTTCAAGAAAAATAATGTACAAAGCAGTGCTGAACTCCTCGTGGGCATGAAAAACATAAGAGGAAATCCAAACAACGCGAATAAATTTACAGGTTGCTTACAGCTGAAAATGCCTATCACTTGAACCGAATCTAGATTCAGTAGACTGAATCTGTGATCACATGATTCCTAGGCTCACATGATACCGCAATTTATATGAAAACTGTAAGAAGTTATATATATAAAAGCTGTAAATATATATATATATATATATATATATATATATATACACACATACACACACAAACTTGATCAACCACCACGGGGGATCAGAAATGTAAATAAAGCTGTGAAAGCAATCAACTGCCACGAAGTAAACTCCAGGCGGGACGAAACGTAAATATATATATATATATATATATATATATATATATATATATATATATATGAACTGTTGTCGGACTTTGTTCGATGAGCCTGGATTTTATATCTGGTGCATTTACCTGTTTATTTATGGTGCATTTTATATCTGGTGCATTTACCTGTTTATATATATATATATATATATATATATATATATATATATATATATACAAACAGAAATAAAACCTTGGACCGAAGTTCGGGCAAACACATACAACACGACTCTTAATGTGAAAAATAGTGTGTGGAAAGATGGAGAGAAAGGCTTTAAGGTGTGTAAGAAGGCTTACAGTAGGCTGCCAAAGAAGACTTCTATAGCTTTAAGTGGATGAACACTCGGCTCCTGCCAGTAAAATATAACAATATACGAGCTCATAAGTGTTTAAAATGAGAAAGCACTCAGTTTATAGTGTGTACAGAGCAAATTGGACAAGGCTTTCTCGCCTTTTTGTCTTACAAAATGTCCACCCCAAGCCCTCTATTTATAGAGGGGGGGGGGGGAACCACAGGTGCACCTGCGACTAGCTGTAGATGTACCTGCAGCTGTCCGGGGTGCCCCAGGCTCCACGGGTCCCGTCATCTCGAAGTACGTGCACGTGTGCACTTTGATGTCTACTCGAACTTTCAGAACTACAATTCAGGCATCCGATTGAGGTGTACAAGACCTATTTGAGACCGCCGTTGTCTAGAGCTACACAATGACATGGGATTAGAGGTTGTAAGAAGTTAGGAAAATGGGACCTTGCCCTATCTCTTCAAGCTTCAAACTCTATCCGGTGTGCTGTCATGTGCAGTAGTCACTCGGGACTGGACTTCCTTGGTTCTTGTGGGACATTAATGTGTAGAATGTATGTATATAGTTGTTGAGACGGCGCGATTGTGGCATTGGAATGGAAAAGTAACGGTCCAGCCCTTCACCGGGGTGATCTCTGGTTTGAATTGCGTTAGCGGTCGTTACTTAGGGTTATCTCTGAGATTGGACTGCTGTAGGTATTGACTGTCCTCAGGTGTTGTTTCTGAGATGTGCCTGACTTCCCGGGGTCATCTCCGGGCTTGTGGAATGAGTGCCTCGGGGCTTTTACCGAGTGTTCTGAAGCTGTTTGCATGTATTTGAAATAAACATTTTTGGGGTCATCTCCAGAACTGCAACTGCATTCCTCGGGGTTATCTTTGAGGTTGATACTATCTTTCCCGATGTTGTTCAGGGCTGAGATTGAGTATCTCGGGGTTATCTCTGAGATGACATTGTCTTCTCCAGTGTGATTTTCGGTATTGGCACTGCACTCCTCGGGGTTATCTCCGAGGTTGAAACTGAAATTCCCGGTGTTGTTGCCGGGGTTGAGGTTTGAAACTTCTGGTGGTATCCAGGTCTGAGCTAGATGTCTCGGGGTTATCTCTGAGATGGTAATACTGAGTATCCCAGGGTTATCTCGAGGTTGAACTGAGATGTCCTCCAGGGTTATCTCTGAAAGACGATTCTACCCTCCTGCAATGTTAGTAACAGGCATGCAAAAAATTTCGAGTGTCTACAACACTGTTCGTGATTCCACTTTGGATTTTTCTCAGTGTCACTAGGTAAAGTCCCGTGAGGCCTGTTATTCAACGCTAACGCAAGCTGTCCCATCTTATTTTCTAAGTATTTGATTGCCACTGCTTGTCTTTTCATTGTTGCCTCTTGTGTTTACATGGTCGCCTCATTGCTTGTTATGTACTTCAACAATAGCTCTTCTAAATCTGACTTTTTCTCTTGATGCAGAGCTACTTGTTGATGTTGATTTTGAATTACAGGGGAAAAAGATGGTCGTGGAGCCTGCTGATTTTGGTTGTTACTCTACGAAAAATTTGTATGATTCCTATTCCTCAGATTGTAGGCATTCTGATACTGATTTTGCAGAATTCTATTATAGCTGCCCACAAATTGTACCACTACTGGGTTAATGGCACACGGTTCTGTAGGATGTTCTCCCGCACAAAATTTGCAAACATAAGCAACCTGCTGAGTTTGTGCACCTATCAGAGCATTAATCTTCTTTGATAAAGCAAAAATCTGTGCCGCTAACGCTATCACTCCATCTACTTCTAACACCCCACCTACCTTAGGCTGTGTCATTCTCGCTGTGGGCCACTAGTAGTTGTTAGCCGTCATCTTCCCCATCAGATCATAAGCTTCCTCATAACTCTTAGCCATGAAAGCTCCACTAGAAGCTGTATCAATACTAGTCCGGAGATTACCACTCAGCCCATTATAAAATGTGTTCATCTGCAACCATTTTGGTGGTTCATGATGTGGGCACTTCCTAAGTAGTTCTTTGTATCTTTCCCATACTTCGTACAAAAGACTCCCATGCTGCTGCTCAAACATACTGATCTCGTTCCTCATCTTCGCAGTCTTTTCCTGTGGGAAAAACTTGGCCAAAAATTTTTGAGCAAGGTCATCCCATGTTGTAATCGACCCTGGCGGTAGTGAGTGTAACCAACTTTTTGCCTTGTCCCACAGTGTGAACGGAAACAAGCGAAGTCTGATTGCATTATCTGACACCCCGTTGTATCTGAAAGTGTCGCAAATTTCCAAAAAGCTAACTAAATGCTCATTCGGATCGTCGTTGGCTAAACCCCCCCCCCCTCAAATTGTACTGAGTTCTATATCATTTGTATGGTCCCAGGCTTGATCTCAAAAATTATTCGTAGCTATCGCAGGCTTGGTTATACTCGACTGAAGCTTAGTCACCCTAGGAGTAGCATAATCCCTCTGCGCTTTCTGATCTTCTGCAGCCATTGTTTCTTCCTGTTTATCAAAGTTCTCTCAATTTTCCCTAATCTACTTACTCAATCTCTGAAACTGTCGTTTGATGTCACCCTCGAAAGGAAGTAAGTCTGGCTTCTTAAACTGAGTTTGCATATACTAAATCAAAGAACCTGAAACACAAGAAATAACAAGAACAAAAGAAAATTTGTTTAATTAAAACTGAACTAATTAAATTGATATTGAAAAATACTAAAATCAAACTAATCTCCGGCAATGATGCCAAAAACTTGTTGGGTAAAATCTAAATTAAGCTCCACAACACGCAAGTATACGTGATCGATAATTAATATAATGATGAGAAAAGTATCAAGGGAGCCTCTGCTATATAGATATACATCGTATAATCAGATAGCTTAGCTTATGATAGAGTAGTTTTCTCTTTTCTTCTGTAATTTCTCTCTCTAGTTCTTAGTTAATGTCTGTAAATATAGATTAGGTAATTTAGGGAGAAGTCTGGATTTCCTTGGAGCAACAAGAGCAGTGAGCTACACGGACTGAAGAGCTTGAAAGGAGCGGAATGCTTGGAGACTGAAGAGCCTCGACAGAGTTTATTCTTATCCATTTATTTTCTCTGATTTTGTAATCCATAAATGTTGTCTTTACTGCTACTTATATTTTGTTCAGTAGCTATGAACTATGTATTGACTCTAAGGATATAATGGAACCCTTTGTTATTTAAATTGACTGTCTTATCTTTTCGGTTGGCAGCATATGGTTTGGTTTGATATATTCATGCTTAATGATTCTCACTAAGACATTAGTGATGATTTTGATAATTTACATGATATTGAAAGAAGGATTGTAGATTTACACCGTAATATATTGGCATGTGATTATGGGTTTCGACTGCATAAGTTGTGCGTAGAATAGACATATATATGTGCGCCACGTGTGACCTAATTGGGAACTTATGCTTAAATCCTTGTTAGGTTAATTCGCATAGACATGTGTAGAATTATCACTTAAATTGACGTTCTTTTCTGTTATATTCCCTATCGGGCGGATCTGGAGAGGATATGTTTATGCATACCTCGACAGAGGCATATGAGTACCTGTGTGTTCTCGGTCGACAAACTGTCGTGACCATTAAGACCAAAGAGAGAAGGGTAAGAAGTTTGATGAAGCATAGCATGCCAGGTGTTCGACATAACACCTATGTGGGGTGAAGTTGTAACCTTAGCTTGTAATTCCTTCGATTACTATTCGTTATCCATTTACTTTCTTTAATAATTAGTTATATCTAGATTAACCACACTCCTATTAGTCTGTTGTTTGAATAAGACTTTAGCGATACAAAGTTGGTATTTGGAAAATATTAGTGATAGTCCCTCGTGGGTATGGCACTCTACTTATCGCTGTATTACTTGTAAGACCGCGTATACTTGCGCGTGTTTAGTGATCGTGAAAACGACCAACAAGTTTTTAACGCCGTTGCCGGGGAACTATTATTCTAATATTATCCAATATTGATTTAAATCAATTTAGTCTTAATTTGAACGTACGTATATATATATTTATATATCTGTTATTTGGTTGATCTTCCTTTTTGTTTTTAAGTTTAGACGATCATTGTTATCAATGGCCTTATGAGAGGACGACACAACCAAGCTCGGAAGAAGGACTCGAGCAATTGCAAGATCAGATTGCAAATGTCTTGAGGTTTTCTAACAATCTTGAGTGTCAACCTACTCAGACTGCCTACCGTCAGGAATGAGCTGACATTGAACTGATTCCCTATCATCCTAACTGTCAGGGTTATCCAAACTCTTGGGACTACAATCAAGAGCAAAATCATGATCCAAATTACTCCTATCCGAATCAAGTTGAATATCAGTCTCTACCGCAATATGAGGTGACATCTCAACCCAATGCGAGCTTTTTTGAGTACTCAACACGAGAAGAAGAGAAAAGGCTTAAAGAGCTCTTCACCAACTTTATTGAGAGAAATGAGGTTCGGATGGAAAGCCAAGAAGTCGCGTTGTAAAGCCTCAAAAATCAATTGGGATAACTCGTCAATGCCATCACCAATCTATCGCAAGGCAATCTACTAGTCATAATTGATCTCAATGGTGAAAAAGTAGAGCAATGCATGGTGTATACGCAAGGAGAAGGTGATGAGTCTCGCACAGTTATTGAGGGGTACGTCATGGTGAAAATTATCCAACCGGTGGAGTCTGAAGTTGGAGAAAAGAGGATCAACAGTGGTTGTATAGTCAAGATTGATCAACAACCAGAAAACACGCTCACGACTATGGAAACCCTCGATGGCCCACCAGCGCACAAAGAACGCTTTTAATTTGATGCAAAAGGCAAACTAGTGGATAATTCCAGTGGTGAAAGAATCTTCATGTCGATGGGTGAAGAAAATGGGGGTGATTAATCATCCATGTCTGCAAAAAATTTAAAGGAATTAACGAATAGGCGGCATGAAATGGTCATTTTCGCTTATGAGCCGGATTGAACGACATCGGTATAGTCAACTCGACGACTTTAAAACAAGCGCTTGGTGGGGAGACAACCCCATCTCAGTATCAATTTTCTCTATATTTCTTTAGTTATGTCTAGTTTATTTTGTGTCTTTTCTCTTTACAATGTAAACATTGCTGCCACTTATTGTATTGCCATGTCTTATCTAATGTACATATTTTTTTTATTTTTTTTGTTATTATAGGATGCAGGTAGCATGTTATTATGTTACGAGTGTTTATCTTAGTTAGAAATAAGGCATACCTAGCATGTGTTTGTTTAGCTTCATATCTGTGTGATAGATGTTTACTAATACATGGCTTCTGTTCAGGAAATCTCAAATAAAAGGCTGGCGCCGCAGCGCCAGTATATACCCTGGAACTTGCATTGCAGCGCCATGTTCAATTTCCAAAATCTCTACCTCGCGCCGCAGCGCCAAAGAACAAGGGGGCCTCGCGCCGTAGCCCCATCAACGAATGTTTCCCACTGTAATCTCGCGTCGCAGCGCCAACGTTGTACACATGACTCACACCGCAGCGCCACCAAACCTCAGACCCTACTGCTAACTCGCGCCGCAGCGCCAAGCAAAGAAGGCCAGGCCACGCCGCAGTGCCACAAGCGAGATTTGGTTTTTAAAAATCAGTTTTGGCCAGCATTTCAGGCCACATCCCATTATCTCTCTTAGTAGTTACCAGAACCGAAACGCTCCATCTTCTCAACAAACATCCCTCTTAATCAGCACTTAAACCAATTTCGGCTCGAAGGTCACCAACACACGAATTTGATTTTAAAGCAGTTGCACGCCTAAGGTCTCCAGAGTACTGTTGTTTTTCCCCACTCAATGTAATTTGGGATTTCAATCAATTTTTGTTTGTGTTTGGGATTGTTCATGTCCTTTGATTAATTGGCCTGGGAAAATTCTTGCCTACTTCTAATTTTTGGGCGAGTATTATTATTGTCACACACCTGGGTCTGAGGATTCAATCAGGGATAGAAACTAGTGGGGATTTAATAGCGCACTGAAGGTGTTTGATAAATTTCCCTGGAGAACAACCTAACTGTTTGGGCTGTCTTGACATTGGAAGTGCATTGGGGATTATCTAGACTAAGTTTGGGGGAGTGTGGGATTGAATTTTCTATCTTGTTCATACCAATTGCTGCAATTTCTGACATGGCTTCAAAAAGGCAACGCCTGAGCGTCGGCGGTTCTTCGTTCGCAGCACCAACGGCTTGGGACAACACCAAGTTCATCAACAAAGAGGCATGGAAACGATACAAAAGCTCTTTTATCGCCCGAAATTTGATTCATGAGCGGGGTTTAAGGCCGGACAAAAAGGATGGCGAGTTGGTTGCCATAATTGCGGGACGCTAGTGGATCCACTTTACTAAACCTCCCGAGTCGGCTATTGTATCTGTGGTCAGAGAGTTCTATACTAATGCAAGTTCTGAGGGTCTTGTTGTTGTCCAAGTCAGAGGGCGGTCAATGGATTTTGGAAGCCAAGCTATCAACGCACTATTCGCGATGCCTGGTTTTGAGGGTAGACACTATATGGAGCCGGGACTCTGAAGCTATGACCTCAAGGATATTATTAGGAGGATCTGCAAGCCCGGGACTACATGGAAGAAAAATGACTTCACGGGTGAGAGGACCAGTTTCCCGCACGCGGCACTGAGTCGCTATGGGAAGGCATGGTTTAGCTTTATATGTGTCAATATGATCCTCACTCGTCACCTGAGTGACATGACTAAGGATAGATCGATCCTCTTATTCGCCATTGTCACGGGCCTGAACATTAACATCAGAGTTCTCATACACGAGTCCATCATGAAGGCGATAAAGAGCACCACTTCTTCAGGACTCCCACATCCATCCTTGATCACCTAGCTATGCAAGAGGGCAGGTATCCATTTGGCGCCATAAGAGATAGCTCTGCCACCAATGTCCGTCATTGACCATCAGACCGTGTCAAGTTTCAATGTTTGGGACGGGGTAGCTTCTCATGTCAGAGGCGAAGGATACGGGACACCTACTGAGCCACCTCCTACATCAGAGTCCGAGCCCTCACAGCCACCAGATGCAGGCCCAGCTTCATAGAGACTACTGGAAGAGATCATGGCATCCCTCACCTTGCTGCATCAGAAGCACGACGCCGAGGCGCAGAGGCAGCAAAGGAACATTACAGCAGTGGCCCAAAGGCAGGACATTGCGATGCAGTATCAGGTTGAGCTGGTCAACACGATGCAGAACATATAAACTGTGTATAGTGGCGAGGATGCTAAGTTCATGCCATTCCAGTTCTCATAGCCTCCTGTCTTCCTACCATACCCTCCACCATCACCGCCCGTCAAAGCTGATGAGGACGATGCCGCTGCTGAGTGACCGAACTTCAGGGAAGCCCTCTTGTATAGATTGATATATGTTTAGCAATGAGGGCACTGCTCACCTTAAGTTTGGGGGTGTTTTGGTTCATTATCTATTTTATTTATGTCTACTGCCATGTTAGGTTGCCATATTTTGTACTTTGCATATGTTTTTATCAGTATTATGGCGCAGTCATTTTGAACTGCGGGATTATGTTTTGGATTTTTACGGATGTATGCCATATACAGTGTTTGGTTATTATTAATGAATGCTTGAATTATTATCAGCATGTATGTTTGGTTTATAGCAATCTTTTTGGGGCTTTCACAGATTTAGATGCGTGTGCCATATGAATGACCTTATTACCCTATTTTGAGCTTTTATTAAGCAAGGGGGGTATATTTATCAATAATTTTTTATTATGGCTAATGACAAGCGCCAAGTGATTATGTCTTTCTCTTAGAGTCGTGTCAAGCATGTATGAGCTAAGGGTTTGTTCATTCGATAAGTTTAGACTGTTATTGATCCGTCCTTCTTAGCAAGCACCGACCAACTGAGTTAACTAGTTATTTTTTCAAATTTAGTTTGCGTGTTTATTGCTTTGAGAGTATGTTCACTCTAATAAACTTTCAATTTTACAAGGTAATAAAAGACTTAGACGCTTATACAGTTTTGGATCTTGGATTCTAGCATGTTGACATATAAAAAAAATGAGAATAATAAGAAAAGAAGAATAAATATCGAAAGTTTTTCAGTGGGTCAAGATGGAGCGTAAAACGCACTCACCCATAAATGCAGTATCGATGCTGAGATGGAGCATAAAATGCACTCACCGAATAATTTTCAGAGTTCAAAAAATCTAATTTGGCTTATGTTGATTCCGTGGCCTTTATTGCTTGAGTTATTAGATTCATAGGGGTGTTCTACACATAGTGCCCTAAAGTCATCTGACTTGGGAGTCACTGATCAAAAGCTCATTAATAGGTAGTTCTGAATAGCCTAAGGTAATTAAGGACTGTCTGAGTCAGATTTTACTGTCTTCATGCTAGAGTGTTTTGATCCTTTCCTGCATTTGCGTCTTATTCTTAATGCTTGTTGAATGTTTAAGTTGCGGAGTTTACATATTGGTATTAACAATCGACTGTGCGAACTTATTGGAGCTATGATTGGTTAGGACGGTTGGTCTCCACACACACACATAAAATGAATCGAATACAGTCTTATGCTTGAAGTTGAATGAACCCTTACTCATATATGTGTTTGCCCTGTTGTCTGGGAGTAGCTATGATCGAGCTTAGAAGCCATGATACTAGTATACAGTTTTATTTTGCTTTTGCGTGTGTTTTACTATTGTTAGTTTTGTGTTAGATAGTTTGCTCGAGGACAAGCAAAGACTTAAGTTTGTGGGTATTTGATGAGTGGTATTTACACCCGCTGTAATAACCCGATATTTTCTATATAAATAAATAAGAAATTTTGCATATAAAATTTTATTTATTTTAAAGGTGGGAATATGTATATGACAAAGCATATGTATTTATGTGATAAATAAAAATATATTTATTACATGAATAATTACAAATAATTTGATTTTAGAATTATTGATCATTATAAATTATATTCTTATAATAAATTAATATTGTAGTAGAAATGGATTTTATTAATTATTTTCTATGAAAATACGATTATAATATTATTTAAATAATATATGAAATGATTATTAGAATTATTATAATAAATATTTTATTATATGAATTTATTCAAATTAGTTAAGTTAATTATTTTAACTTAATTAATAATGGTATGTATATGCAAGATAAATCAGATATGGAATCCAAACCCTAATTCTGGATTTGGAATAAGGAAAGAGAATATTAATATAATATTGTTTATATTCCAGTGCTATAAATATGTGCTGTATGTACGTATTGTTAATGGTTGGTCAATTATGGTGTATAATGTCAAAACCCTAGTATTAATTTGAAAATCCTAATTTGAAAAGTTAAATACGAGTTCAAGACTGTTTAGTAATTATGTTATATGATTTATGTTGTATATTATAGGATTTCATGTTAATTAGGAAAACCCTAACTAGGGGTGCTCATCGGTAAAAAACCGAACCGGTCCCAAAAATACTTAACCGGTACCGATCCGAAATTACCGAAAAAATAAGAACTGAAACCAATAATTCGGTACCGGTTCAGTACAAAATTGGTATCGGTTTTTTCGGTTCAATTTTCGGTTATACCGCATGGTAATATATATAATTATTAATAATAATTAAAAATTAAAAAATCACTAACTATTAATAATAATTAATATATAAAATAAAACTACAAAACATTATTAATATATATAAAAAGATTAATAAAACTACTATTATATAGAAATTATTGATATATAAAAAAAACTATTTAATATATAAAATTACAAAACATTAAATATTAATTATTAAATTATTAAATTATTAAATTTTGGTATTTTTGGTATTTTGGTTTTTACCGAATTCAAAAAAGTCATTACCGCTACCGGTACCGAAAAGTGTTAAAATACCGAAAAACCGGTACCGAAAAAAATCGGTACCGAAAAAACTGGTACCTCTGGTACTGGTTAAAAATTGAAAAAACCGAAAATTTTGAACACTCCTAACCCTAAGTGATATTTAGAAAGCCTAATTAACTAGAAATCTTAATTTCTAAATTAGTAACCCTAAGTGCTAAATTGGTAACCCTAATCGCGAAATTGGAAAGCTATCCGTGATTAGTAAATTACTAAACCCTAATGTTCAAGTATAATGTAATTAGAAAACTAATTGTAATTAGGAAATTCTAAATTACATTTTTAGGAAACTAATTTTTATTTTAATTTTATCTCTAATTGCCAAATTCTAGAAATCTATTTTTTTGAAAACGGGTCAAACCCTTAAGGTTTGACAAGTTACAAAATTGCCATTAAAATTGCAAGGAAAATGACCTAAATGCCTTTTTTGTCACATTCTTGAATTGGTTGCTTGCAAATCTTGCCATATATTGGCAAGTCACTAACGCTAGATTATATCACATGTTCAAATCTCCAGCCATCAGCCAAATACTTCAGCCATACACATTACATACATAATATATATAGATCAAAAGAGAGAAAGGTCACTAAATTAATTCATTTGTACATCAACTCTCTACCAAGTCCCTCTCTCTCTAACCCACAAAATACAATAGCATTTCAATCCCAAAACAAGTCCCCACTACCTCCGCTAATAGATCAGAAGCTTAGAATCAAGAAATTGTTCAAAGGGGGTATAAACCTAAACCAAAAATTTGACCCTTGACCATATGTTAAATGTTATCTTTTAGTGTTTAAACATGTTGTTTACAGTCCATATAGATGATCTGGGTTGATAGATGTTAGATCCATAACATATATACACTCGGATTTGATGTTTTTCAAAATCTGGAAAATATTTTTTTTGTTGTCTGACAACGAATGTCAGACCTCATATCTCAGTGATCGTTAATGATTTTTGTGTTTTGAAAGTTTGTACTTGTAGTATGTCATGTGGTCTGTATTCTGAAACTTGAATCAAGTCTAGATCGTGTACAGATTGTAAGATATAGGTGGTCAAACCATGTTGATCGGCCATGACCGGACGATTCTGGGTAACCCAGAATCGTGCCCAGAAAGCTCTTACAGGATCTTTAGGGGCTCAGATCTGACAGTGGTTTGATGATATGTTTTTGTTTTTTGTATCTAGGTTGAAGTATATTGTAATGACTATAGATTCATGCTTGTATAACACCTAAAGACCAACTGAGTAGAATGCAGTGGCTGGTCAAAGCAAGCCAGATGATCACGGATTAAGTTTTCTGGGTAACCCAAAAAACTCATGAACGTGATCTCTGACAAGGTTTGACCGCCATAAATCTGCTTATTGTGTTGTTGTTATAAGTGTTTTATGTAATAGATTTGTACCCCTACATGTTATCTACACACTGCAAGTTTTATATCTCAAAACCATTACCTGAACAGCAAGTTGTGGAAGCCCAAAAGTGGCTACTCGAACTGTTCTTCATTTCTGGGTAACTCAGAAATGAAGAACAGCTCTGACAACCACTTTGCATGCTTAGATCTCCTTTGTGTTATGCTATTTGGCCATTTTTGTTGTTGGATCTTATAGTATTACACTAGTACTATAATCTATAACCATTAGCTTACCCATATACATCACAGAATGAAAACTATTGTTGGTCAAACTAGCTACCTCGAAACTGCTTATAAATGTTCTTGAGGACTCATGAACACCTAAGGCGACATTTTCTGTCGCTAAAGGCTATAGCGACAGATTTAATAATTTTATTTATTTTAATTTACAAAAATCATTTAACAATAGAAATTAATTATTAAAAATTCTAAAAATAGTATTAAAAATTATTTTAAGTTATAAAAATTAACTTTTAATAATTTGACATATTTTTCATAAATAATAGTATTTATTTGAATATTATTGATATTTGATTTATTTATCAAATGTACTAAATAAATTAATTAAAAATGATTTTATTATATTAAAAATCATTTCAAATGATAATAAAGTATTTAAAAAATTTTTAAGTTATAAAACATGTGACGCCCCCAAAATAGGTATACATCACCCATCTTGAGTCGCCAAATACATAGTACAAAATTCAAATACAACTTAATTATACAACAGTCGTGTAAAATACGACAAAACATAATCTAAGAGTTTTAATAAGAATATTGTCATCTAGACAATATCCACACTCAATGGAGTCCTCATTATATTTATTGTCACACTAATTTATAGAATAGTGAGGGCTACTAAAACAACTATCTATCCGTTCCTCGACTTGTCCCAGCTATATTCTCATTTCCTAAAGAAAACAGCGGAAGAAAGGGTGAGCTCAACTAGCCCAGTAAGAAATATTATGACTAAGATAATACAGAATAAATTATCCTTAGCCTTCAACAGTATAACAACTGATAGAATATAATAGACATCAAGTTTTATATCAACAACTACAGCGGAAAGAGCAATTCATTAGAAGAGTTAAGTAGAGCATAAAATCTACTATCTTCTATGATTTAAAAAGTTTTTCACCAACTTTATCGCTGAGACTCAGCTTAATGAATAAAATCGAATCATCCCTGCATCACGACCAATGATATTCATGTAATCATCAATGGTCATGATTATACCGAATAATCTCTGGTCATAATCATATCAACAACTGTCCATCAATAAACTACAGACCAATGAGGACTTTCACCACATCATTTGTCATATTACGGTCATGATTATACCGAATAATCCCTGGTCATAATCATATCAAGTCCATCTATGCATGTAAGCCAAAGATGACTTTCATCACAATATAAGCATGAGGATGATGACAATGACATAATAATTCAATAAAACAAGTTCAAGATAAATTTTAAAGATTTATAATTTAATTTATCCAAAAATTAATAACGTCCAAATTGTCAACATGATACTGCTTTGTGGAGTAAACTTTAAGAATGCTCAGAAAAATATTTCCCTGAAAAGATACAGGATGAAGCGCAAATATCCAGGGTATTTTACTAATTTGATGGAGTATAGAAGCTAAAACTTTAACCAACTAAGTATAATAGAATATATAAAACTGCAAATGGATTTTTGCCCGCCATTTGGTAATCCACGTAGACAGATCAGTTCCACAATTTAATAAGGAATGAATATGAAGGATCATTCACCATGCATGCGGTAGTCCACATAGATAGGTTATTCCAACAGAATAATAAAGAATGGAATAACAGAATAATTCACTATGCATGCAGTAGCCCGCGTAGACAGGTTATTCCAACAGAATAATAAAGAATATAATAACAAAAGAATTCATCAGGCATGCGGTAGTCCACACAGACATGTTATTTCAACAGAATAATAAATAATGGAATAGCAGAAGAATTCACCAGGCATGCGATAGACCGCACAGACATGTTATTCCAATAGAATAATAAAGAACGGAATAACAGAAGAATTCACCAGGCATGCGATAGACCGCACAGACATGTTATTCTAACAGAATAATAAAGAATGGAATAACAACCTTTACGAGTATTGAAAGAAAATAACTCTATTCATGAATACGAAAGAAATAATACCCCTTACCTTAGAAGAAACTAGATACTAGAATAGTGAGGTAGCAGACTTCTCTTCTTCTTTCTCTCTATAATTTCTCTCTATAATAATTGCTCTTATGAGACTTAGTGAATTGATGAGAATGAAAGAAGAATGAGCTTCTATTTTTTGGAAAATATAGTTTCGATAATTGCACGTTTTGGGACTCGAAATATTACAGTATAATACCTTCCTCTTTTTTCATTTTTAATTTAGTCCAGCAAGTATTATCAAACTTGCACCACTTCCCCTAATAGTAAATAATATGAATTAATAGTTCATTCATGTGACTTAATAGTATAATCATGTGAAAAAACTAATTATAGTATAGTACATTCATCTATACTTCTATTTTTAATTTAGTCATGCAAGTATTATCAATCTTGCACCAACTCCCCTAATAGTAAATTATGTGAATCAATAGTACACACATGTGAACACATAATTATAAGCATGTGAATTAATAGCAATTAATTGCTCATTTATCCGGTGAATTGCCTGATTGGTCAATATAACCTCCAAACATTAATTATTATCGAAATAAATATCGATTTCCACTAACACTAATAATTTCCACACAATGGAACTATCAATTTCATCTTTAATCAACACGAACTTATTCATCACTAATATTATAACTCACAATATTTAACAACCAGGTCGTTCCTAGGAAAGAGGGGGCTTTCCGATAAGGATTTCTCCTTATTGGCGCACAATTAGGTGACCAAACCTCTCATTGACAGAACTTCTAGACAATGTCAATATTGCAAATAATAATATGAATAACTTTGTCGTCTCAATTATTGATTTAATAGTATAACATATTATGCAGATGATACTGTGACAATAGTTGAATCAATAATATGAGAGATATGATGCAGCAATTACTGTAGCAATAATTGAGTATAACTAAGTTACTTCTCACGTAAGCATCAATAATCAATACCATGTGCTACTATACAACCACGCGCATTACTATACTTTTATTATCGGGTAGTTCAACAGTTTTAACGGTAACACTTTCGCCGTTATTTTTATAAAAAGATAATTCTGTCATTTTCTAACTACGACAATACTTCCGTTATGGGGTCCACCAATGATTGTGCCGTCGTACGAATATTCCCTATTAAAACGAATATTCCCCGACCAATCGAATATTATATAACCCTTTGTTAACTTTGTAAAATTTGTAAATATTACCCACAACTATAACATTATATCAAATCCACACCATAATATTCAAAAATATATTTCGAGAAAATTATTCTTTATTCATAAAAGTTGGGGTCTTACAACCTCCCCTTCTTATGAAATTTCTTTCTCAAAATTAGGGTACGTACCTGGTATATCGAAGAGGTGAGGATATCTTGACTTCATCTCAGATTCTAACTCCCAGGTCATTTCTTCCACGTCGTGATTTCTCCACGTTGTGGTTTCTCCACAAAACTTTGACTTGAGGTATAACCTTGGAGCGTAGAATATGATCCATCTTATCCAAGATTTTAACAGGTAACTCTTCATACGTTAAATTTTCCTCTATCTCGTCTGGTTCTAATTCAATAATGTGGTTTGGGTCTTCCACATATTTACGTAACATAGATATGTGAAAAATACTATGAACACGAGACATACTTGACGGTAAGACGAGTCTATAGGCCACAGTTTCTACTCGATCGAGGATTATAAATGGGCCAATGAATCAAGGATTGAGCTTTCCTCTCTTTCTAAATCTCGTAACTCCTTTCCATAGAGCAACACGTAACAACACATGATCTCCAATATTGAATTTCAGGTCCTTTCGATGAAGATCATCATAACTCTTTTGTCGATCTTGTGAGATTTTTATACGTTTTCGGATCGTTTGAATCTTTTTCGTAGTCAAACGCACCAAATCCGGTACCAACAATGTTGCTTCATGTGACGCCCCCAAAATAGGTATACAACACCCATTCTGAGTCGCCAAATACATGGTACAGAAAGCAAACTATAACTTTAATAATACAAATGTCGTGCAAAATACGACAACACATACTGTGAGTTTGAATACAAATATTGTCTTCTAGACAATATCCACACTCAAATAAATCCTCATTACAATTATTCAAACACTATTTTACAGAAATAGTGAGGACTGCTAAAACATCTTTCTAGAACCATCACTCCATACCCCGACTAGATCTTGCTATGTTCTCACCTCCTGAGAAGAAAAATGGAACAAAAAGGAAAAGGGTGAGCTCAACTAGCCCAGTAAAGAATATTATGACTAAGATAATATACAAACAAATTATCGTTAGTCTTCAATAGGAAAAAATCTGATAGAATATAATCGACAACAAGTTTTAGATCAACAACTGCAGCGGAAACAGCAAACCATTAGAAGAGTCAAGTAGAGAAAGAATTCTACTATCTTCTAAGATTTAAAAGTCCATCATCAATATTTTATCCCTGTAACATCAATTAATAATCATCTTTATCCAAATATTCATCTTTGCACTACAGGCCAAAGATATTCATTTGTATCACCTGTCAGTCATGTTCATCTCAACACCTGTTCATCTTTGCACTACAGGCCAAAGATATTCATCAAGTAATCATACATCTTTGCACTACAGGCCAAAGATATTCATTAATATCATCATTTAGGACTGAGGATGATGAAAAATATCTTAAAGAGAACGAATCCAATGAGACAGAAGGACAAATAGTAGGGATTCGTATAACAGTTTATCCAAGATCAATAATACTTCATAATAATCAATTGTGAAGCAGAATTCAAAAATAAAGATCAAAATATGGATACAATCAAAGATAGTAACCATAATAGACATCTTGGACAAAAAGGAAAAATTTTATTTTTCGGTGAATAGTGCCGTATTCGTGAATAGTGCCGTATACGTGAATAGTGCCGTATACATGAATAGTAACCCCGACACAAAAAGTTCTAAATTTGATAAAAACTCATATCAATATTTCAGCATAATGATATTGAAGAAAATAATATCATTTAAGAAGAAAATAATATCCCTTACCTCAAGATATCAGTACTTCTGGTCGGAATACCGGTATAAGGCTGAAAGAAACTTGCTCTGATGAATAGAAACTCTCAAAGTATCTAAATACTCACAAAATACACTCAATAATCTAGAGAGAGAAAGAGAGAAAACTTGTTTCTGGTGTGATTTTCAATTCTAACTTAGCCCTCTATTTATAGGAAAATTTTAGTAGGTTTGACCTGCAACCTGATGGCTTTACCTGCTACTATTCCCACCCACCACATTTGAAATATAATTCAGCACATTTCTTCACCAACCACAAGTGGGGCCCACCAATTCTAGAATTTTCCATCAAAATGATAAACTCCGAAAATTCAACAATTTCTGAACCAGTCATCTCGTAAAATTCATAATAAATCATACGTTCATTTTTAACGGTTCAAAATTTGTGGACATATACTCAACTTATATATGTATAACATATCCAAAAATTACCACGATCCAACGGTCGGATTAAAAATTATAACACCCGCAATATTTCTCAAAAACCCTGATTTGATTTTTAATACCTCCATTCCGATAAAAATACTGATAAAAACCTCAACATTAACTCCTTCATTTTTAACCACAAAAATATATCCCTCATTTATATCCACATAAAATAAATATTTCCTTATCATATGAATCAATAATTAATTATTCACAAATAATATTACAGAATCACATTTATGACAACCAGGCCGTTCCCAGGAAAGAGGGGGCTTTCCAATAAGGATTTCTCCTTACTGGCGCGCAATTAGATGACCAAACCTCTCCTTAGACAGAACTTTCTAGACATTGCCAATAATGTTATCTAATAATATTATTCAAATAATATGAATTATTGATCTGATAATGGAAAATACTGTGCAGCAACAATTATTGAAACAACAATAATATAAAATATCAATGCAACAATTATTGAATCAATAAAATAAAATATTGAACAATAACTACTGTAACAATTATTGAGTAGTGCCTTCTTACGTAAGAATCAATAATTGGTGCAATACCGTGTGCTACTGTATTTTAACCACCGGGTATTCCAACAGTATTAACGGTAACAACTACGCCGTTATTTATAAATAACTTATACTTGTCATTTTCTTCATCCAATCGCTTTCCGTTATGGGGCCCACACAAGGCTGCGCCGTCGTACGAATATTCCCCGACAGCAAGAATATTCCACGACCAAACGAATATTCCCCGACAAAATGAATATTTTATAACCACTTGCTTATTTTGCAAAATTTGCACATTTCACCCATAACCAAAGTATTATATCAAATTAACCCCTTATTATTCACAATAATATTTAGAGAAAATTTGATTTTATTCATTAATAAGTTGGGGTCTTACAACCTCCCCTCCTTATGAAATTTCGTCCTCGAAATTGACGTACGTACCTGATGTTTCAAAAAGGTGAGGATACCTCGCTTTCATTTCTGATTCCAACTCCCAGGTCATTTCTTCAATAGCATGGTTTCTCCACAAAACCTTAACTTGTGGTATAACCTTCGTGCGTAGGACATGCTCTTTCCTATCCAAGATCTTAACAGGTACCTCCTCGTACGTTAAATCTTCAGCTATCTCGTCTGGTTCTAACTCAATAATGTGGTTCGGGTCTTTAACATATTTACGAAGCATAGATATGTGAAAAACATTATGAACACGAGACATGCTTGGAGGTAATGCGAGTCTATATGCCACATTTCCTATTCGCTCAAGAATCTCAAATGGACCAACAAATCTTGGATTGAGCTTTCCTCTCTTCCCAAATCTTGTAACTCCCTTCCATGGTGCAACACGTAATAATACATGATCCCCAATATTAAATTCCACGTCCTTCCGATGAAGATCCGCATAACTCTTTTGTCGATCCTGTGCCGTTTGTATACGTTGTCGAATCGTTTGGATCTTCTCTGTAGTAATGCGTACCAACTCTGGTCCCAACAATGTTGCTTCACCCACCTCGTCCCAGCATACTGGAGAACGACATTTTCTTCCATACAACGCCTCGAATGGAGCCACACCTATGCTCGCCTGATAACTGTTGTTGTAGGAGAATTCCACCAATGGTAGGTACTTATCCCAACTCCCTTTGAGATCTAGGACACAAAGTCTTAATAGATCTTCAAGAGTTTGAATAGTCCTCTCTGATTGTCCGTCCGTTTGAGGATGGTATGCCGAACTGAATCGTAAATCCGTGCCCATAGCTTTCTGCAAGCTAACCCAAAATCGTGAAGTGAATCTTGGGTCACGATCCGAAACTATGGATACTGGCATGCCATGCAATCTCACAATCTCGTTCACGTACATACTAGCAAGACGTTCAAGGGAATAAGTCTCACGTATCGGCAAGAAATGAGCGGACTTGGTTAATCTATCAACAATAACCCAAATCGCATCTATGCCTTGAGAAACCTTGGGAAGACCCGTAACAAAATCCATAGTAATGTGTTCCCACTTCCATTTCGGGATCTCAAGTGGTTGCAATGGACCCTTTGGCACTTGATGCTCCGCCTTTACACGTTGACAAGTTAAACACCTCGAGATAAACTCCGCGATCTCTCTTTTCATATTGCTCCACCAAAATGTATGTCGAAGATCGTGATACATTTTGGTACTCCCAGGATGGATTGCAAACGGTGTGTTGTGTGCCTCCATCATTATTCTATGCTTCAAGTCAAAATCGTTAGGAACACAAAGTCTGGAGTTGACTCGAAGTATTCCTTCTTCATCGATTCTTGCTTCTGGAATAGCACCTTCTTGCACTTTCTTCTTCATACGCATCAGCTCCATGTCCGTAGCTTGAGCAGCTTTAACTTTATCGATTAAAGTCGGTTCTACTCGTATATTTGATATCATCATGTGGGTACTTGGAGCCTTCATCTCTATCTCCATCCTTTGCAAGTCATACAAAATGGGCCTTTGTGTTAACAATATTGCACTCGTACCCGCATATGATCTTCTACTCAATGCGTCAGCTACTACGTTTGCTTTTCCAGGATGATATTGGATGGTATGATCGTAATCTTTCAACAGCTCGAGCCAACGTCGCTGCCGCATGTTGAGTTCCTTTTGGGTGAAGAAATATTTGAGGCTTTTATGATCTGTATAGATCTCCACTTTCTCCCCATACAGGTAGTGTCTCCAGATCTTCAACGCAAAAACGACTGCTGCCAACTCCAAATCATGAGTAGGATAATTCCTCTCATATTCTTTGAGTTGTCGTGAGGCATAGGCTATGACTTTCCCATGTTGCATGAGAACACATCCTAACCCTTTGCCTGAAGCATCGCTGTAGATAACAAATCCATCCGAACCAGATGGTATTGTCAGAACAGGTGCCGAAATGAGTCTCCTCTTGAGTTCTTGGAAACTCTTCTCGCATTCCTCACTCCATACGAATTTTGTATCTTTCCGAGTCAGCTGAGTTAACGGAGTAGCGATTCGAGAAAATCCTTCCACAAATCTCCGATAATAACCAGCTAAGCCCAGAAAGCTACGTACTTCGGTTACCGACTTCGGTTGCTCCCAACTTTGTATGGCTTCAATCTTCGCCGGGTCGACAGATACTCCATGTTTTGACACCACGTGCCCAAGGAATGCTACTTCCTCAAGCCAGAACTCGCATTTCTTCAATTTGGCATATAGCTTATTTTCACGAAGCCTTTGCAGTACCAGCTTCAAATGGCGCTCATGATCTTCACGGCTTTTGGAATAGATGAGGATGTCATCAATAAAGACAACAACGAACTGATCCAAATATTCTTTGAATACACGGTTCATCATATCCATGAAGGCAGCAGGAGCATTAGTCAATCCAAAAGACATTACTAAGAATTCATAATGCCCGTACCGAGTTCTGAAGGCAGTCTTTGGAATATCCTCAGTTTTAATCTTCAGCTGATGATATCCAGAACGAAGATCGATCTTTGAAAAGAATTGTGTTCCTTGCAACTGGTCGAACAGGTCATCAATGCGAGGTAGCGGATACCTATTCTTGATAGTGACATGATTCAATTCTCGATAGTCGATACAAAGTCGCATACTCCCGTCTTTCTTCTTTACGAATAAAACAGGAGCACCCCAAGGAGACGTACTAGGACGAATAAAACCGATGTCCAACAACTCCTGTAGTTGGACTTTTAACTCCTGAAGTTCAATAGGAGCCATTCGATATGGAGTTTTAGAAATGGGCTTTGTACCGGGTTCAAGGTCAATAAAGAATTCAACTTCACGTTCTGGGGGTAGACCAGGAAGTTCTTCAGGAAATACATCGGGAAATTCTCTAACAATAGAAATATTATTCAAATCTGACTTGTCTTTGTTCAAATCCATAACATGGGCTAAGAAAGCTTGACATCCGTTTTTCAATAAACGAATAGCTTTGTGGCTTGATATGACAGTGACTGATTTTAGTGGTTTAGTAGTTTGAATTCGTATGACAGGTTGGTTAGGAATATGAAAACTAACAACCTTACGAAAACAATCAATTTTAGCATGATGAGTGGTTAACCAATCAATTCCTAAAATCACATCAAAAGCAAGTATCTTTAAAGAGATAAGATCAACAGGTAATGTGATAGTGCCAACTTGGATCATGCAAGATTTATAAACTGTAGATGTAACGAAGGTTTCACCCAACGGAGTTTCAACAGATAAGTTAAAGTCCAATTTCTCCGGAGTCAAGTTTAAACGTTGAGCACAAGCAGGAGAGATAAAAGAATGGGTAGAACCGGTATCTAGTAAAGTATAAACTTCGCAAGAATTCAAGATTAGCTTACCCGTGATCACCTCGTTCGGGTTTCTCGCGTTTTGGCCAGTAACGACAAACGCCCTTCCAGGAACCGCTGATTTCGACTTATCCGGGACAGCTTTTGGAGTCACCATCCCCGCTGAACTTGGTTTTGCTACAGAACACTCTCGAGCTATATGACCCTCCTTTCCACAGTTATAACATACCTTGGATTGTTGTGGGCAGTTTGGGCTGATATGTCCCTCTTTCCCACATTTGTAACATACGACCGGTGGTCGTTCTCCTCCCCTAGAAACAGTTGATGTTTGTGCTGACGTCTTCACATTATCATTGTTGTACCTTCTCTTCTTGAAATCTCCTCCCGACTCGCTCCTTCTATTATCACGACCACGATTACCACCAGAGTGGTTACCGCTTTTGTCCGAATATTTTCCTCCCTGCTGGTTTTCATTGCTTCGATGACTGCCGCCACCGGTATGACCCTGGTTGTGGTCCCTCGGTTGCACATACTCATTATCTCGCTCTAATAATTGAGCCCTATTTACAACATCTGAATATAAAGAAAATTTATGAGAGATAAGATATTGTCGAATCTCGGGTTTTAGACCTCTCAGAAACATCCTTGTCATTCGTTCCTCATTTTCGACCAAATGAGGTGCAAACCTGGATAACTCTGCAAACTTCGCCTCGTACTGGGACACCGTCATGTTGTTTTGTTCCAGTCTGATAAACTCTACCTCCTTCATATGACGAATACTTTCAGGAAAGTACTTGTCATTGAACAGTTTTTGAAATGTTTCCCAGGACATGTTGAGTGCGTCAGGCTGGGTACGCTTCACAGACTCCCACCAGTAGTCTGCCTCACCGCGGAACATAAAGGTGGCGAATGGAACCTTCTGTTCCTCCGTGCATCCCAAGACATCGAATATCTTGGTAATTTGCTTGACCCACGTTTCCGCCATGATCGGATCCGGCTTTCCCTTAAATTCTGGTGGTCCCAATTCTTTGAACTGCTTAGCTGTGACAAACCGCGCGTTATCATTTCCACCCGTATTCTGCACACGAGTCTCCCTCGTCTGATTTTGCATGAACTGCAAAAAGCTCCTAAACATTCCATCATTCATCGTTTGCTCGGTAACGTTGTTTACAGGAGGAATATTGCCTTCCTGTTGCACGTTCCCCTGGGTGGTGATCAAAGGTGTCTCCACGGTCTGATTTACTCCATTATTAACGTTCTCAGCTGCCATTCTTAAATACTGCCATAAAACAAGGGTTAATAGTCATGTCATATATTATCCCTATACTCTGACCGACCAAATAAACACCAAATAAACTTAGTCAAGTCATACTAGCGAAGGAATTCCCCGTCTCTCCCCTCCTAGTTCTTGTCTCACATCTCAGCCAGGGATCATATCCCTAAGCTCTGATACCAACTGTGACGCCCCCAAAATAGGTATACAACACCCATTCTGAGTCGCCAAATACATGGTACAGAAAGCAAACTACAACTTCAATAATACAAATGTCGTGCAAAATACGACAACACATACTGTGAGTTTAAATACAAATATTGTCTTCTAGACAATATCCACACTCAAATAAATCCTCATTACAATTATTCAAACACTATTTTACAGAAATAGTGAGGACTGCTAAAACATCTTTCTAGAACCATCACTCCATACCCCGACTAGATCCTGCTATGTTCTCACCTCCTGAGAAGAAAAATGGAACAAAAAGGAAAAGGGTGAGCTCAACTAGCCCAGTAAAGAATATTATGACTAAGATAATATACAAACAAATTATCGTTAGTCTTCAACAGGGAAAAATCTGATAGAATATAATCGACAACAAGTTTTAGATCAACAACTGCAGCGGAAACAGCAAACCATTAGAAGAGTCAAGTAGAGAAAGAATTCTACTATCTTCTAAGATTTAAAAGTCCATCATCAATATTTTATCCCTGTAACATCAATTAATAATCATCTTTATCCAAATATTCATCTTTGCACTACAGGCCAAAGATATTCATTTGTATCACCTGTCAGTCATGTTCATCTCAACACCTGTTCATCTTTGCACTACAGGCCAAAGATATTCATCAAGTAATCATACATCTTTGCACTACAGGCCAAAGATATTCATTAATATCATCATTTAGGACTGAGGATGATGAAAAATATCTTAAAGAGAACGAATCCAATGAGACAGAAGGACAAATAGTAGGGATTCGTATAACAGTTTATCCAAGATCAATAATACTTCATAATAATCAATTGTGAAGCAGAATTCAAAAATAAAGATCAAAACATGGATACAATCAAAGATAGTAACCATAATAGACATCTTGGACAAAAAGGAAAAATTTTATTTTTCGGTGAATAGTGCCGTATTCGTGAATAGTGCCGTATACGTGAATAGTGCCGTATACATGAATAGTAACCCCGACACAAAAAGTTCCAAATTTGATAAAAACTCATATCAATATTTCAGCATAATGATATTGAAGAAAATAATATCATTTAAGAAGAAAATAATATCCCTTACCTCAAGATATCAGTACTTCTGGTCGGAATACCGGTATAAGGCTGAAAGAAACTTGCTCTGATGAATAGAAACTCTCAAAGTATCTAAATACTCACAAAATACACTCAATAATCTAGAGAGAGAAAGAGAGAAAACTTGTTTCTGGTGTGATTTTCAATTCTAAC
Source organism: Panax notoginseng (assembly GCA_016801055.1). NCBI lineage: Eukaryota > Viridiplantae > Streptophyta > Magnoliopsida > Apiales > Araliaceae > Panax > Panax notoginseng. The sequence goes on along the minus strand of CM029016.1, from coordinate 145,318,655 downwards.
TTAGCCCTCTATTTATAGGAAAATTTTAGTAGGTTTGACCTGCAACCTGATGGCTTTACCTGCTACTATTCCCACCCACCACATTTGAAATATAATTCAGCACATTTCTTCACCAACCACAAGTGGGGCCCACCAATTCTAGAATTTTCCATCAAAATGATAAACTCTGAAAATTCAACAATTTCTGAACCAGTCATCTCGTAAAATTCATAATAAATCATACGTTCATTTTTAACGGTTCAAAATTTGTGGACATATACTCAACTTATATATGTATAACATATCCAAAAATTACCACGATCCAACGGTCGGATTAAAAATTATAACACCCACAATATTTCTCAAAAATCCTGATTTGATTTTTAATACCTCCATTCCGATAAAAAATACTGATAAAACACCTCAACATTAACTCCTTCATTTTTAACCACAAAAATATATCCCTCATTTATATCCACATAAAATAAATATTTCCTTATCATATGAATCAATAATTAATTATTCACAAATAATATTACAGAATCACATTTATGACAACCAGGCCGTTCCCAGGAAAGAGGGGGCTTTCCAATAAGGATTTCTCCTTACTGGCGCGCAATTAGATGACCAAACCTCTCCTTAGACAGAACTTTCTAGACATTGCCAATAATGTTATATAATAATATTATTCAAATAATATGAATTATTGATCTGATAATGGAAAATACTGTGCAGCAACAATTATTGAAACAACAATAATATAAAATATCAATGCAACAATTATTGAATCAATAAAATAAAATATTGAACAATAACTACTGTAACAATTATTGAGTAGTGCCTTCTTACGTAAGAATTAATAATTTGTGCAATACCGTGTGCTACTGTATTTTAATCACCGGGTATTCCAACAGTATTAACGGTAACAACTACGCCGTTATTTATAAATAACTTATACTTGTCATTTTCTTCATCCAATCGCTTTCCGTTATGGGGCCCACACAAGGCTGCGCCGTCGTACGAATATTCCCCGATAGCAAGAATATTCCACGACCAAACGAATATTCCCCGACAAAATGAATATTTTATAACCACTTGCTTATTTTGCAAAATTTACACATTTCACCCATAACCAAAGTATTATATCAAATTAGCCCCTTATTATTCACAATAATATTTAGAGAAAATTTGATTTTATTCATTAATAAGTTGGGGTCTTACACTTCACCCATCTCATCTCAGCATACTGGAGAACGACACTTTCTTCCATACAATACCTCAAATGGAGCCATGCCAATACTTATTTGATAACTATTATTGTAGGAAAACTCCACCAATGGTAAGAACTTGTCCCAACTTTCCTTAAAGTCAAGGACACAGAGTCTTAATAAATCTTCAAGAGTTTGAATAGTCCTTTCTGGCTGCCCGTCCGTTTGAGGATGATATGCCGAACTAAATCGTAAATCTTTGCCCATAGCTTTTTGTAAACTAACCCAAAATCTTGAAGTAAATCTTGGGTCTCGATCAAAAACTATGGATACTGGCATACCATGAAATCTTACAATCTCGTTTATGTACATACGAGCAAGACGTTCAAGTGTATAAGTTTCTCGTATCGGTAAGAAATGAACAGAATTGGTCAATCTATCAACAATGACCCAAATCGTATATATGCCTTGAGAAACCTTGGGAAGACCAGTAACGAAATCCATGGTAATGTGCTTCCATTTCTATTTTAGAATTTCAAGTGGTTGTAATGGACCTTTTGGCACTTGATGCTCTGCCTTGATTCGTTGACAAGCTAGACACCTTGAGATAAACCTCGCTATCTCTCTCTTCATATTGCTCCACCAAAATGTATGTCAAAGATCACGATACATTTTGGTACTCCCAGGATGGATTGCAAACGGTGTGTTGTGCGCCTCCATCATGATTTTATACTTCAAGTCAGAATCGTTAGGAAGACAAAGTCTAGAGTTAACTCAAAGTATTCCTTCTTCATCGATTCTAACTTCCGGAATAGCACGTTCTTGCACTTTCTTCCTCATACGCATCAGCTCTAGGTCTATAGCTTGAACAGTTTTAATTTTATCGATTAAAGTCGATTCTACTCGTATATTCGCCATCATCACATGGGTCCCTGGAGTCTTTAACTCTATCTCTATCCTTCATAAGTCATACAAAATGGGTCTTTGCGTTAAAAATATTGCACTCGTACCCGCATATGATCTTTTACTCAATGCGTCAGCTACTACGTTCGCTTTCCCAGGATGGTATTGGATGGTATGATCATAATCTTTCAACAGCTCAAGCCATCGTCGTTACCGCATGTTGAGTTCCTTTTTAGTGAAAACATATTTGAGGCTTTTATGATCCGTATAGATCACCACCTTCTCTCCATACAGGTAATGCCTCCAAATCTTAAGCGCAAAAATGACTTCTGCCAACTCTAGATCATTAGTAGGATAATTCCTCTCATATTCTTTGAGTTATCGTGAGGCATAGGCTATGACTTTCCCATGTTTCATGAGAACGCATCCTAACCCTTTGCCTGAAGCATCACTGTAGATGACAAATCCCTCCGAGCCAGATGGTATTGTCAGAACAGGTGATGAAATGAGTCTTCTCTTGAGTTCTTGAAAACTTTTCCTCACATTCCTCGCTCTAACCGAACTTTGTATCCTGTTGAAGACTAATGATAATTTGTTGTACATTATCATAGTCATAATATTTTTTACTGGGCTAGTTGAGCTCACCTTTTCTTTCACTATTCTCTTCAGGAAATGAGAATATAGCTGGGACTAGTCTGGGAATGGATTGACGGTCCAGATAGTTGCATTAGTAGTACTCACTATTCTGTGAAATAGTGTGATAATTGTAATGAGGACTCACTTTGAGTTTGTACACCCTCTAGTAGACAATATTTGTATTCAAACTCGCAATATATGTGTTGTCGTAATATTCACGACAATTGTATTACTTAAGTTGTATTTGTTTCTATACCATGTATTTGGCGACTCAGAATGGGTTAGGTGATGTATACCTATTTTGGGGGCGTCACAGTTGGTATCAAAGCTTAGGGATATGATCCCTGGCTGAGATGTGAGATAAGAACTAGGAGGGGAGAGACGAGTAATTCATTCGCTAGTATGACCTGACTAAGTTATTTGGTATTTGTTTGGTCGGTAAGAATATAGGGATAATATGTTGCATGTCAATTAACCCTTATTTTGTGATAGTATTTGAAAATGACATCCGAGAATGTTGAGAATAGCAATGGAGCACAGGAGACCGTTGAGTCACCACAGATCAATACTCAGGATAATGTGCATCATGAAGGCAACAATCCTCAGGTGAACAACGACATCGACCAAATGACGAACGACGGTACGTTTAGGAGTTTTTTAGAATTCATGCAACACCAAACGAGAGAGACTCCTGTTCATAATGCAGGTGAAAACACTGGCAACCCACGGTTGGTCACCGCTAAGCAGTTCAAGGAGCTAGGACCACCGGAGTTTTTGGGAAAGCCAGAACCACTTAAGGCAGAGACATGGATAAAGCATATCACCAAGATATTTGATGTCTTGGAATGCTCAGAGGATTAAAAGGTTCCATTCGCCACCTTTATGTTGCGTGAAGAAGCAGATCATTGCTGGAAATCTGTAAAACGTACCCAGCCAGACGCACTCAAGATGTCTTAAGAGAAGTTCCAAGAATTGTTCAACGACAAGTACTTTTTTGAAAGTATTCGTCACATGAAGGAAGTGGAATTCATCAAGCTAAAGTAAAACAATATGACCGTGTCGCAGTACGAAGCTAAGTTTGTCGAGTTGTCCCGGTTTGCATCCCACTTAGTTGATAACGAGGAGAGAATGACGCGGATATTTCTAAGAGGTTTGAAACCCGAGATACGTCAATACCTAATTTCTCACAAACTGTGTTTGTATTCAGATGTTGTAAATAGGGCTCAGTTATTAGAGCGCGATAACGAGTCAACCCAACCAAGAGAAAGCAGCCAGCAAAATGATAATACCAATGGTAGTAGTCATCGAAGCGGTGACAACAATCGTGGAGGAAATTATCATGCCAAGAATGGTAACCACTTCGGTGGTAATCATGGCCAAGATAATAGAAGTGGAAATTTCAAGAAGAGGATGTTCAATAATGATGGAAAGATAGCAACACCAGCACCCGTTTCAAAAGAAGAAGATCGACCACCGGTCGTATGTTTCAAATACAGAGAGGAGGGACACATCCGTCCAAACTGTACGCAACAACCCAAAGTGTGTTTCAATTACAGAAGAGAAGGTCACCTAGCTCAATTTTGTCCTGTAGTGAAGTCAAGTCCAGCAGGGATAGTAATGTCAAAGGATGTCCCAGACAAGTTAAAGTCGGTAGTTTAAGTATGAGTGTTTGTCGAGGAACCCGAATGAAGTTATCACGGGTAAGTTAATCATAAACTCTTGCGAAGTTTATACCTTATTCAATACCGGTTCTACATATTCTTTTATTTCTCCTATCTTGCGCTCAACGTTTAAACTTGACCCTAGTATAAAACCCATTTCTAAACCCCTTAAAATATTTCTTCACCTAAAACGAACGTATTATGCGCTGAAGACGTTGGCTCGAGCTGTTGAAGATTACGATTATACCATTCAATACCATCGTAGAAAAAGCGAACGTGGTAGCTGACGCGTTGAGCAGAAGATCGTATGCATTTACGAGTGCCAACATATGAACCTACGTGAAGATATCAACTATACGATTAGAAGTTTCTTTAAATCGATAAAGTTAAAGCCGCTCAAGCTACAGACTCAAAGCTGATGAATGTAAAGAAGAAGGTTCAAGAGGGCGTTATTCTAGGAGCAAGAGTCGATGAAGAGAGGAAATCTCAACTCTCGATTTTATTGGTCTATTTGAAATCCTCAATCGAGTAGGAACTATGACCTATAGACTGGTTTTAAACGCCAAGTATGTCGCGTGTTCATAACGTTTATTTCGTATCGATGTTACGTAAATATATGGATGATCCGAACCACATTATTGATTAAGAACCGGACGAGATAGCGGAAGATTTAACGTATAAGGAGATACCTCAAGAGTTAGAATCTGAAATGAAGTCAAGGTATCCCCATCTATTCGGCATATCAGGTACGTACGTAAATTTCGGGGATGGAATTTCATAAGGAGGGGAGGTTGTAAGACCCCAACTTATTAATGAATAAAATCAAATTTTCTCTAATTATTATTGTGAGTAATAAGGTATTAATTTGATATAATATTTTGGTTATGGGTGAAATGTGCGAATTTTGCAAAATAAACAAGAGGTTATAAAATACTCATTGTTGTCGGAGAATATTCGTTTGGTCGTGGAATATTCTTTCTGTCGGAGAATATTCATATGATGGCACAGCTATTTGTGGGCCCCATAACGGAAAATGGTCGGATGAAGATAACGATAAAATTGAGTTTTTATAAATAACGGCGTAGTTGTTACCGTTAACACTGTTGGAATACCCGGTGGTTAAAATAGAGTAATACGCGTGGTTGCACAGTAGTACACGGTTTTGCACAGTATTTTTGAATTATTGATCCTTACGTAAGAAGTCACTACTCAATAATTGTTATAGTAGTTACTGTTCAATATTTTATTTTATTGATTCAATAATTACTGCATTGATATTTTATATTATTGTTGTTTCAATAATTATTACTGCATAGTATTTCCCATTATCAGATCAATAATTCATATTATTTGAATAATATTATTAGATAACATTATTGGCAATGTCTAGAAAGTTCTGTCTAAGGAGAGGTTTGGTCATCCAATTGCGCGCTAGTAAGGAGAAATCCTTATTGAAAAGCCCCCTCTTTCTTGGGAACGGCCTGGTTGTCATAATTATGATTCTGTAATATTATTTGTGAATAATTAATTGTTGATTTATATGATAAGAAAATATTTATTTTATGTGGATATAAATTTTGGATATATTTATTGTGGTTAAAAATGAATGAGTTTATGTTGAGGTGTTTTATCAGTATTTTTGTCGGAATGGAGGTATTAAAAATTAAACCAGTGTTTTTAAGTTATAATGCGTGAGTTATAATTTTTAATCCGACCGTTGGATCATTGTGATTTTTGGATATGTTACTCATATATAAGTTGAGTATATGTCCACAAATTTTGAACAGTTAAAAATGAACGTATGATTTGTTATGAATTTTAAGAGATGACTGGTTCAGAAATTATTGAAGTTTCGAAATTTGTCATTTGGTGGAAAATTTTAGAATTGGTGGGCCCCACTTCTGGTTGGTGAGAAATGTACTGGAATTTTTATTCAAATGTGGTGGGTGGGAATAGTAGCAGGTAAAGCCATCATGTTGCAGGTCAAGTCTGCTTCGACGTGATAATATTTTCCTATAAATAGAGGGCTAAGTTAGAATTGAAAATCACACCAGAATTCGTAAGTGTTCTCTCTTTCTCTCTCTATATTCTCGAGCGTATTTTGTGAGTATTTTGATACTTTGAGAATTGCTATTCAGTGCAAGTTTTTGTCAGCACTATATCCAAAATTCAGTCTGAAGTACGATTATTCTGAGGTAAGGGGTGTTATATTCTTCTTAAAATGATATTTTCTTCAATATCATTATACCGAAATATTAGTATGAACTTTTTATCAAATTTGAAACTTTTTGTGTCGGGGTTACTATTCACGTATACGACACTATTCACGTATACGACACTATTCACGAATACGGCACTATTCACCGAAAAATAAAATATATTTTTTTGTCCAAGATGTCTATTATGGTTACTATCCTTGATTGTATCTATGTTTTAATCATTATTTTTGAATTCTGCTTTGAAATTGATTATTTCGGAGTATTATTGAACTTGAAAAAACTATAATACGAATCCCTAATATTTATTTTTTATCTCACTGGATTCGTTTTCTTTAAGATATTTTTCATCATCCTCAGTCCGAAATGATGATATTATTGAATATCTTTGGCCTGTAGTGCAAAGATGAATGATTACCTGATGAATATATTTGGCCCGTAGTGCAAAGATGAACAGGTGTTGAGATGAACATGACCAACTGAGTATTATTCTTGAATTTTACTTCACAAAGTAGTATCATGTTGACAATTTGGACATTATTGATTTCTGGAAAATTATATTATAAATCTTTAAAATTTATCCTTGAACTTGTTTAATTGAATTATTATATCATTGTCATCATCCTCATGTTTATATTCTGTTGAAAGTCATCTGTGGCCTGTAGTGCATAGATGGACTTGGTATGATTATGACCAGGGATTATTCGGTATAATCACGATCGTAATGTTACAAATGATTTGGTAAAAGTCCTCATTGGCCCGTAGTGCATTGATGGACAATTTTTGGTATGATTATGGCCATGGATTCTTTTCGGCCAAGGGTGCAAAGATGAATTGTTTTATGGCATGATCATGACCGTTGATGAAAACACGATTGTCTTTGGCCTGTAGTGTAAAGATGAATATTTGATTAAAGATGATTATTGATTGTTGTTACAGGGATAAAATGTTGATGGACTTTTAAATCTTAGAAGATAGTAGAACTCATTCTCTACTTGACTCTTCTAATGGTTTGTTGTTTCCACTGCAGTTGTTGATCTAAAACTTGTTGTCTATTATATTTTGTCAGATTTTTTTCCCTGTTGAAGACTAATGATAATTTGTTGTACATTATCTTAGTCATAATATTTCTTACTGGGCTAGTTGAGCTCACCCTTTCTTTCACTGTTCTCTTTAGGAAATGAGAATATAGCTAGGACTAGTCGGGGAATGGATTGCCGGTCCAGATGGTTGCATTAGTAGTCCTCATTATTCTGTGAAATAGTGTGATAATTTTAATGAGGACTCACTTTGAGTTTGTATACTCTCTAGTAGATAATATTTATATTCAAACTCACAGTATATGTGTTGTCGTAATATGCACGACAATTGTATTACTTAAGTTGTATTTGTTTCTGTACCATGTATTTGGCGACCTAAAATGGGTTGGGTGATGTATACCTAATTTGGGGGCGTCACAGATTTTGGTGGTTTGGTTTCTTGAATTCGCATAATAGGTTGGTTAGGAATATGAAAGCTAACAACCTTATGAAAATAATTGATTTTAGCATGATGAGTAGTTAACCGATCAATCCCTAAAATCACATCAAATGCAAGTATTTTCAAGGAAATAAGATCGAAAGGTAACGTGCGGTTACCGATTTGAATCATACAAGACTTATAAACAGTGGATGTAATGAAGGTTTCTCCCAACGGAGTTTCAACTGATAAGTCAAAGTCTAATTTCTCCGAAGTCAAGTTTAAATGTTGAGCGCAAGTAGGAGAAATAAAAGAATTGATAGAACCGGTATCAAATAAGGTATATACTTCACTATAGTTTATGATTATCTTACCCGTGTTCACCTCGTTCGGATTCCTCGCTTTTTGGGAGGTTACGACAAACGCTCTCCCTTGAACTACCGGTTTTATCTTGTCTAGGACAGACTTTGATGCCTCAATCCTAGCTGGACTTGACTTTGGTGCACGACCAAATCGGGCTAGGTGACCTTCTCTTCCACAATTGTAACACGCTTTGGACCATATCACGCTGTTTGGACTGATATGTCCCTCCCCTCCACATTTGTAGCATACGACCGGCGGTCGTTCTCCTTCCTTAACAACAGGTGCTAGTGCTAACGTCTTTCCATCACTGTTGAATCTCCTCCTCTTGAAATGTCCACTCTTATTGTCATGACCATGATTACCACCAAAGTAATTAACATTTCTGGTATGTTGATTCCCTCAACGCTTGTTTTCACCGCTTCGATGACTGCTACCACTGGTATTATCGACTTGTCGGCTATTCTCTCTTGGTTGGGTTGACTCATTATCGCGCTCTAATAACTGAGTCCTATTCACAACATCTGAATACAAACACAGTTTGTGAGAAATTAGGTATTGACGTATCTTTGGTTTCAAACCTCTTAGAAACATCCGCGTCATTCTCTCCTCATTACCAACCAAGTGGGACACAAACCGGGACAACTCGGTAAACTTAGCTTCATACTGTGACACGGTCATATTGTTTTTCTACAGCTTGATAAACTCTACCTCCTTCATGTGATGAATACTTTCAGGATAGTACTTGTTGTTGAACAGCTCTTGGAACTTCTCCCAAGACATCTTCAGTGCGGTAGGTTGAATAAGCTTTACAGATTCCCACTAGTAATCTGCCTCTGCTCGCAACATGAAGGTGGCAAAGGGAACCTTTTGCTCCTCGGAGTATCCCAAGACATCAAATATCTTGGTGATCTGCTTTATCCATGTCTCTGCCTTAAGTCGTTTTGGCTCTCCAAAAAACTCTGGTGGTCCCAGCTCCTTGAACTGTTTAGCGGTGACCGTCCGAGAGTTGCCAGTGTGTCCACCTGCATTTTGAACAGGAGCCGCTCTCGCCTGATGTTGCATGAATTGCATAAAGCCTTTGAACATCCCATCGTTCACTATTTCATCGGTGTTATTGTTTACCTGAGGATTATTATCTTTCTATTGCACATTATCCTAGGTATTAATCGTTGGTGACTCAACAGTCTCATGTGCTTCATTTCTTATCTCAACATTTTCAGATGCCATTTTCAAATACTGCCACAAAAGAAGGGTTAATTAACATATCACATATTATCCCTATACTCTGACTGACCAATTAAATACCAAATAAACTTAGGTAGGTCATACTAGCGAAGGAAATCCCCGTCTCTCCCCTCCTAGTTCTTGTCTCACATCTCAGCCAGGGATCATATCCCTAAGCTTTGATACCAACTGTGATGCCCCAAAATAGGTATACATCACCCATCTTGAGTCGCCAAATACATGGTACAAAATTCAAATACAACTTAATTATACAACAGTCGTGCAAAATACAACAAAATATAATCTAAGAGTTTTAATAAGAATATTGTCATGTAGATAATATCCACACTCAATGCAGTCCTTATTACATTTATTGTCACACTAATTTATAGAATAGTGAGGACTACTAGAACAACTATCTAGACCGTCAATCTGTTCCCAGACTCGTCCCAGCTATATTCTCATTTCCTAAAGAGAACAGTGAAAGAAAGGGCGAGCTCAACTAGCCCAGTAAGAAATATTATGACTAAGATAATGCAGAATAAATTATCCTTAGCCTTCAACAGTATAACAACTGATAGAATATAATAGACAGCAAGTTTTAGATCAACAACTGTAGCGGAAAAAGCAATCCATTAGAAGAGTCAAGTAGAGCATAAAATCTACTATCTTCTATGATTTAAAAAGTTTTACATCAACTTTATCGCTGAGACTCAACTTAATGAATAAAATCGAATCATCCCTGCATCACGACCAATGATATTCATGTAATCATCAATGGTCATGATTATACCGAATAATCCCTGGTCATAATCATACCAACAACTGTCTATCAATGAACTACATGCCAATGAGGACTTTCACCGCATCATTCATCACATTACGGTCATGATTATACCGAATAATTCCTGGTCATAATCATACCAAGTCCATCTATGCATGTAAGCCAAAGATGACTTTCATCACAATATAAGTATGAGGATGATGACAATGACATAATAGATCAATAAAACAAGTTCAAGATAAATTTTAAAGATTTATAATTTAATTTATGCAGAACTCAATAACGTCCAAATTGTCAACATGATACTGCTTTGTGGAGTAAAATTCAAGAATGCTCAAAAGAATATTTCCATGAAAAGATACTGGATGAAGCACAAATATCTAGGGTATTATACTAATTTTATGGAGTATAGAAGCCAAAACTTTAACCAACTTAATGTAATAGAATATATGAAACTACAAATGGATTTTTGTCCGCCATGCGGTAGTCCACGTAGACAGATCATTTCCACAATTTAATAAGGAATGAATACGAAGGATCATTCACCATGCATGCGGTAGTCCATATAGATAGGTTATTCCAACAGCATAATAAAGAATGGAAAACAGAAGAATTCACCATGCATGCGGTAGCCCGTGTAGACAGGTTATCCCAATAGAATAATAAAGAATGGAATAACAAAAGAATTCACCAGGCATGCGGTAGTCCACATAGACAGGTTATTCAAACATAATAATAAAGAATGGAATAACAGAAGAATTCACCACACATGCGATAGACCCCACAGACAGGTTATTCCAACAGAATAATAAAGAATGGAATAACAGAAGAATTCACCAGGCATGCGATAGACCGCACAGACATGTTATTCCAACAGAATAATAAAGAATGGAATAACAACCCTTACGAGTATTGAAAAAAAATAACTCTCTTCATGAATACAAAAGAAATAATACCCCTTACCTTAGAAAAAACTGGATACTGGAACAATGAGGTAGCAGACTTCTCTTCTTCTTTTTCTCTATAATAAATGCTCTTGTGAGACTTAGTGAATTGGTGAGAATGAAAGAAGAATGAACTTCTATTTATAGGAAAATATAATTTCGATAATTGCACGTTTTGGGGCTCGAAATATTACAATATAATACCTTCATCTTTTTCTTCATTTTTAATTTAGTCCTGCAAGTATTATCAAACTTGCACCACCTCCCCTAATAGTAAATAATGTGAATTAATAGTTCATTCATGTGACTTAATAGTATAATCATGTGAAAAAACTAATTACAGTATAGTACCTTCGTCTATACCTCTATTTTTAATTTAGTCATGCAAGTATTATCAATCTTGCACCAACTCCCCTAATAGTAAATCATGTGAATCAATAGTACACACATGTGAACACATAGTTATAAGCATGTGAATTAATAGCAATTAATTGCTCATTTATCCGGTGAATTACCCAATTGGTCAATATAACCTCCAAACATTAATTATTATCGAAATAAATGTCGATTTTCACTAACACTAATAATTTCCACGCAATGGAACTATCAATTTCATCTTTAATCAACACGAACTTATTCATCATTAATATTATTACTCACAATATTTAACAACCATGTCGTTCGCAGAAAAGAGGGGGCTTTCCGATAAGAATTTCTCCTTATTAGCGAGCAATTAGGTGACCAAACCTCTCCTTGACAGAACTTCTAGACATTGTCTATATTGCAAATAATAATATGAATAAATTTACCGTCTTAATTATTGATTTAATAATATAACATATTATGTAGATGATACTGTGACAATAATTGAATCAATAATATGAGAGATATGATGCAGCAATTACTGTAACAATAATTGAGTATAACTAAGTGACTTCTCACGTAAGCATCAAAATCAATACCGTGTGCTACTATGCAACCACGCGTATTACTATACTTTTACTACCGGGTAGTCCAACAGTTTTAACGGTAACACTTTCGCCGTTATTTTTATAAAAAGATAATTCTGTCGTTTTCTAACTACGACAATACTTTCGTTGTGGGGTCCACCAATGATTGTGCCGTCGTACGAATATTCTCTGTTAAAACGAATATTCCATGACCAATCGAATATTATATAATTACTTGTTTAGTTTGTAAAATTTGTAAATATTACCCACAGCTATAACATTATATCAAATCCACACCATAATATTCAAAAATATATTTCGAAAAAATTATTCTTTATCCATAAAAGTTGGGGTCTTACAAAACATAACTTTTAATATTTTATGATAAATTTTCTTAATTATTTAATATTAATGATATTAGATTTATTTAATAATCATATTAAATAAATTAGTTTAAAAATAATTTTAATATTATAAAAATTATTTTAAATGAAAATAAAGTGTTTAAAAATATTATAAGTTAAAAAATATATCTTTTACTATTTAAAAGTAAATTTCATTAATAATTTAATATTAAATGATATTTGATTTATTTAATAATTAAATTAAATAAATAGTTTAAAAATAGTTTTATTAATTTAAAAATCATTTAAAAAGGAGTTAAAAATATTTTAAGTTATAATTAATGACTTTTAATATTTTGATAAATAATGCATTAATATTTAAATATTAATGGTAATTATTTAAAAATAATTTTAAATATTTTAAAAATTATTTAAGGGTAATAAAAATGTTTTAAAAATATTTTGAGTTATTATAATTAACTTTAATATTTTGGCGATGGTTTCATTAATAATTTAATATTAATTAAATATTAATGATAATAGAATTATTTAATATTTAAATCATTTAATAATGATTTCGGTGTTTGAAAAATCATGATAAATTATAATAATTAATTAAAAATTATTATAAGCCACGGAAAAATAATACGACTGTTATTTAAATTATCTAATCAAATATTGAACTATAGAATAGAGTTTTAGACTCGATAATTACCCGGTTAAGTCATCGATACACCAAAATATTTCAGAAATTGATCTGGACTTAGATAGTTTGACTGTATTAGTGTTTGTTTGTGATCCAATGGTTGTTAAACTTATGTGACAATATGATTAGGGTATGTGCTGACTGTAAATAGCAGTACTACGTGTTATTGAATTTTATTCTAATCAAACAAATGATCTTATTAATGATAGGTCTTGATATAAAAGATAAAACTAAGTTGCGTAATTGTAAGCAACAGTTCAGGCAAGTATCCTAACTCTGCATTTACTTTATGCAATGCACATGTGTAAGCTAATATCTGAAATATTAATTTTTATTGTTCAAATATCTTAACCTTGTATACACTTATGCAATGATTCTGTATAAGTAAGTTATTAAATTATAATCCGTTGTACAAGTTCTTTAATTTTGTTATTATAGATCGAGACATTTATTCTGTTCATTAATTTCTAAATATGGTTATACAAATGCCCTCACTTAGATAATCATTATATTTTATCACATGTTGATACACACTAGTTAGTTTCCAATATGTATACATTAACTTAAAAGTCGTCTAAGCTATTTAATTCTGCTAGACATAGATTTAAAAATATTGTTGAATAAGATAGAACTTTATTGTATCCAACTGAATTATTTTGGTTCAGATTCTCGACTAAGTATGAACAACCCGAACATGGAAAACTTTTATGCGCCTAAGGCGGATATGCTGAACAAAAATATCGTTCGAACATGTAGTATTGATCAATACAGGGCATCACAGGCTGATCACCCCCGTGCCTGTAAGTTATGATGGTTTATATATGAAGTTCTGTTTAACCTTTTTAAAAATTGAAAACAAAGTTCATATTCTGTCGACTACTCACCATTTATAGTCAATATGTAGTTTCAAAATTTTGATATAGAATTGATATGTTGTTATTATTGGTTTAGCTTGCTTCACAACTGTTGATTCGTTGTAGAAGTGTTGTTCAAAGAAAATATTTAATCCTTTCAGCTAATATTTATTATTGTTATTACTTGTTGGGCAATCAAATGCTCATTCTTACTTTAAATTTAAATGTTTTCAGGTAATTGTGTTCAACCAGAAAGTTTAGGCAAGAGCAAAGGGTAAGGAAAGATAGCAGAATAAGTTTATGTCCTTTTATGAAATAGTTAAATTTTATCAAGACAATGATACTTATTAATTACCATGTAATGAATGTTTAAAGGTCGCATACCTGGGGATTAGACTCTGATATATGTAAATTAAGTTTGGTATTTATATTATTGTTATTATTATTAGTATTATTCCGCTAATAGAAATGGTATCGTGAAGCACCGAGTTCAGGCTTCAAGTACCTAAATTTGGGGGCGTCACACCCACGAATTGAATACTTTATGGCTTAAATAGTTGCATGATCTTCGTAGATTTTATATAGTTTTATATGATTATTGTATTATTATGCATAACGGACGTATTGCAGGGCTTTACATAACTTTTCTAGCTTTCAGGGATAAAATGGTCATTTTGCATACACTCACGCCGCGACGCCAATGCCATGCCTTAATCTCGCGTCGCAGCGGCAAACACATGTCCAGCCTGACGTCACCTTGGCGCCGCAGCGCCACTGATTCTTCATGGGCTCACGCTGCAGCGTGACCTCTGGTTTTTTGGTGATGACGTGGCGCTGCAGCACCATGCTTAGCCTTAGACTTCGCACTGCAGCGCGACCTCCGGTGCCCAGGCAGAGAAAGCGTACTTTTGACCTAGCAAAAGAGGAAAATTGATATATATATATATATATATATATATATATATATATATATATATATATATATATATATATATATATCAAGGGAGCCTCTGCAATATAGATATACATCTTATAATCAGATAGCTTAGCTTAGGATAGAGTAGTTTTCTCTTTTCTTTTGTAATTTCTCTCTCTAGTTCTTAGTTAATGTCTGTAAATATAGATTAGGTAGTTTAGGGAGAAGTCTGAATTTCCTTAGAGCAACAAGAGCAGTGAGCTACATGGACTGGAGAGCTTGAAAGGAGCAGAATGCTTACAGACTGAAGATCCCCAACAGAGTTTATTCTTATCTATTTATTTTCTCTGATTTTGTAATTCATAAATGTTGTCTTTACTACTACTTATATTTTGTTCAGTAGCTATGAACTAAGTATTGGCTCTAAGGTTATAATGGAACCCTTTGTTATTTAAATTGATTGTCTTATCTTTTTGGTTGGCACTATATGGTTTGGTTTGATATATTAATGCTTAATGATTCTCGCTAAGATATTAGTGATGATTTTGGTAATTTACATAATATTGAAAGAAGGATTGTAGATTTACATTGTAATATATTGGCATGTGATCATGGGTTTCAACTGCATAAGTTGTGCATAGAATAGACATATATCTATGTGCCACGTGTGACCTAATTGAGAACTTATGCTTAAATCCTTGTTAGGTTGATTCGCATAGACATGTGTAGGATTATCACCTAGCTTGGACGTTCTTTTCTGTTCTATTCCCTATCGGGTGGATCTGGAGAGGATATGTTTGTGCATACCTCGACAGAGGTGTATGAGCACCTGTGTGTTCTCAGTCGACAAACTGTCGTGACCATTAAGACCAAAGAGAGAAGGGTAGGAAGTTTGATGAAGCATAACACGCCAGGTGTTTGACAGAATGCCTATGTGGGGTGAAGTTGTAACCTTAGCTTATAATTCCTTCGATTACCATTCGTTATCCATTTACTTGCTTTGATAATTAGTTATATATAGATTAACCACACTAATGTTAGTCTACTGTTCGAATAAGATTTTAGCGATACAAAGTCAATTTTTGGTAAATATTAGTGATAGTTCCTCGTGAGTACGACACTCTACTTATCACCGTATTACTTTGTTAGACAGCGTATACTTGCGAGTGTTTAGTGATCGTGAAAATGACCAACATGCACTAACACCATAATAACTTAAATCCATAAATTGATAGATTTAAGCTAAACACTCTAATTAACTAATTCATTATATTTCTTTGTGAATTAAAATTAAATAAGGTTTAAATTCTAAGTTCTTTATTGATTACATGTGATGCTAGGTATATCTCTATCCTAAACATTCATTAAAATTCCATCAAAACACAGAATTCAAGAACACATGCTATTGTGATTAGGTCTAGATTCATACATCATCTCTCGAATCCATACAAATTCACATAAAATTGGTGATCAAATAATTTATAAATAAAGTATAAATCACATTAGATAAACTGAATAGATAGTATTATTAAACTGAAATTAAGGCATGACAATTATTGTTCAACACTAAAGATCCATTGCAAGCCTGAAAAGTAATTTAGTTCATAATTAATGAATTAAAAACTGAATAAAGTAAAGAATTCATCATCCAAATTACAAGAACTGAATTAAAGAGATATAATAGTAATACACCACCCTTTTCTACCTTCAATTCTGTAATCTTCTTGAATTTCCTTCCTTGCTTTGCTCCTCCACTTTTCTTTTCTCAATTAGGGCTCCCAAAAGTGTAATTGATTGTAAGATGGTTGATTTTTCTCTCTCTTCTACTTGACATAAGTTATTTCAATAGATGAACCAAATCCAATCCCAATCCATACCAAAGTCATTCAATCCAATCCTCTTGAGAATTTTAATCAAAATCAAACTCTTTTTTGTACCTTACTGGTTATAAGTCCCAAGAATCCCCATAACTAAGAAATAACTTCCTTGTTACACTCCTAACTTGAACCTATTACATAAAGAAATCATTAGTCCAATTAAAACTCAACTTCTATACATAAATAACCAAATCTTCAGCTGACCCGTTCGACAGGCGCGCCCCACGCCGTGTCTGTTCAATATATGGCACGACCCGTGCCATGCTATCAGCTTCTCGTCCTCTTATGTAGTGCGGCCCGAGCCATTTCCTATAGAACCATGGTGCACCCCGCGTCGGTAGTGCAGAATGTCTAAGTCCTCATAATTTCTTCAAATGTTGGCTCTAAGAAGTTATCACCCCATTTACCTGCAAAATAAATAAAACCCATCAAAAGTAACATGATATACCCAAAAACTAACAATATATCAAGTTAAACAAGATCAAATCGTAGGTTAAAAACCTTCTCATCAGTCATCTTTATCAACTATTACAAGACTTATAACAAGAAATAGAAAAAAACGAATCAATCACTCATCAATCATAATTTTTGGGAGCCCTAATTTACTGAAGATCATTGGAGGAGTGGAGTAGAAGATCAAGATAACGAGAATTGTAGAATTGAGTGAGGGTAAGGGTGATCTTATACTATTCTATCTCTTTTATTCAGTTTCTGTAAATTGGGATGATGAATTCTTTTATCTATTCAGTTTTTAATTCATTAATTATGAACTAAATTTCTTATTAAGCTTGCAATGGAACTTTAATGTGGAACGATGATTATCATACTTTGAATTCAGTTTAATAAAGCTATCTTTTCAGTTCATCTATTGTGATTTGTGCTTAATTTATGAATTGCTTGATTACCAATTCTTTGTGGATTTGTATGGACTCGACAGATGAGATATGAATCTAGACTTAGTCACAATAGCATGTGTTCATGATTTTTTCATTTTGATGGAAATCTTGATGTATGTTTAGGATAGAGATATACCTAACATCGCATGTAATCGTATAAGAACTTGGAATTTAAACATTTTTTATTGTAATTCACATAGAGATATAGTGAATTAGTTAATTAGGATGTTTGGCTTAATTCTATCAATTTTGGATTTAAGTTAGTATGGTGTTAGTGCTTCGAGAGATGGCTAATTCTACTTTTATGTTCTTGATTAATGAACTGAGATAGTTAATTAAATTGAAAAGAAGTGTGATAATCTGAGTGATGCTTAAAGTGAAATTATAGGCTTAATTCTCCATTATCTGATTAAAATTTGTGGTAATTAGTTGTGTTGATTGGTTTTGATTTTTAGTTTATTAGATTTTATTAATTGCAATTATTAATTCGACTAGTTTAATAAAGTTGGAATAATATAAAGCTGTTAATTGTTAGATTAAAATTAATATTTGTCTATGTGGGAACGATACTTGACTTATCATTATATTACTTGTTGATCATGTATACTTGCGTGCAATACGTAATTAGAATTTACACTAACAGTCAGCCTCTGATAAACCAAACACGAAGGAAAGTCTCTTCAAAACTTCCCCTTTCAATTAAATGTAATTTCAATTCCATGTAAATTCCATGTCAATCTCAATGTAATTGAAAATGTAAAGGAAGATGTATGAATTCCTTTTTCTATCAAGACCTTTCATGCTATCCTGTCATCAAAACGGTTGATATCTGTTTTTCAGGAGAACATTAAAACACTCCTTAAAAATAGACATATTGCATAACATACAACATCTTCACGTTTTTCCAAACTAAACTACGTAGTCTTTTTGTAGGGAAACAATTGGTCTTGTTACCCATGCAGAGTCCAAACAGGCACTAAACCCACTTCCAAACATGGCTATAAGTGCCCAGCCTGAACCTACTCCTATTTCTTGAGAGGAGTTCGAGGGACTAAGAAATCACATCGTAGAATTGGCTATCTTTCTAAAAGAACAAAGTAAAAACACTCGGGGCCAATGCCTACTCAACTAGAGTCATTCACTCGAGGGGGACAGTCAGGGTATTGATGAGTGTGTTTTATACCTACGAATCGGGCTCTAATTCGAGCTTAAATTGTGCTAACTCGTTATAATTATATTGTTTTTACTTGTTTAGTGTTGTTTTGTGGTTAGGTGTGGTGGCATATCATATGTGGCTTAAAATATGCTTTTCTAGCAAAATTTGGCAAGGAAATGAGCAGCAATTAGACTTCAGCAGAAAAACCCCCCGCTGAGGCGGATATATTACACATAAAACCCCCCACAGGGGCGGGGGTACTTAATCAATTAATAGAAGCATACCTCGATGGGGCGAACATTATATAGTAAAAACCCCTGCTGGGGCGGGGGTACAGGAAATGCTAAGTCTCTTAGTTCAGTTGTAATACTGCAGTGGCGTGAAGGAATGAGGTTGGCTTAGTTAGGAACTCAATTAGGCGTCGAATTATGATCAGAATACATGTCCTAGGCTGGTGATTAACAAGATACAACAAGGGAGATAGGTAACGAACAATCAATTAACAATTTGAAGACAGAATTTTAGCAGAGAGCATTGGAGGGAAGATTTGAAAGGAAATTCACGATAATTGCAGATTGGAGCAGAGAACAAGGGTGGTTCTGAATTCATTCTTTTTATTTAATTCAATACTTGTAATTTGGATGATAATTATTTTGATTATTTCAGTTTTTATTTTTCTATGATGAACTAATTTACTTATTAGGCTTATGACGGATCTTATGGTTGAACAATGATTATGTAGCTTTGAATTTCAGTTTAATAATCTATCTTTCAGTTTATCTATAGTGATTTGTGCTTTAATTTATGAAATGCTTGATCACTAATTTTGTGTGGAATTGTATGGACTCGAGAGAGGAAAAATGAATCTAGACTTAGTCATTATAACATGTGCTCTTGAATTCTATGAATGAATGGAATCTTGATGAATGTTAGGAAAGAGATATTGTGACGCCCCCAAATCTGGGTATCTTCCAACCCGACAAATGGTGCTACACGGTACTACTAACTATACATTCATTCCTTTGAAACAACACCAAAATGAGTGTATCAAATACATTCTTATAATAATTATAATAAATCCTTTCCCAGGTTATGCAACCGAATACATTCTTCATTGTTCATAAGTATAATACATACAAACATACTAGTCTATTATAGGATAACTAATTATCCATCTTAGCCTTACCTTTATCTTTACTAGAACCCTCGGTTCGCTCGGCTTTAGCTACAATCATATAATTTAAGTAAGAAGTGAGCATAACTAGCTCAACAAGTCCAACAACATATTATATAAATACCACGTCGAGAATCATATGATTTTTTTTCAATAACTGAAGAAGTAGTTACGAAGTACCATGAAACATTGAATAGCACTTCGCATCTCATAAAACAATTTCGAAGTATATATAGTGACTTAGAAATTCTGAGTAGGTCAAAATACCATGAACATTCTCTTTGATTTCCATTCATAAAAAGGATAACCTGACACTAAGTTTGTAAGTCCGATATATCTTACGAGCACATCTAGGTGATCAGCTTATAGTACTCTATGTTGATCACTCATCCGTTAAATGTATTTACGTTTAAGTTTTGGCAACCTCGCGTGCCCATCGAATAATCGATGAAAAATACATTTTTTATTCATACTCAGTCTTACCTTTGAATCCGTACCAAACAATTGGCATAGGATAGCGTTATCAATACTATATCGGAAGACTTGTAAACAAATCAATCAAGCTCTTAAGACTAGTCTAGCCGAGTTGAAACTGGCATCGACCGTTTCGTAAAACCATTCATGTATCTCATAACATGAATCACATAAAACTTGGCTAACACGAAGGCAAGACAAGCGTTAAGAAAACTTGCCTTCAAGCATCTTCAAATAAATATTTAACAGTTCTCAGTCTTTACAGTCTTTACATGATATATTCATATAGCACACTGAAATTAGTTACAAAACAATTTAATCACATTATTTTTACCAACTTCTTTCTCTTCTATAACTTAACTGAATTTATTTCATTAATACAACTCGTTTCGAGTTAATTATCCTTCCTTACGACTTATTAACATTTCTTACGTTACCACACCAATACTCAACAATCATTGTCTAAGTATCATAATACTTGAATACTATTTACCTTCTTAAACGTTACGTGCTTCGTTTAATTACCAATTAAACAATGTTAAATTCCTAAAGTCATCACTGTATATGCAATTTAGGAATGGTCTTATCATGTTCATTAAGTATATAAGTGCCCCATAATTATCATGCAAATAATTGGGTTCAAAACTAGATTGCTAAACATTTCTCCTTACTCGGTGCTGCGGCGCCAACTTCTAGCACAATAGTACTCGATCCCTTGTGTCGGCGCTGCGGCGCCACTTCACAGTACTCGATCCCTTGTCTCGGCGCTGCGGCGTAAGACTCATGCTTATGAGTGGCGCTGCAACGTGACTCTGCAGAGGCCACTCCCCCTACCCAGCGCCGCGGCGCGGGTGTTCTGTGCTTGGGTGGCGCTGCGACGCCGACCTTTAACCCTTAAGAAATTTTAAATTTTTCTTATTCAATTCTTTCCGGACTCGTAACTCGGTCGTTATAAGTCAGAATTGGCTCGTTCAAAAGCCATTATCTTACAAATCTCATATACTTCGATTTTATTCAGGAAAAGGTAATTTTTAAATCCGTTAACAATGGATTCACTAATTAACTTTCTATTACGCGTTCGTAGCTCGTTTCTTCGTTCTAAGTCGAATTTCGACGATTCTTGAGTCTACGACTCTTAAATACGTTTTTTATGATATGCCATCGAAAACCAAGGTTTTTAAGTTAAATAGAAACTTTCGACTACAAATCCGATAAATCTACGATTTCAATGTTTAACACATAATCTCGTAAATTTTACCATAACTTTGTTACTCAAGTTTTATACGCCAAATCAAATGGAATCAATTCATTAATTCGTTATCTACAACCTATCCATGCAAAATGCACATAACCTATGATGGTTTTCAATTTGTCCATCAACAACCAAATAAACGTTTAACGGTTTTCTTTGATTTAAAACTTACCTAAACTCTTATGATTACTAATCATACATGACTTATAATGATTTAATCCACTATTAGCCATCCTTATTACTCCGGAGGAGACATGCTTCACTAATTCATACTAATCTAAGAAAAGAAATAGAAGAGGATTGAAGAATTAGGTTTACGTAATATTACCTTAACGTTCTTCGCGTTCTTATCTAAAGCTTGTATACTTTGCTCTTGATTCTTCTTGATTACTTGTTAATGATCTTTTCTCTCTCTCAATATATTATCTAGAGTTGGTGAAAACAACTAATGATCAACCCTAGCTTCTTTTACATAGACAATCCAATTAAGGGTAAAATAGCCATTAAGTCCACCTCCTTACTATTCATTTACTTAGCCACCAAGTAAATGCACTTTTCTTGGCCACCAAGTGGCTGGCCCACATGGTCCATGGGTCTCCCCATGGGTTTTACCCATCTGGTGACCCATCGGTTCGATCCGCGATTTATTTTCTTAGTTTGGGCCCTAGCATTAATTCTTATTGGGCCTATCATGGGCTTGTCTTAACACAACATTTGGCTTTACATAATATCTTATTGGGCTTGATATAATCTAAGTCCAATTGGAAATGACAAAGTCCAATTACCAAAGTCCATTAAGAACTAATCGTATTTTACTCGTATAATTCTAGTATTCTCTTCGTATACTATTCGTACGATTTTTGTATTATACGTCGTAATAATCTTCGTACTATACTCGTATAATAACTAGTATAATACTAGTATTCCTTACATAAAATAACCCTAATCATTATATGTAGCCATTAAATTCTCGGAACTCACTTTTCCTAACTCTTAGGTTTTAAGTCCGTAGGCAAAAACTTCGTTTGCCATAACTAAAATGTTACTAGATATTCCATTACGTCTTAGTATTCTATCATTATGTGTTTCTCAGAAATTCAAATTTAATCTCTGAGCAGAAATGGATGAATAGTGTTTTTACGAAAAATTCTCAAAAAACTTTCATTTTCGTCTTGGAAATTCATAATAATTAATCCTAGCACATAGCCAGAATCCTTACCACATTCGCACATTCAAGGTCATAATACGACCTTTAAACATCTTACTCACATAAATAAACAATTAAATTCATTTAATTCAAATAATCAAATAAAAATTTAATTCACATAAAGATCCGATTTTCTCGGGCGTTAGATTCTTCCCCCCTTATAAGGATTATGTTCTCAGAATCTCGCTACAATTACATAAACAAATGGGGAAAATTTTCCTTCACTTTACTCTCGAGTTCCCACGTTACTTCTTCGGCATTGTGGTTCCTCCAAAGTACCTTCACTGAAGGTATTATCTTATTTCTTAAGACTTGTTCCTTCCTATCAATACTCTGAATTTGAAGTTATTCATACATTAAGTCTTTTTCTACTTGAATTGATTCATACTCTATTACGTGCTTGTAGTCCAGTTTATAAGGACGTAATACTGATACGTGAAACACATTATGTATTCGTTCAATCTTTGGAGATAAAGCTACTTCATAAGCTACCTCTCATACCCTTCTTTAAATTTCAAAAGGTCCTAAGACATTGAACTTAACTTCCCTTTTCTTTCCAAAATGTATCTTCCATTTCCACTCTAAAATCTCTAATGATTATAATAATCCACTCAGTCGTTGGTGTTTAGCCTTAACTTTATGACAAGTTAAGCACTTACTAACATATTCTGATATCTCTCTCTTCATGTTTGGTCAACAAAAGTTCCGTTAAAGGTCTTGATACATCTTAGTACTACTTAGATGTATCGAGAACCTTAAACTATGGGCCTCTCTGATTATCTCTTCTTCTAACTCGGAATTATTTAGAACTCAAATTCTTCCTTCAAAACAAGATGATACTTGATCTTCTCTTCATCCTCCATCCTATTCTTCATTCGCTCACACTCATTGTTACCTAGTTGTACTTCCTTAACTCATTCCATTTTCGTGGATTGAGTCTACATTGTGAATAACATTTCTACCGCTTCATTCAGTAATTTAACTTCTAACTTCGTTCTCGCCATCTCCGTTATTAACACATTCTGAGTCTTTAACATTGATAGCTTTTCCCTACCCTTCCTACTTAACGCGTCGGCTACTATGTTTACCTTCCCTGAATGATATAAGATATCATAGTCATAATCTTTTATCAATTCTAACCACCTTCTCTACCTCATATTCAACTCCTTTTGTGTGAAGATATAGTTCAAACTCTTATAGTTCGTGTATATCTCACACTTCTCCCTGTATAAATAATGTCTCCATATTTTTAATGCAAAAACTACAGCTGCCAATTCTAGGTCACGAGTATGATAGACCTTCTCATAATCCTTTAACTAACGTGACGCATATGCAATGACCTTGCCATGCTACATGAGTACGCAACCCAGTCGTCTATGCGAAACATCGCTATAAATTACAAAGTTCCTCGTATCATCTGGTAAAGATAATACAGGTGCCTCACTTAACCTTCCTTTTCAAAACTATCTATCTTTTAAGCCAAAATTCACACTTAGTGAATTTTGCATTCAACTTCCCCCTCCATAGTGTTTCCCACACTATCTTCAAATGTTCAGCGTGATCTTCTGGCGTCATAGAATAGACTAGAATATCATCAATGATCATTACGACAAACTTGCCCAAATATTATTTGAACACTCTGTGACGCTAATGGTATTTTCGACCCTAGCACCTCACAAGAGTACCTATCAATTTGCCACTGACTTGCTCGTTGCCCCTACGAAAAGTCTGGCTTCAGTGCATTAGTCAAGCCAAACGATATAACCAAAAACTCGTAATAACCATAACGAGTTTTGAACGTCATAATAGGTACATCCTCCTTCCTTACTTTCAACCGACGATACCCCATACGCAAATCTATCCTAGAAAAATACTTTGCCCCTTTCAGCTGATCAAATAGATCACCGATCCTAGGCAGTGGGTATTTATTCTTAATTGTTAACTTATTCACTCACGATAGTCGATACACAATCGTAACGATCCATCCTTCTTCTTTACAAATAATATCAGTGTTCCCTCTCTAGGTATCCACAACATGGCACAGATATCCCATAATCCTCCCTCAACATCTTCCTAGCTTGCGTCATGGTTAGATAACAAGAGCGACCCGGTGATTTATTACCGTAAAAACGTACCTCGGGTTTCTTAGAAAGCCGAAGGTTCACACTCTTTTTGTGACAATATATTATCGCTCTATGGTTAATTAACCAATCCATACTGAGAATTACTTCAAATTCTCTCAACCTCATCGGTAAAAGATCTACCGATAGTTTGTTACCTCTAATATCTACGAAACAATTCCTATGAATATATTCAACGGGAATTATCTCTTCGTTCGCTACCTTAACGTCTAAAGGTATTTCTAATCTTTCCAGAAATAAACTTAATCGCTTAGCAAATTTCACATACTATAAAAGAACAAGTAGTACCCAAATCAAACATCACATAAGCATTTATTTCATTGACTGGAATGGTACCTGCTACTACATCCACTGATGCAACAACATCTTGGGCAGTAATATTAAAAGTAAGGGCCGTAGGTCTACTCGATGATGGTGGTCCAGTAATGGCTAACTTACCACTATTAGCATCCTTACTTTCCTCCGACCCCTTCTTTAGGCAATTTCTTGCCATGTGGTCCACTGACCCACAAACAAAATAGCCTTGGTTCTTCTTAGGATTAGGACAATTGGGTGATATTGGCTCTCCAGTCCACAGTTATAACAAACCAATTTCCCCTTCAGACATACTCCTAAATGAGCCTTTCCGCTTGTCTTGCATGCTTCGATCCTACGCTTAGGATCCCCTTGTTCCACTCGAGTATTTGTTGGGTAAAATCTAGTTACGCACGACACGCAAATATACGTGGTCAACAAGTAATAAAGTGTAAGTAGAGTATCCTTCCCACGAGAAATTGTTTAATAAAAATCACCAAGTACTAACCCGTAACCAACTCAATCTTATCGAAACGAATGAATTTAAAATTATACAATTAAATTACTATTAAATTATGTGACAACCCGATAATTTAGAAAATTATTTAAATATTAAATGATGGATTAAATGTTAAATAATAAACATAGACCGAAAATAAGTGTATGAATTTGATATTTCAGAGAAGGAATTTTGTGAATTTAAAATTTTTGTGGTGAATTATTCAAGATTAAGTGTATATGTGTATATGTTATGTGTATATGTTGTATATGTGTACAGTATGTGGGTAAAGGTTAAGGGTTGACCAGATAAATTATATCAGTGGCAAACCCTAGTATTTTATTAAGAACGTCAACGTTCAGTTAGAAAATTCTTACTATTTATAATAAACCCTAGAAACCGTTTCTGGAAACCCTAATTTCAGTTTTGTGAATCCGAAATCCTAATTCAGAATTTGAAAACCCTAAATTGGGAAGTATAAAGGTACGTATTTATGATTATAGACTTAATTAGGGAAACTCTAATAATTAAATAGAAAACTCTAATTTTAAAGTTTGAAACCCTAATTATTTCGTTAGAAACCCTAATGTACAAGTATGACCCAAATTGCTAAATTAGCAATTTTAAGTAGGAAATATTAATCCTAATTAGCACATTTTAATTATGATTAAGAAATTTTATTATAATTATATAATCCTAATTATAATTTAAAAATGTTAATTTTCTATTTTGAAAACTTAAATTAGAAATTTTAGAAATTTAATTTTTTTGAACCTTAAGTTTTAACCCTAAGGGTTAAACCCTAAGGGTTGTGCAAGTTACCATCATGCCCTTAAAATGAAAAACTAAATGACATTAATGCCCTTTTTGTATTTTTATAAGTTGGAGTGTGAATCTTGCCATATCTTGAGTCGGTGACCAACTATATGACTTCCATGTGCCATATATCTCTCATATCAGCAGCCAAATCTGATCTTTGAGGACACCTAGCAACATTAGGTTCAATGGATCAAGATATAAGGGATTTAAATTAAGAAAATACTTACTTTATTTCTCATTACTGTCAAGCCCATTCTCTCTCTATATCTTCGGGGTTGAGAGTGAAAAGGAGAGATAAGATAAGATTATGTCAGTACTTAGCTTTCCATTGTCAGCTCATCAAGATCAGATCCAAGAATCAAAGTTTAAAGAGGTATAAACACTATATTTTGAAAATCATGTGGTCCATGTTGTTTGATATTGTTTGTGTTTAAAATTATGTTAGAGGGTGTCATTTAGTGATCTGGGTTGTTAGATCCCAGATCCATAACATCAAAGTGCCAAAAGTGAAGTTTTTAGAAATCTGGAAAAGGTAAAAAGTGTGGTCTGACAACCGAAAGTCAGAGCCTCTAGATTCTTATGTGATAATGATTTATGGTGTTTGAAGTTTTATATGTGTAGTATGCCATGTAGGCTTTGATCTGGACAATGAATCAGGGTTGGATCATGTCTAGATTTCATGTTATAAGTAGTCAAACTGCGTTGACCGAACACGAAAACGGGTTTTTGGGCAACCCACAAACCCATATTTTGTCTGACAGTGATATTGCAGGCTCTAGATCTCGCTGAGTTTAAGTGTTTGTGTCATGTTGTTGGTTGGATATTGTAGTTTGACATGTAATCTACATACTCAAACCATTAGATCACCCGTATCTTGCTCAGAATCATAAATAATAGTGGTCAAACTAGAGTTGACCAAACTGCTGGATGAAGATTCTGGGTAAGCCAGAAATCTTCAAAAGCTGTTTTTCTAGCATACTTTGACTGACCAAAATCTTTAAAACGTGATGTTCATATGTAGATTTGTTGGTGTATTGTTGTTGTTTGACATCAATAATACACATTTGAACCAATAAAACCTACATGTCAAGCCTAGAACTCTAGATTCAAGACTTGCAATATAGGTACCTTGACTGTTCTTCATTTCTAGGAAACCCAAAAATTGAAGAACAGTCCTGACATGATTTTTAATGGCCAATAACTTTCTAATTTGTTTTAACTTGGCCATGACCTTAGTATGTAGTTGTAGTATTTCACTTATACTACAACCCTAACACATCAGGCTGCCCCGAAACCTTGTGATCCAAGATGTAGCACTGGTCAAAGTGAGCACCTTGGTGTCTGACATGAACATTCTGGGTTTGCTCAAGAACACAATCAGCGACGGTTTTGTCGCCTAATGCACCTTTAGCGACACTTAATTTCTAAAAATAATTATTTTATTAAATAATTAGAGAAAATTAGTTTTTAATTATTAAAAATACATAATAAATTACTAAAAATTATTTTTAAACCTAAAAATTAGTTTTTAATAATTTTGAATATATTTCATAAATATTTAATATTTTTGGAATATTAAAGGTATTTAATTTATTTAATTGATATATTAAATAAATTATTTAAAAATGATTTTAATACTTGAAAAATCATAAAAAATTATATTATGGTATAAGAAAATATTTTAAGTTATTTTAATGACTTTTAATATTTTGTGATGAATTTCATTAATAGATTATTATTAATGGTAATTAATTTATTTAATAAATATATTAAATAAATTATGAAAAAATAGAATTAATGATTTATAAATTTTATAAAAATGAGTTAAGTGTTATAAAAATATTTTAAGTTATAAAATATAACTTTTGATATTTTGTTATAAAAATATTAATATTTTAATATTAATAGCAATTAACGGATAATGGATTTAAAGGTTTAAAAATCATATACATATAATTTTAAGGTATTAAAAATACTTTGATATATTATAAATAAATTATAATATTATGATATGTATTTCAATAATATTTAATATTAAATAAATATTAATGATAATGGAATTAAGTTGTATTTAAATAATTTAAATACGAGTTTAATGATTGAAAAATTCATGATAAATGGTAAGAATTATCTGAAAATTATTACGAGCTTATGAAAAATATTTTGAATGATAATAAATTATCTAAGATTTTTGTGAGCCAGTTTAAACTAAGTCTTCGCAATATTAGGCTCAAGAATTGTCCGACTAGGTCGTCGGGATGACGAAATTGTGTTGGTTTCAACTCAGACTGAAATAGTTTGACTTGATACTGAGTCTTAGGTAGTTTGTGGACTGATAGGGTTATGTGTTATGTGTTTAGGTTATTCTATGATTATATATAATAGTATTATAATATGATGATACTATTCTAATATTTGGAGAACGATATTATTTATTTTAGATTTTCAGATAAAGCTAAATAGAATGCATAACGGTAAACATCGGAACATGCAAGTTCTCTCTAACTCAACCCTGAGTTATTATTATTCAAATATATTGGTGATTAATCACTATTGATTATCACGTCTATGAATTGTTGAAATCGCACTTGATGCATTTTGCATGTGTTCATCAGGTATGAAAGGCTGATCACCTTCATTACTATTCGGTCCAGATATATATTTGTTCATGTTCAATATTTGTTCAGCTATGAAATTTGTTCATGCTAGTTCACAATTATATTATAAAATTTTAGCCAGCTTATTATTTAATTCTTTCCATCATGATATATCCTTAATTTATGAACTTATACTTGTTGGGCAAACTTATTGCTCACCCTTGCTATATCATGATTAACATTGCAGATGAAGATGAATACGTTCGGATACAGATAAAGTCAAAGATAAGTTTGGCTTGGGATTAAATGTGCAGCTAAATTGAAATAGTATAGTATGATAATAACATTGTATGCTTAGATAGAATATTGGTTCAAGTATAATGTAAAGGTTTTCGACCTTGGGGTTAGTGTGTAAATGTAATATATAAACAATTTATGTTTATATCTTTCGCAATAGTTATAGAAATAGTATACCAGATCCGTGGTGATTAGGACCCAGATTTGGGGCTTTTACAAATTCCACTAGTTAAATTAAGATTACGGAGATTTAAAATCACAACTTCACTTATTGCTTCATTTAAGTTAACACACTTCTCATCAATTATTCTCTTTCTTGAATTGTTAATGAAGAATACTAAAGCATATAAAACCATCTCTCGATGCATAATACCCATACTCACTTAAATCTACAAATGATAGAATTAAGCAAGACACCCTAATTAATTAATTCACTATATCTCTATGCGAATTACAATTAAAAAAGATTTAAAGCACAAGTTCTCTATAAGATTACATATGGCGTAAAGGCTTATCTCTATCCTAAACACGAATCATGAATCCCATCTATGCAAAAATCACAAACACATGCTATCATGATCAAATCTAAATCTATACTCTTCTTTCGATTTCATATTGATTATCACAGTAATTGATAGCCAATCAATTAAACAATTAAGTCCAAATTATAATAGACAAACCTCACGATAGAACATAATAATTGATAGCGAAGTATATTAAAATAGACCACACAATAAGATCTATTGTAATCCCAAACAAAGAATTAGTTCATTAAATTAAAAATAAGAATCCATACTTGAATACACATTAAAATATAAGAATAAGATTAGAGAGAAGAATAAATCTGTTGTCAGCAAATCTCCATTTTCCTCGAGCTCCTGCGCTTGACCTTTAATGGGCTCCAAGTTGCTTCAATTATCAAAACTTATTATAACTAGGGTTTTGGTCATAATCTACTATAATCTAATCTAATGGAATCCTCTCTCTCCCAAATTCTTGTGATTCTCCTCATTTTATAAGCCTCTTTATATGTCTTTAAGACCTATTGGAAGTCCTTGAGTCAATTAGCTCAAACCAATCCTTCTTGAATACAAATTCTGACAAAAAAGGACTTTTCTGTGCGTACCCCCACCCCGGCGGGGCTTTTTTCACTAACTAGTGTGACAACTCGAAAAATCAGATTGTCCAGAATTTAAGTTTAAAGAATTAGTTATTAATAAAATGAATTTTTATTAATACTATTATGTGGTATGTGTTTATTAATCGTTCTAGAACCTAGAAGGATTATAAGTTGGGAGGATTCTGGCTACGAGCTAGACTGAACAAGTAATAATTTTCAAGACGAAAATAAAAAAATTTCAGGAACAAAAATATTTTCGAGAAAAAGAAGAAATAGACACTATTCACCCGACGAAATCTAAGGGTTAGGGTTTGAATAACCTAAGTCTTTTCGAGAGTTTGGTAAGTCGAAATGACATTCCGTCGAAAGATTTGACGATAATATATCGTGAAAAGCTAAGTAAGCCGATAAAAGTTTTTCTTTAAAAATGTGCAAAAATTAGACGAAATAAAAACGACGAAAAGTATTGTTATGTACTTTTCATTCTTTTGACTACGTTAGGAGAAAACGTGAAGGAAAACCCTTAATGTCAAAAAGTGTTTTTCAATTTTTTGGATTTCTGAAGAATGCGTAAAAGTTAAACTGTAGAGGAAAAACGAAATATCCAAAAATATTTGGTTTCCAAGAATCATAATTTTTAAAACTGTCCGAGGAATTCTGCAAGACGTAAGCACGAAGCTTCCAAAGGAAGCTTTGTGAATAGTAAGTCAGTTTAGTAAGGAGGTGGGAATAATAGAATGAGGGGCGAATGACTAAAATGCCCCTAGCCTGGATTTTCTATAAAAGGGAGCCTTAAGCTCATTTGTTGGTGATTTTGAAAATCACCGACACATGAGAGAGAGAGAGAGAGAAGTCGAATGAGGAGGAAAAGGAAGAGGAAAAGCTAGCCCGAGTGCATGTTTTGTCCAACGGAAGAATATTAAAGAAGATAGGTAATCCGAAACCTAAACCTAAGTAAATTTTCTTTAAGTTTTATATGTTAAAAATATAGCTTAACGAGAATAAGAAGTAACAGATATAAAGAATGATTTCATATGGTTGAAATCATGAAGAAATAAAGAAATAAAAATTAGAAGTTTATTTTATAAATTTCTTAAGGAAGTATAAGATTCGTAATAAATTTGAGCGATCCGAATGAATCATATGAACGATTCGGTGATATTAGTAAGGAATGATGTTTTATAACATCAAATTCCAATAAAAAGTGAATTTATAATCAAAATATCGATTAAAAACGAAGAACAAACGAAGAACGCAAAGAACACGCGAAAAACACAAAGAACGTTGTTGATGGACAAATTTAAAATCATCGTAGTATAAGTTGTTATTGATGGACAAGTTTAAAACCATCGCGTATAAGTTAGATGCTTATTGCTTGGATAGGAATGATAGAAACGTTCATAAAGAGTGAATTAAACTAAGCTATAGCGAAGTTATGGCAAAATTTTCGTAAAAGATGAACGAGAAATAGAAGAATGTAAATGAACCCGAGGGTATAGGGTTTTATATGAATGTAAGAGAACGTAGAAAAAATGAGTCATGGACTCAAGAACGAATAAGTCCCAAGTTCGGATGACCAAATTACGGACGAATAAACGAAGAACGTTAATAACAAAAAATGAACGAAGGAGGAAGATTAAGCCAAGTGAATGGCATATTAACGAATTCAGAATTGATTTTTGTCCAAGGGAAGTTGAAGTACGTAATATAAGGAAAAGAATGGCTTTGGAACGACCTCGTTCTGAGCTATAACGGAGAAGATATGAGATCCTAAAGTGAGTGTCTCAAACCATTGCACGACTTAGAAAAAATTTTAGAAGTTCCATGCTTGGCGCTGTAGCGCCAGCTGAGCCTAGGGAGGCGATGCCACAGCGCCATCTCGGGCCATCAGCTACTGCTTAGTGGCACCGCAACGCGAGATGTAGAGAAGGAGTTGGCACCGCAACGCCAGACCAGGGAAGGAGGTACTGAAGAGTGGCACCGCAGTGCCGGTACAGGGCAAGGCCCAGTGTTGAGATTTTTATTGCTCAAATCCTGGGGGAAGTATAAGGAAAGATAATGAACATAAAGTTCCCATAACGTAACACTTAAACAAATGATTTAAACCTTTAATAAAGGTTGAACAGAGATATTGAATGGGATTAAAAGACTAAGAATGTAATGAACGTAAACGCAACGTAGTTGCGATGAACGATATGTCTTAGCGTAGAATGAACATTATGGCTTCGACATTAAGAAAGAATAATGAACGTGGGGTTCATGTAATGAATAACGATTGAAAGTCGTAACGAACGGTAATGAGATTTAATGAAAATCCAAATGTAGGTCGGATAAAGAAGATGGAATGAATGTAAGCGTTAGACACTTTAGCCGACGTAAGGGTTAAGTGTACGCGAATATTAAATGGACAAGAACCTACACCCTGTGTATGGTTTGACCGTAAGGTAATGAAGGCTAAGATTAAACCTGTGAATGGTGAAGAAACTAAATTAATAAACATATAACGTTAAGAAGCCGAGTTAGTAATGAAAACTTGGATGACGTTCTGAGTTGAATGAACCAGACGTTGTAAGGTACGAATAAGTTAATATAAGATATTTAACGCTATGACCTTATAGTATTGACATTGAATGATCGTTCTGAGTATACAAAAGGATGTATAACTTAGACGATAAAGAATGAATCCTGAGGTATGGCATTTAGTTGCCAGAGAGCCATAAGGAATGAGAAATTGACTTAACAAACATTATGGTTTAATAGTTTGGATAAGTTAAGATAAAGTTTAGGTTATGGTACAATCGTATTCTTTGATAGTTGACATATGGGAGTTGGGCTAAACAATTCCTACAGGGAGCGGAGGTATATATGAAACTGGCAACCGATTTAACTCATTGTGAAAGATAGTGTAGACGAGACAAGAACTTGTTTGTTGGTTGTTTGTGGGAAACCACTCAGAGTACCATATGAACTACTAGTAGAGACGCGATGGGTACTAAGTCCTAGAAGAGTTATAAGTAGAAGATAAGAATATAAATTATCAAAGAAGATGAACGTATGAGTTAGACATCTCCGTATGTCATCAAACCATAAACCGGTAAAGAAAGTCAGTCGCGTAAACATGGATTGTAAGAACGCGAATCCTAAGAAGTAAAGTTAAGTAAACCAATGCGTAAGTCAAGTATATAACTAATTGGTATATGTGTTATTTTCTTATGTGTTATGTAGGGATTGGAATGAGCAGTTCAGCGTAAGTTATAGCTGTGCGTAAGGCAAGTTTCATAACTTTATTCATATTATATGAATGCTAGTTTCTTAAACATCTTAGATAATAAACTTAAGAAGTCTTGTCTATGTGCAAATGTGCGATATTTGTACAAAGTGGTAGTATGTATGAGGCCTTGTGCCACAATTTGAACACTAGTGTTAATTTACGATGAACTGTTATGTGATTGAGCTGTTCAATATGAGTATGTTTTGTATATATATGAACCGTTATTATTAAGTCTGTGCTAATAATTCTAGCTAGACAGGATGTGTATGGAAAAAGGTAGAAGAATGAAAGTATTTCAAAGTGTATGTGACTAGTATTTTAAAATGATAGGAATAGAGATTATTCCTATTATTCAAGCTGCTTCGTAACCTTTGTTCGGTTATTGAAGTCTTAAAAGAATGTCTAAATTCTTGATGTTGTTTATTCAACTGCTATGACTTGTTGGGCAATTGAATGCTCACACTTGCTTTAAATGAAAAACATTTTCAGGGTACGAGGTTAGAAAGAACTTAAGGATCCCGCAAAGATAAAGCTGATCGGTATCCATAAGAAATGCCATTCAGTATGTGAATGTGCGTGAAGATCAAGCGAAGACTTATAATGTAGATTAGTTTAATGAACTGTTATATATCCTTAGTGGCGGATAAAAGTAACTCTTGTAAGATGAAATGAATAAGGTATTTATCATTATTGTAATGAAAGAGGTTATAAGGTTTTAAAACCTGGGATTTGAGAACGTATGTTGTTATATTTCACTATATAATGATGTATGTTTGGAAGATGATGTACTCGTGACGCACGGAATCCAGGTGTGAAGATAGACTAGATTTTGGGGTGTGACAAGTTGGTATCAAAGCTGATAGGTTATAAATCTTAGGTATGAGCACCTAAGACTATAATTGTAGAAAGAAGGGTAAGTAGATCGTTGAGTTAAACGATTAAGGAAGAAGATCACCACGTGATCATATTGAATCGTAATAACAAGTTGTTCTATTAAACGATGGATGTTTTATAGCTAATGCAATAAATGTATGATACTACGAAGTAGTACGGGAAGAAGAACTCAGATTGAGTTATAAAGGTTAGCATACGAATTACAGAAAATTATTATTAAGTAAAGAGAAAGTTAGAAGTAGTAAAATTTTAATTGAGGACTCATGTGATAGCTGAGTTATATGAATCTCTGTTATGGCCGGAGGTTTGTGCTTTGGTGTAACAACTACTTAGCTTATTACAGTGAGAATCATTAGAAAATGTCGCGCTATCAATATGTATATGATGAGAAGGTGAAACTTTTCTCATGTATATGTATGATAGGTAGAGAATGTTAAGATATGTGCTACTTCTTGAAACTTATACTTATGAAAAGTTTGTGACTCATAGTTATATGCTATGTTTCTGAGCCCTAAGCGAATGGATAGTCCTTGATTTGTTCTTCGATTATATATTGCGAAGATAAGTTCTTAAACACATATGGTTGTGGAAAGTTCCTAAACACATAAAGTATGGTAAATTGATGGACTATACTATGGTATGGGAATGGTTAGACTGGAAACAAGTATTTTCAGTAGACGTAGAATTGAAGGTGCTAGAGAAGATTAAGTATTATCGCAAGTAAGACAATGAAGGAAGATGGAGAAATATGATATTCTAAGTCATCTAGCTATGCTAGATTTTGAAGTTTATTGAAATCGTGCTTATATGTACATTTTAAAAAGGAAAGAATTGGTTCAACTTTTGGAACCAATGAATTTTAAAAGAATTATTCTTGGTATGTTTATGCTAATTGTTTTGGCTAGACAGAAGTTGATTTGAAACATCAAAATGAATTTTATAACGTCAATGCATTTGATGCAATGATGGTAACATGATGGAGTTATTAATGCAATTAAACCTAGTGTTAGATTTGATCTTATGATCAACAACCCGCTATGATATGATGTATAATGACAAAGTCATAAACTGACGAAGTCCTCAACGTACTGTGAAAAGTACGGTATCATGACGTCATGAAACGTTTTGATGTGTTATAAAAGAATTTAAAGAAGTAGTCGATGTCAATTGATTTGACTAGACGAATGTTTCAAATCGATGTCCAATTTATTGGTATGGTCTAAGCTACTTAATTTAGCTAAGACGAATGGTATGTCATGTTTAAAAGAAAATCGAGCTTTCTTTGAAGAAGTTGTGCCAAGCCAAATCGTTTTGGTGCAGAATCCGATGACTGAGTATGAGGTGAACACACCCCGAAATGGGATTATACGATGGGTTGATCACCTACGTATGGAAGAGGTAGTTTACCTTCTTAGTGATTGTAAACTGACTGTGTAAGAAGGGTTTACGACAAAATATTGTTCAACCTAGTAAGAGTTCATGGTCGATTTGACCCCTTAGCAAAAGTATGAAATATTTTAAAGGAATTTTTATATTTCTCGTTATTCCTTCTATTTCGTGATTCTTGATAAGTTATGGAGGTTAGGGAATGATGGAAAGATAAGAACTTCTTTGAAGAGAAGTTGAGAAGAAGAGTAAGCTAAAATTTTGATGACGAAATTCTATGAAGAAGGGGTGAATGTGATGACCCGAGTAAGGGTGTGGTTTTAAGAAATTCCGAGGAAAATTTTTTTTAAAGGGGGGAAGCATGTGATAACCCGAAAAATCGGATTTTTCAAAATTTAAGTTTAAAGAATTAGTTATTAATAAAATAAATTTTTATTAATACTATTATGTGCTATGTGTTTATTAATCGTTCTAGAACCTAGAAGGATTATAAGTCAGGAGGATTCTGGCTACGAGCTAGACTGAACGAGTAAGAATTTTCAAGACGAAAATAAAAATTTTCGGGAACAAAAATATTTTTGAGAAAAAGACGAAATAGGCACTAATCACCCAACGAAACCTAAGGGTTAGGGTTTGAATAACCTAAGTCTTTTCAAGAGTTTAGTATGTCGAAATGACATTCCGTAGAAAGATTTGATGATAATATATCGTGAAAAGTTAAGTAAGCCGATAAAAGTTTTTCTCAAAAGACGTGTAGAAATCAGACGAAATAAAAATGACGAAAAAGATTGTTATGTACTTTTCATTCATTTGACTACGTTAGGGGAAAACGTGAAGGAAAACGGTTAACGCCAAAATGTGTTTTTCAATTTTTTGGAATTCTGAAGAATAAATAAAAGTTAAACTATAGAGGAAATACGAAATTTTCAAAAATATTTGGATTTCGAGAATCACAAATTTTAAAACTGTCCGACGAATTCTGCAAGACGGAAGCACGAAGCTTAAGGGAAGCTCCGTGAATAGTAAGGTAGTTTAGTAAGGAGGTGGGAATAGTAGAATGAGGGGCGAAATAACTAAAATGCCCCTAACTTGGATTTTCTATAAAAGGGAGCCTTAAGCTCATTTGTTGGTGATTTTGAAAATCACCAACACATGACAGAGAGAGATAGAAGTCGAATGACGAGGGAAAGGAAGAGGAAAAGCTAGCCCGAGTGCATGCTTTGTCCAACAGAAGAAGATTAAAGAAGATAGGTAATCCGAAACCTAAACCTAAGTAAATTTTCTTTAAGTTTTATATGTTAAAAACATTGCTTAACGAGAATAAGAAGTAAAGGATATTAAGAATGATTTCATATGGTTGAAATCATGAAGAATTGAAGAAATAAGAATTAGAAATTTATTTTATAAATTTCTTAAGGAAGTATAAGATTCGTAATAAATTTGAGCGATCTGAATGAATCATATGAACGATTCGGTGATATTAGTAAGGAATGATGTTTTATAACATCAAAATCCAATAAAAAGTGAAATCGTAATCAAAATATCGATTAAAAATAAAGAACGAACGAAGAACGCGAAGAACACGAAGAACGTTGTTGATGGACAAATTTAAAATCATCGTAGTATAAGTTGTTGTTGATGAACAAGTTCAAAACCATCTCGTATAAGTTAGATGCTTATTGCTTTGATAGGAATGGTAGAAACGTTCATGAAGAACGGATTAAACTAAGCTATAGTGAAGTTATGGTAAAATTTTCTTAAAAGACGAATGAGAAATAGAAACTATGTAAATGAACCTGTGGGTTTAGGGTTTCATAATAATGTAAGAAAATATAGAAAACGTGAGTCGTGGACTCAAGAACAAACAAGTTTCGAGTTCGGATGACCGAATTACGGACGAACGAACGAAGAACGTTAATAACAAAAAACGAACGAAGGAGGAAGATTAAGCCAAGTGAATGGCATGTTAACAGATTCAGAATTGATTTCTGTCTAAGGGAAGTTGAAGTTTGTAAGATAAGGAAAAGAATAGCTTTGGAAGGACCTCATTCCAAGCTATAACGAAGAAGATATGAGATCGTAAAGTGAGTGTCTCAAACCAATGCAAAGACTTAGAAAAAGTTTTAGAAGTCCCATGCTCGGCGCCGTAGTGCCAGCTGAGCCGTGGGAGGCGGCACCGCAACGTGAGCTCAGGCCATCAGCTACTGCTGAGTGGTGCCGCAACGCGAGATGTAGAGAAGGAGTTGGCGGTGCAACTCCAGACCAGGGAAGGAGGTACTGAAGAGTCACGTCGCAGCGCGAGGAGATAGAAGGGGACCGGCGCCGCAGTGCCGGTACAGGGCAAGGCCCAGTGTTAAGCTTTTTATTGCTCAAATCCTGGAGGAAGTATAAGGAAAGATAATGAACATAAAGTTCACGTAACATAAAACTTAAACAAATGATTTAAACCTTTAATAAAGGTTGAATAAAGAGATTGAACGGGATTAAAAGACTAAGAATGTAATGAACGTAAACGCAACGTAGTTGCGATGAATGATCGGTCTTAGTTTTGAACGAATAGTATGGCTTCGACATTAAGAAAGAATAATGAACGTGGGGTTAATGTAATGAATAACAAATGAAAGTCGTAACGAATGGTAATGAGATTTAATGAAAATTTGAATGTAAGTCGGATGAAGAAGATGGAATAAATGTAAGCGTTAGACACTTTAGCCGACGTAAGGGTTAAGTGTACACGAATATTAAATGGACAAGAATCTACACCCTGTGTATGATTTGACTGTAAGGTAATGAAGACTTATATTAAACCTGTGAATGGTGAAGAAACTGAATTAATAAACGTATAACGTTAAGAAGCCGACTTAGTAATGATAACTTGGATGACGTTCCGAGTCGAATGAACCAGACATTGTAAGGTACGAATATGTTAATATAAAATGTTCAACGCTATGACCTCATAGTATTAACATTGAATGATCGTTCTGAGTATACAAAAGGCTGTATGACTTAGACGATAAAGAATGAATCCTGAGGTATGACATTTAGTTGCCAGAAAGCCATAAGGAATGAGAAATTGACTTAACGAATATTATGGTTTAATAGTTTGGATAAGTTAAGATAAAGTTTAGGTTATGGTACAATCGTATTCTTTGATGGTTGACATATGAGAGTTGGGCTAAATAATTCCTTCAGAGAGCATAGGTATGTATGAAACTGGCGACCGATCTAACTTACTGTGAAAGACAGTGTAGACGAGACGAGATCTTGTTTGTTGGTTGTTTGTGGAAAACCACTCAGAGTACCATATGAACTACTAGCAGAGACGCGATGGGTACTGAGTCCTAGAACAGTTATAAAAAGAAGATAAGAATATAAATCATCAAAGATGATGAACGTATGAGTAAGAAATCTCCGTATGTCATGAAGCCGTAAACCGATAAAGAAAGTGAGTCGCGTAAACGTGGATCGTAAGAACGTGAACCCTAAGAAGTAAAGTTAAGTAAACCAATGTGTAAGTCAAGTATATGACTAATTAGTGTATGTGTTATTTCCTTATGTGTTATGTAGGGATTGGAATGAGCAGTTCAACGTAAGCTGTAGATGTGTGTAAGGCAAGTTTCATAACTTCATTCATATTATATGAATGCTAGTTTCTTAAACTTCCCAGATGTTGAACTTGAGAAGTCTTGTCTATATGCAAATGTGCGATATTTGTACAAGGTGGTAGTATGTCTGAGGCCTTGTGCCACAAATTGAACACTTTAGTTTTTATTTACGATGAACTGTTCTGTAATTGAACTGTTCCATATGAGTATGTTCTGTTTATACATGAATCGTTATTGTTAAGTCTATGCTAATGATTCTAGCCAGACATGATGTTTATGGAAAAAGGTAGAAGAATGAAAGTATTTCAAAGTGTATGTGACTAATGTTTTAAAATGATAGGAATCGAGATTATTCCTATTATTCAGGCTGCTTCGTAACCTTTGTTCGGTTATTGAAGTCTTTAAAGAATGTCTAAATTTTTGAAGTTGTTTATTCAACTACTATGACTTGTTGGGCAATTGAATGCTCACACTTTCTTTAAATGAAAAACATTTTCAGCGTACGAGGTTAGAAAAAACTTAAGGATCCCGTAAAGATCAAGCTGATCGTTATCCAAAAGAAATGTCATTCATTATGTGAATGTGCGTGAAGATCAAGTGAAGACTTGTAATGTAGATTAGTTTAATGAACTGTTATGTATCCTTGGTTGTGGATAAAAGTTACTCTTGTAAGATGAAATAAATAATGTATTTATCATTATTGTAATGAAAGAGGTTATAAGGTTTTAGAACCTGGGATTTTAGAATGTGTGTTGTTATATTTCACTATATAATGATGTATGTTTGGAAGATGATGTACTCATGACGCACAGAATCCGGGTGTGAAGGTAGATTGGATTTCGGGGCGTGACAACTAGGCCCGCCTCGACTAACATACCTACTATTTTTCAGCTTGTACCCCCGCCACGACGGGGGTCCTTTTTTTTGCTGTAGTGTACTCTAGTAAAATGGCCATAACCTTTGATCCGAAAAGAGTTACAAGGCATGCCACCTATTAAATCGAAGATCTAGATGAGCTATACAACTTGTATTATTTGAGAATTGAGAAATAATGGACGCATGAAGGTCGAAATTGGGTTAGAAGTGACTGCTATGCAAATGGCCACCCAAAACAGTGAAGTTCAACGTCCGTTGGTACAAAGATCATAACTTTTGCATCCGAACTCCGATTAGAATGATTCAAGATGTTATGGAAAGCTAAGAAGAAGCTCTACAATATAATCCAAGTTTGAAGCCAAGAACATAAAATAAACATGAAAGCCCAAACGATGTCCGGACTACTTTTCTTTGCGATTTCATACCAATAGTCGCTCACGCAACTCCCAGGTATATAATCTACAAAATGAACACAAAATGCATGAAAATTAACTAAAAAACATGAGTTTAAGCAACTAATTCAAGTAATAGATATCAGATAAGTAGGTATAAAACCTACTTATCAAATACTCCCAAACTTAAACCTTTGCTTGTCCTCAAGTAAAAACACAAAACAACAATGCTATGCAATGCAAATAATCTACATGCCTACGAATCTAGTAGTAACGACAGAAACAAGTCTATTCAACCAGCCTTAGTAAAATCAAGTAAACATGATAATGCATCATATCAAAACTCATCAATAATTTCCCAATCAATCATCAAATCTTAGACTATTATCACTAATATAGTGTGTGTGTGTGTGTGTGCTCCACAACAATGTTAACTGATATAAAATCAAATTTAACACATAATAAGACTCATCGAAGGCATCATATAGTGTAAACTCAAGAAATCCAAAAATAAGCTAGATCCAACTAAAATCAAACAATTACCAATATCGAGGGTCAACAAGGGATACTTATGCTTCATTTTTCATCTACGGGGGCTTTTTGCTCTTATTTCTCGTTTTATTCATTTTTTCTTCTTTTGGTTTATATACACATAGCTATGCAATGTCTTATTCTCTTAGGCTTTTCAATGCTACCTATAGACACTCGAAATTTTCTGCATACTTGTTACTAACATTGCAAGGGGGTAGAATCGTCTTTTAGAGATAACCCTGGAAGACAACTCAGTTTAATCCCGGAGGCAAACCTGGGATATTCAGTTATTACCATCTCAAAGATAACCCCGAGATATACAGCTCAGTCCCAAAAACAACACCGGGAGTTTCAGTCTCAACCTCATAGATAACACCGAGGAATGCAGTTTAAATACCGAAAATCACACCGAAGAAAACCATTTCATTTCAGAGATAACCCCGATATACTCAGTCTCAGTCCCAAAAATAATACCAGGAAAGATAATATCTACCTTGGAGATAACCTCGAGGAGTGTCGTTGCAGTTCTGGAGATAACCCCGGATATGCTCATTCCAACCCATGTAGTCAGCTTCAAACTCGGTGATAGCCCCGAGACAATTATTCCCTAAGCTCGGAGATAACCCTGGGAGGTCAAGCACACCTCAAAGACAACCCTGAGGATGGTCAACACCTGCAGCAGCCCAATCTCAGAGATAACCCTGAGCAACGACTGCTAAATCAGCTCAAATCGGAGATAACCCCGGTGAAGGGTAGAATCATCATTTTGCCATCTCGATCCCACATTACGCCATCTCAACAACATTCAATATACATTCTATACAGAAATGTCTTACAAGAACCAAAGAGCTCCAATCCCGAGTGACTACTGCACAAGACAGCACACCGGATAGAATTTGTAGCTTGAAGACCAAGGGCATGGTCCCATCTTCCTGACTTCATACAACTTCTAATCCCATGTCATTGTGTAGCTCTCGACAACAGCATGCCGTAAAAGGTCTTATACACCTTGATCAGATGCCCGAATTAAAGTTCTGAAAGTTCGAGCGGATAACATATTGCACACGTGCACGTACTTCGAGATGGCAGGACCCGCGGAACTCGGGGCACCCCGGGCAGCCGCAAGTGCATCTGCGGCTGCTACAGGTACACCTGCGGCTCCCCCCTCTATAAATAGAGGGCTTGGGGCAACCATTTTGCATAGAGAAAAGGTGAGGAAGCCCTGTCTAATTTTCTCTGTACACACTATAAATTGAGTGCTTTCTCATTTTAAACACTTGTGAGCTTCTATATTGTTATATTTTTACCAGCAGGAACTGAGTGTTCATCCATTTAAAGTCATTGAAGTCTTCTTTGGCAGTCCATTGTAAGCCTTCTTACACTTTATAAAGCCTTTTTCCACTACTGTGCACACACAGTTCTTCACATTGAGATTCATGTAGCGTGTGTATGCCCGGACTTTGGTCCATGGCTTTTATTTCTTTTTGTAAATATATTATATATATTTATATATATGGACTAACATTATCGAGTTATGCCTCGATTGAGCCTGGACTCACATCTGGAGCGTTTATTTACTTTTATATATATATAATTATATATAAACTATTATCGAACTTTGTTCGATGAGCCTTGATTTTACATCCGGAGCGTTTACTACTTATATATATATATATATATATATATATATATATATATATATATATATATATATATATATTTACATTCAGTCTGGCCTGGAGTTTACTTCGTGACCTTTTACAGCTTTAGTTGCATTTTGTCCCGCCTGGAGTTTACTTCGAGGTGGTTGATCGTTTTATTGCTTTATTTATATTTTCCAATCCCCCATGGAGGTGCTTTGTGGTGGTTGATTGGTTTTTACTACTTTAT
Source organism: Panax notoginseng (assembly GCA_016801055.1). Taxonomy (NCBI): domain Eukaryota; kingdom Viridiplantae; phylum Streptophyta; class Magnoliopsida; order Apiales; family Araliaceae; genus Panax; species Panax notoginseng. Next base: position 145,274,861 of record CM029016.1, on the reverse strand, counting down.
TTACATTTGCAATCCCCCATGGAGGTGCTTCATGGTGGTTGATTGCTTGCACCCTTATATATATATATATATATATATATATATATATATATATATATATATATATACTACTTTTATATATATAAATGTTTAAAGCTTTCATACAAATTACTACATCATGTGAGTCTAGGAATCATGTGATCACAGATTCGGTCTCCTGAATCTAGATTCGGTTCCCATGATGGACATTTTCAGATGTACATGGCTTGTAAAGTTTGAACAGTGTTCGAATTTCCTTAGATGGTTTTCAAGCCCACAAGGAGTTTAACACTGCTATATATATATATATATATATATATATATATATATATATATATATATATATATATATATATATATATATATGCATATATATATTATTTTCTCGAAGATGCTTCCAATCTCAAAAATAAAAGCAACCAAGCCGAACACATAATAAAATGGAAGTATCAAAGGCCTCAATTATTATTGAGCAAAAGGGTTTGAAAAACCTCTTGTTACAAAACATCACTGCTATATCTTGTTAAAACTAAATTTTTATACAGAAATTCAAACCCTTTGTATATAGGCGCGAACGAGGCATAGCATTACTTCCAAATAATTGCACATTGACCCATACACATTCCTTTTGCAAAATCAAGTCCCCGGACCCTAACGAATCTCAGTTTCACAGACCCATTAAGCAGTGTCACATCACTGGGTCAATGTGCAAACCTTTTCTCAGTTGTGTTGGTACAACCATTTAAAAAATCAACTGGCGACTCTTACAGTCCAGTCGTCGACATATACATGTCGGACCTTTTCACAACTTGTTTTTTCAAACAAATCTCACCTAACATGAGAACACCAAAAGACAAGAACAGAAAAGGGACAAATAAAAGTCCCGATGTCGACAGGTGGCGACTCTGCTGGGGACACCAGTAAGAGGACTTAAGCCGCTACTACAAGCTTTTCAAAACTGTTAGATGCTTGTGTGTGGATGTTGCATTTATATTTGATGGATGTGTACGAATGCATTTGTTTACTGTACTTAATGCTTTACACTATATTTGCTTGTGATATTAGTGCTTCGCACATGTCATCATTTTCATAAATGGTGAGACATGTTGTATGTGAATATATGTTGTGTGGTTCCTCCATCAGGACGCTATCCTATCGATGTTTGATTACTGGACTCATAGGAAGACTATTTCCAACGAGGCGCAGGAAAGGCACCACCTAAATTCGCTCTAGTTGAAAGACCGGATTAACTTCTCGTCGAGTAAATTGTGATGATTTGGGAACGTTCATGCCAAAAAGCCGTGAGAGTAGCCTAAGATAGATCAGCATCTGATAAACCAAAATGCGGAGGGAAGTTTCTTCATGCTTTCCCATTTTAAAATTACTCGTAAAGTCAATTGCTTGTAATTTCATTCCATATTGATATCTATGTAATGGGAAATATGAATAAATATGTGTACATGCATATTTTACAAATACTAACATGCCATCTTGTATCACAAACAGCTAACATCCGTTTTGCAGGATAATACTCCTAAAACGGATACATCATGTAGCATGTCAACATTTATACATTCCCTAAAACTAAACTACGTCAGTTTTTTTACAGGGAAACAATCGGACCTATTACCCGTTCAAAGTCCAAAAAGGCCACGAGCCTACAACCAATTATGTCTTTATCTGACCAGACAAATCCGAATCTTGTCTCTAGTGTAGAATTTGATGGATTAAGTAAACAAATCAAAGATTTGGCTGTCCTACTTAAAGAACTACACCAATCTACCCAGGGTACAAGGATACCCATACATACAGAATCCTCTGCACAAGGAGGAACCCAAGGTTCGGATAAAATCATTCCAGTACCTGATCTTCAGTTGGATACAACCAACAAAATTCATGATACCACCCATCTCAAAGAAGATCTAGACACTGGTGATATTAGAAAGAAAGTCCTTTAAATGGAAGAGACTATCCGTTCTATCAAAGGAATTGGAGCACATGGGAGTGTTTCCTATGCTGACCTTTGTATATTCCCTGGTGTGCATTATCCAAAGAAGTTCAAGACTCCTGACTCTGAAAAGTATGACGGGTTAGGAGACCCTTACATACATTTGAAGGTATTCATTGGAAAATTGGGATCTTATGCTGAGGATGAGAAGCTCAAGATGCAGCTGTTCCAGAAGAGTCTAATTGGAGAAGCCCGTTCATGGTATACCAGATTAGACAACTCCAAGATCCGTAGCTAGGAGGAGCTAGCTTATGCCTTCCTCACTCAGTACAACTTTCAGTCTCAGATGGCCCCTGACTGGTACCAAATTACTAAAGTCAGGAAACAAATCAACAAGTCTTTTAGGGAGTATGCTCAAAGGTGGAGGCACCTTGCTACTCAAGTTGTTCCCTCTATGAATGAGTCATAAATGCTTATGAACTTCACAGACATACAAGAAGCTCCTTTCTATGAGAGAGTTTTTGCTGGTATTGGCAAACCATTCTCTGAAATGATTAAACATGGGGAGATGGCTGAGATGGGATTGAACAGGAAAGATTCAAGACCTAACTGCCCTTAAAGCTGTTGATGAGCACATCCAGTCCAAAAATTATGGAAACAACCCCTGGAGGGTCCATAAAAAGAAAGAGGAGGATGTTTCCTTGATACTACAAGGTAAAAAAGGCAGTTAGAATATGCCTATCCAAAGGAGAAATTACTCCCCCTTCCAAGCACAGCCTTCGAACCCTTCGTTGCCAAAGGGTTGAGAAGTCAGACGCACTCGAGTGTTCACACCCTTAGGGGATTCACTTGAGAACATTCTCAATCTTCTGACCACTCAGAAGAAAATTACTCATCTTCTTCCACCAGCAAACCCAAATGGGAAGGGTTTCAATGCCAGTCAGAAATGTGCTTATCATGTTGGAGCTCCAGGACATGATACTCAAGATTGCTGGGCCTTGAAACACAAGATTCATGATTTTATTGATAATGGTGAGATCATGGTAGCTAAACCCAACCAACTTAATGTGCAAGACAACCCTCTTCCTCAGCACAAAGAAGAAGAGGTTAATATGAATAATTTAGGTAGTGGACAGAGTTCCAATAATCATGGTGGTGGATCATCCCAGACCAGCAAGGATGGTGCTGACAAATGGGATTTTGCTCAGGTCCAGTATACGGTGGAACGAAAAATGAAGACTCTTTGTGAGAAAATTAACCAATTGGCAGAACTGGTGGTCCATCAGCACCAAGTCACACGCCAATTATGAAACACTGGAGGATAAAATTTCCAAAAGAGCAAATGCCAAAGCCCATCAGGATTTTGCCAACAAAAGAGAATTTACCTACCTAGGCCAACCGATGGAAGAAATATTGTAGATGTTGATAAATTAAGGAAGAATTACAGCTCTGCTACCTCCAATCAACCCGCGGTCAAGATAAAAGGGAAGATTTCCATGGAAAAAGTGGAAGAATTTCTTCGTATTATGGGCCATAACGAAGCCAAGGTGGTTTCAAGCTTAAGAGAAGCTCCACATCAAATTTCCATACTGGACTTGGTTTTCTTTTCCGAAGATCACATGAAGGTATTGCTCAAGGTTTTGGAAGAAGCCCAACTACCTAAGTCAATAGATGTTGAGAAATTCTAGTATCTGGTGGATCACATTTTTAACAACAATGTGATATCTTTCACTGATGACGATATAACTCCAGAAGGGACCAATCATTGTAGGCTGTTACACATAGCGGTGTTGTCTTTCAGATACAAGGTGGGGGGAGTTTTAATAGATGGAGGCTCATATTTGAATATCTGTCCTTATGCCACTTTGGTGAAGATGAATATTAATCTCAACAGAATCCGAAGAAGCCATACAATCATTAAAGTTTTCAACGGATCCCGACGAAACGCTGTCGGAGACATTAAACTGCCAGTGGAGATTGGTCCATACATTCTGCATATCTTTTCACGTACTTAAAATAGATACAAGATACAACCTGATCCTGGGAAGACCGTGGATTCATATACCTGAAGTCGTCCCCTCCACTCTTCATCAACAACTTAAATATATCATAAACAATAGCCTAGTCACTGTCGATGCTGAGCCGGAATGTCCTGAACAAGGTGACATACCACTCATCAGCTTCAATTCAGAAGTTGAGCTGGTCAGTTTTCGTGCCCTGGAGGTGAGCATCACTACCATCCTGTTGGGGCGTCACCTCTCATACCCGAGATTTTTGCCGAAGTAATGTCGGCCACTCAAGAAATGATGACATTGGGCTATCAACCTAGACAAGGGTTAGGGAAAGATCATCAGGGCATCCAGCACCGCATTAAAGTTCCCAGTCAAACAGGGACAGCCGGACTAGGCTATACTGCTAGTTCCAGTCCCAGGAATCCTCATAAGCACAAGTAGATTCCTTCAACTTCAGCCACACGGTGATTGTCTCCACCTATAGTTCCTGAGCCTATACGGTCTCTGGTAAAGGTGTCTGCCCATGTAATGGCCATGTTATTTCCTAAATTGATACCGGTAAAGGGGAAAGAAGTCCTGGTTCCAAATCCCGAATAGGAAGAAAAGGAACAGAGACGTAAACAAGACATAGTCAGGATGACGTCAAACATACGCATCATTATCCATGATGATCACACAAATAGATACACCCTAGACGATGACTGTCCAGACGTAATGGCCATCGTTCGAGAAAAGGAGGATGATGACAGCCCCTCCATCATTGCAATCCACTAGGACTTAACCCTTGACAATTGGAGCAGCACTCCTTCATTGGTCGACAAGGGTAAAACGGGCAAAAACTCCTTTTGCCCTGTAGATAATAATAACTGCTTACTTTTCTGTACAGTATTAGCAGTTGTTTTGTCAGTATATGCTAACACTTTTTATGATTGAACAGTTTCATATATTAAGTGAAAGAATATTTTGTTTCAGGACTCTAAATTTAGATGTGCCTATACTTACTGGTAAGGTGCCTTTTCTCCACAAGGATTGTAACTTTGATGGAAAGTTGGACTTAGGCTTGATGAAAATACAAGAGGACATTGAGATACCTCAGGAGATCAAAGAATGGGTCAAAGACAAACCTAAATCCAACCTTGATCAAACCACTTCGTTCAATTTTGGAACCTTAGAAAGCCCTAAACTAATATAGATTGGTACAGACCTCACTCCAAACCATAGGAATGGCATAGTTGCGCTATTAACCCAATTCCAGAATGTGTTTGCATGGTCTCATAAAGATATGGTGGGTTTTTCCACTGACATTGTCATCCATCGCCTCCCCATCAAAGAGGGATTCAAGCAAGTCAGGCAGAAGCTCAGGCGATTAAAACCTAAGTGGAGTTTAAAGGTTAAAGAAGAAATTGTGAAACAATTTCAAGCAAAATTCATCATGGTGTCTACATACCCTGAATGGCTATCAAATATAGTCCCCGTGCCTAAACCAGGAGGGAAGGTGCGAGTTTGCGTGAATTACCGGGATCTGAATAAAGGTTGCCTTAAAGATAGCTTTCCCGTGCCATTTATCCACATTCTCATTGAAAATACTGCTCAATACGACATGTACTCCTTAGATGATTGCTTCATGGGGTATCATCAGATTATGGTTGCTAAAGAGGATCATGAGAAAATTGCATTGATTATGCCTTGGGGAACCTTTCGCTATAGACGGTTGTCATTCTGCCTCATCAATGTCGAAGCTACCTACCAGCGAGCCATGAAGGCTCTTTTCCACGATTTAATGCATAAGGAGATAGAGATCTATGTGGATGACATTATTGTCAAGTTCCAAAGGGAGGAAGACCACCTAGACCATCTCAGAAAGCTATTTAACAGGTTGCATAAGTACAACTTGAAGTTAAATCCAGCTAAGTACGCCTTTAGCGTCAAATCTAGCAAGTTGCTAGGATTCCTAATCAGCCACAAGGGGATTGAGTTGGATCCCACCAAAATCCAGGCCATCACAGAAATGCCCATTCCTCAAACAGAGAAAGGAAATATGGGAATTTTTGGGAAGAATTAACTTCATCAGGAGGTTCATTTCCCAACTCACAGCAACCTATGAGTCTATTTTCAAATTGTTAAGGAAGAACTCCTCCATGAAGTGGAATGATGAGTGCTAGAAGGCCTTCCTTACAATCAAAGAATAGCTAATCAAAGCTCCTATTTTGGTACCACCCAGGGATGATGTACCCCTGTTTATGTACCTGTCCATAAGTGACAATTCCATGGGCTGCATGCTGGGACAGAAAGATGACAGAGGCCAAGAGCGAGCTATCTATTACCTCAGCAAAAGATTCAGCAACAGTGAACACAAGTACACTTTGATTGAGAAGACTTGTTGTGCTTTAGCATTGGCTTCCATGAGGTTACAACATTACCTCCATGGTCACACAACCCATCTCATATCTCGTGTGGATCCTCTCAAGTATGTGTTTAGTAAACCCATACTGAACTGCTGACTATCCAGATGGCAGTTGATGCTATAACAGTTTGACATCGTCTACGTGACGTAGAAGTCCATTAAAGGTCAAGGAATTACGGATCAACTGGCCGCCACACCTTCAGGGGATTTCAAGCCCTTGGAAACATACTTTCCCGATGAAGGGGTAATGACAGTTCAGCAACACCATCAGTACGATGCATGCCAAGCATGGAAGATGTATTTTGATGGAGCTGTAAACATGGAAGGTTCTAGGGCTGGAGTAGTTCTAGTATCCGTTATGGGGGAGCAGCATCCCGTCGCTGTCAAATTGTAGTTTGCCAACACCAACAACACAGAAGAGTATGAAGGTTGTATCATGGGGCTAAAACTTTCCCAATCAATGGGCATCAGACGGTTAATTGTCTTTGCAGATTCCAAGTTGGTAATTAGATAAACCACATGAATCTATCACACCAAAGGTCTACACTTGATGCCTTACCATAGGCAGGTTCTACAAATAGCTTCGGAGTTTGAAGAAATATCCTTCCTCCACATTCCTCGAAATAGGAATGATTTTGCGGATGAACTAGCAACCTTGGCCTCCCTGATCAACGTACTTGACAAGGAAAACATGCCAACTATCACATTTTCCCAACAAAAGGCTCCAACATATGGGAATTACATTGGAGAAGTATCGGATGAGCTACCTCCCATCCAAAACCCTTGGTATTAGCATATTAAGGAATACTTACAAGATGGATCTACACCCACTGAGGCAAGCCCGACTGAAAGAAGACGGATCCATCGACTGGCTATAAAATTCTACCTGAACAGAGATGCACTCTACAAAAGAGATGCAGGATTAGGTCTCCTCAGATGACTGGATAAGGATCAAGCTAAGAGGCTCATCGATGAGATTCATGGTGGAGTATGTGGCCCACACATAAGCGCCCCCCTACTTGTAAAGAAAATCCTAAGGACAGGGCATTACTGGTTCTCTCACAAGGCTGACTGTGATGACCACGTCAAGAGATGTTATCAGTGCCAAATTCATGGGAATGATAGCCACGCCCCTCCGAGGGAACTCCACATTATGAGTTTTCCTTAGCCCTTCTCAATATAGGGAATGGACGTGATCGGGCCCATCAAGCCCAAAGCCAGTAATGGGCATCGATTTATCTTCAACATGATCGATTACTTCACCAAGTGGGTAGAAGCAGCCTCCTTCCCGAGGGTTACCAAAGAAGTCATCATTGCTTTCGTCAGAAATAATGTCATTTGTCGATATGGACAACTAGAGGTAATTGTATCAGACAATACTAAGAACCTCAACAACAAAATGATGGAAGAATTGTGCAGTAAATTCCATATCAAACATCTCAACTCCGTCATCTACCGTCCAAAGATGAATGGTGCTGTTGAAGAGACTAACAAAAACAACAAGAATATCATGCAAAAGATTTTCGCTAACCACAAAGGATGGCCTGACTTATTACCTCTAACTCTATTAGCTTACAGAACATCAATGCACACTTCCACTGGGGCAACACCCTACGCATTAACCTATGGGATGGAAGCAGTGCTCCCCATAGAAGTGGAAATAGTATCCCTAAGAGTGTTAACAGACGCTTAGCTGGATGAAGACCAATGGGTACAAGATAGGTATCATCAATTGTCTCTAATAGACCAAAGGCGAAGTGATGTTATTTTACATAATTAGTTATATCAACAAAGGATCGCCAGGTCCTACAATAGAAAAGTCCGGCTAAGGCAATTTAAATAACATGACATGGTTTTGAAGAAGATCATTGACAACCAAGATAAATCGAAGGGAAAATTCGCACCGAACTGGGAAGGCCCATTTATTGTCAAGGAGGTATTGACAGGAGTTGCTCTCAGATTATAAGAAATGGATGATGATGAATTTCCACAGCTCATCAACTTGGACATCGTGAAATGGTACTATGTCTAAGGTTACTTTCAAGCAAACATCCTGGTTTTGGATCATCAGATCCCTAGTCATTTCAAGTTTTCTAATCCTTTACTGCATACAACTTCTCTTCACACTCATCTGCCCTATTAGGGACAAATACATTTTTCTAACTAGCAGCCTGGTTTCGGATCGCCAGATCCTTTTTCTCAACTTGGTTTTGAACCATTACTCAACTTCGGTTATCCCACTAGGGATTGAACCTTTCATACCCGCAGTTTTACCCCACTAGAGATAAGACTTTTCTCACCTACAGTTTATCCTGTACATGAGATTAAACTTTCTCCTCCGCAGTTTGTCCTGAACATGGGATTAAACTTTTCATTGGCTGCAAACCGTCCTGAATATGGGGCGAACTACGCTGACCTGATCTCCTTGATACATGGGAGTACGTAGGCAGCCATATTTTATATGGTCCTGTCGTAATAAAACAAAAATAACAAAAACATTTCTATACCCTTTTGCCACATACAACGTTGAACCTCTTACACTAGGTTCGAACTACGCAGACCTGGTCTCCTCTTCAATAGGGATACGTAGGCAGCATTCATGGTTCGGTCTAACCCCCTACCAAAATACAAAAATATGTCAACGGTATTGGGATCATCCTTCAATCCATCACACTTCGTCGGCTTCAGACCAAAGGGATGGAACTAACTGACCTCCCCATGTAAACGGGAGAATCGGCGACCATCTATGCTGCGGTTGATCCTCAAAGAGAAACAGTAATCCATAATATATGGAACTAACTGGGCTCCCCCATACAAAGGAGTACTGGGGACCATCTGTGGTGCGGTCAACCTCAGATAGGAAAGCCACATTACTCTCCACATCTACATACAAAAACCAGTCACAAGACACTAAAGAGGTTATGGGAAACATATAGATCAATGATCCATTCTGAAATATCCTAAGACAACTCAGTGTCCATCCATCAAGGAGGAATTCAAAATGCATCAAGATCACAAGCCCTAGAGAAACAGGCAAATATCAAGCAAGCAACAAGGCATAACTAAAAGGGAAATGATAAGAAAATATATATTTTCTTGCTATATATAATGCTGTTAGATATATACAATATGAACTATAAATGACATAATGGCTAAGCTAGTATGTGCAGGAAAATACAAGCCCATCTACAAATCAGTGTATATGCGAGCTATCAAGCCCAACATGGCATTTCTCTCAAAAGAAGGAGGTAATGTTGTGGTCTCCTACACAAGGGTATCCACACGAGATAACAGATCTATAGCCATCTGCATGGTGACACTGTGCTCATCAATATATGCACTCATCTCTACAATGATGCCAGTAGTAAGAGACCTCACTGTGGTACTATCTGTAACGGCTACATCCCGTGCAGATATGGCGTTATCCCGCTCAACTATCACTGCATCTCTGGCTGATCTGGCCTCATCCCACTCCTCAGTAGTGGCATCTCTACGAGATAATGCCTCGTCCCTCTCTAATAGAGTGGCATCTCTCCCATCAAGAGCTGTCAACGTCAAGGCTCTAGCCTGATCTCTCTCGAAGGTCATCAGATGGAGGCTCTATTCGAAATACTGTACTGAATGCTAGATCAGGACCGTACTAGTACTGGGAGAATCTACAAGAGCTACTGGAAACCCAATGAATGGCTCTTCATCTGCTTGGGAATCAATGTCCTCTATGGGCTCTCCACCATCTGAATCAATACCCGACACTGTGGATACTACCGCAGCCGATGAAGTCTCTGTCTCCATCCATGCAGAATACTCTGACGATCAGCTCGGATGGCTAACACAAAACTCAGCACGCTCACGCTGATCCTAACAGGCATAAACCTGGAATCGGTTCTCTGCTGATAAGTGGCGAGAAGCTAAACACTGACCTAGGCCCCTCAAAAGGATGAAAGTCCTGAAACTGGTCAAACTGTGACATCGCAGCCAATGGGTGGTAGGTAGTCATGCCCCTCAAACCAGCCATAGGGAGATAATCCATGCCAGGAGGTGAGTAATGAAGTTGTAGGGTGAGCTGAGCCCTGAACACGATAGGATGCCAAACGGATCTCTGATCCCTGCTAAGATTACCGACCAAGACATAGCGTCTACACACTCCGATGGCTGAAAGGAGTAAGACATAGCTATATCACGGGTAAAGCAATACCTATGTCGTCAAAAAGTGCCAATCGGTCTCAAGTGTGACATAAACCACACATATAACATGACCGAGCTGCCTGTAAATACCCCTGCAGGGTAGGTGCTGCAAAACGTGGTCGATATCAACGTCTCGGTCATAATCATCAGAATGATGGTGTGACTCTCCCTGAGAGCTCTCACTGCCATGACGACACCTATGTCTAACTCATCCATATACCGTGGCATGTATACATACGCCACTATGCATCTCACGAGTACATCCACTTTGGCCACATGTCACTGATCCACTGGTGTGGTAAAATCCCCGGAGTGCCGCGCATAGCTGTCCATTGAGCCAAATTTGTCTATCAGGAAACGCTGGGGTAATATGTGGCCGGATGTAATCTCATCCTCTACTACTCTAAGCCGTAACCCGGTGAGGGTCATAAACTGTCAGTGCATATCTCTGACAGCCATACGAGCGCAAGGTCTGTCTATGGGCAAAGTCGTCAACCTCTCGTACTCCTCCAATGTAGGAGTCAACTCCTGGGTACCAAACCAGAAAACCTGTCTCTCCGGTATCCAATGTTCCAGCATACTCTCTACGAAGTCTACGAGAACCTGAAACATCAAGAGGGTTATAAAATGTTGTAATAGCTAATCTACAGTCACTCTATCAGTAGGTGACATACTATCATACCACGACCTCAGACAGGAGATTATCAACATTTGTGGGGTGTGATCTATGCGGCTGACTGTCGAAGAAGACATCTGTGTAGGCCGTATCATAAGACTATCCAGGGGTCAATGCTGAATATCTCTGGACATACATACATATGCATAACATGATACATGGATGATAAATAATAGATGGCAATATGATGTAGGGAATGAAAAACAGTACATACATTCCTAAGTACATCATCATCTACATACATTATCTCAGTACAACTAAAAATACAGGGAAATGGGGCACATACGCCCTACTACTAACAGAGGCCTATCAAAAGATATAGCGAGAATGAGGCCCAATATCTAACAGAGGCCTATCAAAAGAGATAACGAGAATACACATTAGAAGAAGACAATGGTATCAATATCGACATCATCAATCCTGTGCACCTGATGTAACTCATCCTGAGTCACTGAATCTCAATCAACAGGGATGTCAGGCCTATACAAGGGAGGATCTACACTAGAAAAACCATATGGGTCACTTGAGGGGCCAACGCCTGAGTTGGAAGGATCAAAAGTATCTGCCTCTGAAGGATCTCTACCCAAGTGTCGGATGAAAAAATGTTCCCGGTCCAACTTCCAGGTCAAACGATCAATCTGTGTCAAATGGGTCGGATCTCAGACACAGGTCCGCCAATCCGTCATCATTACAGATCTATGAACCATATCCCCCATAAACTGAGTGGCGCGGGTCTGGGCTCCAATGGTACGAGGGGACCACCAGTGATGAAATGTATCTTGAGTATGTGAACCCTCTGACAAAGTATATCCATCAATACCCATCAATGGGATATCATCGACGGGTGACTGCAACACAGGCCAATAACGCCTGGCAGGAGGCAAGATTGGTACACGAATCTTATGGGTGGATATCACGTGCTCAACCCCAGTCGAGAATCCATCCTCAAACCCAATGGTCAAATGTTCCCCAGAGTAGGGAACCCAAGTGATGACATCAGCTGTCAACAACTCCAACTGTAAGCGATAATGGGTGAAACTCTCAGCTAAAGGAACCTTCGCCAGAATGGAGTAATGTCATCGTTGTCCTCAGGGATAGGTATCTAAACCTAACATACTCACATGACGTAAACATGGAAGCCTCTTATATGCCCAAAACTGCCAACACAAAGGCAAAACATCTGCTGTCAGTGAATACTCTTAACCTATACACGGGAAATCAAAAGAGAAATACTCACCAGCAGAAACGGTTAAAATCCTAACCAAAGGTGTGAGAGCCCCAATCATACTCTCCAAAATGGTGCACCTCCCGTGTGGCGCTGATCAAAGCGAATGAAACCGTAGAAGAGTTATCAGCTATGAAACAACCCCTGATGATAACCAGGAACAATCACCGAAGAATGTGATCCCTGACTCTTACATCAGCGGGCATGGGCTCACTCAATAGCCCACTCATAGCATCTACACTCAAAGGACCCGTGCAGATGGTCCTACCCTTGAGCGCCTCAGCCAGAACTCCCAATAAGGATCTAACGACAGTCAGAATAATATTCGCCGTACATAGCATTAGCGCCCCTCCAAACTCCATATCAATGATAAATCACCAGTCCATCGGCGTCATCATCACCACACAATCCAATAAATAGAGAGACTGAGTCCGGTGAAACAAGTGCTCAGACAATGCCCTGAGGTAACCCCAGGGACAATGGTGGGGTAGAATGGAAAAAATGTCCCAAAGCCCCAATCATGCATGATACCTCGATAATCTGGATGCAGAGCCTGATACAGGAAAAAGGAAAAAGGAAAATAGCTTTTACCTAAAATCTAGCTTTTACCTCATTTGCATGCAAGTATACTAAGGGGTGGCGACTCAAATCACCCAGAAGCTCTAGAATAGCCACCTGAATGCCTGGAAAATCCCTACGGGGAACATTAGCAGCAGGAGCTAGAGCCACTACCGGTACATCCTCCTCCTCGTCCTTGACATCTGGTACATCAACCTGAATAGGGCGAATTACCGCCTCCACCAGACGACGAGGCTGTCTAACCGAACGCGGCCGAGGCACTACGAAAGCCCTCCTCCACACACCTGAAGTGGTCCTACGGGAACTACTCGACTGATCTGGATCCATAATATCTGGAACATAAGTCTCCAAATCACCTCATAAAAGGTGTGATAAATTCTAACTTGGAGCATTTTTATGAATTTTATGACTATATGCATGCATGCATTACTTTAACATACGTTTACAGTAGAGTTAAAAATGCATGTGTCTACCCAATGCCTAAACTTTTGGAAAATTTTTGACAGAGTCTCCTTTGTAAATAGGACTATCCACATGCACATAGGCATGACTAGGTGGCCATTCAGTGGCACACCTACCCACAGTCTAAACAAACTATAATGCATGAACATACATAGTCACAATCCATGACGATAGATTAAATACCAGGATTGCTTTGCTTACTTACCTTCGCTCATTTGTCCTCAAATAGGATAAGAAATAGTAGAAAAAGGTACAAATTTGATTGTTTCAAAAGTTAAAATTTTTTACATCATTATGTTCAACATAGTTTAATACTAACATTTACTATGTTAAACATTTTTTATCAAGATATATAAGCATGCATATTCACTACTATGTGTTTAGACGTATTTCATATAAAAAGTCATTTTCCAACGGATAGAAACTGGAAAAGAAGACATGCATAAGTTACTAGGACAATGTAGAACACTTGTACGGTGACAGAATTTACAGAAAGACGCTCGACCTCATCCGATCTAAAGAAAAGCTCTCGGATTTACTGTGTGGCGTAGCTAAAAAGTGACTTGTGAAAGCCACAACTGCCTTAAAGGCAACCCACGGCAGGCTGCAAGTGTACCTGCGGCTGCCATAGGTGTACCTGTGGCATTCGTAGGTGTACCTGCGGTTGCCCTGGGTGGGGCCCACCCCTCCGGCTCGGTCCTGTTCGAGTTGCAAAGGAGTTCTCACAAGCTGAAAAGGCTAAATCAGGAAAAAAGATGCTACGTGTGACGCCCCCAAACTAGTTATACATCACCCATCTTGAGTCGCCAAATACATTGTACAAAATCTAAATACAACTTAATTATACAAAGTCGTGTAACATACGACAAAACATAATCTAAGAGTTTTAATAAGAATATTGTCATCTAGACAATATCCACACTCAATGGAGTCCTCATTACATTTATTATCACACTAATTTATAGAATAGCAAGGACTATTAAAACAACTATCTGGACCGTCAATCTGTTCTCCAACTCGTCCCAACTATATTCTCATTTCCTGAAGAGAAAAGTAAAAGAAAGGGTGAGCTCAACTAGCCCAGTAGGAAATATTATGACTAAGATAATGCAGAATAAATTATCCTTAGCCTTCAACAGTATAACAACTAATAGAATATAATAGACAGCAAGTTTTAGATCAACAACTGCAGCGGAATAAGAAATCTATTAGAAGAGTCAAGTAGAGCATAAAATCTACTATCTTCTATGATTTAAAAAGTTTTTCATCAACTTTATCGCTGAGACTCAGATTAATGAATAAAATCGAATCATCCCTGCATCACGGCCAAGGATATTCATGTAATTATCAATGGTCATGATTATACCGAATAATCCTTGGTCATAATCATACCAACAACTGTCCATCAATGAACTACAGGCCAATGAGGACTTTCACTACATCATTCGTCATATTACGGTCATGATTATACCGAATAATCCCTGGTCATAATCATACCAAGTCCATCTATGCATGTAAGTCAAAGATGACTTTAATCACAATATAAGCATGAGGATGATGACAATGACATAATAATTCAATAAAACAAGTTCAAGATAAATTTTAAAGATTTATAATTTAATTTATCCAGAAATCAATAATGTCCAAATTGTCAACATGATACTGCTTTGTGGAGTAAAATTCAAGAATGCTCAGAAAAATATTTTAATAAAAAGATACTGGATGAAACACAAATATCTAGGGTATTCTACTAATTTCATGGAGTATAGAAGCCAAAACTTTAACCAACTGAGTATAATAGTATATATGAAACTGTAAATGAATTTTTGCCCGCTATGCGGTAATCCACGTAGACAGATCATTTCCATAATTTAATAAGGAATGAATACGAAGGATCATTCACCATGTATGTGGTAGTCCACATAGACAGGTTATTCTAACAAAATAATAAAGAATGGACTAACAGAAGAATTCACCAGGCATGCGATAGACCGCACAGACAGGTTATTCCAACAGAATAATAAAGAATAGAATAATAGAAGAATTCACCAGGCATGTGATAGACAGCATAGACAGGTTATTCTAATAGAATAATAAAGAATGGAATAACAACCCTTATGAGTATTGAAAGAAAATAACTCTCTTCATGAATATGAAAGAAATAATACCCTTACCTTAGAAGAAACTAGATACTGGAATAGTGAGCTAGCAGACTTCTCATCTTCTTTCTCTCTATAATAATTGCTCTTGTGAGACTTAGTGAATTGGTGAGAATGAAAGAAGAATGAGCTTCTATTTATATAAAAATATAGTTTTGATAATTGCACGTTTTGGGGCTCAAAATATTACAGTATAATACCTTCCACTTTTTCTTCATTTTTAATTTAGTCCTGCAAGTATTATCAAACTTGCACCACCTTCCCTAATAGTAAATAATGTGAATTAATAGTTCATTCATGTGACTTAATAGCATAATCATGTGAAAAAACTAATTACAGTATTGTACCTTCATCTATACCTCCATTTTTAATTTAGTCATGCAAGTATTATCAATCTTGCACCAACTCCCCTAATAGTAAATCATGTGAATCAATAGTACACACATGTGAACACATAGTTATAAGCATATGAATTAATAGCAATTAATTACTCATTTATCCGGTGAATTACCCGATTGGTCAATATAACCTCCAGACATTAATTATTATCGAAATAAATGTTGATTTCCACTAACACTAATAATTCCCACACAATGGAACTATCAATTTCATCTTTAATCAATACGAACTTATTCATTATAACTCACAATATTTAACAATCAGGTCGTTCCCAGGAAAGTGCGCGCAATTAGGTGACCAAACCTCTCCTTGACTGCACTTCTAGACATTGTCAATATTGTAAATAATATTATGAATAACTTTGTTGTCTCAATTATTGATTTAATAATATAACATATTATGCAGATGATACTGTGACAATAATTGAATCAATAATATGAGAGATATGATACAACAATTACTGTAGCAATAATTGAGTATAACTAAGTGACTTCTCACGTAAGCATCAATAATCAATACCGTGTGCTATTATACAAATACGCGTATTACTGTACTTTTACTACTAGGTAGTTCAACAGTTTTAACGGTAACACTTTCGCCGTTATTTTTATAAAAAGATAATTCTGTCATTTTCTAACTACGACAATACTTTCGTTGTGGGGTCCACCAATGATTGTGTCGTCGTACGAATATTTCCTGTTAAAACGAATATTCCTCGACCAATCGAATATTATATAACCACTTACTTACTTTGTAAAATTTGTAAATATTACCCACAACTATAACATTATATCAAATCCACACCATAATATTCAAAAATATATTTCGAGAAAATTATTCTTTATTCATAAAAGTTGGGGTCTTACAACCTCCCCTTCTTATGAAATTTCGTCCTCAAAATTAGGGTACGTACCAGGTATATCGAAGAGGTGAAAATATCTTGACTTCATCTCAGATTCTAACTCCCAGGTCATTTCTTCCACGTCATGGTTTCTCCACAAAACTTTGACTTGAGGTATAACCTTGAAGCGTAGAATATGATCCTTCTTATCCTAGATTTTAACATGTAACTCTTCATACGTTAAATCTTCCTCTATCTCGTCTGGTTCTAATTCAATAATGTGGTTCGGGTCTTTCAAATATTTATGTAACATAGATATGTGAAAAATGTTATGAAAACGAGACATACTTGGCAGTAAGGTGAGTCTATAGGCCACATTTCCTTCTCGATCGAGAATTATAAATGGGCCAATAAATCAAGGATTAAGCTTTTCTCTCTTTCCAAATCTCATAACTCCTTTCCATGGAGCAACACGTAACAACACATGATCTCCAATATTGAATTCCAGATCCTTTCGATGAAGATCAACATAACTCTTTTGTCGATCTTGTGAGATTTTTATACGTTATTGGATCGTTTGAATCTTTTCTATAGTCATACGTACCAAATCCTGTCCCAACAATATTTCTTCACCCACCTCATCCCAGCATACTGGAGAACGACACTTTCTTCCTACAACACCTTAAATGGAGCCATGCCAATACTTGCTTGATAACTATTGTTGTAGGAAAACTCTACCAATGGTAAGAACTTGTCCCAACTTCCCTTGAAGTCAAGGACATAGAGTCTTAATAAATCTTCAAGAGTTTGAATAGTCCTTTTCGACTGCCCGTCCGTTTGAGGATGATATGCAGAACTAAATCGTAAATCCGTGCTCATAGCTTTTTGCAAACTAACCAAAAATCTTGAAGTGAATATTGGGTCTCGATCAAAAACTATGGATACTGACATACCATGCAATCATACAATCTCGTTTATGTACATACGAGCAAGTCGTTCAAGTGTATAACTTTATCGTATCGGTAAGAAATGAGCAGAATTGGTCAATCTATCAACAATGACCCAAATCGCATCTATGCCTTGAGAAACCTTGGGAAGACCAGTAACGAAATCCATGGTAATGTGCTCCCACTTTCATTCTAGAATTTCAAGTGGTTGTAATGGACCTTTTGGCACTTGATGCTCCGCCTTGACTCGTTGACAAGCTAGACACCTTGAGATAAACCCCGCTATCTCTCTCTTCATATTGCTTCACAAAAATGTATGTCGAAGATCACGATACATTTTGGTACTCCTAGGATGGATTACAAACGGTGTGTTGTGCGCCTCCATTATGATTTTATACTTCAAGTCAGAATCATTAGGAACACAAAGTCTAGAGTTGACTTGAAGTATTCCTTCTTCATCGATTCTTACTTCCGGAATAGCACCTTCTTGTACTTTCTTCCTCATACGCATCAGCTCCAGGTCTGTAGCTTGAGCAGCTTTAACTTTATCGATTAAAGTCGGTTCTACTAGTATATTTGCCATCATCACATAGGTCCCTGAAGTCTTTAACTCTATCTCCATCCTTCATAAGTCATACAAAAAGGGTCTTTGCGTTGAAAATATTGCACTCGTACCTGCGTATGATCTTATACTCAATGTGTTAGCTACTATGTTCGCTTTTCCAGGATAGTATTGGATGGTATGATCATAATCTTTCAACAGCTCAAGCCATCATCGTTACTGAATGTTGAGTTCCTTTTGAGTGAAGAAATATTTGAGGCTTTTATGATCCGTATAGATCTCCACCTTCTCTCCATACAGGTAATGCCTCCAAATCTTAAGCACAAAAACGACTGCTGCGAACTTTAGATCATTAGTAGGATAATTCCTCTCATATTCTTTGAGTTATCGTGAGGCATAGGCTATGACTTTCCCATGTTGCATGAGAACACATCCTAACCCTTTGCCTGAAACATCACTGTAGATGACAAATCCCTCCGAGCCAGATGGTATTGTCAGAATAGGTACTGAAATGAGTCTTCTCTTGAGTTCTTAAAAACCCTTCTCACATTCCTCGCTCCAACCGAACTTTATATCTTTTCGAGTCAGCTGAGTTAATGGAGTAGAGATTCAAGAAAATCCTTCCACGAATCTACGATAATAACCAGCTAAGCCGAGAAAGCTACGTACTTTGGTCACTGACTTTGGTTGCTCCCGACTTTGAATTGCTTCAATCTTCGCTAGGTCAACAGATATTCCATGATTTGATATCACGTGCCCAAGGAATGCAATTTCCTCAAGCCAGAACTCACATTTCTTTAACTTGGCATAAAGCTTGTTTTTACAAAGCTTTTGAAGTACCAGCCTCAAGTGTTGCTCATGGTTTTCATTACTTTTGGAGTATATTAGGATGTCATCAATAAAGACGACCACAAAGTGATCTAAATATTCCTTGAATACTCAGTTCAACATGTCCATAAAGGTAGCATGAGCATTAGTCAATCCAAAAGACATGACTAGGAATTCATAATGCCCGTACCGAGTTTTAAAAGCAGTATTTGGAATGTCATCAGTTTTAATCTTCAACTGATGATATCTGGAACGAAGATCAATCTTTGAAAAGAATTTGGCTCCTTGCAACTGATCAAACAGGTCATCAATGCGAGGCAACGGATACCTAATTTTGATGGTGACATGATTCAACTCCCGATAATCAATACAAAGTCGCATACTTCCATCTTTCTTCTTCACTAATAGAACAGGAGCACCCAAAGAAGACGTACTAGGACGAATGAAACTGATGTCTAACAACTCCTGTAGTTAGGTTTTTAACTCCTGAAGTTCAATAGGAGCCATTCGACATAGGACTTTAGAAATGGGTTTTGTACCGGATTCAAGGTCGATACAAAATTCAATTTCATGCTCTGGGGGTAGGCCAGGAAGTTCTTCAGGAAATACGTCAGGAAATTTATTAACAATAGAGATATCATTCAAATCTGACGTATTTTTATTTAAATCCGTGGCATGGGCTAAGAAAAGTTGACATCCGTTTTTCAATAAATGAATAGCTTTATGGCTTGATATGATAGTGATTGATTTTAGTGGTTTGGTTGTTTGAATTCGCATAATAGGTTGGTCAGGAATATGAAAGCTAACAACCTTACAAAAACAATCGATTTTAGCATGATGTGTAGTTAACCAATCAATCCTTAAACAGTTGATGTAACGAGGGTTTCTCCTAACGGAGTTTCAACCGATAAGTCAAAGTCTAATTTCTCTGGAGTCAAATTTAAACGTTGAGCACAAGTACGAGAAATAAAAGAATGTGTAGAACCGGTATCAAATAAGGTATATACTTCAGTAAAGTTTATGATTAGCTTACCCGTGATCACCTCGTTCGGATTCCTCGCTTTTTGGGAGGTTACGACAAATGCTCTCCCTTGAACTACCGGTTTTGTCTTGTCTAGGATAGCCTTTGATTCCTCCATCACAGCTGGACTTGACTTTGGTGCATGACAAAATCGGGCTAGGTGACCTTTTCTTCCATAATTGCAATATGCTTTGGACTGCATCACGCAGTTTAGACTGATATGTTCCTCCCCTCCATATTTGTAACATACGACCGGCGGTCGTTCTCCTTCCTTAACAACAGGTGCTGGTGCTGACATCTTTCTATCATTGTTGAATCTCCTCCTCTTGAAATGTCCACTCTTATTGTCATGGCCATGATTACCACCGAAGTGATTACCATTTCTGGCATGTTGATTCCCTCCACGCTTGTTGTCATCGCTTCGATAACTGCTACCACTGGTATTATCGACTTGTCAGCTTCTCTCTCTTGGATGGGTTGACTCATTATTGCGCTCCAATAACTGAGCCCTATTCACAACATCTGAATACAAACACAGTTTGTGAGAAATTAGGTATTGACGTATCTCAGGTTTCAAACCTCTTAGAAACATCCGCGTCATTCTCTCCTTATTATCAACCAAGTGGGATGCAAACTGGGATAACTCGGCAAACTTAGCTTCGTACTGTGACACGGTCATATTGTTTTGCTCCAGCTTGATAAACTCTACCTCCTTCATGTGACGAATACTTTCGGGAAAGTACTTGTCGTTGAACAGCTCTTGAAACTTCTCCCAAGACATCTTCAGTTCGGTAGGTTGAGTACGCTTTAAAGATTCCCACCAG
Organism: Panax notoginseng; assembly: GCA_016801055.1. Taxonomy (NCBI): domain Eukaryota; kingdom Viridiplantae; phylum Streptophyta; class Magnoliopsida; order Apiales; family Araliaceae; genus Panax; species Panax notoginseng. Next base: position 145,253,771 of record CM029016.1, on the reverse strand, counting down.
TAATCTGCCTCGCTCGCAACATGAATATGGTAAAGGGAACCTTTTGCTCCTCGCAGCATCCCAAGACATCAAATATCTTGGTGATCTGCTTTATCCATGTCTCCGCCTTAAGTGGTTTTGGCTCTCCAAAAAACTCTGGTGGTCCCAGCTCCTTGAACTGTTTAGCGGTGACCGTCCAAGAGTTGCTGGTGTTTCCACTTGCATTTTCAACAAGAGCCGCTCTCGCCTAATGTTGCATGAATTGCATAAAGCCTCTGAACATCCCATCGTTCACCATTTCATTGGTGTTATTGTTTACCTAAACATTATTGTCTTCTTATTGCACATTATCCTGGGTATTGATCGTTGGGGACTCAACGGTCTCATGTGCTTCATTGCGTATCTCAACATTTTCAGATGCCATTTTCAAATACCGCCACAAAACAAGGGTTAATTAACATATCACATATTATCCCTATACTCTGACCGACCAATTAAATACCAAATAAACTTAGGTAGGTCATACTAGCGAAGGAATTCCCCGTCTCTCCCCTCCTAGTTCTTGTCTCACATCTCAGCCAGGGATCATATCCCTAAGCTTTGATACCAACTGTGACACTCCCAAAATATGTATACATCACCCATCTTGAGTCGCCAAATACATTGTACAAAATTTAAATACAACTTAATTATACAAAGTCGTGTAAAATACGACAAAACATAATCTAAGAGTTTTAATAAGAATATTGTCATCTAGACAATATTCACACTCAATGGAGTCCTCATTACATTTATTGTCACACTAATTTATAGAATAGTGAGGACTATTAAAATAACTATCTGGACCGTCAATCCGTTCCCCAACTCGTCCCAGCTATATTCTCATTTCCTGAAGAGAACAGTGAAAGAAAGGGTGAGCTCAACTAGCCTAGTAAGAAATATTATGACTAAGATAGTGCAAAAAAAATTATCCTTGGCCTTCAACAGTATAACAACTGATAGAATATAATAGACAATAAGTTTTAGATTAACAACTGCAGCAGAATAAGCAATCCATTAGAAGAGTCAAGTAGAGCATAAAATCTACTATCTTCTATGATTTAAAAAGTTTTTCATCAACTTTATCGCTGAGACTCAGCTTAATGAATAAAATCAAATCATCCCTGCATCACGGCCAAGGATATTCATGTAATCATCAATGGTCATGATTATACCGAATAATCCTTGGTCATAATCATACCAACAAACTGTCCATCAATAAACTACAGGCCAATGAGGACTTTCACCACATCATTCGTCACATTCCAGTCATGATTATACCGAATAATCCCTAGTCATAATCATACCAAGTCCATCTATGCATGTAAGCCAAAGATGACTTTCATCACAATATAAGCATGAGGATGATGACAATGACATAATAATTCAATTAAACAAGTTCAAGATAAATTTTAAAGATTTATAATTTAATTTATCCAGAAATCAATAACGTCCAAATTGTTAACATGATACTTCTTTGTGGAGTAAAATTCAAGAATGCTTAAAAGAATATTTCCATGAAAAGATACTAGATGAAGCGTAAATATCCAGAGTATTCTACTAATTTCATGGAGTATAGAAGCCAAAAATTTAACCAACTGAGTATAATAGTATATATGAAACTACAAATGAATTTTTGCCAACTATGCGGTAATCCACGTAGACTGATCATTTCCACAATTTAATAAGGACTGAATACGAAGGATCATTCACCATGCATGCGGTAGTCCACATAGACAGGTTATTCCAACAGAATTAAAAAGAATACAGAAGAATTCACCATGCATGCAGTAGCCCGCGTAGACAGGTTATTTCAACAGAATAATAAAGAATAGAATAACAAAAGAATTCACCAGGCATGCGGTAGTCCACACAGACATGTTATGCTAATAGAATAATAAAGATTTGAATAATAGAAGAATTCACCAAGCATGCGATAGACCGCACAAACAGGTTATTCCTACAGAATAATAAAGAATAGAATAACAGAAGAATTCACCAGGCGTGCGATAGACTGCACAGACAGGTTATTCCAACAGAATAATAAAAAATGGAATAACAACCCTTACGAGTATTGAAAGAAAATAACTCTCTTCATTAACACGAAAGAAATAATACCCCTTACCTTAGAAGAAACTGGATACTGGAATAGTGAGGTAGCAGACTTCTCTTCTTCTTTCTCTCTATAATTTCTCTCTATAATAATTGCTCTTGTGAGACTTAGTGAATTGGGAGAATGAAAGAAGAATGAGCTTCTATTTATAGAAAAATATAGTTTCAATAATTACACGTTTTGGGCCTTGAAATATTACAGTATAATACCTTCCTCTTTTTCTTCATTTTTAATTTAGTCCTGTAAGTATTATAAAACTTGAACCACCTCCCCTAATAGTAAATAATGTGAATTAATAGTTCATTCATATGACTTAATAGTATAATCATGTGGAAAAAACTAATTACAGTATAGTACCTTCATCTATACCTCCATTTTTAATTTAGTCATGCAAGTATTATCAATCTTGCACCAACTCCCCTAATAGTAAACCATGTGAATCAATACTACACACATGTGAACACATAGTTATAAGCATATGAATTAATAGCAATTAATTGCTCATTTATCTGGTGAATTACCCTATTGGTCAATATAACCTCCAGACATTAATTATTATCGAAATAAATATCGATTTCCACTAACACTAATAATTCCCACATAATGGAACTATCAATTTCTTCTTTAATCAACACGAACTTAATCATCATTAATATTATAACTCACAATATTTAACAACCGGGTCGTTCCCAGGAAAGAGGGGGCTTTTCGATAAGGATTTCTCCTTATTGGCGCGCAATTAGGTGACCAAACCTCTCATTGACAGAACCTCTAGACATTGTCAGTATTAAAAATAATAATATGAATAACTTTGTCGTCTCAATTATTAATTTAAAAATATAACTTATTATACAGATGATACTGTGACAATAATTGAATCAATAATATGAGAGATATGATGCAACAATTACTGTAGCAATAATTGAGTATAACTAAGTGGCTTCTCACGTAAGCATCAATAATCAATATCGTGTGCTACTATGCAACCACGCGTATTACTGTACTTTTACTACCGGGTAGTTCAATAGTTTTAACGGTAACACTTTTGCCGTTATTTTTATAAAAAGATAATTCTAACGTTTTCTAACTACGACAATACTTCTGTTGTGGGGTCCACCAATGATTGTGCCGTCGTACGAATATTCCCTGTTAAAATGAATATTTTCCGACCAATCAAATATTATATAACCACTTGCTTACTTTACAAAATTTGTAAATATTACCCACAACTATAACATTATATCAAATCCACACCATAATATTCAAATATATATTTCGAGAAAATTATTCTTTATTCTTAAAAGTTGGGGTCTTACACTACGCGATTGAGCGGATTACCCTGAAATCCTAGTTTTCCTGAACCAAACTACAGGTCTACATGTCATTCATTGGTATTCGCCCGGACACATGTTTACTATACCAATAATCACAATGGTTGGAAACTACATTCGGTAATACCTAAAAAAGGTATGATACCGTCATTTTGGGGTTGTAAACACCAAACACTAGTCCCCGGCGGGGGTGTCACGCATTTTCATCCATTGATGTACATGTCAATGAATGTCAAGCACCCTTGACGTTACTTCAGCCGATGGCAAGTAAACCCATCGAAGCATCGAAAGCCATCTGATGATTTTCATCCATTGATGTACATGTCAATGAAGGTCAAGCAACCTTGACGTTACTTCAGCCGATGGAAAGTAAACCCATCGAAACATCAGAAGCCATCCGATGATTTCATCCGTTGGTGCACACATCAACAAAGGTCAAGCAGCTTTAACAGTATTCTCCAGCAGGATCCCATCCGTTGATGAAGATGTCAGCGAAGGTCAAGCAATCCTGACAACACCGACTGTTGGCAGTAACTCCGATAGAGCATCTTCATCAGGAAAGACCGATGATGGAATATGTTATACACATCCTCAATAGACAAAACACATCCCCACCGAGTCTCTTGTACATGAGAGATACATCTTCAGTGAAAGTTTATACCAAGGACTAAGGGCTTTGGTGATAATCCCAATGTCAACATCCTGAAAGTTCATGGAAGCTTTAGATCACACATCCAAACAGTTTAGCAGAGTGGTCATGAATAACCCTGCTCCTGGTAAAAGTCAAGGGGAGCTGGCAATCATCCCACCATAGTTGGAGAACAATCCAACAAAACACATACATTTGCATCATGCTGATGTACATTGCATCATGATTATCCTGTTACATTTCAAGTGTCTAGTATTCTTTAGCAGAGGGGCATCTGTAGACACTTAAAATTTTCTGCATACATATTACTAACATTGCAGGAGGGTAGAATTGTCTTTCAGAGATAACCCTAGAAGACAACTTAGTTCAATCCCAGAGACAACCCTGGGATATTAATTTATTACCATCTCGGAGATAACCCCAAGATATCCAGTTCAGTCCTGGAAACAACACCGGGAATTTTAGTATCAACCTCGAAGATAACCCCAAGGAATGCAATTCAAATACTGGAAATCACACCGAAGAAGACTGTTTCATCTCGGAGATAACCTCGAGATACTCAGTTTCAGTCCCAGAAAAACACTAAGAAAGATAGTATCCACCTCGGAGATAACCCCGAGGAGTGTCAGTGCAATTTCAGAGATAACCCCGGAGAAGCTCATTCCAACCCTTGCAGCCAACTTTAAACTCAGTGATAGCCCCGAGGCAATCATTCCCCAAGCTCAGAGATAACCCCAGGAGGTCAGGCATACCTCAGAGACAATTCTAACGATGGTCAACACCTGTAGCATCCCAATCTCAGCGATAACCCTGAGCAACGACTGCTAAATCATCTCAAACTGGAGATAACACTGGTGAGGGGCAGAATGGTCATTTTGCCATCTCGATCCCATATTACGCCATCTCAACAATATTCAACATATATTCCATACAGAAACATCTTACAAGAACCAAAGAGCTCCAATCCCGAGTGACTACTGAACAAGACAGCACACCTGATATAATTTGAAGCTTGAAGACCAAGGGCATGGTTTCATCTTCCTGACTTCGTGCAATCTCTAATCCCATGTCATTGTGTAGGTCTCAAAAATAGCATGCCGTAAAAGGTCTTATACACCTCGATCAGATGTCCAGATTTAAGTTCTTAAAGTTCGAGTGTACAACATGTTGCATGCGTGCACGTACTTTGAGACGGCAGGACTTGCAGAACTCGGGGCACCCCAGACAGTCACAGGTGCATCTGCGGTTGCCGTAGGTACACCTGCGGCTCCCCCCTCTATAAATAGAGGGCTTGGGGCAGCCATTTTGTATAGAGAAAAGGCGAGGAAGCCTTGTCCAATTTGCTCTGTACACACTATAAACTGAGTATTTTCTCATTTTGAACACTTGTGAGCTTCTATATTGTTATATTTTTGCCAGCGGGAGCCGAGTGTTCATCCATTTAATTGTTAGATTTTATGCCCTAAAGGCCAATTATTTGATATAATTGCCTAAAATTTTGATATTATATTTGATTGAATAAATAAATAATTTTATTATGGTTTTATTTTCTGCGTAATATAATTGTTAACATAATAAAATTCCTTAGAATAGTGATACAAATTATATAGTTTCAAGTATGTGACCTGAACATGAGATTATATAATTACAATTAGTATCATTGTTTTAAATGTCCCTAGTCGAGTATCATTGTTGATGGGACAACAATGATGCATTGAGACTAGTATGTTGATTGACTGATGACCAAATCTCATTGGTCATAAATATATGAGATATTAAGTCAATGCATAGGTACATGTTAGAGAACGATGTACTGGACAGACCCACCATGAGAATTCTATATGGAGCATTATGCGAAGTGTCATTAGCAATTCTCATAGTGACAATGATGTAATAGTCCTCCGACCTGAATCCGCTATATTACTACACGAGAATTTATGTACTTTGATATCATCAAATGTCACCTTTAATAGGGTGAACTATAAAGGTGATTATTGGGTTCATTGTGAATCGTGTGAGAAATATGAGTGATCTAGATGGAATTTAACCATCCTATATTTTATAGGTGATATCCATAGGCCTCTAGATTGAGTAGGACTATGAAATGCATGGCCATGCTTAAATAGTGATTTGTTTCATATAGTCTACTCATTGATCAAGAAAACTCAGATTAAATTATGAAGAGTATGTCACATTCCATGACTCGAGTTTAATCTAGGATATTAAGGTTAAAAGGATTAAATTACATTGAAACATTGGTCACGAAAAGGTTGCATCGAATCATCGATCTTATTATTACTTGGGTAGCAGTGATGCATTACTAGATGCCGCTCACCGTTTATAACTTTATAATATGATTTTAAAGTTATTATCAACGCAATAATAACATATAGGGTCACACACAAAGAACGTAATTAAAAGGAAATTAATTTAAATTGTAAAGATTTAAATATGTCAATATGATTGATATAATTTTAAATCGCGAATTTAAATTAATAGGATAATTTATATATAGGTATATTAATTAAGTAAGACTTAATTAAGATATATATATAAATTTGGATTTTAATAACATTAAGTTTTGATTAATTCCTCCAAACTGCTATATATATGATATATATCAGTCACTTTAGGTTTTACATCAAAACAAAAATCTTAGCCGCTCTTAGAGAGAGACTAGAGAAAACAGTTCAAAATCCTCATCCTTGGTGGCTAGTACCGCATTTCCTTCTTCTGCAGATCGTAGGACGATTCGTGTGGAGCGTTCGTGTGGATACCGTAGAGACGCAGTCTGTTTGAATTGCATTGGAGATTCGACCGCATCGATTCTAGCTTTTACAATCGGTATAATTTCTTACCACTAAATTAATTATTTTCGCATGGATCCTGTTTTAGGGTTTCGAAATTGCTTTAAATTTTAATTTTCGCTGTGCGTTTCTGTATCGAGACCCCAACATTAATGTCATTGAAGTCTTCTTTGGCAGTCCACTTTAAGCCTTCTTACACTTTATAAAGCCTTTCTCCACTACTATGCACACACAGTTCTTCACATTGAGAGTCGTGTAGCGTGTGTATGTCCGAACTTCGGTCCATGACTTTTATTTCTTTTTGTATATATATATATATATATATATATATTTATATATATGGACTAACATTATCGAGTTATGCCTCGATTGAGCCTGGACTCATGTCCGGAGCATTTATTTGTTTATATATATATATATATATATATATATATATATATATATATTTACATTTCAGTCTTGCCTGGAGTTTACTTCGAGGCGGTTGATCGTTTTATTGGTTTATTTATATTTTCCAATCCCCCATGGAGGTGCTTCGTGGTGGTTGATCGATTTTTACTACTTTATTTACATTTTCAATCCCCCATAGAGATGCTTCGTGGTGGCTGATTGGTTTTTATTGCTTTACTTACATTAGCAATCCCCCGTGGAGGTGCTTCGTGGTGGTTGATTGCTTGCACACACACACACACATACACACACACACACACACACATATATATATATATATATATATATATATATATATATATATATATATATATATATATATATATTTACTTCTTATATATATAACTGTTTACAGTTTTCATACAAATTGCTACATCATGTGAGCTGAGGAATCATGTGATCACATATTCGGTCTCCTGAATCTAGATTCGGTTCCCATGATGGACATTTTCAGCTGTACATGGCTTGTAAAGTTTGCACAGTGTTCAAATTTCCTTAGATGGTTTTCATGCCCATAAGGAGCTTGACACTGCTATACACACACACACACACACATATATATATATATATATATATATATATATATATATATATATATATATATATATATATTATTTTCTCGAAGATGCTTCGCATCTCGAAAATAAAAGCAATCAAACCGAACACATAATAAAATGGAAGTATCAAAGGCCTCAATTACTATTGAGTAAAAGGGTTTGAAAAATCTCTTGTTACAAAACATCACTGCTATATCTTTTTAAAACTGAATTTTTATACATAAATTCAAACCCTTTGTATATAGGTGAGAACGAGGCATAACACTACTTCCAAATAATTGCACATTGACCCACACACACACACACACATTCATATAACAATTTAATTGAAAAGTGGTAGTCACCGTGGCAACACGGATGTTGAGGGGTGCCTAACACCTTACCTCCTCATAATCAAGTCCCCGGACCCTAACGAATCTCGGTTTCATAGACACGTTAAGCACTGTCACATCACTAGGTCAATGTGCAAACCTTTTCTCGGTTATTTTAGTACAGCCATTTAAAAAACCAATTGGCGACTCTTACAGTCCAATCGTCGACATATACATGTTAGACCTTTTCACAACTTATTTTTTCAAACAAATCTCACCTAACATGAGAAAACCAAAAGATAAGAACAGAAAAGGGACAAATAAATATCTTGACGTCGACACTACCTTAACGAGCTTTCGACCATCGACTCCTAGAAAATTAAGACCTTAGGGCGCTAGGTGTAAAGACAATTCCCTCGGGCTTACTTACTCAGGTAACGAAGGCCACAAAACTAGACAAGCATGCAACGATGTTTATTCATACTTTTCTTTTTCTTTTCTTTTTTATAGCTTATATACCCCAAATATTTTCCCAAACTTAGGTTCTTGCCTAACTTTAGCCATCACTACTTATTCTTGTCATTCTTTCATTAAAACTAGAATTATCCTTTAGAGTCCCATTATGAATAAATTTAAACTCAATCAATCAACAAGTTGTTTTTACTGTGCTATCCTTATTATACCAGTTTCAAACAGAAAAAAAAATCAATTCATAATAAGAAATCACATCAATGCTCTAATAGTCAGTACTATACTTATCTACCCAATTCCAATCTCATCATTGGCTAAAACAAAATGTAAATATCAAACAGCTGGACTCATGCAAGATGTACTAAATGCTATATAAACATAGTAAACTAACTACTATTTTTGAAAATTTTCAAATTTTCAATTTTTTTTAAGAAACAGAATGCAAAACTAAATGTAACTATACGAACTACAATGTAAATAACTAACTATGTAATACGACACTAAAATTCCCCCAAACATAAACTAGACATTGTGCTCAATGGCTGAAATAGAAAAAAGTAAAGCAGAGGACTTCCCTGAAAATATAGCAATCCTTCTCCTTGGTCGCTAAGTTTGGAGACTAGGTTAGGCACATGGAACAAATTGGGCACCACACCTGAATTTGACTTGAATAACCTTTTCATATTCTTTTACCTGTCCATTGAACCTCTAATACCTGCAATGAAGAGAGACAACATGGATTAGAATAGCACTTCGGATTGGGAAGAGAACTTAATAAGCAAATTAATTCATATCTATAAAATAAACTAGTAAAGCATATAAATATAAAAATTCCTGGGTTGCCTCCCAGTTAACGCTTAAATTACAGTCTTTCAGCCTAACTTTATCTGGTCAACACATTCCAATTCCTCTTCGATAGTTGAGGAACCCTCCATCCATCGGAAATAATATAGCTTTTGGCAGGTTCTCATTTGTGATGGCCAATGCATCAAAGTCACCTTGCACGCTCTGATTTGGTATGATCTTAATTAAGAACGTCCCACATCTAGGTGTTTTCTTCATTATGTATGTGATCACTTTGGGGCATGGAAGCTTGTCACACACATTGAGCTCTTCATCTATCATCTCATTCTCGTCCCACCATGGATTCAAAATTGTACTCACTCTTATGTCATCAAGAGCTTCGCCGACAACATGACTACCAAGTGGGTATGATTTTACAAATCTGACCGACTCTTTGATCGTTGGTGGAGACCCATTTAGATCTTTGTTGACCACTATTTCATTATCCCCAATTGTCTCCACACTTTCGATATCTTGTGGCTCATCCAGTAGTAGATTTGGTTCGGGTTCTCTGTTAGTTTCGTCATCCACGTCATAAAGCCAAGTGTTTGGAGGAAGGTTGCTTACGGCTTTGGTCATTTGCTCTATCTGATCCGCAAGATTTTTAATTGACCTCGCTTGATTACTCATCTTCTCCTCATTTGCTATGAACATTGACAATAATTCCCCCAACCTTGAATTTTCTATTTCAGTCCTAGAAGCCATGTATTGAGGACCATTCGTTGAGGTAGTGACGAGTTGTTCCATATAATTATTAAAATTTTGGGTTGACAGCTCTTGGCTAATCCTCATCTCCTCTAGATCTGCTATGCCCTTCAATATTACATCCATCAGATTTAGCTTTTCTTCTTGTGGCATTGGAGGTGGACATGAAAATTCCGATGTGTATGATGGATTTTGAGTGTAATATTGGTCATCATAAATGTAGCTCCCTGAAGAATCCGGGTGATACCCCCAATCTTGGTGATAGTTAGGCTCAGCATAGTTGGTGAGGTAATCATCACTACATGGTACCGGTTAAAAATTGACAGTGCATTGATGACTTGCATGATTGCTAACACAATAATCACACGTAAATGCCATTCTTCGACTCCGTTGGGTTGCAAAAACCTCTAACGTCTTCGAAAGCTCTTCAATCTGTGCTAATATTGTGGAAGATGTATTAAGTCCATCAATCCCTATTTCCCTTGGTTGAGTCATGTTTGTGTATGACCATTGATACGCAAAGTCATCCATGGTACCTAAAAAAAAGAGTAAAATAGGAAGAGAATTAAATAAATAAATAAAAATGTTTAAATTAAGACTAATTGGAATGAAGCTAATATTGGCAAAAAAATATTAAACTAATTCCCCAGCAACGGCGCCAAAAACTTGTTGGATAAAATCTAGTTATGTACAACACGCAAGTATACGTGGTCAACAAGTAATAAAGTGTAAGTAGGGTATCGTTCCCACGAGGAATTGTTTAATAAAAATCACCAAGTACTAGCCCGTAACCAACTCAATCTTATCTAAACGAATGAATTTCAAATTATATAATTAAACTACTATTAAATTCCATTAGTTAAATTAAGATTACGGAAATTTAAAATCACAACTTCACTTGTTGCTTCATTTAAGTTAACACACTTCTCATCAATTATTCTCTATTCTGAATTGTTAATCAAGAACACTAAAGCAGATAAAACCATCTCTCGATGCGTAATACACATACTTAGTTAAATCCACAAATGATAGAATTAAGCAAGACACCCTAATTAACTAATACACTATATCTCTATGTAAATTACAATTAAAAAGGATTTAAAGCACAAGTTCTCTATAAGATTACATATGACGTAAAGGCATATCTCTATCCTAAACATGAATCATGAATTCCATCTATACATAAATTACAAACACATGCTATCATGATCAAATCTAAATCTATACTCCTCTTCCGATTTCATATAGATTATCACGGTAATTGATGGCCAATTAATTAAATAATTAAGTTCAAATCACAATAGACAATCCTCACGATGTAACATAATAATTGATAGCGAAGCATATTAAAATAAACTACACAATAAGATCAATTGTAATCTCAAACAAAGAATTAGTTCATTGAATTAAAAATAATAATCCACACTTGAATACACATTAAAAAATAAGAATAAGATTAGAGTGAAGAATAAATCTGTTGTCAGCAAATCTCCATCTTCCTCAAGCTCTTGCTCTTGATCTTTAATGGTCTCCAAGTTGCTTCAATCTCCAAAACTCATTAGAACTAGGGTTTTGGTCCTAATCTACTATAATTTAATCTAATGGAATCCTCTCTCTCTCTCTCTCCTTAATCCTTGTGATTCTCCCCCTTTTATAAGTCTCTTTATATGTCTTTAAGTCCTTTTGGAAGTCTTTGAGTCAATCAGCTCGAACCAATCCTTCTTGAACTCAAATTCTGACAAAAAATGACTTTTCTGTTCGTACCCCCGCCCCGGCGGGGGTCCTTTTTTCTGCTGCAGTGTCTGGTAAAATGGCCATAACTTTTGATCCAGGAAGAGTTACAAGGCATGTCACCTATCAAATCGAAGATCTCGACGAGCTCTATAACTTTCATTCTTTGAAAATTGAGAAATAATGGACGCATGAAGTTTGAAATTAGGTTGGAAGTGACTACTATGCAAATGGCCACCCAAAATAATGAAGTTCAACGTCCGTTGGTACAAAGGTCATAACTCTTGCATCCGAACTCCTATTGGAACGATTCAAGATGTTCTAGAAAGCTAAGAAGAAGCTCTATAATATAATTCAAGTTTTAAGTCAGGAACATAAAATAAACATGAAAGCCCAAACGATATTTGGGCTACTTTTCTTTGCGATTTCATACCAATTCTTTGCGATTTCATACCAATAGTCGCTCGCATAGCTCCCAGGCATATAATCTACAAAATAAACACAAAATGCATGAAAAGTAACTAAGAAACATGAGTTTAAGTAACTAATTCAAGTAACAGATACTAGATAAGTAGGTATAAAACCTACTTATCAGTATTCCCGGAGTTAAAACTCTTCCTCTTGGGCATACTTCTACCGCCACTAGCTCCCTCCACCTTGAGTACTCCCTCTCCTTTGTTCTTATTCTTTCTCTCTTTGTGGTATTGGCTCAAAGCCTCACTACCACCCTTAGCAATAATTGTTTTCTCCAAAATGGTTTCGTAGGAAGCACTTTGGAACATAGAAATCCTACTATAGAGCCAGGGTTTCAGTCCCTACTCAAACCTACGAGCCTTACTCTCCTCATTGTCCACTTGATGTGGAGCAAATCTTGTCAATTCATTGAATTTGGCCGCATACTGGGGAACTTCATGTCCCCTTGTTTAAGTTCTAAGAACTTAATCTCCATTCTCCCTTGCAGGTTTGTAGGGAAATAGTTCTAAAAAAAACCTTCTTGAACTGTTCCCATGTTACCGTATCTGTCCTAGCCCCACATTGATGAGCCTCCCACCAGAAGTTGGCTTCTCCCTTCATCATATAAGTTGCAAAAGAAGTCTTTTGCGCCTCCCCTACGTTCGTAATTACAAACGCCTTCTCAATTTCCTATACCCATGTTTGGGCCTCAATTGGGTCCGTAGTTCCTTTGAACTCTGACGGACCTACACTTTTGAATTCCGTAAAGGTAGTCGTTCTGGCTACCCTAGGTACTACATGTACTCTACCCCCAGTTTGGTTAAATGCAGCCGTTAATAAATTAACGAACTCTTGCATAGGGCTGTTCTGACCCCCTTGGTTATCATTGTGGGACTCAGCATCTTGATTACGGTGTCTCCTTCTTAGCGGCATTTTTTTTTCTGATTAAAATAAATAAAGTTTCATTATTATCTATTTACTTACTTAGTTATTGCTCGCCAAACAACAACTCATACACAACCAAGCACATTAAATAATAACTTCATTATATTCATATGCTTCTTCACAGTTCGAAACTATTTACAATTCATTTCTATAGCCAAAAGCTATTACTTTTCTATCTCGCAATTGAACTTCACAAAAATTGAGATTTACAAAAAGATTACCCTTCAATTATACAAAAGAGGGTTTTACGTCACTACATAGATATTTATCGCTTTAGACTTCTAATAATGCATAACAGCATCCTCGTGATTCTCATTCACAATAATCGATACAATATCTTGACTAATAGTATGTCGAGTTTGTCCCAACTCAATGGAATAACAAGCAATTTTCATCTTGAAATCCTTATGAGCACTCTCACGAATGTAAGACATCCGTGCTATCTTCTGGTCCTTCTCCCCCAGTTCTTTACGAAGCTCAACGGCCTCTTTCTTATACTCCGTCGCCTTATCCTTCATGAGCACTTTCTCATCATACTCTTTCTTAAAATCTACTTCTGCAGATTCCTTATCTTCATGGAGATCACTAATCTCCTCCCTCTGGTTTTGCACAATAATGAGAATTTACACATTTCGATTAAGCACTGCCAGATACAATGTCCTTATTGCCTCTGAAGGTGTTGGCTCTAGTGCAGGTACCACCGTATTAAACGATGCTACCTTCATCTCCTCATCCACATCGACTAACATATCCCTAAACATAAAGCTATCGATGGACATCTACAATATCACATAACATGTTGATTAGTACATAATACACAATAGTTTAAGCACAAATCACATTTAATTTATTTAGGTTAATTTTCATCTTTTTTCCTCAATACTTAATTAACGCATTCTACTAGAGTTCATTCGCTTCTACTTCTCATCTACTAACGAGGTTATTAGCCTAAGGTTCTTCCCCCCTTAAGTTTTATAACCTAATGCTTTGATACTAACCTGTGACGCCCCCAAATCCGAGTATCTTCCAACCTAACATATGGTGCTACATGGTACTACTAACTATACATTCATTCCATTGAAACAACACCATAATGAGTGTATCAACAACATTCTTATTATAATTATAATAAATCCTTTCCCAGGTTATGCAACCGAATACATTCTTCATTGTTCATAAGTAATACATACAAACATACTAGTCTATTACAGGATAACTAATTATCCATCATAGCCTTGCCTTTATCTTTACTAGAACCCTCGGTTCACTCGGCTTTAGCTATAATCATATAATTCAAGCAAGAAGTGAGCATAACTAGCTCAGCAAGTCCAGCAACATATTATATAAATACTACGTCGAGAATCATATGATTTTTCTTTAATAACTAAACAAGTAGTTACAAAGTACCATGAAACATTGAATAGCACTTCTCATCTCATAAAATAATTTTGAAGTACATATAGTGAATTAGAAATTCTAAGTAGGTCAAAAGACCATGAACATTCTCTTTGATTTCCATTCATAAAAATGACAAACCGGCACTAAGTCCGTAAGCCTTATATATCTTACGAGCACATCTAGGTGATCAGCCAATAGTACTCTATGTTGATTAACACTCATCCGTTAAACGTATTTACGTTTAAGTTTTGGAAACCTCGCGTGCCCATCTAATAATCGATGTAAATTACATTTGTTTATTCATACTAAGTCTTAGATTTGAATTCGTACCAAATAATTAGCGTAGGATAGCATTATCAATACAATATCAAAATTCTTGTAAACAAATCAATCAAGCTCTTAAGATTAGTCTAGTTGAGTTAAAATTGGCATCGACCCTTTCGTAAAACCATTCATGCATCTCATAACATGAATCACATAAAACTTGGCTAACACGAAGGCTAGACAAGTGTTAAGAAAACTTGCCTTTAAGCGTCTTCAAATAAATATTCAACAGTTCTCGGTCTTTACAGTCTCTACATGATATATTCACATAGCACACTCAAATTAGCTACCAAAAAATTTAATCATATTATTTTTACCAACTTCTTTCTCTTCTATAACGTAACTGAATTTATTTCATTAATTCAACTCGTTTTGAGTTAATTATCCTTCCTTACGGCTTATTAACAATTCTTACGTTACTATACCAATACTCAACAATCATTGTTTAAGTATCAAAATACTTGAATACTATTTACCTTCTTAAACTTTACGTGCTTCATTTAATTACCAATTAAACAACGTTAAACTCCTAAAGTCATCACTGTATATAGGATTTAGGAATGATCTTATCATGTTCATTAAGTATATAAGTGCCCCATAATTGTCATGCAAACAATTGGGTTCAAAACTAGCTTGTCAAAAATTTCTCCTCACTCGGCGCTGCGGTGCCAACTTCTAGTACAACTGTGGCGCTGCGATGCCATTTCACAGTACTCGATCCCTCGTCTTAGCACTTCGGCATGAGACTCATGCTTACGAGTGGCGCTGCGGCACAACTCTACAGAGGCCACTCCCCCGACCCGACGCTGCGGTGCGGGTGTTTTCTGCTTGGGTAGCGCCGCGGCGCCGACCCTTAACCCTAAAGAAATTTCAAAATTTTCCTATTCAATTCTTATCGGACTCGTAACTTGGTCGTAATTAACATTCTATTACGCGTTCGTTTAACGCTCGTGAGCGTTCATATCACATTTCTTTGTTCTAAGTCGAATTTCAACGATTCTTGAGTCTACGATTCTTAAATATGTTATTCTATGATATGCATCAAAATCCAAGGTTTCCGAGTTAAACGGCAACTTTCGACTACAAATCCAGAAAATCTACGATTTCAACGTTTAACGCATAATCTCGTAAATTTTGTCATAACTTCGTTACTCAAGTCTTATACGCCAAATCAAATGGAACCAATCCATTGATTTATTATCTACAACCTAACCAAGCAAGATGCACATAACCTATGATGGTTTAAATTTGTCCATCAACAACCAAATAAACGCTTAACGATTTTCTTTGATTTAAAACATACTTAAACTCTTATGATTACTAATCATATATGACTTATAATGATTTAATCCCCTAGTAGCCATCCTTATTACTTCGGAAGAGACATGCTTCACCAATTCATACTTCTCTAAGAAAAGAAATAGAAAAGAACACCTCCTTATATAGACATGATCAGCCCTAGCTTCTCTTATATAGACAATCCAATGGAGGGCGAAATAGTCATTAAGTCCACCTCCTTACTATTTATTTACTTAGCCACCGAGTAAATGCACTTTACTTGGTCACCAAGTGGCCAGCCCACATGGTCCATTGGTCTCCCCATGGGTTGCCCCATGGGTTTTTCCCATTCGGTGACCCATCGGTTCGATCTGCGGTTTGTTTTCTTAGTTTGGGCCTTAGCATTAATTCTTATTAGGTCTATCCTTGTCTTAACATAACATTGGGCTTTACATAATATCTTATTAGGCTTGACATTATCGAAGTCCAATTGGAAATGACAAAGTCCATTAAGAACTAATCGTATTTTACTCGTACAATTCTCGTATTCTCATCGTATACTATACGTACAATATTCGTATTATACGTCGTAATAGTATTCGTACTATACTCGTATAATAACTAGTATCATACTCGTATTCCTTATGTATAATAATTCTAATCATTATATGTAGCCATTAAATTCTCGGGACTCACTTTTCCCAACCATTAGGTTTTAAGTTCGCAGGTAAAAACTTCGTTTGCCAGTATTATTGGATATTCCATTACGTCTTAATATTCTATCTTTACGCGTTTCTCAGAAATTCAAACTTAATCTCCAAGCAGAAACTTCTCAGAAAACTTCCATTTTTCGTCTTAGAAATTCATAACAATTAATCGTAGCACATAGCCAGAATCCTAACCACATTCGCACATTCTAGGTCATAGAACGACCTTTAAACAGCTTACTCACATAAATAAATAATTAAAATCACTTAATTCAAATAATCAAATAAAAATTTAATTCACACAAAGATCCAATTTTCTCCGGTGTTACATACATGCTTAACATTGCATGTAATCAGATAGAGAACTTGAACTTAAACCTTCTTTGATTGTAATTTACATAGAGATATAGTGAATTAGTTGACTAAGGTGTTTAACTTAATTCTATCTAAATTGTGGATTTAAGTTAATATGGTATTAGTGCATCGAGAGGTGGCTAGTTCTACTTGAGTGTTCTTGATTAATAAACTGGGATAGTACATTAAACTGGAATAGGGTGTAATAATCAAAGCGATATTTAAAGTGAAGTTGTAAGCCTAATTCTCCATTATTTTCTTGAAATTACAGTTTTTGAGTTTGTTAATTACTTAGTAGTTTTTATGTTTTTAGTTTTTGATAGTTGATAATCATTTAATTGGATAGTTTAATAAAATTTTGATTAATATAAAGCTGGTAGTTGTTAGGATTAATTTCGTACTAATCTCTTTGGGAATGATACTTGACTTATCATTATATTACCTGTTGACCACGTGCACTTGCGTGTGAGCGTAATTAGATTTCGACCAATAGGTTTTTGGAGCCATTGTCGAGGAATAGTATAGATTTTAATATTTTGCAATATTAGTTTAATTAATCCAGTTTTACTTAAACACTTTTTCTTTTATTTTGTTTTTTCTATTTTAGGTTCTTGAAGTCAGTTTATGCAAACTCGGTCCAAAAATCCAGACTTACTTCCTTTTGAGGACGATATTGAGAAACGGTTTCAAAGGTTAAGTAAGTGGATTAAAGACACAAGGGAAGACTTTGAGAATTCTGAAAAAGAAAAAATAATGGCTGCCGAAGACCATAAATAATGGCTTCCATAGCTGTATGTTTCTATCCAACAAGGCCATAAACAGGGTTTTCATTGTCTCCCCAGGAGTCACCTCTTCTGCAGGTGCTATAGTGTTGAACAACACCGCCTCCACCTCCTCCTCCGACATGCCAACGAACATAGATATGAGGTCTAAGTCTTCCGAGTCTACAGACTCAATCATAACCACTCTCGGCTTTTCTGCTATAGTGTTCGGTAAGATCTCTATTTGGTTCACTGATTCCTCACTTACTACATGTATATCCCTCTATACATTTCATTTTCTCTTGACATCTACAACTTCATCCTTTACTTCTTTAACTTTTCTTAAGGTTATGACTTAAGATTCTTCCCCCCCCCCCTTAAGTTTTATAACATAATGCTTTGATACCAACCTATGACGCCCCCAAATCCGGGTATCTTCCAACCCAATAGATGGTGCTACACTATGACGAACGAGATTTTTGTAATTTTATTTTAATATTTATTGAATTAAATAAATATTTGTCTCGATGATTTAATTATAAGATTAAATAATTAAGTAATGTAATTGTGATAGATTAATCTAATTATATGTGTTATATTTATTAAATTAATGTGGAGAATTTTATTATCGAAGTATGTGAGTATGTGAGCTTATTGTATTAAAAGAAATATTTAATAAGCCTATTGGTATTTTAATTAATTTAACAATTAATTGGAGATTTAATAATTTAGCATTATTAATGAATGAGAAATTCAATTATGTAATTATGTGACTATGTGAATTTATGAGAAATTATTATATTTATTTTATATTAAATTAAATAATATAATTGAGTTATTGTGTATGGGTGTGACATGATTTAAACTATATGATAAAGCTTTATTAAACTAAATGGTTTTGTAATCTATTCTTGTTAAGCCAAACAAGTCCCTAGGGGGAGTTATCAGCAGTTAACCTATGATTGGGCCAACTGACCACTCTGCGCTCAGTTTATTTAATTATTCGACGTCTTCTCTTCCTTTCTTTTCTTATTATTCTAAATCTAGAAAATTATCACAAAGATAAAACTTTTAGAGAGAAATTGTGAGTTTGTGAAGGAGATTGAGAGTGAGGAATCTAAGTCTACTAATTGATACTGTAATAACCAAGAATTTATGTGATACATTGTAAATAAGCATTACCTAATCAATAATATTTTATGGATGATGACATGATTATGTGGTTAGTATGATATAATATTTAAAGAAAGTCTAACTAATAAGTTATATAAGTTAGTGAACTAACTTAAGTATTTTAATAATCTAGGAAATAGATTTAGGATGTTAAACCCTAAGTAGGTACTCAATAAACTTGAATAAGACAAGTCTAATTGGGTTATGTAAGTTAATTAACATTATTGATTGGTGTGAATGTGTAGATATCAATAATAATGAGTAACAGTTCATGAGATAATAGGGTTAATATTACTAAGGATGGCTAGTAGTTTAAATAAGCCCAATAATTATTTAAGCCTTGAACTTGTAGATAATTTGATTGTTGAGCTAGCCCACTATTGAATTTAATGGGCAAGTATGCTAGTAGCATAGTTATTTAAGAGTGGAGGCCCAAGTTCATATTATTTAGTAAGTCAAACTAGTTAATTAAAAGTCCAATAGGTTATTTATGGAAAGCCCAAAACAATTTTTTTATGGCCCAACTTGTAGCCCAATTGATGAGGGTACTTTAGACATTTTGTATGCTAGATTTTTCCATAAAAGCAAAAGCAAGATTTGGGGATAAGAAGGCCTTGGCCGGCCAAGGATAAGGAGAGAAAGGGGGAGTGAATGTCATCATTACAAGCTCCCAAATTCCAAAAGATATTTACTTAATGGGCTAGGTGTCATTTTGTTTATGGAGCCAACATATTAGTAAGTAATCTTGTAATAATTAAGAGAGAGAGAGGAGATATGTTAGTGGATTAGATATAGATATACTAATGTATCTATATATTTTGTCCAACCCATTAAACTTTCTTCTCTTTCATCTTTTATTTTATCTCATCTTACTTTTTCTTTAGTTAACCAAGCAAAGCATAAGAGAAAGAGAGAGAGAGAGAGAGAGAGAGAGAAGTTCGGTGGGGAAGAGGAGAGGAAGAGGAAGGAAATTCACCATTAATGCACCCAAAGTTTATCTCTTACTTTGGAAGAAAAAGAAAGTGTGCCCAAAAATCAAGGTGAAAACTAATCTAGCTTATTCTTTTTATTTTGGTTGATTTTGGTTATCTAAGGTTTATGATCTAGAGGTCTAAAACCCTCTATCTACATGTTTTATATGGTTTCATGTATGGATCTAACATATTTGAGTGTTAGAAAGTGAATCAAAAGGATAGAAAAGAAACTAGTTTTGTTTTGTAAGAAAACTCTAGTTTTTTTCACATCCTTTGATCGACAACCGTTTTTGATCTACACCTTCTTTTTGTGATCCGTCAAAGAGGGGTGCTAGATATGTAAGTTAACTACTAAACCCAAGTGGTAGCATTCAAAAATGTTGAATACACAAGTGGTAGCAACTGTTTTAGCAAAAACAGTTTGGTCTTTTGAAAGAAAAATAAACTGTTTTTGGTCAGTCAAAGCAAGGGGTATTTTCGTCATTTTGCTGGTATTTAAAAATTCTGGAAAATTTTGGGAGAGTAATATGATGAGTTATCTTTCAAACCCAAGTGGAATCACCTAAAAAGGAGTTGTAGATTTCCGTATGGACTGAATTTAGCAAAGTAGGTAAAATCTAAAAATCCCAAAACGGGGTCTGCCCAAAATTTTGAAAGGGCAATTTCGGCCACTTAAAATATGAAATAAATTCCGGCCTTTTGGGACATGAAAATATATGTCATAAAGTAGCTCCTGTCCAAAAATGAGCTCATTCCGACTTAAAATGACCAAGTTATGATCATTTCAATATTTAGGTTTTTCGGACGAAAATTGCTATAACCGGAGTTCTATAACTCCGATGGCCACGAAATTTAAACTGGAGGGTCACGTTAACATGTATGAGGTTATGCCAAGAGATGGGAATTTCTGGAGTTGAGCATGATGGGGCTAATTTCTTAAGCCACGCACTAAAAATGATTTTTGAAAAAATAGTAAAAGAAATTGAAAAATTACGGAAAAATACTTTTTGTGTATGAAATACATGTATATAAGTATGGCCAAAGGATAGAAAAATAATAAGTTGATTTGATATTTTCGTAAAAGAGATATGGAAACCAGCTTGCTGGATTGGAAAAAATGTTGAATCCAGTTTGCTGGATTGAAAGATTTAGAATCCAGTCTTGCTGGATTGAAAGTTTGTTGAATCCAGTTTGCTGGATTAGTCAATCCAGGTGGCTGGATTGCATGTTTGTATAATCTAGACTATGATGTTAGTATTCATCTTACTAGATTATAAAGAAGAGCTAATAAAAGGAAAGATTAAGTGTTGAATCATAAGAAATATGACAAAGTAAATAATATATTATCAAAAAATGATATTAATAAGAATGTTTTCAGGTAATTGATTATGTGGATAAGTAAATTGCTGATAGAGTAATTGTATTATAATATAAAGTATGATATGCTGATTGTAAGATCAATCTTAACAATGATAGGTCTTTACAATAAAGAGATTAAATTAAATTGTGTAGCAGTAGATCGCAGTCGAGGCAAGTTCTCTAACTCAAACTTGAGTTATTCTTTTCAAAGCATGTTAGTGAATAATTATTGTGTATTATTCACATCCATATTGATTATTGATGCTCGCACTCAGTGCAATTAAATTCCTATTCTATTATTATTGAACTGTGAATTAGTTAAAGTTCTTTTATTCATGCACTGTTTAAGATATGGATCTATGCTCATTGTATCGGCTAGATCAAATATGTTTAAATTTGTTACATCAAATATGTTGTTAAAAGTTTTTCTTCACCAATTGATTTGGTAAGGACTCAAGACTGAGAAAAAGAACAATTTGATTAAAGCATTATTGAAAAATAATTATTGCTCGTAAATTAAGTGTTTATGCATAATACACCGGGTATGAAAGGTTGATCCCCTTGATTACCAAAACTTATTAAAAGGACCAGTTTAAATACTGACAACCTTAGCATATGTTCATGGTCATTATGACCACTCAGTATCTGTTATTCGAATATTCAGTTATCAAGACTTAATTCTTGTTCTTTCGTAATTAATTTTTATTGTTGAACATTGAACGATAAATTTCTTACTAATCATGATATATCTTCTATGTACTTAAACTTGCTAAGCAAATTAGTTGCTTACCCTTGCTATATCATGACATTTATTTCAGCTAAGCCAGAGAGTTCAAGTAAGAAGGACAAGGGCAAGGGAAAGGTCCAAGAATAGTTATTATAAATGTTTAAGTATCATGAAATACTATGTTTGATGTTTATGTAAACCTTTTGTGTTACTTTATGTAACTTAAGTAAGGTATGTTTATGTTAAGGTAATAGACCTTGGGGTATTGTATAAGACTTTATTATAATGAACAACGTATGTTTATTATTCCGCAATAGTATATAGAATGCTTATGTTAATGATGGATAGTGAGCACCAAACCCGGGGTTGAGAACTCGGATTTGGGGGCGTCACAGATTGGTATCAGAGCTGTAGGTTATAAACTCTAGGATGCGAAACTTAGGTTATAACCTTAGAAGAAAACTCGTATAGAGTATGATAAGAGGTGGATTGTGGAGATTCATCTAGTATGCAGTGTGCATGATAAAATATTGTTTCATTTTATCAATGAATATATTTTATTGTGATACTGATGTTGTGTTTGTTTGATTATAGGATGCCTGAGGAAGAACAAGGTAGCCATACAGTCGAGCAAGAGCCGTTAGATCCGGTAGAGGATCATGCTGTTAGTGACGAGCGTGATGAGGATGTGATGGAGGTTTTGTTTGAAAATAACATAGCGCTGGAGAATAGAGTGACAGAGCTAGAGCAGGAGAATGCCACTCATCAGTTTACTGAAACTCAATACAAGGAACTGGCATATCAGGCTCAGAACGAGCTTGCTGAGATGAAGATACAGTTGCAGGAGCAGACATCCTTGGCTACTCATATGGTTGCCAAGAATGCTGAGCTGAGAGAGATATTAGAACAAGAGCATAATAAGTTTGCGATATTGAGTATTGAGCATCAGGCGTTACACATGAGGTTTGACTTAGAGATCGCTGACAGGGTCCGAGTTGAGGATGCTTGGGTCCGAGCAGCGAGAAGAGTGGATCAGTTAGAGGTTGAAGCAGAGGCTGGACGAGTTAGGATGGAGTCCTTGGGACGGGCTTTAGATGCAGCATATACTGGTCCCCAAGTGGGAGTGAGGAGATCCTTTGAGATAGGCGAGTCGAGTCGAGCTGTTAGACGTCGACTTATGGATGGACTCTTTCCACCCGAGCAGGAGCATTCAGGCGCACCCTCTCCAGACGTGCAGTGATAGTTTAATAGCTTTCTATTGTTTATAGATGTAGTAGTACCCCTTTTGATTATTAGGGTTGTGTGTTTAATGTAAACCTCAGTAGGTGCGAGGTAATATGTAAATATGATGTATCCCCATCTTATGTGAATAGGGGGGTATGTCTTTTGGTAGATCCCATCTTTTGATGTTTAAAAATGGGATAGTTAACGTTTATAAAAATATGCCAAGTATGTGAATATATGATTCTAAAATTTGGTATATGAATATAAATGCATTATTATAATTACATGTTGGATCAAATAGAAAAGTATTAAGAATTAAAATGAGAAGTTGTCTGTTTGAAAATTAGTAAATCGAATATGTTAATTCAGCAAGCTGAATGTGTTATTTAGCAAGCTGGATATGTCAATTCAGCAAGCTGAATGTGTTATTCAGCAAGTTGGATATGTTAATTCAGCAAGCTGAATGTGTAATTCAGTAAGCTGAATATGTGAATTTAGTAAGATGAATATGTTAATTCAGCAAGTTGAATTAGTCAATTTAGCAGGTTGAATTCGATAATACAACATTATGATAATATGATTGTTAGAGTTTAAATTACATGTTATATTTTAAACACTTAGAAGATATATCATATAATTAAACTCGATGTAATAAATTAAGGTTTTGTTTAATCAGATAATGCCGCCAAGACGTCAAAATCGTAACCAGAGGGAGGAACGCTCTGTGAACAATGAAAGAAATCAAGATGACCCAATGCAAAACTTCGCTGATATGATAGCTCAAGCTATGCGAACTCGTACACCTGCAGCAAGGGGGCAAGCGAATAATAGATTGGCAAATTTTAAAGATTTTAAAGCTGTAGGACCACCAGAATTTAGCGGAACTACGGACCCTATAGCGGCTCAAACATGGGTGAAAGAAATGGAAAAGGCCTTTATCATTGCAAGGGTAGCCGAAGAGCAAAAGACGGCTTTTGCTACCTACTTGATGAAAGGTGAGGCTAATTACTGGTGGGAGACGAACCAAGCTAGAGCCGGAACAGAGGTAGTGACATGGACCAGGTTTAAGGAGTTATTCTTAGAAAGTTATTTCTCGGAGGCCATGCAAGCCAGAATGGAAGTGCAATTTCTTGAATTAAAGCAAGAAAACATGTCAGTTGCCGAATATGCAGCAAAATTTAATGAGCTAGCCAGATTTGCACCTCATCAGGTGGATACAGAACTACGGAAGGCACGTAGGTTTGAAAATGGGCTGAAGCCGTGGATTCACAGTAAGGTTGCAGTGTTGCAAATTGCTACCTTCTCAACACTGTTAGAAAAAGCCATCATTGCAGAAGGTAGTAGTGAGGCAGTTTCTAGATTCAACCGAGAGAAGAATAAGAAGAAAATTGAAGGTGGTCATCAAGGTGCGAGTAGTGGTGGTAGTAACAGCAAGAAACGTAAGTGGAACAACAGTGGAAATGAATCAGGAGCGCAACCAGGGAATACTCAGCAGAAGAAGGCAGCGTGTTCGAAGTGTGGAAAGAATCACTCTGGAAAGTGTATGAAAGGAAAAAACGTCTGTTATAATTGTGGCCAAGAAGGACATATTTCACCCAATTGTCCTAAGCCGAAGAAAGGTGGTTGTTTTTCTTGTGGAGGAACGGGGCACCGATTCAAGGATTGTCCATTGAAGAAGAATACAGATGGAGGAAGTGGAAACAAGAGCAGTTCAACAAAGTTAACTATTGGAGGTCCAACACAGCAGAGCAAGCCGACAGCCCGAACGTTCAACATGACTGTGCAAGATGCAGTTGCATCAAAGGAAGTGGTGTCAGGTATTATTCCGATCAATAATATAAATGCTTACGTATTATTTGATTCGGGAGCTACCTGTTCATTTGTGTCTGATGAATTTGCTAGAAGATTAAACTTACCATTTGAAAAGTTAAAGAACCCAATGAATATAGAAGTTGCAAAAAAAGAAGTGATCCCTGTAGAGTTTATCCATAACAACTGTGGTGTGGATATAAGGGGACATAAGTTAAGCGTGAATTTAATCCCGATACGCTTAGGAGAATTTGATGTTATCTTAGGGATGGATTGGTTGTTTAACCATGAGGCAGTTATAGACTGTCAGAAGAAGAGTATACGCCTTAAGACACCGAGTAAGTCTAAGGTTGTATTTTATGGTAGCAAGTCGCCAAGGCAAACAAGTTGTCTGACGATGATGCAGGCCAGAAGAATGTTACAAAAAGGCTGTAAAGGTTATTTGGCTCATGTAGTGGATACACGGGTTGTGAATTCGGACATGGGGCAGATACCTATAGTTAATGAGTTTGGGGATGTCTTTCCAGAAGAACTTCCGGGACTTCCTCCAGATAGAAAAATAGAGTTTGTGATTGATTTAGTACCGGGGACAGCGCCGATATCGAAAGCGCCGTATCGAATGGCTCCGGTAGAAATGAAAGAGTTGATGATCCAGCTACAAGAGTTGTTGGATAAGAAGTACATCCAACCTAGTGTATCTCCGTGGGGAGCACCGGTGTTGTTTGTAAAGAAGAAGGATGGTTCAATGAGGTTGTGTATGGATTACAGAGAATTGAATAAGGTGACAATCAAGAACAAATATCCGTTACCAAGAATAGACGATCTGTTTGATCAACTTAAGGGAGCGAGATGTTTTTCGAAGATTGACCTGAGAACTGGTTATCATCAGTTGAAGGTGAGAACAGAAGATGTACCAAAGACAGCATTTAGAACTCGTTACGGTCATTATGAATTCCTAGTGATGTCGTTTGGACTGACAAATGCACCAGCTGCTTTTATGGACTTGATGAACAGAGCATTTAAACCGTATTTGGATAAATTTGTGGTGGTGTTCATTGATGACATTTTGGTTTATTCGAAGACTGAAGAGGAGCATGCTGAACATCTACGAATTGTGTTGGAAACCTTAAGGAAAGAGAAGTTATATGCTAAATTTTCAAAGTGTGAGTTCTGGTTGAAGAGAGTTCAATTTCTGGGGCATGTCATCGATAACGAGGGAATTTCTGTTGATCCAGCAAAAGTAGAAGCGGTGAAAAATTGGAGACAACCGAAAACACCGACAGAGATTAGAAGTTTCTTGGGATTGGCAAGATATTATCGAAGGTTTATTCAGGATTTCTCGAAATTAGCAACGCCATTAACTAATCTGACAAGGAAGACCGTTAAGTATGTATGGACGGAAAAATGTGAACAAAGTTTTTAGGAATTAAAGAAGCGACTAAGTGAAGCACCTGTGTTATCTTTACCAGATAGTACGGGAGGTTTTACAGTGTATAGTGATGCGTCACACAAAGGACTAGGTTGCGTATTAATACAGAATGGTAAAGTCATTGCGTACGCGTCCCGACAGTTAAAGGACTATGAGAAGGGATACCCTACCCATGACCTTGAGTTGGCTGCGGTAATATTTGCCCTTAAGATTTGGAGACATTATCTCTACAGAGAAAAGTGTGAGATATACACAGATCACAAGAGTCTGAAGTACATCTTTACACAAAAGGAATTAAACATGAGGCAGAGAAGATGGTTGGAATTGATCAAGGACTATGATTGTGATATTATATATCATCCGGGAAAGGCTAATGTGGTGGCAGATGCTTTAAGCAGAAAGAGCCAAGAAAAATTGTTTGTATTAACAAACCAGGAAAAGTTAGTAAGAGAAATGGAGAAAATGGAGTTGGAGGTGAAAAATTCGAAGAATTCAGATAACATAATAGAAATGGAAGCAAGTCCAACTTTATTAGACAAGGTGAAAGAATCACAAGGGAATGATGAAGAATGTGATAACATAAAGAAGCGGTTGGCTGAAGGCGAAGAGCTGAAGTATAAGATCGATGGTACTGGATTGATGAGATTTGAAGGAAGAATTTGGGTGCCTGCAGTACCAGAGTTACGAGGCGAGATTCTTCAAGAAGCGCACAATACGAGATACTCAATACACCCAGGAAGTACGAAGATGTATCAAGATTTGCGTCAACATTATTGATGGCCAAACATGAAGAGAGAGGTTGCTGAATGCGTCAGTCGCTGTTTAACTTGTCAAAGAGTCAAGGCAGAGCATCAACGACCAAGTGGATTATTACAGCCGTTGGAAATTCCAGAATGGAAATGGGAGCACGTCACGATGGATTTTGTGGTAGGACTTCCAGCAACACAAAAGGGTTACGATGCTATATGGGTAATTGTCGACCGTCTTACAAAGTCAGCACACTTTTTGCCGATCAAGATTAGGTATAATTTGGATCAGCTAGCAAAATTGTATATCAAGGAAATTATTGCGAGACATTGAGTGTCAGTATCAATCGTGTCTGATAGAGATCCGCGCTTCACTTCAAACTTTTGGAGAAGTCTTCAAGAAAGAATGGGAACACAATTAAGGTTGAGTACTGCGTATCATCCACAGACAGATGGGCAAAGTGAGAGAACGATTCAAACCTTAGAGGATATGCTCAGAGCCTGTGTGATGGATTTCAACGGAAGCTGGGAAGATCATCTTCCGTTGGTGGAGTTTGCATATAACAATAGTTATCATGCAAGCATTGGTATGCCACCGTATGAAGCCCTGTATGGGAGAAAGTGCAGAACGCCCTTATGTTGGGACGAGGTAGGTGAAAGAAGATTGTTGGGGCCATAATTGGTTCAGCAGACGGTGGAGATTATCAAAGTGATAAGAGCTCGACTAGTAGCAGCTCAAGATCGACAAAAGAAGTACGCAGATATTCATCGCAAGAAAAGAGATTTCGAAGTAAGAAGCTATGTATTTCTAAAGGTATCTCCTTGGAAGGGAAAGATAAGATTTGGGAAGAAAGGTAAACTGAGTCCAAGGTTTATTGGACTGTTTGAAATACTGAAGACGATAGGGGAAGTCGCGTATGAGGTAGCTCTACCTCCTGAACTGGAACATATTCACAATGTGTTTCATGTGTCAGTGTTGCATCCGTACAAGCCGGGTTACAAGCATGTGATATCATACGAGCCGATTCAAGTCGAGAAAGACTTATCGTACGAGGAGGTTCCTATAGAAATTTTGGATAGGAAAGAGCAGAAATTGAGAAATAAGGTTATACATTCTGTTAAAGTGCTCTGGAGGAACCACAATGCTGAAGAAGCTACGTGGGAACTCGAGGAAAAGATGAGGAAAGAATTTCCCAATCTTTTTGAGTAACCGTAATGGAATTCCGAGGACGGAATTCTTATAAGGAGGGGAGAATGTAATAACCAAGAATTTATGTGATACATTGTAAATAAGTATTACCTAATCAATAATATTTTATGGATGATGACATGATTATGTGGTTAGTATGATATAATATTTAAAGAAAGTCTAACTAATAAGTTATATAAGTTAGTGAACTAACTTAAGTATTTTAATAATCTAGGAAATAGATTTAGGATGTTAAACCCTAAGTAGGTACTCAATAAACTTGAATAAGACAAGTCTAATTGGGTTATGTAAGTTAATTAACATTATTGATTGGTGTGAATGTGTAGATATCAATAATAATGAGTAACAGTTCATGAGATAATAGGGTTAATATTACTAAGGATGGCTAGTAGTTTAAATAAGCCCAATAATTATTTAAGCCTTGAACTTGTAGATAATTTGATTGTTGAGCTAGCCCACTATTGAATTTAATGGGCAAGTATGCTAGTAGCATAGTTATTTAAGAGTGGAGGCCCAAGTTCATATTATTTAGTAAGTCAAACTAGTTAATTAAAAGTCCAATAGGTTATTTATGGAAAGCCCAAAACAATTTTTTTATGGCCCAACTTGTAGCCCAATTGATGAGGGTACTTTAGACATTTTGTATGCTAGATTTTTCCATAAAAGCAAAAGCAAGATTTGGGGATAAGAAGGCCTTGGCCGGCCAAGGATAAGGAGAGAAAGGAGGAGTGAATGTCATCATTACAAGCTCCCAAATTCCAAAAGATATTTACTTAATGGGCTAGGTGTCATTTTGTTTATGGAGCCAACATATTAGTAAGTAATCTTGTAATAATTAAGAGAGAGAGAGGAGATATGTTAGTGGATTAGATATAGATATACTAATGTATCTATATATTTTGTCCAACCCATTAAACTTTCTTCTCTTTCATCTTTTATTTTATCTCATCTTACTTTTTCTTTAGTTAACCAAGCAAAGCATAAGAGAAAGAGAGAGAGAGAGAGAGAGAGAGAGAGAGAGAGAAGTTCGGTGGGGAAGAGGAGAGGAAGAGGAAGGAAATTCACCATTGATGCACCCAAAGTTTATCTCTTACTTTGGAAGAAAAAGAAAGTGTGCCCAAAAATCAAGGTGAAAACTAATCTAGCTTATTCTTTTTATTTTGGTTGATTTTGGTTATCTAAGGTTTATGATCTAGAGGTCTAAAACCCTCTATCTACATGTTTTATATGGTTTCATGTATGGATCTAACATATTTGAGTGTTAGAAAGTGAATCAAAAGGATAGAAAAGAAACTAGTTTTATTTTGTAAGAAAACTCTAGTTTTTTTCACATCCTTTGATCGACAACCGTTTTTGATCTACACCTTCTTTTTGTGATCCGTCAAAGAAGGGTGCTAGATATGTAAGTTAACTACTAAACCCAAGTGGTAGCATTCAAAAATGTTGAATACACAAGTGGTAGCAACTGTTTTAGCAAAAACAGTTTGGTCTTTTGAAAGAAAAATAAACTGTTTTTGGTCAGTCAAAGCAAGGGGTATTTTCGTCATTTTGCTGGTATTTAAAAATTCTGGAAAAATTTGGGAGAGTAATATGATGAGTTATCTTTCAAACCCAAGTGGAATCACCTAAAAAGGAGTTGTAGATTTCCGTATGGACTGAATTTAGCAAAGTAGGTAAAATCTAAAAATCCCAAAACGGGGTCTGCCCAAAATTTTGAAAGGGAAATTTCGGCCACTTAAAATGTGAAATAAATTCCGGCCTTTTGGGACATGAAAATATATGTCATAAAGTAGCTCATGTCCAAAAATGAGCTCATTCCGACTTAAAATGACCAAGTTATGATCATTTCAATATTTAGGTTTTTCGGACGAAAATTGCTATAACCGGAGTTCTATAACTCCGATGGCCACGAAATTTAAACTGGAGGGTCACGTTAACATGTATGAGGTTATGCCAAGAGATGGGAATTTCTGGAGTTGAGCATGATGGGGCTAATTTCTTAAGCCACACACTAAAAATGATTTTTGAAAAAATAGTAAAAGAAATTGAAAAATTACGGAAAAATACTTTTTGTGTATGAAATACATGTATATAAGTATGGCCAAAGGATAGAAAAATAATAAGTTGATTTGATGTTTTCGTAAAAGAGATATAGAAACCAGCTTGCTGGATTGGAAAAAATATTGAATCCAGTTTGCTGAATTGAAAGATTTAGAATCCAGTCTTGCTGGATTGAAAGTTTGTTGAATCCAGTTTGCTGGATTAGTCAATCCAGGTGGCTGGATTGCATGTTTGTATAATCTAGACTATGATGTTAGTATTCATCTTACTAGATTATAAAGAAGAGCTAATAAAAGGAAAGATTAAGTGTTAAATCATAAGAAATATGACAAAGTAAATAATATATTATCAAAAAATGATATTAATAAGAATGTTTTCAGGTAATTGATTATGTGGATAAGTAAATTACTGATAGAGTAATTGTATTATAATATAAAGTATGATATGCTGATTGTAAGATCAATCTTAACAATGATAGGTCTTTACAATAAAGAGATTAAATTAAATTGTGTAGCAGTAGATCGCAGTCGAGGCAAGTTCTCTAACTCAAACTTGAGTTATTCTTTTCAAAGCATGTTAGTGAATAATTATTGTGTATTATTCACATCCATATTGATTATTGATGCTCGCACTCAGTGCAATTAAATTCCTATTCTATTATTATTGAACTGTGAATTAGTTAAAGTTCTTTTATTCATGCACTATTTAAGATATGGATCTATGCTCATTGTATCGGCTAGATCAAATATGTTTAAATTTGTTACATCAATTATGTTGTTAAAAGCTTTTCTTCACCAATTGATTTGGTAAGGACTCAAGACTGAGAAAAAGAACAATTTGATTAAAGCATTATTGAAAAACAATTATTGCTCGTAAATTAAGTGTTTATGCATAATACACCGGGTATGAAAGGTTGATCCCCTTGATTACCAAAACTTATTAAAAGGACCAGTTTAAATACTGACAACCTTAGCATATGTTCATGGTCATTATGACCACTCAGTATCTGTTATTCGAATATTCAGTTATCAAGACTTAATTCTTGTTCTTTCGTAATTAATTTTTATTGTTGAACATTGAACGATAAATTTCTTACTAATCATGATATATCTTCTATGTACTTAAACTTGCTAAGCAAATTAGTTGCTTACCCTTGCTATATCATGACATTTATTTCAGCTAAGCCAGAGAGTTCAAGTAAGAAGGACAAG
The DNA here is from genome assembly GCA_016801055.1 of Panax notoginseng. Classification (NCBI taxonomy): domain Eukaryota; kingdom Viridiplantae; phylum Streptophyta; class Magnoliopsida; order Apiales; family Araliaceae; genus Panax; species Panax notoginseng. The sequence continues at coordinate 145,221,642 of CM029016.1, read as the reverse complement.
GGCAAGGGAAAGGTCCAAGAATAGTTATTATAAATGTTTAAGTATCATGAAATACTATGTTTGATGTTTATGTAAACCTTTTGTGTTACTTTATGTAACTTAAGTAAGGTATGTTTATGTTAAGGTAATAGACCTTGGGGTATTGTATAAGACTTTATTATAATGAACAACGTATGTTTATTATTCCGCAATAGTATATAGAATGCTTATGTTAATGATGGATAGTGAGCACCAAACCCGGGGTTGAGAACTCGGATTTGGGGGCGTCACAGATACTGTACAGGGTAATCTCCTCCTCCCAATTTCTATTTTACGTTGTTAAGTTTCATGAATATGAGTTTCATAGTTTTTGATTTAAACCTCTATAATTGAGATAGGAGTATTGATTATGGGTTGTATATATGTTATGTCATATCAAATCGTATTTGATTATATATTTATTATGTAGACCATATCATTAGTATCATAAAACATGTCGTTATACGATGACTTGTTATTTCAAAATTTACAGAGTTTGGGTTATGGCCATATGGCCTTATACGTGATTTTACTATGTCAAACATAAATGTTTTCGTAAAATTTATACTCTTATTTTATTATGCATGTTGATACGAAGAGACTAAACTTTAAATGAAAGGATTCGGTGTTATAACGAACCCGTAGTATTAATTTTCATAATTTATGTTCAAAACCTTCAAGAACAGTGAAATTTATATAATTTAACTATGTGATTATGTGTTATAATGGGTTAAAATCACTATATAAATGTTGGGTAATGATTATATATGTATTACAATGACTGGGTAAGTCTAAATTCGTGTAAAAATAACTAATTGGAAGTTATGGCCATATTCACGTATAATTTTACTTGTGATTGATTTTTGGCCTAATTTGGCCTTGTTATGTTCGCGAACTGCAGAACTGCAGAAACTGCAAAAAATGAGCCTGGGTAACCCCGCCCCCGGCGATCGTTACCAAACTACATTACTCCGCCCCGACAGTCAAAAAAATAAAAAATAAATAAAAACTAAAAAATAAAAAAAATAAAAAAAAAACAAAAAACAAAAAACAAAATAAATAAATAAATATTCGATGAAAATTATTATTAAAATATTTATAAAATAAATTAAATATTTTAATTGAGATATTATGGAATAAAATAAATATTTGATGAAAATTATTATTAAAATATTTATAAAATAAATTAAATATTTTAATTGAGATATTTATGGAATAAAATAAATATTCGATGAAAATTATTATTAAAATATTTATAAAATAAAGTAAATATTTTAATTGAGATATTTATGGAATAAAATAAATATTCGATGGAAATTATTATGAAATAATTTATTCGAGTGTAATAATAGTAAGAGAATGAAAATATTCTAATTTAATTAAGTAATTAAATTAGAAGGGTAATGATTTGTTAAATAAAGTGGAGTTTATATTAAATAATTAAATGAAAATGTAACTAATGAATGTCGTGAATACATATGGTATGTGTGTAGGATTTGCGGTGAATGGAAGTAGTAATCGTTTAGCCTATGCACGAGGCAAGTTTCCTAACCCTACTTGTTATCATTATTCAAGTTATAAATCAAGTTCATTTGTTATGTTAAAGATTTACTATCTTTTCAAAGTATGATTCTGTTATACAATAATTATTCTATTGTATACGTATTGAGATTGTTATTCGTTATAAATATCATGTATTGTTGAACCTTGTTAGACTAGCGAATCCTTATTATTCAACTAGTCCATAGTTGATGAACGTTTTAAATTCAGAACCCTTATTGATTTATCCAAACCAAACTTCCTTTGGTGCAGACTCTAATGTCAAACTGACATGAACAACCGTGCAAAGGGATTTACTTATGCGTTAGCGTTAAGATATTGTGCACAGTATGGTACTAAGGGTTGATCCCCCTAAGTACGAGTAGAAAGGTCCATAGTCTTATGACTGTTAAAGGTTTCAAGTATAACCATTGTTAACCTAGGACATAGTTCAAGGTCTTATGACCCTCAGAAATCTTTTGCTTCTCGTTATTCATTCTTGATTCAATAGTTGAGCTTTTATTTCAGAAGTCTTCAATTCCCTCACATGTTATTATACATTGTTATTTCATTATTATACTTGTGGGCAATCGTGCTCACTCTTGCATAATAATAACATTGCAGTTAAGAACAAAAGAGCAGACGAGCCTTCTACTAGTAAAGGCAAGGGCAAGGTTAACAAATGATGAAGACTTGTATTTATGAGATGTTGAATTTATATGTTAAGACTTAATGTTGTTAAGACTTATTAATTGCTTATGTTTCCGCACAGAAGTTTCAGGTTAGTTTAACCTAGAATTGTATTTTATTCGGATGTTGTAACCCCATAAGGGGTGGATGTTTATTTCTATCTATTGCATGGTTTGCATTTATTATGGGTAGATAGATAGATGATATTTGTACAGTGAACACCAAATCCCGTGGAATTGAAGTACCCGAATTTGGGGGTGTCACATGTTGGTATCAAATCTGTAGGTTATGAACCTTAGTTGGCGGAACAACCTTAGGTAGTAGCCTTATAGGAAGAACATAGTGATGGAAAACTTTTATCGAGTTCTAGGAAATGAATTTTTGTAATTCATTGAAGATAATAAAAGACTTTATGTGCTTATGTGTTAAATTATGTGCTCACTAGTATGACTTAGTAACTAAAACTTGAAATTTTGTTGTCAGGATGTCTGACGTTGGAGGGACTAGTCAAGCAGGGGAGGAGGAACCCCGAGTACCTACAGTACCTACAGAGGAGAAGCCCAGAGACATTCATGTCGTTAGGGAACAGTTGGTACAGAGGGAGTCATCTCTATTGATCACCATTGTTAGTCAGGAGAACCTGAGACTGACCCTGGGGAGGAATTTGATGAGGAAGAGGAAGAAGAGGAGTTTCCACAGCATTCCATCGATGTTGAGATGTACGACACATTATACGACCGTAACATGGAGTTACGAGATGAGGTGCAGGATCTAATTGAGCGGAATATTATTCAGCAGATTACTCTAGAACAGAAGGAGAGGGAGATTTCGACTCTTCACTCACAACTGGGAAATGTAGAATGGGATTTGGTCCACGAGAAGGGTCAAACCGAAGATAAGACCGCAGAGATAGAAAAGTTGAAGAAGGAACTAAAGGGAAGCTCTGAAAGGCAGATCATAGCAGAGGAAGGCTAGGTAAGAGAGTCGCGTAGTGCTGATCTTGCGGAAGAGGATGGTCGTGCAAAGAAGGCAAAGCTTGGAGAGACATACTCCACACTTAATCATGCAATGGATGAGGCCCAGGATCGAGTTTTGAGGTACCCCATCCAGTTCGAAGGACTTCCATCGTACATGTTGGATCGCAGGACGATGTCGTGCATCATGGAAGAGGAGCGTAGCAATGCTATTCAGCGCCTTAACCAGCAGTGATATGATTTGCTTAATTATGTGAAAGACTTTATTAGTTTTTTTGTGTAATTCCGATATGTTTATGAACGAAGGAATATTTCAATATTTAAATCCTGTGGATTCTTTATCTCAGGATGGTTGATGTAAATAGTAGTTATGCTGTCGTTTGATGTAAAACTTTTGGTTTGAATTAATTATATTAAGTTATTTGAGATGATGTGTTAAATAATTATAATTTATTCTTGAGTTAAGTCTTAACTATTTAGAGAATTTAATAGAGATTTAATAAGCATATATTTTAACAGAAATATGCCGCCAAGAAGAAGACAACAACGTCAACCAGCTCAGGAAGAGTCAACAAATAATAACAATAATGTCAATGCTAATCCCGTTCAGCAGTTGGTTAACTTACTGACTAGAGCAATGAGTAATCAACCTCAAGCTCCACCAAATACTACATTTAAGGATTTCAAGGCGGTAGGACCGCCAGAGTTTAAGGGTTCCATGAACCCGATCGAGGCTCAAACGTGGGTTATGGAGATGGAGAAGGTTTTCGATGTTGCTAGGGTTAGAGAAGATCAGAAGACCGCTTTTGCAACATTTATGCTAAAGTCTGAAGCTAGTTATTAGTTGCAAGCAAACAAAGTGCGAGGAGGTGAAGGTGTAATTACTTGGGAGAGATTTAAAGAGATGTTCTTCGAGATGTATTTCCCAACCAGCTCGCAGAACCAGATGGAGGTTCAATTTCTGGAATTGAAGCAGGAAAATAAGAGCGTACCTGATTATACAGCTAGATTTAACGAGTTAGCGAGGTTCACCCCGTATCAAGTACACACGGACGAGAGAAAAGCCAGAAGATTCAAACAAAGACAAAAGCCTTGGGTATATAGTAAGGTATCAATATTTCAGATAAACACTTTGAGAATTCTGAAAAAGAAAAAATAATGGCTGTCGAAGACCATAAATAATGGCTTCCATAGCTGTATGTTTCTATCCAACAAGGCCATAAACAGGGTTTTCATTGTCTCCCCAGGAGTCACCTCTTCTGCAGGTGCTATAGTGTTGAACAACACCGCCTCCACCTCCTCCTCCGACATGCCAACGAACATAGATATGAGGTCTAAGTCTTCCGAGTCTACAGACTCAATCATAACCACTCTCGGCTCTTCTGCTATAGTGTTCGGTAAGATCTCTATTTGGTTCACCGATTCCTCACTTACTACATGTATATCCCTCTATACATTTCATTTTCTCTTGACATCTACAACTTCATCCTTTACTTCTTTAACTTTTCTTAAGGTTATGACTTAAGATTCTTCCCCCCCCCCTTAAGTTTTATAACATAATGCTTTGATACCAACCTATGACGCCCCCAAATCTGGGTATCTTCCAACCCGATAGATGGTGCTACACTATGACGAACGAGATTTTTGTAATTTAATTTTAATATTTATTGAATTAAATAAATATTTGTCTCGATAATTTAATTATTAGATTAAATAATTAAGTAATGCAATTGTGATAGATTAATCTAATTATATGTGTTATATTTATTAAATTAATGTGGAGAATTTTATTATCGAAGTATGTGAGTATGTGAGTTTATTGTATTAAAACAAATATTTAATAAGCCTATTGGTATTTTAATTAATTTGATAATTAATTAGAGATTTAATAATTTAACATTATTAATGAATAAGAAATTCAATTATGTAATTATGTGACTATGTGAATTTATGAGAAATTATTATATTTATTTTATATTAAATTAAATAATATAATTGAGTTATTGTGTATGGGTGTGACATGATTTAAACTATATGATAAAGCTTTATTAAATTAAATGGTTTTGTAATCTATTCTTGTTAAGCCAAACAAGGCTCTAGGGGGAGTTATCAGCAGTTAACCCATGATTGGGCCAACTGGCCACACTGCGCTCAGTTTATTTAATTATTCGACGTCTTCTCTTCCTTTCTTTTCTTATTATTCTAAATCTAGAAAATTATCACAGAGATAAAACTTTCAGAGAGAAATTGTGAGTTTGGGAAGGAGATTGAGAGTGAGGAATCTAAGCCTACTAATTGATACTCTACAGGGTAATCTCCTCATTCCCAATTTCGATTTTACGTTGTTAAGTTTCATGAATATGAGTTTCATAGTCTTTGATTTAAACCTCTGTAATTGAGATAGGAGTAATGATTATGGGTTGTATATGTGTTATGTCATATCAAATCGTATTTGATTATATATTTATTATGTAGACCATATCATTAGTATCATAAAACATGTCGTTATACGATGACTTGTTATTTCAAAATTTACAGAGTTTGGGTTATGGCCATATGGTCTTATACGTGATTTTAGTATGTCAAACATAAATGTTTTCGTAAAATTTATACTCTTATTTTATAATGCATGTTGATACGAAGAGACCAAACTTTAAATGAACGGATTCGGTGTTATAACGAACCCGTAGTATTAATTTTCATGATTTATGTTCAAAACCTTCAAGAACAGTGAAATTTATATAATTTAATTATGTGATTATGTGTTATAATGAGTTAAAATCACTCTATAAATGTTGGGTAATGATTATATATGTATTACAATGATTGGGTAAGTCTAAATTCTTGTAAAAATAACTAATTGGAAGTTATGGCCATATTCACGTATAATTTTACTTGTGATTGATTTTTGGCCTAATTTGGCTTTGTTATGTTCGCGAACTGCAGAAACTGCAGGAAATGAGCCTAGGTAACCCAGCCCCCGGCGAGCGTTACCAAACTACATTACCCCGCCTCGGCGGTCAAAAAAATAAAAAAATAAAAAATAAAAAAATAAAAAAATACAAAATAAATAAATAATTAAATAAATATTCGATGAAAATTATTATTAAAATATTTATAAAATAAATTAAATATTTTAATTGAGATATTATGGAATAAAATAGATATTTGATGAAAATTATTATTAAAATATTTATAAAATAAATTAAATATTTTTATTGAGATATTTATGGAATAAAATAAATATTCGATGAAAATTATTATTAAAATATTTATAAAATAAAGTAAATATTTTAGTTGAGATATTTATGGAATAAAATAAATATTCGATGGAAATTATTATGAAATAATTTATTCGAGTGTAATAATAGTAAGAGAATGAAAATATTCTAATTTAATTAAGTAATTAAATTAGAAGGGTAATGATTTGTTAAATAAAGTGGAGTTTATATTAAATAATTAAGTGAAAATGTAACTAATGAATGTCGTGAATACATATGGTATGTATGTAGGATTTATGGTGAATGGAAGTAGTAATCGTTTAGCCTACGCACGAGGCAAGTTTCCTAACCCTACTTGTTATCATTATTCAAGTTATAAATCAAGTTCATTTGTTATGTTAAAGATTTACTATCTTTTCAAAGTATGATTCTATTATACAATAATTGTTCTATTGTATACCTATTGAGATTGTTATTCATTATAAATATCATTTATTGTTTAACCTTGTTAGACTAGCGAATCCTTATTGATTCAACTAGTCCATAGTTGATGAATGTTTTAAATTCAGAACCCTTATTGATTTATCTAAACCAAACTTCCTTTGGTGCGGACTTTAATGTCAAACTGAACAACCTTGCAAAGGGATTTACTTATGTGTTAGCATTAAGATATTGTGCACAGTATGGTACTAAGGGCTGATCCCCCTAAGTACGAGTAGAAAGGTCCATAGTCTTATGACTGTTCAAGGTTTCAAGTATAACCCTTGTTAACCTAGGACATAGTTCAAGGACTTATGACCCTCAGAAATCTTTTGATTCTCATTATTCATTCTTGATTCAAAAGTTGAGCTTTTATTTCAGAAGTCTTCGATTCCTTCGCATGTTATTATACATTGTTATTTCATTATTATACTTGTGGGCAATCGTGCTCACTCTTGCGTAATAATAACATTGCAGTTAAGAACGAAATAGCAGACGAGCCTTCTACTAGTAAAGGCAAGGGCAAGGTTAACAAATGATGAAGACTTGTATTTATGAGATGTTAAATTTATGTTTTAAGACTTAATGTTGTTAAGACTTATTAATTGCTTATGTTTTCGCACAGATATTTAAGGTTAGTTTAACCTGGGATTGTATTTTATTCGGATGTTGTAACCCCATAAGGGGAGGATGTTTATTTCTATCTATTGCATGGTTTGCATTTATTATGGGTAGATAGATAGATGATATTTGTACAGTGAATACCAAATACCATGGAATTGAAGTACCCGGATTTGGGGGTGTCACATACACGGTGCTTCAGTTCACACATACATTCAATTGAAATGCCTCAAAAGAATGAATATGTCTTATATATATTCCAAAAACAATATTCCCATTCCCAGGTTCTTTATAACCATTACATAGTTCTTTGTCATAATATCAAATAATAATAAAATTCAACCTATACTATTACAAAGGTAACCTATTGGTTCTCCTTGGCCTTCCATTTATCTTTTCTAGAACCTTCAGTCCGTTTAGTCTTAGCTGCATTCATATGGTTGAAGTAAGAATGAGCATAACTAGCTCAGCGAGTATGAAAATTTCATTTAACAACAGGCTTGAATCATATAAATCATATATCTTTAATAACTGAAACAATAGTTATGAAGGACTATTCATAATTCAAAATAGCACTTCTCATTTCTTTAAAATGTTTCACAATGAACATCATTCAGTAAAACATCAATTTCGGTCCAAGTCCTTGAGCATTTCATTCTTTCTTTGAAAAGGACAACCCAGTACCAAGTCCGTAAGTTTGACATATCTTACGAGCACGTCTAGGTGATCAACCTATAGTACTCTATGTTGTACAACACTACTTTCTTTAAACGTATTTACTTTTAAGGTTTGGTAAGCTCACGTGCCTGTCATTGGATGACAAAACAATTATTCATCCATACTCAGTCTTCTTTTGAAATCAATACTAAAACAGTTTGGCAAAAGATAGCAACTTTGACAATGGTTTGATTGATTAACTGGAAATCCACAAAACACATTAAGTCTAGCCAAAGGAATTGACTTTGACTTCATCAGTTCATGCGTAAGATACATGAATTGCAAAGCTTGTCTATAATGAATATAGACAAGGGTTAGAACACTTGCCTTCAGCATCTTCTACAGTAATTATACTTTTCCTTGGATTCTTTAAGGATTCTACAATACATGATCACATAACATACCACATTAGGTTGTATATAATCAAGTAAAGTCATTACTATATCTCACCCTTCTTCTCAATCTAATCATGCCTTAGATTGTTTAACATTGTTACGGTTAATCATCTTACATTGTTCTTACATTTACGTAATCGTTCGTCAACACTTAGTTGTAATATAAGGTCATAATCATCCTTAAGGATGTCATTTCAAGGTAATTAAAGATATAAGTTCTCTTTAATCAACTCCCATTCATAAGCATTCTTCTCTAGGTCCTTCCTAGTGCTGGCGTTGCGGTGCCAGCTTCCTATATAGAGCTCGTGCTATGGCGCGAATCTTTAGTAGGTGATGCCTGGTCTTGGTGCTGTAGCTTCAAACCCCTTGCTATGGGCCACGCTGCGGTGCTACTCATCAGTGTCTAGGTCCCAGACTCGGCACTGCGGCGCGAGTCTCCTTGCTAACTTCCACGTTACGGTGCCACTCTTCAGTGGGTGATGGCCAAGCTTGGCACTGCAGTGCCAAGGACAATGCCTTGGGTGGCGCTGCGGTGCCGGCTCTGAGACTCGTAAAATTTTTGACATAAAATTTCTTATGTGAGATTCCCGGACTCATAACTTCTTCGTTATAAGTCCAAATTGGCTCGTTCAAAAGTCGTTTGCTCACAAATCATGTGCTTTATGATTTCATTAGAAAACATTTCATTTTTAAATCTTTTAACTCAGAATTCACCGATTAGTTCATTATTACAAAAATGTTAAACGTTCGTGAACGTTTAAAGCTCGTTTCTTCGTTCTAAGTCTAAATTTGGTCATTTTCGAGTCCACAAATCTAGAATGCCAATTGAGACTATTCTCCATCAAAAACATACATTTCCAAGCTTAATGCTTACTTTTGACTTCCATTCTGAGAATTTAACGATTTCGACGATTATCGTCTAATCTCGTAAATCTCGCCATAACTTCGTTACTCGAGATTTTTATACCATTCAAAATGGATTCATTCCATCATTCTAACATCCTAACCAAACATATTTCATCGAATCATTTGTATGACAAATTCTTACAAGTTTTTCATTAGTCCAATACTTCCATTATTATGCTTATCTTACAACATGGCTTATTAAGTTTTAAATCTTATAACAATCATCCTAATTACTTCTTAGCATACATAATCTACCAATCAACACTTCTCTATCAATCTACAATTAAACAGAGGAAGATTAATGGTCTAAAGGGCTATTACCTTTGATGATCAACTTGGCTCTTCTTCTTTCTTTATTAATAAAACAAGTTTAGCTCTCACTTTTCTCTCTAAAATATATAATAAGGTGTTGGTGGAAAATTACAAGGCACAAATGATCTAGCAACTCTTCTATTTATAGAAATTCCAAAGTGAGGGTATAATGGACTTTAAACCATTCCACCTCCTTTAACCACCTCCTTACAATTCATTACTTAGGCAACACAACTTTTATCATTTGTTTGGCCACCAAGGCTAGCCATGACTCACCTATGGGGTCCACATGGGTTGCCCCATGAGTTTTCTTTCCCGTTGACCCTTTGTTTCGATCCACAGATTCGGTTCTTAGTTTGGGCTTTAGGTTTAAATAACTTTGGGCCTAACGTTAGGCTTGCATTCCATAATCTTTGGGCTTTAACATAATACTAATTGGGCTTGCAAAGATTTCTACACAAATCCAATGAAATAGGATTTAAGCGTTTAACGTAAAATCCTCGTATCCATTATGTATACTAGTTCGTATAATCTTTCGTCATACACGTTATACTATCATTCATATATACTCGTATCATACTCGTATTCATTGCCTCGTATAATACTTGCTATTATACGATTATCATTTATTCCAATCCTTACGTTCCTTAACATTCTCAATTTAAGTACGCATGCGAAAAACTATATTTGCCATACTTGAATTATTATTACATAATCCAGCCTCCTTTATTATTCTATCATTACGTATTTATCGGAAGTTCAAAAATAATTCCCGAGCATAAATCAGTGAATAATGTTTTTCAAAAAATTTCTCGGAAAGCTTTTATTTTCGTCTTGGAAATTCAAACACTATAATTCCTTCACGTAGCTAAAATACTACGACATTCCAATACTTTTAGGTTATAGAACAACCTTCATCATACTAACACATTATAATAACATATAATATAATTTTATTTATTAATTAATTAAATAAAATTATTTTATATTAAATCCAAATTTCTCGGTCGTTACATCCTTCCCCCCTTATAAGGATTCTGTCCTCAGAATCTCATCTTACATTAAACAAATAGCTGAGGGTAATTCTTCTTTATCTATTCTTCAAGTTCCCACGTTACTTCTTCTGCATCGTGGTTCTTCCATAACAGCTTTACTGAAGGTATAACTTTGTTCCTCAGAACTTACTCTTTTCTATCAATGATTTGAATAGGCACTTCCTCATACGTCAAGTCCTTCTCAACATGAATAGGTTCATATTATATCACGTGCGTATAATCTGGCTTATAAGGACGTAATACAGATACATGGAACACATTATGTATTCGTTCTGGGTCTGGAGGTAATGTTACCACGTAGGCTACCTCTCCTACCCTTTTTAATATCTCGAAAGGTCCTATAAACCTTGGACTTTACTTCTCCTTCTTTCCAAAGCGTATCTTTCCTTTCTAGGGTGACACCTTCAGAAATACGTACGACCCTACTTCAAGTTCTCTATTCACTCGATGTGAATTAATCCGCATACTTCTTCTGTCTGTCTTGAGCTGCTACCAGATGCATTCATATCAGCTTCACTATATCCGCTGTCTGCTGCACCAATTCAGGTCCTAGCATTCAGCGTTCTCCCACTTCATCCCAACACAATGGGTGTTCTGCATTTTCGTCCGTACAGAGCTTTGTAAGGTAGCATGCCTATGCTCGCATGATAACTATTATTATACGCAAACTCTACTAGCAGCAGATGATCATCCCAACTACCCTTGAAATCCATGATGCAAGATCTCAATATATCTTCTAACGTCTGAGTTGTCCTCTCGCTCTGCCCATCAGTTTGTGAATGAAAAGCCATACTCAACTTTAGTTTCTTTCCCATTTGTTCTTGCAGACTCCTCCAAAAGTTCGACGTGAATCGTGGATCACGATCTGACACTATCGAAACTGGTACTCCATGTCTGGAAATAACTTCCTTAACATAAAGTTTAGCTAACTGGTCTAAGTTTACTTAACCCTTATTGGCAAAAAAGTGAGCCGACTTCGTCAATAGGTCCACTATTACCCAAATCGCGTCATACCCTTTCTGAGTAATTAGAAGTCCCACCACAAAGTCTATCGTGATATGCTCCCACTTCCACTCCAGAATCTCCAAGGACTGCAACAAGCCGCTTGGTCTTTTATGTTCGGCATTAACCTTTTGACAAGTTAAGCACCTACTCACGTATTCTGCTATCTCTCGCTTCATGTTCGGCCACAAAAAACTCTATCGAAGGTCTTAATACATCTTAGTACTACCAAGATGAATCAAGTACCTCGAACTATGAGCTTCGTGTAACACTTGCTCCTTTAATTCCGTCTCATTCGGAACCCAAATTCTTCCTTAAAATCTTAATAATCCATCATTATCAAGACTGTACTTCAATTCTTTTTCCATGGTTAGCCGCTTCTTCATCTAGTCACACTCCTCATTTTTGAGTTGTATTCCTTGACTCTCCCTACAATGATAGATTGAATCTCAGTTGTATATAATTTCTGACCCCCCCTCACTCGATAACTTCACCTCTAACTCCATCCTAGCCATCTCTGTTATTAACTCAGTTTGAGCCGTTAACATAGACAACTTCTCCCGACCCTTCCTACTTAAGGTGTTGGCCACTACATTAGCTTCTCCTGGGTGATACAGGATTTCACAGTCGTAATCCTTTATCAAATCCAGCCATCTCCTTTGTCTGATATTCAACTCCTTCTGTGTGAAGATATATTTTAGACTCTTATGGTCCGTGTATATCTCACATTTCTCCCCGTATAATTAATGCCTCCATATCTTCAAGGCAAACACTACCGCGGCCAGTTCCAGATCATGAGTAGGATAAACTTTCTCATAATCCTTCAACTTCCGTGACGCATACGCAATGACCTTGCCATGCTGTATAAGCACGTAACTAAGTCCTCTATGTGAAGCATCGCTATAAACTACGAAATTTCCTGTATCGTTGGGTAAAGACAATACAGGTGCTTGACTCAGCCTTTTCTTCAGTTCTTGAAAAATGTCTTCACACTTCTCCGTCCATACATACTTCACCGTCTTCCTCGTCAAGTTAGTCAATGGAGTAGCTATCTTCAAAAAATATTGAATAAATCTCCGATAGTATCCTGCTAACCCTAGGAAACTCTACACCTCAGTCGACATTTTTGGTCGTTCCCAACTCATCACTGCTTCCACCTTCGCTGGATCCACTGAAATTCCCTCTCGGTCAATAACGTGACCTAAAAACTATACCCTTTCTAGCCAAAATTCACACTTCGTGAATTTTACATATAACTTCTCCATCCTTCGTGTCTCCAACACTATCCTTAAGTGTTCAGCATGATCTTCTGGAGTCTTAGAATAGACTAGAATATCATCGATAAACACCACGACAAACTTGTCTAAGTATTATTTGAACACTCAGTTCATCATATCCAAAAATGAAGCTGGTGCATTAGTTAACCCAAATGACATAACTAGAAACTCGTAATGGCCGTAACGAGTCCTGAATGTCGTCTTACGTACATCCTCACTTCTAACCTTCAACTGATGATAACCCGTTCACAAATCTATTTTAGATAAATACTATGCCCCTTTTAACTGATCAAAGAGATCATCGATCCTGGGCAATGGGTATTTATTCTTTATCGTTAACTTGTTAAACTCTCGGTAGTCGATACAAAGTCGTAACGATCCATCCTTCTTTTTCATAAACAGTACCAGTGCTCCCCACGGTGAAACACTCGGTTGAATATACTTCCTATCCAACAGTTCTTGTAACTGTACCATTAACTCCTTCATCTCCACTGGTGCCATACGGTATGGTGCCCTGGAAACTGGTGCCACTCCTGGCACGATGTCTATTACAAATTCGGTCCCCTATCCGGTGGAAGACCCGTCAAATCACTTGGAAAGACATCCGCGAATTCTTTAACTATAGGTATTTGTTCCATCGTTGCCCCCACTCTCTGGGTATCAACAACATGGCACAAATAGCCTACACATCCCTTCCTCAACAATTTCCTTGTTTGTGTCATGGTAAGACAACACGAACGTCCAGGCAATTTATTACCGTAAAACAATACATGGGGTTGACTCAACATTCTAATGTTTACATATTTCTTTTGGCAATCTATTATTTCACCATGGTTGAACAACCAATCCATCCCGATAATTACATAGAATTCTCCCAACTTTATCGGTATCAAATCTACCTATAATTTATAACCTCGTATATCTACGCAACAACTCATATGAATATCTTCAACAGGAATTATTTCTTCGTTTTCTACCTTGATATTCAAAGGTACATGCAATCTTTTGGGAAGTAATCCTAAGCGTCTAGCAAAATCACATGCTCTGAAAGAACAAGTAGCACCCAAATCAAACAACACATAAGCATTTATATCGTTGATCGGGATAATACTTGCAACTTTATCCCCGGATGCAACTACATCTTGGATTGTCATGTTAAAGGTGCGGGCCATCAGCCTACCCATCGGTACTGGACTACCAATAGCTAACTTACCGCTATTAGCGCCCTTATTCCCATCCGTCCCCTTCTTCGGGAAATTCTTTGCCATGTGATTAGTTGATCCACACACGAAGCATCCATAGTTTTTCTTCATACTTGGACAGTTAGGCAAAATGTGCCCCTCCTATCCATAGTTATAACATATAACTTTCCCATTGAGAAAAACTCCTAAGTGAGTCTTTTCGCAATTCTTACATGCCTCTATCCTTCTCTTAGGATCCCCTTGCTTTGCTCCGATATTCCCAGAGTTAAATCCCTTCCTCTTCTGGCCTTCGCCACTACCACTGGCTCCTTCAACTTTTATTCCCCCATCTAACTTTGCCTTATTCTTCTTCTCCTTGTGGTATTAGCTTAAAGCATCATTACTACCTTCGGCAATAATTGCCTTATTCAGTATGGTCCCAAAAGAGTTACTTTGGAACACAGATATCCAGCTATAGATCCAGGGTTTCAATCCCTGCTCAAACCTCCTAGCCTTTCTCACCTCGGTGTCCACCTGATGTGGAGCAAACCGCGCCAGTTCATTGAACTTGGCAGCGTATTGGGGAACCGTCATCTCCCCTTGTTTCAACTCTAGAAACCTCATCTCCATCCTCCTCTGCATACTCATGGAAAAGTAGTTCTCGAAGAAAATCTTCTTGAACCGCGTCCACGTTAAGTTCTCTATTCTTGCCCTAGCCTGGTTTGCCTCCCACCAGAAGTTGGCCTCCCCCTTCATCATAGAAGTGGCAAAACCAACCATTTTCCCCTCGTCAACATTTGCAATAATAAATGCCTTCTCTATTTCTTTCACCCAAGTCTGGACTTCTATTGGGTCCGTAGTTCCTTTGAACTCCGGCGGACCGACACTCTAAAAATCCTTAAAAGTAGTAGCTCGTAATACTGCAGGATTTACGGGTATATTAACCTTGTTCCTATTAAAAGCAGTTGTTAAAAGGTTAACAAACTCTTACATCGGATTAACCGGACCTCCCTCCAGTTAATTTACATTAGCATCTTGATTTCGTTGTCTTCTTCTTGGCAGCATTTTTCTGTTAAGATAAACAACACGTCATTATTACTTTCTTCTTGTTAGTTAGTTATTATTCATTATTAAACAATAACTTCAACTCATTGCACCATATGTTCCATAAAAAGGCTTATATTGATTTACTTTCTTGTAGTAGAATACTACATCATTCATCATTACACAACCTTAGCTGATTACATTACTATCCTCCAATTACTTTCCAAAAACTGGGATTTACAAAAGACTACCCTTTGATATACAAAAGAGGGTTTTACGTCACTACTAGATACATCATATTTACATCTTTAACTCTACTCTAGTTACTAACTAGTCTACATCTGCCTTATGGCATTCTCAAAATCCGCGTTGGCAAGACTGACAATAATATCCTGGCTGATAGTATATCGAGTTTGCCCTGCTTCTATTGGATACCCAGCTACCTGCTGCTGCCATTTCGCATGGGAACTCCTATGTATATAGGACATCCTCCCAATCTTCTATTTCTTGACCTTTAGCTCCTACTTGAGCTCAAAGGTCTCCTGTTTCAGCTCATAGACTTTTTCCTTCGCCAAAACTCGTTCATCATGCTCCTCCTCCCACATAGACTGCATGCTCTTCTTGTCCTCCAGGATTTCCTGGACCTCTTCTTTCAACTCCCTCACTTCCTTCCCTAGTTGGATGTTTCTATCCAACAAGGACATAAACAGGGTTTTCATTGTCTCCCCAGGAGTCACCTCTTCTGCAGGTGCTATGGTGTTGAACGACATCGCCTCTACCTCCTCCTCCGACATGCCATCAAACATTGACACGAGGTCTAAGTCTTCTGAGTCTACAGACTCAATCATAACCACTCCCAGCTCTTCTGCTATAATGTTCGGTAAGATCTCTATTTGGTTCACCGATTTCTCACTTACTACATGTATATCCTTATACATTTCATTTTCTCTTGACATCTACAACTTCATCCTTTACTTCTTTAACTTTTCTTAAGGTTATGACTTAAGGTTCTTCCTCCCTCCCGATAAGTTTTATTACATAATGCTTTGATACCAACCTGTGACGCCCCCAAATTCGGGTATCTCTCAACCCGATAGTTGGTGCTACATGGTGCTTCAGTTCACACATACATTCAATTAAAATGCCTCAAAAGAATGAATATGTCTTATATTTATTCAAAAAATAATATTCCCATTCTCAAGTTCTTTATAGCCATTACATAGTTCTTTATCATAATATCAAATAATAACAAAATTCAACCTATACTATTACAAAGGCAACCTATTGGTTTGCCTTGGCCTTCTCTTTATCTTTCCAGAACCTTCAGTCCATTTAGTCTTAGCTGCATTCATATGGTTCAAGTAAGAATGAGCATAACTAGCTCAGTAAGTATGATAATTTCATTTAACAACAACCTTGAATCATATAAATCACATATCTTCAATAACTGAAACAATAGGTATGAAGTACTATTGATAATTCAAAATAGCACATATATTTTCTTTAAAACGTTTCACAATGAACATCATTCAGTAAAAGATCAATTTCGGTCCAAGACCTTGAGCATTTCATTCTTTCTTTGAAAAGGACAACCCGACACCAAGTCCATAAGTCTGACATATGTTACGAGCACGTCTAGGTGATCAGCATATAGTACTCTATGTTGTACAACACTACTTTCTTTAAACATATTTACATTTAAGGTTTGGCAACCTTACGTGCCTGTCGTTTGATGACAAAACATTTATTCATGCATACTCAGTTTTCTTTTGAAATCAATACCAAAACAGTTTGGCAAAAGATAGCAACTTTGACAATGGTTTGATAGATTAACTGGAAATCCACAAAACACATGAAGTCTAGCTAAACGAAATTGGTTTTGACTTCATCAGTTAATGCGTAAGATACATGAATTACAAAGCTTGTCCAAAATGAACATAGACAAGGGTTAGAACACTTTCCTTCAGCTTCTTCTACAGTAATTATACTTTTCCATTGATTCTTTAAGGATTCTACAGTACATGATCACATAACATACCACATTAGGTTGTATATAATCAAATAAGGTCATTACTATATCTTACCCTTCTTCTCAGTCTAATCATGCCTTAGATTGTTTAACATTATTACGGTTAATCGTCTTACATTGTTCTTACATTTACGTAATCGTTCGTCAACATTTAGTTGTAATATTAAGGTTATAATAATCCTTAAGGATATCATTTTAAGTTAATTAAAGCTATAAGTTCTCTTTAATCAACTCCCATTCATAAGCATTCTTCTCTTCGTCCTTCCTAGTGCTGGCACTGCGGTAGCACCAATTTCCTATATAGAGCTCGCACTGCAGCACGACTCTTCAGTAGGTGATAAATGGTCTTCACGCTGCGGCGCAAAACCCCTTGCTATGAGCCGCGCTGCGGCGCCACTCGTCAGTGTCTAGGTTCCAGACTCGGTGCTGCGGCGCGAGTCTCCTTGCTAACTACCGTGCTGTGCTGCCACTCTTCAGTGGGTGATGGTCAAGTATGGCGCTGCGGCGCCAAGGACAATGCCTTGGGTGGCGCTGTGGCGCCGGCTCTGAGACTCAAAAATTTTTTGATAGAAAATTTCTTATGTGAGATTCTCGGGCTCATAACTTCTTCGTTATGGCTCGTTCAAAAGTCGTTAGCTCATAAATCACGTGCTCTATGATTTCATTAGAAAACATTTTAGTTTCAAATCTTTTAACTCGGAATTCACCGATTAGTTCATTATTACAAAAATGTTAAACGTTCGTGAACGTTGAAAGCTCGTTTCTTCATTCTAAGTCTGAATTTGGTCATTTTCAAGTCTGCAACTCTAGAATGTCAATTGAGACTATTCTCCATCAAAAACATACATTTTCGACCTCAATGCTAACTTTTGGCTTCCATTCTTAGAATTTAATGATTTCAACGATTATCGTCTAATCTCGTAAATCTCGTCATAACTTCGTTACACAAGATTTTTTTACCGTTCAAAATGGATTCATTCCATCATTCTAACATCCTAACCAAACATATTTCATCAAATCATTTATATGACAAATTCTTACAAGTTCTTCATTAGTCCAATACTTCCATTATTATGATTATCTTACAACATGGCTTATTAAGTTTTAAATCTTATAACAATCATCCTTATTACTTCTTAGCATACATAATCTACCAATCAACACTTCTCTATCAACCTACAATTCAAGAGAGGAAGATTAATGGTTTAAATGGCTATTACCTTCGATGATCAACTTGGTTCTTCTTATTTCTTTCTTTATAAAACAAGTTTAGCTCTCACTTTTCTCTTTCAAATATATAATAAGGTGTTGGTGGAAAATTATAAGGCACAAATGATCTAGCAACTCTTCTATTTATAGAAATTCCAAAGTGAGGGTATAATGGAATTTAAACCATTCAACCTCATTTAACCACCCCCTTATTATTCATTACTCGGGCAACACAACTTTTTTCATTTTCTTGGCCACCAAGGCCAGCCATGACTCACCTATGGGGCCTACATGGGTTGCCCCATGGGTTTTCTTACCCGTTGGTTCGATCCACGGATCCGGTTCTTAGTTTGGGCTTTAGGTTTAAATAACTTTGGGCCTAACATTGGGCTTGCATTCCATAATCTTTGGGCTTTAACATAATACTAATTGGGCTTGCAAAGATTTCTACACAAATCCTATAAATACAATGAAATAGGATTTAAGCGTTTAACGTAAAATTCTCATATCCATTACATATACTAGTTCGTATAATCTTTCATCACACACATTATAGTCCTCGTATATACTCGTATAATACTTCTTATCGTACTCGTATTCATTTCCTCATATAATACTTGCTATTATATGATTATCATTTATTCCAATCCTTACGTTCCTTAACATTCTCAATTTAAGTACGCAGGCGAAAAACTTCGTTTGCCATACTTGAATTATTATTACATAATCCATCCTCCCTTATTATCCTATCATTACTTATTTCTCGGAAGTTCAAAAATAATTCCCGAGCATAAATCAGTGAATAATATTTTTCAAAAAAATACTCGGAAAGCTTTTATTTTCGTCTTGGAAATTCAAACACTATAATTTCTTCACGTAGCCAGAATACTACGACATTCCAATACTTTTAGGTTATAGAACAACATTTATCTTACTAACACATTATAATAACATATAATATATTTTTATTCATTAATTAATTAAATAAAATTATTTTACAATAAATTCGAATTTCTCGGTCGTTACAATTTTGCTACACCTAAGGTGACTGAGCTTCAATCGAGTAGCACCAGGCCATCGATTGCTGCAAATACGTTTGAAATCGATCCTGGGACTATTCAGATGATCCAAAACTCAGTTCAGTTTGGGGGACTTGTAAATGATGATCCGAATGAATACTTGGTCAGCTTTTTAGAGATATGTGACACCTTCAGGTACAATGGGGTGTCGGATGATGCAGTCAGACTTTGCTTATTTCTGTTCACACTGTGGGACAAGGCGAAGAGTTGGTTACATTCTCTACCGTCAGGATCAATAACTACTTGGGATGACCTTACTCAGAAGTTCCTGGCTAAGTTCTTTCCACCAGCTAAAACTACAAAGATGAGAAATGAGATCACCAAGTTTGAGCAGTAACATGGGGAGTCTTTATATGAGGAATGGGAATGGTACAAGGAATTTCTAAGAAACTGCCCGCATCATTGACTACCCAAATGGCTACAGATGAATATGTTCTACAACGGGTTGAATGGGAATCTCAGTACTAGTATAGATGCATCTTCGGGTGGAGCGTTTATGGCCAAGAGTTACGAAGAGGCATATGAGTTAGTTGAAACTATGGCAACTAATAATTACAAGTGGCCTACATCGAGGATGTCACAATCTATGGTAGTTGGGGTGTTGGACGTAGACGGAGTAACAGCGTTGGCGGCATAGATTTCAGCCTTATCGACGAAAATGGATGCTTTGACAACCGCACAACCACAGCAGGTGGCATACGTTTACAAGTTGTTTACAGGGGAACATCCTATAGAGTAGTGTGCCATCAACCCAGCATCGGTTTAGTTTGTGGGCAGTTATAATAGGATTCCACAGAACATGTATCAAAATGGATATAATTCGGGGAATAGGAACCATCCCAATTTTTCGTGGAACAACAATCCAAATCAGCAGGCTCCACGACCTTCTTATCCCCCGTGGTTCCAAAATCAGAATCAGCAAGTAGAACCACATCAAGAAAAGAAATCAAATTTAGAAGAGCATTTGATGAAATATATATCGGGAAATGAGGCGGCAATGAAAACACAAGCAATGGCCATCAAAAATTTAGAAAATCAAATGGGATAGCTTGCATTAGCATTGAATAATAGGCTGCATGGGACTCTACCAAGTGACATAGAAAAGATTCCGAAGGGGAATCACGAGCAGTGTCAAGCAATCACGTTGAGGAATGGTAAACATCTTCATGGGAAAATTTTAGAAAATTCAGCACAGCAGGATGCCAAGGAGAATGAAAACAAAGTGGTTATAGAGAAATCGGGTGTGGAAAAGCAAGGGGACAAGACCAAGTCAGATGTCGACCCAATTGTGTATCTTCCACCGCCGTTTTAGCAGAGGGTCCAAAAACAGAAATTGGATAATCAATTTGCCTAATTTTTGGAAGTTTTCAAGAAACTTTAAATAAATATTTCATTCGCAGAAGCCCTAGAACAGATGCCTAGTTATGCCAAATTTATGAAGGGTATTTTGTCAAGGAAGAAAAAGTTGGAGGATTTTGAAACTGTAGCATTGACAGAGGAATGCAATGCAGTTTTATAGCAAAAGTTAACACCAAAGTTGAAAGATCCGGGGAGTTTTACCATTCCGTGCACAATTGGGAACATGGCATTCAAAAAGTGTTTATGTGATTTGGGAGCAAGTGTGAACCTCATGCCGTTATCAGTATACACCGAATTGGGTTTACCAGCTCCGAAATCGACCAATATATCTCTACAGTTGGTGGATTGGTCAGTCACGTACCTAAGAGGCATTGTGGAGGATATTTTGGTCAAGGTGGCCAAATTCATATTTCTAGTGGACTTCATAATTCTAGATTTTAAGGAAGATAAAAATATCCCAATCATCCTAGGGAGACCATTTCTGGCTATGGGTAGGACTCTCATTGATGTGCAAAAAAGAGAATTAACCATGAGGGTCCAAGATCAAGAAGTCAAGTTCAACGTGTTCAAAGCTATGAAGTTCCCTATGGATGAAGAAGAGTATTTCCGGGTGGATGTCATTGACCAGATAGTCAATGAAGAAATGGTAAACAGTTTGGTTAGTGACCCATTGGAAACTACACTACTGGGGGATGAAGATTTAGATGATCCAGAGTTAGTATATTATTTGCATATGTTGGATTCTTTGCCACGAGTTAGTAGATTCAAATCACCATTTGACCCATTACACACAGAAGAGAAAGCCATGGCACCTACTCTGTAGCTTAAGACACTTCCTAAACACCTCAGGTATGCATATTTAGGCAATTCAAATATTTTACGTATTATTATTGCTTCTGTGCTTAACGAAATGTAGGAAAATAAGTTGCTGAGAGTGCTTAGAGAATACAAATCGGCTATAGGATGGACAATTACAGATATTAAGGGAATCAGTCCATCCTTCTGCATGCACAAAATTCTTATGGAATAGGATGCAAAGCTAACAGTGGAACAACAGAGATGGCTAAACCCGAGAATGAAAGAAGTGGTGAAGAAAGAGATTCTGAAGTGGTTTGATGCATGAATCATCTACCCAATTTCAAACAGTGCTTGGGTCAGTTCCGTTCAATGTGTGCCAAAAAAAGGAGGAATGACCGTAGTAAAGAATGATGATAATGAACTAATTCTGACAAGGATAGTGACCGGTTGGAGGGTTTGCATGGATTACAGGAAGCTGAATAAGGTAACCCACAAAGACCACTTTCCTCTGCCTTTTTATAGATCAGATGTTGGATAGGTTAGCGGGGCACGAATTTTACTGCTTACTGGATGGTAATTCAGGGTATAATCAAATAGTCATTGCTCTTGAAGATCAAGAGAAGACCACTTTCACATGCCCATACGACACCTTTGCATTCAGGAAAATATCTTTTGGCTTATGTAATGCACCTACAACTTTACAAAGATGCATGATGGCTATCTTCTCAAAAATGGTGGAAAAAGAGGTAGAAGTTTTCATGGATGACTTTTCAGTCTATGGAAACACTTTTGATAAGTGTCTGGAAAATTTGGTCATGGTGTTAAAGCGGTGTGTGGAAACTAATTTAGTACTCAACTAGGAGAAGTGCCACTTTATGGTCAAAGGAGGAATAATCTTGGGGTACAAGGTTTCGGCGAAAGGATTAGAGGTGGATATAGCAAAGCTAGAAACAATTGAAAATCTACCACCACCAAATACAGTAAAGGGAATCCGCAGTTTTCTGGGACATGCGGGATTCTACCAAAGGTTCATTAAAGATTTCTCTAAGATTGAAAAACCATTATGCAGTCTCTTCGAGGAAGATTCAGTTTCCAAGTTTAATGAAGATTGTAAGTCAGCTTTTGAGCAGTTAAAGAAAAAATTTACTACAGCTCCGGTGATCGTCGCACCAGATTGGACTATGCCCTTTGAATTAATGTACGATGCGAGTGACTATGCAGTAGGGGTTGTTTTGGGTTAACGCCGAGAGAAGATATTCCACGCCATATACTATGCAAGTAAAACTCTTACGGATGCACAATTGAACTATATAACTATAGAGAAAGAGTTACTTGTAGTGGTATATGCCTTTGACAAATTTCGGGCATATTTAATTGGAACGAAGGTGGTGGTTAACACAGATCACTCAGCAATTCACTACTTAATTTTGAAGAAGGATGCTAAGCCTAGACTTGTTAGATGGATACTTCTCCTAAATGAATTTGATTTGGAAATAAAAGATAGAAAGGGGACAAAGAATCAAGTTGCAGATCATCTTTTAAGGTTAGAAAATTCGGACAAAAATGGGGAAGATAAGTGTTTAATAAACGAGTTGTTCCCGGATGAGCAGCTGTTTGGAGTCAATGCGGAATTTCCATGGTATGCAGATTTTACAAACTACTTGGTGAGCAACATCTTCCCCCCTGATCGTACACATTAGTAAAAGAAGAAGTTCCTACGTGACGTCAAGTGGTACATGTGGTACGAACCATATTTATTCGAATAGTGTGCATAAAAAATAATTCGTCGATGCATGCCATACAGCGAAGTAAAGAATATATTGCACGAGTGTCATTCGTCTACATATGGGGGACACTATGGGAGTGAGAGAACATTGGCAAAGATACTTCAAGCTCTATTGACCTATTATATTCAAGGATGCCCACCAGTTCGTGAAAAGTTGCGACAGATGTCAAAGGGTGGGCAACATCTCAAAAAGGAATGAAATGCCACTCAATATAATCATGGAAGTAGAAGTTTTTGATGTTTGGGGAATGAACTTCATGGGACCTTTTCCTGCCTCATTTAATAACTTATACATTTTTCTTGTTGTGGATTATATAACAAAATGTGTGGAAGTTGTAGCACTCCCTACAAACGATGCCAAAGTTGTTCTCAAATTTCTACAAAAAAATATCTTTAGACGGTTTGGCACAATAAGGGCAATCATAAGTGATGAGGGAAGTCACTTTTGAAATAAAGCATTCACAGCTCTCTTAGGAAAATACGGGGTCAATCATAGAGTTGCAATAGCATATCACCGCCAGACAAATGGGTAAGCCGAGGTCTCCAACAGCGAGGTGAAGAAAATCTTAAAGAATGTAGTCAACCCGAACAGAAAAGACTGGTCTCTAAAATTCGATGACGCACTATGGGCATACAAGACAGTATACAAGACGCCAATTAGGATGTCTCCGTATCAGTTGGTCTATGGAAAAGCATGTCACCTACCTGTGGAGCTACAGCATAAAGCCTACTGGGTAATTCAGAAACTCAACTTCGATCAAACAGCGGTGGGAGAAAAGAGGCTACTTCAATTGAATGAACTTGATGAATTCCAACTACAAGCATATGAGAACTCGAAGTTATATAAAGAAAAGGTTGGCACGACCAGAAAATCTTACAGAAAAATTTAGAACTGGGACATTCAGTATTACTGTTCAATTCACGACTGCGATTGTTCCTAGGAAAGCTCAAATCTAGATGGTCGGGGCCATTCACAATTAAGAGAGTTTTCCCACATGGCGCCGTTGAGTAATACAGTAGGAATCCGTTGGAGATGTTTAAAGTCAATGGTCGTGTTCTATAACATACTGAAGTTTAATCGGTGGAAACTGAATTTTCAGGTGTCAAAAGCTATGTGAAGTCTTCTTAGCAGTCCACTGTAAGATTTTTTAGATTTTTAAGCTTTCTACTACTTATATATATTTATATATACTAACGTTGAGAGTCGTGTCGAGTAGGTATGCCCGGATCGTCGATCCGTGGCTTTTTATTTCTTATATATATATATATATATATATATATATATCATCGAACTCTAACTCGATTGAGCCTGGATAGAATATCCAGAGTGTTTGCTGCTTTTATATACATATATACCATCGAACTTGAATTCGATTGAGCCTAGATATAATATCTGGTGTGTTGACAGCTTGTATATATATATATATATATATATATATATATATATATATATATATATATATATATATATATATATATTTACTGATTTTATATAAATATCTGCTTTAACTGCTTTCATAATGTAGATATTTAATATTACTGCTTGCGGGCTAGATTTGTCTAAATCTATCTACTTCTAATTTTGATTGGTTCAAAAGTGACTAAACTAGAACCGTTGATGCTTGAATGGTTTAGATTTATTCAAATCTAGTTCTTTTTCTAGGTTTTGTACATATTGCTTTTTTATGTGAGCCTAAGAATCATGTGATCACAGATTCAGCCTCTGAATCTAGATTCGATTCCCAAGATGGATATTTCTCAACTGCATCCATTTTGTAAATTATCTACGGTGTCTGGATATCCTAAGGCCTCAATTACTATTGAGCATAAGAGTTTGAAAACCTATTTTCCAAAACTTTAATGCTATATCATTAAAATTGAACTTTTATATACAAAAGGCAAACCCTTTGTATACATGTGTAAACAAGGCATATCACTACTTTCAAAAAATTGCACATAGGCCCAACTCACACAGACACATACACAGATAAAAGTTAAATGAAAAGTGGCAGTAACCGTGTTTTCACGGAAGTCGGGGGGTTCCTAACACCTTCCCTATGCTTAATCAAGCCCCCGAATCCTAACGAATCTCAGTTTCCAACACCAGTTAAACAGTATCCAATCATTGGGTCTTTGTGCAAACCTTTTTCGGTTGAGTTGGTACAAGAATTTCAAATCTACTAAATGGCGACTCTAAAAGTCAAATTATCGACATATACATGTCGGACCTTTTCAAACTTATTTTTTCAAACAAAACTCATCTAAAAATGAGAACACCAAAAGACAAGCACAGAAAGCGGACAAATAAAAATTCCGACGTCGACAAATGTTATATATGCAATGGATATGGTCATAAGTATGAAGCATGTTGTTATAATCTTGTAAATCATAGACCTAAAATCAAACAGATTTGGGTCCTCAAGGGAACTAACAGGGAAGGACCCAAGCAAGTATGGGTACCAAAATAGAAGTTAAAATTTACTGCAGGTACAAAGCTCCACTATGACAACCTAATACCTTGATAGTGGATGCTCCAGGCACATGACTGGAAACAAAACTCTTCTGTCTAACTTTAAAGAAAAGGAGGGTCCAATAGTCATTTTTTGTGACAACGGCTCTGGCAAAACCAAAGGATATGGCTCAGCTGGAAACAATGTCATGCCCTTCAGTAAAATAGCTTATATAGAAGGTCTGAAGCATTATCTCTTGAGCATCAATTAACTCTATGACAAAGGATATCAAGTCACCAACCTCAACAATCAACGTCAAGTAAAAGATTTGAAGACCTCTTCTCTAAAGCTCGCAGGGACTAGAAAAGGAAATGTCTATACTGTCAACCTTGCTAAGTTAAGTTCTGATGAGACAGTATGCTTCCTTGCCAAAGCTTCTGAAGAAATTAGCTGGCTATGGCATAAAATATTGTCTCATCTAAACTTCAAAAGCATGTCAAAACTGGCCTCCAAAGACCTTGTAACAAGCTTACCAAGATTCAAC
Source organism: Panax notoginseng (assembly GCA_016801055.1). Taxonomy (NCBI): domain Eukaryota; kingdom Viridiplantae; phylum Streptophyta; class Magnoliopsida; order Apiales; family Araliaceae; genus Panax; species Panax notoginseng. The sequence goes on along the minus strand of CM029016.1, from coordinate 145,194,956 downwards.
TTCATTAAAGACAGACCCTGCAAAGCTTGTCAGTAAGGAAAACAAACAAGAAGCTTATTCAAGGCCAAAGCAATCAACTCTGTTAATAAGCCCTTGGAGTTACTTCATATGGACCTCTTTGGGCCTATCCCTACTATAAGCCTTGGAGGAATGAGATACTCTCTGGTAGTAGTAAACGACTGCGACGCCCCCAAATTTGGACCGCCATTTGGTCACTCAAATTCGGTTTGTCACATGCTCATGGTAGTACAATAATAACTAAAATCACACATTCACAATGGAAGATCTAATCTAGAATAATATACAATAATTTATTATAATTATTCCCCCAAGTCTCGCAACCTACAGTACTTAATAGATTACATAATAATATCAAATAAAGACTTATTATATAATCCTACTTAAGCTTAAACATAGTCTGAAGACAGTCTTAATACAACATAACACTTTAAAAAAATAAAAGAACAAGCTAGTCGGTAGCCTTGCCCTTGTCTTTCTCAGAGGCACTCCCCTATTCCACCTTAACTGAAAGGTTTTAAATAAGCAAGAATGAGCACAAATTGCCCAGTAAGAGTTATACAACAAGGGTAAATAGTTTTATAACACGAGTTCAAAATATCGAAGTATCATCTCTAAGATAGTTCAGGGTTTCAGAATAATATCATGAATAACGAATATCAACAATTCTTGAATCAAATCCTTGGAATATGGAATGATAATTCAATATAGATCAATAAATATATAAGAATTCAAAGGCTATCAACGTATCCAACTGGATAAAATAATTTATACTGGGCAGTCACTATGGACTATTGAACATCTACTAGAATTACCAATATTAAACTGATAACCCAAAAGAATTAAGTACGATAGATGATCAGTCTACAAAACTCTATGTTATGCATAACTACACAGTAATATTCACGCATGTGTTGGGGCTTCCAATAATATACACTCCCCTTACCATAAGGGCTGTTCAACTCAGTTTTTTAGATTTCTGCACCAGTCAATTGGTTTGGATAATTTCATAAACATGTATATAGTCTAGCCGAATCAAATGTCATAAACACTTTCACAATATTTAAGAACAATACCAATGTTCAACATGAATAATAGTTTTCACAAGAGTTGAAACATACTAGCTCAATTGAATGAGTAAGTAAGATAACTTGCATTCAAAGATATAAGTTTTAGATACTTGCTTACATTATTCGTTGAATAATGTAATGCAAGGGTTTAGGATACTTGCTTACGACATTCATCTAATAAAGTAATGCAAGGGTTTAGGATACTTGCCTTAAGCGTAGTTTACCAAGGTAAAGCTTAATACCCTCTTCCGAGTCCTAACATATTACACGTATAGGATATTCATTAGTTATATAAACTCATATAGGTATATTTGAATGTTTACTTAAACATTCAACTTAGTTGAAATCGTCACACCTACTACATCATATATCCTACATCTTCATAGCATATATCAGATTGTATACCACCACAAGTCAAACAACGTATTTTTCAAATCATTGCTTTATAGCTTGTAAACCTTATTTTAGAATAAACATTTGAAAGTCATAATTTCTCATTAACATTCTTCTTTATCACCTATCATGCTTCTTTACACGTTATAGAACATATTGGTCATATAATACAAGCTAAAGTAATCATATAGGTATGCTTCGTACATCAGATCAAAAATAAAAATTATTTATGACAGCAGGATGGCGCAGTTGTGCCCTATCTAGGCTTAGGGATAGCACAACTGCGTTATCCCCTGACCAGACCAGGGTTGAGCTTTGCACTTCCTGTTTCTGCCCAACTTTAACACACCTATGCACTTATACTTTTACATACATACATGTTAGATGTTCTCACATAAGCATATGACCATTCTTGAGTTTATTTTTATAGGTTTTAACTTATAACTTACATGGTATTAAAGCATAACAAGATAATGTAGTTACCATGTTTTATAACTTGGTTATATGCCCATATAGAGAGATTATACAATCTATTAATACACATCCTTATAGTATTCATATTGTTTGTTCACAACTGTCATTGTTTAACACTTCGAATCATGCTTTAAACTCATGTTTGGTTTAGTTATCAACATGTTCAATACATACGAATCATATAAACATAAGTTAATAGGTTATTCATGCATTTCTAAACCATACCAACATGCTTACAAAGTTAGTATATAAACATGACATATATACATATCAGGTTCATTTCTAAAGTTCTAAATTCATTTTAAACAATACGCTTTCGTAAGTCATGTATGCTAATCTAGTAAAACATGCTCACATTAGGTTAATATACATATATATACACATTACACATGCTTGCATGCTGGTTTAAGCTATAGTAATTGACCAGTACTTGGCAGATTTCAAATAGAAGGCAAAAACTGAACACAGAGTCTGGCGCAACTGCGTTGTGCCCCAGAGTTATACCAGCGCAGCTACGCTATGTCTGGTTCAAGCCTAGAACAGCCTGTGTTAGAAGGATTTCAGCCCAACCACATAAATCATTGACGAATTTGATTCTAAACAGTCATATCTCTATTTAAACATGCTTATAAGGTTATATAACAACTATGTAAATATTTCCCACTCCCTATTATCATCTAACTCCACATAATTAAGAAATTGATAATTCAAGAATGGAAATTTTGACAGCAACTGAAAATGAAGAACAAGAAGAAATTTTATACCTTTGTAATTAGCTTGCTAATTCACACTTTCTCTACTGATGTGTATATAATTACTTACTCTATCTATGCTTTCAATTTCACGAATAAGCAATTCTCAACAATGGAAAATGGAGAAGGGGAGTCTATATTTATAGAAAAATGATTACACAGACATTGCAATTCCCTACTAAATCAAACCCATGGATTGAAGGATTGCATTAAGGTTATTAAAGAGTTGTTAGATGGTAGTTGATTTACACTATTATTCCCACTCCCTTGTAAATCATTGTTGCTAGCTTGAGCTTGGGAGAAGAAAAGGGAAATAGGCCTTAGCTTTTTGTCATACACGTGAAGAGAGAAATGGGTCTTCTAATTTGGGACAAATCAAATAACTCAGCATTCTTGCAATACTTAGGCTATACACTTATGCACAATCCCTACTCTTATGTTATATTTTATATACATATCATCCATACATGGGTTATAACTTAATGTCACAATATGATTTACATAATTAATATTTTAAGGTAGTAGATGTGATATGGCAATGTAACATACATATAATCCATGTACATTTTATCACACTAGTATACTTTATTCAGATGTTATCACATTACATTGTCTTCTTTATTAAAATAATAGTTTACAATACGTTCATGGTATATTATTTTAATATATACCCACACACATATTGTCACATAAGCAATTCATGATGTATTCATAACATATGGTCTCAATAAATATAAATCTTCTTATATGGTTTCTATATATAATATAGCCACATTGCACTTTACACTTTATATTATACATATAGGTAGCTACTATATATATATATTTAATTATTGCACACTTGCACATAACAGTCAATATAATTTTATTATATTAATAACTTACTTATTTGTTTTATGTCAAATAGATAAATTATTCATCTTATTGATTAATTGACAATAATATTAATTAATCCATTCCTCATTGATTAATTAATATAAATTAGTTGTTCACTTATTAATTCCTTTGCCGATTAATATCAACATAATGTACTTTTATCCTATGATTTATTAATGTCACACATATAGCAAAAGTGTTCCATTTTATTTCTACAGTAGAAAACTGATTTATCACAGATTAACCACTGGCACAGCTGCTCCAGTTTGTACTGTTGGGAGGGCGCAGCAGTGTCGAACCCTGGCAGTGCCAAATTGGTTTAGCTTTAAGCCAGTTTCAACTTCTATCGCCATACTAGTTTTACATGACATGAATTAACGTCCACATGAGTGATATTGCTAATCTAAGAGTGTATCCATTCCTTATATGGAATCACACAATCATACACAATTAACCTTCCTAGTTCTCTTTTAACTTGTTTAGTGAATTTCCTCATTTCACATTATGCCACACAAGGCACTTCACAAATGCTCATCATATTCCCACACTTCTTAATTCATATTAATCCAATGCGAATCAATTTAATTACTCAACTTACACAACATTAACTTTTATATTCAAATAAATATTTATTTTCATTACTATATTCATTTAATAAGATGTGGAAATTCTCGGGTATTACATCCTCCCCACTTATAAAAATTTTGTCCCGGAATTGCTACAAGGTTACACAAATAGATGGGGATAATTCCTCATTATCCTATCTTCTAACTCCCACGTAGCCTCCTCAACATCGTGGTTACGCCAAAGCACTTTTACAAAAGAAATAACTTTGTTCCTTAAAGTTTGCTCTTTCCTATCTAGAATTTAGACAAGAATTTCTTTATACGCCAAGTTCTTCTCCACTTGAATGGGCTCGTATGAAATCACGTGCTTGTAGTCGGCCTTGTACGGTTGCAACACAGAAATGTGGAACACGTTGTGGATGTGCTCCAATTTTGGTGGTAATAAAACTTTGTATGTCATTTCGCCCACTCGCTTCAGTATCTCGAACAGTCCTATGAATCTTGGACTCAGTTTTCCTTTCTTTCCGAAATGGAACTTTCCCTTCCATGGAGATGCCTTTAAGAATACAAAACTGTCGACTTTAAAATCTCGGTCCTGCCGATGCAAATCTGCGTATTTCTTCTGGCGATCTTGAGCTGCTACTAGTCGAGCTCTTATTAATGTCACCACGTCTATGATTTGTTGTACTAACTCTGGTCTGAGTATTCATCGCTCTCCGATTTTGTCCCAACATAATGGCGTTCTACACTTTATTTCGTAAAGAGCTTCGTACGGTGGCATGCCGATACTTGCATGGTAACTATTATTATACATAAATTCGACAAAGGGTAGGTGGTCGTCCCAATTTCCCTTGAAGTCCATCACGCAAGTCCTAAGCATATCCTCCATCATTTGTATTGTTCGCTCACTCTGTCCGTCTATCTGAGGATGATAAGCGATACTCAACTTTAACTGTGTTCCCATCCTCACTTGCAAGTTTTTCCAAAAAATTGTCGTGAAGTGCGGATCTCGATCAGAGACAATAGATACCGGCACTCCATGTCGTGAGACAATCTCCTTTATGTATAAGCTTGCTAACTGGTTCAAACTGTAGCGGATCTTGATCAGTAGAAAATGTGTGGTCTTCATAAGTCGATCCATAATAACCCAAATGGCATCATAACCTTTCTGCGTAACCGAAATTCCTACCACGAAATCCATCATAATGTGCTCCCATTTCCACTCTGGTATTTCCAACGGTTGTAGTAAACCACTCAGCCGCTGATGCTCTACTTTTACGCGTTGGCAAGTTAAACATCTACTAACGTACTATGCGACTTTCCGTTTCAAATTGGGCCACCAAAAATGTTGCCTCAAGTCTCGAAACATCTTGGTGGCTCCCGGATGAACGGAATATATCGTATTGTGTGCCTCGTGCAAAATCTCCTCTCTTAACTCGGTTACCGCTAGTACCCACACTCGTCCTTCGAATCTTAAGATACAGCCTTTATCCATTCAAAATTTCTCTTCCTCATTTTCTGTAATCCTTTTCCTAATCTTCTAACATTCTTCATCTTTCTCATGTGCTTCTTTTATTCTATCCAACAATGTTGGACAAGCTTCCACTATAATTAACTTCTCTTCAAACCTATTGGGTCCCTTTACCTCTATTTCCAATTTCTCCATTTCTCTTATTAACTCTTCTTGAGTCGTCAATTGAAACAATTTCTCCCTTCCTCTCCTGCTCACAGCGTTGGTAACTACGTTTGCCTTCCCCGGGTGATAAAGAATATCACAATCATAATCTTTGATCAATTCCAACCACCTTCTTTGACGTATATTCAACTCCTTCTATGTGAAGATATATTTCAGACTTTTGTGGTCCGTGTATATCTCACATTTCTCTCTGTATAAATAATGCCTCAATATTTTTAATGCAAAAAACTACTGCCGCTAACTCTAAGTCGTGAGTAGGATATCGTTTTTCGTAATCCTTTAGTTGTCGTGATGCATACGCAATGAATTTACCGTGTTGCATGAGCACACAACCATGTCCCTTGTGAGATGCGTCACTATACACCACAAAATTTCCCGCATCATCTGGTAGTGATAATACAGGCGCTTCACTCAATCTCTTCTTCAACTCTTGAAAGCGCTCTTCACATTTGTCAGTCCATACAAATTTCACCATCTTCCTCGTCAGGTTAGTCAACGGGGTCGCTATCTTATAAAAATCTTGGATGAATCTTCGATAGTACCCAGCTAACCCTAAGAAACTTCTCACCTCCATCGGTGTTCTTGGTTGTTCCCAATTACTTACTGCTTTGACCTTTGCAGGGTCTACTGAAATTCCATTCTCATCCACCACGTGGCCTAAGAATTAAACCTTTTTCATCCAAAATTCACACTTTGAAAATTTCATATACATCTTCTCCTTTCTTAGTACCTCCAAAACGATCTTCTGATGTTCAACATATTCTTCTATCGTTTTCGAGTAGATCAAGATATCGTCGATGACAACTACTACGAATTTATCTAAAAATGGCTTGAAGACTCGGTTCATCAAGTCCATAAATGCTGTCAGAGCATTAGTTAAACCAAATGACATTACCAAAAACTCGTAATGTCCGTAATGGGTTCAAAAGGCGGTCTTTAGTATGTCCTCATCCCGCACTTTCAGTTGGTGATATCCTGTTCATAGGTCGATCTTTGAGAAACATTTTTCTCCCTTCAGTTGATCAAATAAGTCATCTATCCTCGGTAGTGGATATCTGTTCTTGATCGTTACTCTGTCCAATTCTCGATAATTGATACAGAGCCTCATTTATCCGTCCTTTTTCTTAATGAATAAAACTGGTGCTCTCCAAGGAGACACACTCGGTTGAATGTAACCCTTATCTAATAACTCTTGAAGTTGTATCATCAATTCCTTCATTTCTACAAGCGCCATACGATATGGAGCTTTTGAAATCGGTGTCGTTCATGGTGCTAAGTCTATTACGAATTCGATTTCTTTGTCTTGCGGGAGACCGCAGATCGTCCAAAAACACATCTTAAAATTCATTCACTACAGATATATCTTTAATTTCTACTCCCTTTTTTCGAGTATCTACGATGTAAGCTAAATAACCTACACATCATTTCCTTAACAATTTCTTGGTCTGCATCATCGTAACGCAACAGGATTGCTTAAGCGATGAGCTACCATAAAACACTACCTTAGACTTACTCGGAGTCTAAAGGTTAACACACTTGTTCTGACAGTCAATTATCGCCGCATAGTCATATAACCAATCCATTCCCAGTATTACTTCAAATTCTCTCAGTCTAATAGAAATCAAGTCTACGCTCAGTTCATGTTCTCTAATTTTTGCGCGACAATTTTGATAAACATATTCTAAAGGGATTATTTCCTTATTCGCAACTTCTATGTTCAAAGGATCTTCTAATTGTTCTCGAGGTATATTAAGTTTACTAGCAAATTCATCAAATATAAAAGAACAGGTGGCACCCGAATTAAATAATACATAAGCATTTATATTATTGATTGGGATTATACCTGACACCACGTCCTTCGTAGCTACTGCGTCCTGGACGGTCATGTTAAAGGTTCGGGTGGTCGATCAGTTGGGTTGCGCGGGTCCACCAATCATTAACTTGCTTCCTCCTCCCTGGCCTCTGCCAGTTCCACCACTTCCTTTCTTTAGGCAATCCTTTATCTGGGGCTTTGTTGATCTACAAGCAAAGCATCCCCTGATCTTATTTGGTTTTGGGCAATTTGGCAATATGTGCCCCTCTTGGTCGCAATTATAACACGTGCTCTTTCATTTCCAGTACTCCCCCTGATGACTCCTCCCACACTTATTACAAGCTTCATTCCTTTTCTTAAAGTTTCCCTGGTGACTCCTACCTTGATTATGGTTTCTGATGTTGTTGTTGTTATTGTTTTCCCATTTTCTCTTTTCGGAGTTACTCCCTTAGCTGCTGCTTCCTCCACGATACTCACTCCCAGTGTTCTTATTTTTCTTGTCCTTATGATATAGACTTAAGGCCTCACTGGAATCAATCTGGAGGACTGATACCTTATTATACAGCCACGGCTTCAGCCCTTACTCGAAGCGTCTCGCCTTCCTTTCCTCATCTACCACTTGGTGCTTTGCAAATCACGCTAGTTCATTGAACTTAGCCGCGTATTGCGCCACCATCATATCTCTTTGCTTAAATTCTAAGAACTTTACCTCCATCTTATTCTTCATGTTCTTTGTAAAATAATTCTCAAAGAACAGAGTCTTGAATCTCTCCTAAGGTACTACTCCTTCTCCTGCTCTCTACCGATTTGCCTCCAACCAGTAGTTCGCTTCGCCTCTCATCGTGTAGGTTGCAAAAGTCGTCTTCTAGTCTTCACCCACACGTGCGATGGTGAACGCCTTCTCCATCTCCTTGATCCATGTTTGAGCCACGATCAGATCGGTAATTTCTACGAATTTTGAAGGCCCTACACTCCTAAAATCCTTAAAGTTTGTGACTACAGCTGCTTGGGGAACGGGTGATACCGACTCATTTCTTCCCCTAAGAGCTTTTTCTAACAAATCTACAAGCCTCTATATCGGATCTACTGGTCCTCTCTCATCGTTAACCGACTCTTCCCGTGCGGTTATTCTACGTCTGGACGGCATGTTTCTGCATCATAAAATTTTCATTTTATTATCTAATTATATTACTTAGACATTTCTCAAATAAAAGAAAAAAGATTTTATAACATGTTTCTGAAATAAGATCATTTATATTCATATGCCAAATCGTTACAATTACATGATTTTCTCTAGCATACTACTATAAATGATAACACATATCCCCTATTATCACAAAAGACGGGGACAACACTAGCTTACTACCCCTCTAACATTTTTCAAAAGTTGGGGTTTACTACTATCTCACATCTTACACAAAAGACTGAGATTTCAATAACAGACTAAACAACACATAAATAAATATAATACAACTACTAAGCTTATTTCTCTAGACTCAATCTAACATGCCACGCTCCATGGCACTCTGGTATTCCTTCTGAGTAATGTGCACCACCATATCTCGACTTATGGTATGCCGGGCCTGTCCTTGTTCAGTAGGGTAGTGATTTACCCCATCAATTAATTTCTCCATGGCCGTCCACAGAGCATAGCCTATCTTGTTCATCTTGCTTCTCATGCATCTCACCTCATCCTCTAAGTTATTAGCCCGATCATTAGTTTCTTCCCACTTCTCCTCGAAGTGAATCATATCCATCACCTCCATCTTTAGCTGAGTACGAAGTGCTTCCTTCTCTGACCTCTCGCTCAATTCTCTCTGCTCCATTTCTTCCAATTTCCCTGCCAACTATACATTCCTAGCCACCGATCGGTAAAACAAAGTTCCCATCTGGATCCCTGCCTCCTTACGGTGAGCACTCTCCACCTCCATCTCTTGCATCACTAATTGTCTCTGATGGTCCTCGTCCCTCAGTTTCTGGAATTCAGACTCCCTTTCCCTAGCTTCAGCCTCTAATTCCTCCACTTTACATCCCAACTCCAAAATTTGTTCCACATATTCTCCCAACATCTGATCCTCAAAAGTAGCCTCATCAGAGTCCTCCATTGGCTCAGGTTCCTCCTCCATAGGCTCCTCCCCCGGATCAGACTCCTCGGGAAATGGCTCCATCTCCTCCTCCTCATCATCCTCATTAATAGGGGTCACTACTGATATGGGCTCTACTATTAATGGTGCCTCATATACCACATGGATGTCACACGGCTCCTCCTCTACTACTCGGCTAGGTCCTCCTATGTCAGTCATCCTACAATCACCAACATAAAACAAGACAAAAAATAACTTTATTAGAATATTAAATAACATAAGTTCATTGTATAAAATAAAGTTATATTCTATAACACACTAAGTTACTCTAGGAAAACTCTACATGAGTCTCATCCCTCTCTATCTTCTAAGTTCTTCTAAGTTATAATCTAAGGACTTTCGTTCCTAAGGTTTATAACTAAAGCTTTGATACCAACCTGTGACACCTCCAAATTCGGACCGCCACTTGGTCACTCGAATTTAGTTTGTCACGTGCTCATGGTAATACAATAATAACTAAAATCACGCATTCACAACGGAAGATCTAATCTAGAATAATATACAATAATTTATTATAATTATTCTCCCAAGTCTCGCAACCTGCAGTACTTAATATATTATATAATAATATCGAATAAAGACTTATTACATAATCTCACTTAAGCTTAAATATAGTCTGAAGATAGTCTTAATACAGCATAAAACTTTTTAAATATAAAGGAACAAGCTAGTCGGTAGCCTTGCCCTTGCCCTTGTCTTTCCCAGAGACACTTCCCTAGTCTGCCTTAACTGAAAGGTTTTAAATAAGCAAGAATGAGCACAAATTGCCCAGCAAGTGTTATACAACAAGGGTAAAGAGTTTTATAACACGAGTTTGAAATATCGAAGTATCATTTCTAAAATAGTTCAGGGTTTCAGAATAATATCATGAATAACGAATATCAACAATTCTTGAATCAAATCCTTGGAATATGGAATGATAATTCAATATAGATCAATAGATATATATGAATTCAAAGGCTATAAATGTATCAAATTGGATAAAACAATTTATACTGAGCAATCACTAAGGACTATTGAACATCTACTAGAATTATCAATATTAAACTGATAACCCAAAAGAATTAAGTATGATAGATGACCAGTCTACAATACTCTATGTTATGCATAACTACACAGTAATATTCATGTGTGTGTTGGGGCTTCCAAAAATATACACTCCCCTTACCATAAGGGTTGTTCAACTCACTTTTCCAGATTTTAGCACCAGTCAATTGGTTTGGATAATTTTATAAATATGTATATAGTCTAGCCAAATCAAATGGCATAGACACTGTCACAATATTCAAGAACAATACCAATGTTCAACATGAATAATAGTTTTCACAAGAGTTTAAACATACTAGCTCAATTAAACGAGTAAGTAAGATAACTTGCATTCAAAGAGATAAGTTTTAGATACTTACTTACGATATTCGTTGAATAAAGTAATACAAGGTTTTAGGATACTTGCTTACGACATTCGTCGAATAAAGTAATGCAAACGTTTAGGATACTTGCTTTAAGCGTAGTTTACCAAAGTAAAGCTTCATACCCTCTTCAGAGTCGTAACATATTACACGTATAGGATATTCATTAGTTACATAAACTCATATAGGTAAGTTTGAATGTATACTTAAACATCTAACTTAGTTGAAATCTTCACACCTACTACATAATATATCCTACATATTCATAGCAAAATTCAGATTGTATATCACCACAAGTCAAATAACGTATTTTTCGAATCATTTCTTTATAGCTTGTAAATCTTATTTTAGATTCAACATTTGAAAGTCATAATTTCTCATTAACATTCTTCTTTATCACCTAGCATGCTTCTTAACACATTACATAACATATTGGTCATATAATACAAGCTAAAGTAATCATATAGGTATGCTTTAAACATCCGGTCAAAAATAAAAACTATTCATGACTGCAGGATAGCGCAGCTGCGCCCAGTCTAGGCTTAGGGACGGCGCAACTGTGCTGTCCCCTAACCAGACCAGGGTTGAGCTTTGCACTTCTTTTTTCTGCCCAACTTTAACACACCTATAACGATCGAGAAAATCAGACCTCGTTGGAGTCTTCCACGGGCTCATCCTATAACGATCGAGAAAATCAGATTAATTGTAAAATAATTTTATTTAATTCAATAATGAATAAAATTATAATATATGTTATTTATAACGAGTAAGCAAGATGGAGGTTGTTCTATAACCTAAAAGTGGCATAAAATCGTAGTATTCTGGCTACGTGGTAGAATTAAGGTGTTTCAATTTCCAATACGAAAATAAAAGCTTTCTGAATTTTTTTTTGAAAACACTATTCATCCATTTCTGCTCGAGAATTATTTTTGAACTTCCGAGAAATACGTAGTGATAGAATAATAAGGAAGGATGGATTATGTAATAATAATTCAGTTATGACAAACACAGTTTTTCGCATGTGTACTAAGTTTGAGAATGTTAAGAAAAATGAAGATTTGAATGAATGTTGATCGTATAATAAGCAAATATTATACGAGGCAATGAATACGAATATGATACAAAGTATAGTACAAGTATATACGAAAAATGATATAACGTATATGATGAATGATTATACGAATTAGTATACGAGAAGAATACGAAGATTATATGTTAGTAGCTTAAGCCAATTGTAATGGACTTGTAGGATTTGTGTACGAATTGGGCAAGCCCAAGTGCAATCTTGTTAAAGCCCAAAGATTAATAATGCAAGCCCAAGTTTAGGCCCAAAAGTAATTAAACTTAAGTCCGAACCAAGAACTAAACCCGTGGATCGAACTGATGGGTAACTGGATGAGAAAAACCCATGGGGCAACCCATGTAGGCCCCTATAGGTGAGTCATGACTGGCCACTAAATGGTCAATCAAAGGTTAAGTGTTGTTGTGGGCAAGTAATGAATAGTAAGGAGGTGGAAAAGTGTGAAGGTGGGCTGGCTTAATGACTATTATTCCCTCACTTGGAAAATCTATAAATAGATGGCTTAGATTTTCATTTTGTGCCTTGTTCATTCCACGAACACCTTAGAGCTTATATTATTGAGAGAAAGTGAGAAATGTCTTGCTATATCAAAAAAGAAAGGAAGAAGAATCAAGTTAAGAACACAAAGGTAAGGAATCCTAGACCATTAATCTTCATATCTTCACTGTTAGTTTGATAGAGAAGTGATTAGTGGTGGTGTATGTATCATAAGGAGGAACAAGGATGGCTATTAGTGGACTTAAACCTTAATAAACCATGTTGTAAGTGGAATCATAATCTTAGAATTATGAACTATTGAAGAACGTTTGAAGAATTATTTTTTTGTTGTTGATGGACAAGTTTAAAACTATCGTGTATAGGATTAGATGATATATGTTTGGTTAGGATGATAGAAGTATGGAATGAATCCATTTTGAACGGTGTAAAAATCTCAAGTAACGAAGTTATGACAAAATTTACGAGATTAGACGATAATCGTCGAAATTGTGAAATTCTCGAACTGAAAGTCAAAAGTCGCCGTTTAATTCAGAAACCTTGGTTTTTGATGGAGTATAGTATAACTTTGCATTTTAGAATTGCGGACTAAAAAATGGTCGAATTTTGACTTAGAACTAAAAAATGAGCTATGAACGTTCACGAACGTTTAACAAACGCGTAATAACAAACTTATTCGGTGAATTCCATGTTAACGGATTCGAAAATGTAAGATTTTCTAATGAAATCGTAGCACACATGATATGTGAGCTATCGGCTTTTGAACGAGCCAATTCTGACTTATAATGCATAAGTTATGAGCCCGTAAAGATTTGCAGTGAAAAACAAACTTAGAATTCTCTAAGGCAGGGCCGACGCCGCAACACGGTCCAAGGTTATAAAGCCGGCGCTGCAGCTCCAGACTAGACCCTAAGCACACTGTTAAGTGGCGCCATAGCGTGGCCCATAGTATAGGACTTGGTACCACGGTGCCGAGGCTGAGGATCCGATACTGCTAACTCGCGCCGCAGCGCGAGCTTTATAAAACCAGCACTAGGGAAGAGATAGTAAGAACTAAAAATGAATGTAAAAGAATGTATAAGTTGATTGAAGGTGAATTATAACCTTAATAAACTTAAAGAAAAACCATAAGGGTGATTACAACCTTAAGGTTAACAATTTAAAAGTTGACAAAAGGTTAGGAGAATGTAAACACAATGTAATACGATAAATTGTAACGAATGTCAGCCAATCTAAGGAATGATTAAATTGAAAAGAAGGGGAAGATAGATTAATGACCATACATGATTGTTTATGACCTAATGTGGAATGTTCTATACTTATGTAATGTAGAATCCTTAAAGACTCAAAAGGAAAGTGTATTAACTATAGAAGACGCTGAATGCAAGTGTTCTAAACTCTTATCTATGTTCTTTTGGACAAGCTTTGTGATTCATGTATTTTACGCATGAATTGATGTATAACGAAGTCGAAGCCAATTCCTTCAGCTAGATTTAATGTGTTTTGGTGGATTTCCTTAAAATATATCAAAATATTATCAATGTTGTTATCTTTTGCCAACTGTTTTGGTATGGATTTCAAAGAAAGACTGAGTATGAATAAACAAATGTTTTGTCGTTAAACGACAGGCACATGAGGTTACCAAAACTTAAACGTAGATACGTTTAAAGAAGCAGTATTGTACAACATAGATTACTATAGGCTGATCACCTAGACGTGCTCGTAAGATATGTCGGAGTTACGAACTTTGTGTCGGGTTGTCCTTTTCAAAGAAAGAATAAAATGTTCAAGGTCTTGGACCAAAATTTATGTTTAATAAATGTTGTTCATTGTGAAACATTTTAAAGAAAAGGGAAGTGCTATTTTGAATTATCTATAGTACTTCATAACTATTAATTCAGTTATAGAAGATATACAATTCATATGATTCAAACCTATTGCTTAAATTAAATTGTCACACTTGTTGAGCTAGTTATCCTCACTCTTGCTTGAACCATATGAATGCAGTTAATACTGAACGAACTGAAGGATCCAATAAGGATAAAGGAAAGGCTAAGGCAGACCAGTAGTTATTTTGTAATAGTATAGTATGAATGTTATAATTATTTGATATTATGACAAAGAACACATGTAATGGTTACAAAGAACCTAGGAAGGAAAATATTGTTTTCGAATATATAGTAGACATATTCACTTTTTCGAGGTATTTCAATTGAATGTATGTGTGAACTGTAGCACCGTGTAGCACCATCTGTCGGGTTAGAAGATACCTAGATTTAGGGGCGTCACATGTTGGTATCAAAGATGTAGGTTATAAAACTTAAGGGGGGGAAAGAACCTTAAGCCATAACCTTAAGAATAGTTAAAGAAGTAAAAGATGAAGTTAACACTAAAAATGCATTAAATGTGATATGTGTTTTTACTATTCTAATGATGTGTACTAATCAAACTAATTTGTTTTGTTGTAGATGTCAGGAGATAACATAATGTATAGGGATATATGTAGACGTCAGGATTTCTATTTGTCCCTTTTTGTTCCCTGTTTTTTTGTGTTCTCATGTTAGGTTAGATTTGTTTGAAAAAACAAGTGAAAAAGGTCCGACATGTATAATGTCGGCGATGGACTGTTAAGAGTTGTAAGTTGTTTTTTTATATGGTTGTACCAACACAACCAAGAAAAGGATTGCAAATTGACCCAGTTATGTGACACTGCTAAACGGGTCTGTGAAGCAGAGATTTATTAGGGTCTGGGGACTTTCTTATGCGGAGGGAAGGTGTAAGGCACCCCCCGACATTCGTGTTGCCACGATGACCGCCACTTTTTAAGAAACTGTTATATGAATGTGTGTATGTGTGTGTGTGTGTGGGTCAATGTGTTGTTATTTGGAAGTAGTGTGAGGCCTCGTTCGTACCTATATACAAAGGGTTTGAATTTGTGTAAAAATTTAGTTTTAAACAAGTTATAGCAGTGATGTTTTATAAAAGATATTTTTCAAACCCTGTGCTCAATAGTAACTGAGGCCTTTGATACTTCTATTTTATTAAATGTTCGGCTTGATTTCTTTTATTTTTGAGATGCGAAACATCTACGAGAAAATGATGTACAAAACAGTGCTGAATTCCTCATGGGCATGAAAACCATCTTAGGAAATCCAAACATCGTTGATAATTTACAAGCTGCTTACAGCTGAAAATGTCCATCACGGGAATCGACTCTAGATTCAGTAGACTGAATCTGTGATCATATGATTCCTAGGCTCACATGAAGCCGCAATTTATATGAAAACTGTAAGCAGTTATATATATAAAAGTTGTAAATATATATATACAGACATGATCAACCACCATGAAGCACCTCCATGGGGAATCAGAAATGTAAATATATAAAAGCAATATATATATATATATATATATATATATATATATATATATATATATATATATATATATATATATATATATCGCTGTTACAGCATTGTTTACATTTTGATCCCCTGTGGAAGTGCTTCGTGGTGGTTGATCATGTCAATATATATATATATATATATATATATATATATATATATATATATATATATATATAATATACTAAAGAAAGAAAAGCCACGGACTGAAGTCCGGGCAAACACACACAACACGACTCTCAATGTGAAGAACAATGTGTGCAAAGATGAAGAGAAAGGCTTGAAAATGTGTAAGAAGGCTTACAGTGGGCTGCCAAAGAAAACTTCAATAACTTGAAATGGATGAACACTCGGTTCCCGCCGGTAAAAAGTAGCTATATATGAGCTTATAAGTGTTTAAAATGGGAAATCACTCAGTTTGTGGTGTGTAAAGAGCAAATTGGATAGGGCTTCCTCATATTTTTCTCTTACAAAATGGCCACCCCAAGCCCTCTATTTATATAGGGGGGAGCCACAGGTGTACCTGCGGCTAGGCCACAGGTGTATCTACGGCTGCCCGGGGTGCCCCGGGCTTCGCGAGTCCCGCTATCTTAAAGTACGTGCATGCGTGCAACATGATATCCGCTTGAACTTTCAGAATTGCAATTCGGGGATCTGACTGAGGTATGTAAGACCTATTTCCGACTGCCGTTGTCAAAAGTTACGCAATGACATGGGATTAGAGGTTATTTGAAGTCAGGAAGATGTGACTATGCCCTCCGGTCTTCATGCTTCAAATTCTATCAGTTACCATGCGTAATAGTCACTCGGGATTGGACTTCCTTGGTTCTTGTGGGACATTGCTGTGTAGAAATGTATGTCTGAAATGTTGAGATGGCGTGATGTGGTGTCAAGGTGGCAAGATGATGACTTTTCCCCTCACCGGGGTTATTTCTAGTTTGGTTTGATAAAGCAGACGTTGCTCGGGGTTATCTCTAAGATTGGACTGCTGCAAGTGTTGAAGGTCCTCAGTGTCATCTCTGAGGTGTGCCTATCTTCTTGGTGTTATTACCAGGTCTTGTACTGAGTGCCTCGGTGTAAGCATCGAGGTTGAAGCTGATTGCACGCATTTGAAACAAGCATTTCCAGGGTTATCTCCAGAACTGCAACTGCCTTCTTTGGGGTTATCTCCAAGGTTGGAATCTGCCACTCCCATTGTTGGGACTAAGACTGAATATCTCGGGGTTATCTCCGGGATGAATCGATCTTCTCTAGTGGAATTTTTGGTATTAGAACTACAGCCCTCGGGGTTATCGCCAAGGTTCCCAGTGTGTGTTCCGGGATTGAGACTGAGCTTCCGGTAGTATCCAAACTAGACGTGTATTGTCTTCCAGGGTTATGTCTGAAAGATGAATCTGACCTCCTGCAATGTTATAACAGGTGCGCATAAAATTTTAAGTGTCTACAGATGCCCCTCTTTATCATATTCATGCAATGTAATGGCATGAATAGGATAAAGAATTCTAGACACTTGAAATGCAACAGATAAACATGATGCTATATGGAGAAATATGATGCAAATGTATGATGCATATGGATTGCTTTCCCATATGCTGGGGATGATTGCCGGATCCCTGTTACTTCTACCGGTCATGGTAATGACGACAAGCTTGGATGTGTGATCCAAACCTATTAGGATGTTGATGTTGGGGCTATCACCAAAGTCCTTAATCCTGGATACAGACTTTACTCCAAAGATGTGCCTCTCGTGTACAAGAGATCTGTGGGGATAAAACTTTGTCTGTTTGAGGATGTATATAACATATTCCATCGTTGATCCTTTCCGATGATGTTGATCTTTCCTAGTTTGTATCACCAGGACACATCATGTTCTGTCAGATTTATAGCCAATAGTAGATGTTGTCAGGGCTGCATGACCTTCGTTGACGTGTGAACCAACGGATGAACTCCCTGTTGGGGATAAATGCCAAGGGTGCTTGGCCTCTGTTGATGTGTGTATCAACTGATGAACTCATCGGATGGTTTCCGATGCGACGTTGGGTTTACCTGCCAACGGCTGAACTGTCGTCAAGGTTGCTTGACCTTCGTTGACATGTGCATCAATGAAAAATATGCATTGTATCCATTTGATCTTTGCTGATGTGTGTGTCAACGAATAATATACGTTGTAACCCCCTTTGGGGATCTGTTTGTGGACAGATGATCATGCGTTGTAACCCCCGCCAGGGATACATTTGAAAAGATTAGGGTGACGACCCTAAATTGACGGCATTGGACCTCTATGCGGTATTGCCGAATGTGATCTGCAATGATAGGGATCATCGGTATAGTATACCCTATGTTCGGGCGAATACCAAAGATTGATATAAAAGCCACAGTCGGGCCCAGGAAAAACCAAGATTTCAGGCTATCCAGCTCAATCGCGTAGTGTTTTTATCCCTGATTTGGCCTTTTCAGCTTGTGAGAACTCCTTTGCAACTCGAATTGGACCTAGCCGAAGGGGTGGGACCCATATATGGGTGCCGCAGGTACACCTGCTGCAGTCGCAGATGGACCTACGGCCAACGGTGGATATTAAAATCCTACAAGTTGCTTTCATAAGTAATTTTCAAGTTGCGCCGCGAAGGAAATCCGAGAGCTCTTCTTCAGATCTGCTGAGTTCGGACGTCTTTCATCAAATTTTGTCACCGTACAAGTGTTCTACACTGTCCTGGTAACGTATGCATGTACTCATTTCCAGTTTTTATCCGTTAGAAAATGACTTATCACATGAAATGCATCTAAGCACATAGTAGTGATTATGTATGCTCAAATGACTTGATATAAAATATTCAATATAGTAAATGTTAGTATTAAACCTTGCTAAATATAGTGATGTGAAAAAATTTGACTTTTGAAACAGTCAAATTGGCGCCTTTTTTCAGCTATTTCTTATCCTATTTGAGGACAAATGAGCACAGGTGAAAAAGCAAAGTAATCCTCGTAATTAGGCTACCCTTATGGATTGATGACTTTGATTTTTTTATGTAAATAGTATTTATATGACTATGGCCAGATGTGCTACTGAATGGCCACCTAGTCATGCCTATGTGCATGTGGATAGTCCTATTTGTAGAGGAAACTATGGCAAAAATTTTCCAAAATGTAGGCATTGAGTAGTCATGCATATTTAGCTCTACTGTAGATGTATGTTAAAATAATGCATGCATGCATGTAGTCATTAAATGCATTTTGAAAAGCTCCAGGTTAGAAAATACCACACCATTTCTGAGGTGATTTGGAAACTTGTTGTCTAGATATTATGGATCCGGATCAGCCGAGTAGTTCCCGCAGGACCACTTCTGGTGTATAGAGGAAGGCTTCTGAAGTTCCTCAACCTCGTTCCATTAGACAACCCCGTCGGTTGGTAGAGGCAGTGATACGTCTAGTCCGGGTTGATGTACCAGACGTCGAGGACAAGGACGAGGATGTTCTAGTTGCGGACCCCGCTCCTGCTGTGCATGTTCCCCGTAGTGACCTCCTGAGTATTCAGGTGGCAAACCTTGAGCTTCTGGGTGATTTGAGTAGACATCCCTCGATATATTTGCATGCCAAAGAGGTATAAAATTTTGATCTTAATCTTCCTTCTTTCCTATTGATGAGGAGTAAAGGATTCTGATGTCGATCTGCATTTTATAGGTTCCCGGCTTTACACATCCTCGAGGGAACTGGTTCATCATTCACTCCATGTACCAGGCTCTTCATCCTGACTATAGAGCGATTATGCATGACTGAGGTTTTGGAGCATCTTTTCCAGACTCAGTCTCTCTATTTACTGGATTATGAGGTGATGATGACACCGATGGATTGGCGGTTTATCAGAATTATGGAGTTTGGAGGGGCGCCAGACCCCAACTACCGTCAAATCCTTGTTAGGAGTTCTGACGGAGGTGCTTAAGGGCAAGACTATCCGTGCGGGTCCTTTGAGTGTAGATGCTATGAGTGGACTATTGAGTGAGCCCATACCAGCTGATGTCAGAGTCAGGGATGGTATTCTTCGGCGATTATTCCTGATGATCATTAGGGGCTGCTTTATAGCATATAACTCTTCTACGATGTCGTTCACTTTGATCAGTGCCACGCGACATGTGGACCATATTAGAGAGTATGATTGGGGTTCCTACACCTTTGCCTACTTCCTCAAGGGCATGCGTATGCATTAGTAGGGATTGACCTAGGCTTGGTTAGGATTTTACCCATTTCTGCTGGTAAGTATTTCTCTTGTCATTTAACATGTACAGGTTAAGAGTGTTAACTGACAGCAGATGTTTGCCTTTGTGTTGGCAGTTTTGGGCCTATGAGAGGCTCCCATGCTTACGTCCAGTGAGTGTATTAGGATTAGATGCCTACCCACGAGGACGACGATGGCATCATTCCATACTGGCGGAGGTTCCCGTAGTTGAGGGTTTCATTCATTGTCGCCTACACTTGGAGTTGTTGACAGTGAATGTCATCACATGGATTCCATATTCTGGATAGCATTTGGCCATTGGATTTGAGGATGGGTACCCGACTGGTGTCAAGTACGTAATTTCCACCCGCAGGGTTCCTCTCTTCACAGATGGAGGATGAGAGCTCTATTTAAGAGAGCATGCTATTAGGAGCACTACAGGACAGATCCGTATACCGATCTTGCCTCCTGCTAGGCGTTATTGGCTTGTATCGCAGTCACACGTCATTGATATCCCATTGTTGGGTGTTGACGATTTTACATTGTCAGAGGGTCCTTGCACTAAGGATGTATTCCAGCATTGGTGGATCCCTCGTACCATTGGAGCCCAGACCCGCGACACTCAGTTCATGGGGGATATGGTTCCAGGATTTGTGATGATGACGGATTGGCTAGCCTGTGTCTGAGATTCGACTCATGTGACACAGATTGATAGCTTGACCCAGCGACTGACCGGGCACATTTCTTTATCTGGCATTTGGGCAGAGATCCGGCAGAGGCAGATTCGTTTGATCCTTCCAGCGCAGGAGCTGGCCCCTCAGATGACCCATTTGACTTTGCCGGTACAGATCCTCCTTTGTATAGGTCTGACATCCCTGTTGATAGAGATCTAGTGACTCAGGAGGAGTTACATCAGGTAGACAGGATTGATGATGTAGATATTGACACCATTGTCTTCTTCTGATGTGTATTCCCATTATCTCTTTTGATAGGCATCTGTTAGCTATTGGATGGTTGTGCCCCATTCTCGTTATATCTTTTGATAGGACTCTATTAGTAGTAGGGCCTCTGTGCCCCCTTTTCTTGTATTTTTAGTTGTACATAGATGATGTATTAGATGATGATATTGTTAGTTCTCAGTAGCCACAATAAATCTAGAAGGGGGGTTGAATAGATCCTTTTTGGTTTCAAATACTTTTTTGGTTTATTTTGTATTGCTAATAATTTAGCATATGACAAACATAAGAATCTTTAAAAGCACAGCGGAATAAGTAAAAGATTCCCTTCATTGATATATTCATTAATTATACATACATTGTTCGTAGAGTTAGTTCAATGGTAAGCTGTTAAAACATAGATACCAGTGTATAGCAGTTAATGTACATAATGTAAATGACATAAAGTAAAAGACACAAGGGGTTTTAAGTGGTTTAGAGACTCAAGCTCCTCATCCACTCTTCTACTTTCAACTAGTAGGATTTCTACTAAGGAAGGGCAGCACCCTGAATCACTAAGATTCCTTCAAGGCTAGCAGCCTTGAGACTTCAGTTCACTAAGAACTCTTCAAGGCCAACAGCCTTGGAACTTCTCTAGTTCCCTAGGAACTCTTTAAGCCCAGCAGGCTTAGAACTTCATTTAATCCCTCCGGAAAAGGACCCCTCAGGCCCTGGCTTCTTGTTGTTAAGTTGTTTGTTTGTTTATTTGTTGGAGTTGGTGCTGAGATGCTAAGATGTCTTTCTGCTCTCAGCATCTTCTGTACTTAGCAGCTTGCCATGATCATCCTTGAAGTGCAGTTGAGTGTTGCATGATGCTCAGCTTCATCAATTACTCAACCACTTCTGATGATCCCTTGCTAAACTGCCTTGAAGATCATTCCTCTTGATACATGATGGCTACACATGGTGGGTTTCTAAGATGACTGTAAGCTCTCCTGCTAGGTACTTAGAAACTTTCTCATGCTTGCCACCCTGATGGCGTTTGTGATCTCCTTTCTTAATCCCCGATGCCTTCTCATGATGGACTTGCTAAGATGACTGTGAGCTCTTCATTATGGTACTTAGAGTCTTCCCATGATGGACATCAAGATGTCATTGATGCTCTTCTTTCTCTCGACAGTTCAGAACACTCTTCAAGTAGTAGAACTCTAACTTCTATATTGTAGAACTCTCACTTCTACTTCTTTCTTTGTATGTCTCTGAGTGTTCTTGGTGGATCGTAGAGTGAGTCTTCAGACCTTCATTGGTCACTCACTATTTACATTGGTTAGATCAGTCCACCATCTCTCTAAACTCGGCAACTCCAGCAACTTTTGATCTTTGGAGCTCTAGGAGATATATACTCCTTCCTAATCTTCCCATTGGAAAGTAGAAGTTGAAAGCTCTTTGAAATTCTTCATAGATCTCGAGTTGCTTGGTGCAGACTGCAGATGTGACATGATAACTTTTTTTGACATTCTGACACTATAGCCTACTGTTTCACCTAACTCGATAGAGATGTCACTTTAATGTCTTGGGAAGGTCGAAGACTTTATTTCCTCCGTCTGATTTCTCGATCAGAGGTTGTCCTTTTGCATCGATGCTCTCAATAAGCTCTTGTCCAAATATCAACCTTCAGATTGAACCGTTGCCAATGCTTCAATCTTCAATTATTCGAACTCTACGATTCTGATGCAAGTCTTCATGGTCCTGATCATAGTGTCTTGTTGACTGG
This sequence comes from Panax notoginseng, assembly GCA_016801055.1. Lineage (NCBI taxonomy): Eukaryota > Viridiplantae > Streptophyta > Magnoliopsida > Apiales > Araliaceae > Panax > Panax notoginseng. Next base: position 145,171,846 of record CM029016.1, on the reverse strand, counting down.
TAGAGACAACACTAGGATCTTGAAGAGTGTTGATTGGATCTTCAGTGTAGAACACCTTTTCCTTCTTTTGTGTAGTGCTTCAACACTTCGGTTTGCCTTAATAGCTCTCAGATACTGATGGCTTGACTCCTATGTTCTGTCCCCTTCTGAATAGCAAGACACTTTAGATTTTTGGCATGTCTAGCTCGCTTTCTCCTTGTGATCTCCCGTTCACTTATCATCAATGGACTGACCCAATGCTTAATCACTTTAGCCTTGTTCTTTGGAGGCTGACCAGTATCTCTGTGTATACTCCATCAGTTCTTTCTTGTTTGGCAAACACTACGATCTTGGTTGCTTCCAAGATCGTTGTCTTTTATTCACTTGACAGCTACTGCACTTGCTGACTTTCCTTAGTCAGTTATTAAAGTCTTCGTCTGATCAACTTGTGGAAGACTTCATCTCGAATGGCTTCACAACTCAATCTTGATGCTGATTGGGTTGGTGCTTAGATGTTTTGTTAGCTTGCATGCCATTCGTTGAGTGCTCTTTGGTTTCCTTCAGGTGGGATGTATCTATGCAGTGCCAACCAGAGGCTTCATTCCTTTGGATATTCTGGGAGTGCTCATTTGTTGAGAATCGTATTTGCTCTACGATTCTGCATTGGCATTGTGAGCACATCTGTTGAGGTCTTAGGTTTGCACTCTACGATTCAGCTTCGGCTATGCAGACACTACGACTTTGAGATCAGATCTTGATACTCTACGATTTTTGCCTTGTGCTTGATGTCTTCGTCTGATCTTGCTCGACTACGATCTCTGCCTCAGATATGATCAGTAGACTCTAAGACTTAGAGTGTAGTCTATGATCCTGATTTGGCTTCAGCATCAGTAGACTCTACGATTCCGGGTGTAGTCTACGATTCTTGACTTGGCTTTGGCAGATGCTCGGTCGGCTCGTAGGCAGGCTGTCTCTACGATTCTGAACATGACTTCCTCAGCAGACTACGTCTCCAAGGAAGTTCTTCTCGACACACTACGATCCTTCCTCGTCACTCCTGGCAGTCTACGAACTTCGAGATCTACTATCTTGCAGACTACGATTCTGCCTCGATAGCTCCTGAGTTTTCCTTGACTCTCCTGGCAGACTACGATTTCTGGTGCAGTGCTCGACGATCAGACAAGCCTATCTATTACATCATAAGATCAACCTAGCATGCTTGATCTTTCTATATTTATAGTCCTTGTACATCATTTCTTTTTAAGGAATTTACAAAGCTATTTTGCCTATGAAGGATCAACCTAACACATTTGATTAATTCATTCTAAGTCCTTGTACATATGTTTCTATTATCTATCAAAGGACTTTACAGCTTTTCTTGATGCAAGCATACTTGCATATTCATTCGTATATATCATAATTAAATCATATGTAAATAAGAATAACATTCACATGTTTATTCCTGACAATCTCCCCCTATTTGATTATGACAAAAATAATAAGTGGATATGTATGTTATGAATTAATCTTATATACAGTGAGCAGCTGTATCTCTAAAACAGATAATCATGAATGTCATTTATAATGATATGGAATTTAATACATTGACATTTTACATCCTGGATCTAGAACATACCAAACTAGTTAGAGATGTAACTTTTTGGCTCCATGTATGCTTCCAGGATGTCGGTTGATCAGCTATTCATCTATTTAATTTCTTTGCTCCTGCTCCCCCTGGGATGTTGACTTTCCTGCTTTGCTTTGCTCCTCCTCTGATGTATGCTTCTCTTCTCCTTCTGGCTCCCCCTCAGCTTCGGCATACATAGGCTCATCATTCTTTGGCTCCCCCTCAGATGATAACTCTGTCTCTTCTTCTGCTGTATGCTTCTTTGACTTCTTCTCTTGTTCGATCTTCTTGCTCTTCCTTGGATGCCTCTTGTTCTGCCTCTTTCTACTCCTCTTTTTCTCCCCCTTTTTGTCATTAATCACTCGGGAGAGCTGCTCCATGTTGGACATAAGCTGCTCCATCAGGTAGGAGGAGTTACCAACCTCAATCTTTAGCTCTTATTGACACATCTCAAGTTGCATAGAGAATGACTGATTCATGTTGTCAATCTTGTCAGAGAGGACTTGGAAGTTCTCTTTATTTGCCTTATGTGCTCGTAGAGCTTCTGCCTTTTGATCATTTATGGCCTTCAGATAGATGTGATCTCTTTCTTTGATTTTGAGAGATACATCAGCCATGGTGGTTTGGAGTCTGTCTGGATCTGAGTTATCTCTGTTGCTGTCAACCTCTTTAACTCTACATTTATTAGAGACATCTTCTCAACCAGCTCATCAGAATTCTTCAATAGCTCCTGCTCCATAGGAATTTGGTCATCTGGTTGGGCAGCCTCTTGTTGAGCATCCGATTGAACTCTACGATTTTCATCCTTGGACAGATTTTTGAAAGCTTGGAAAATCTGAACAATCGTTGAGTACCAATTGTCATTTGAGGATGAAGGAATGTCAATTAACAGTGCTTGGGCAGATGGAGGCTCCTTATTTTAGACGTGAGTACCATCATTGGTAGAGTGAACAGACTCTACGATTATCTCTTTGGCCATATTCCTTCTACCTTCAGAGTCCACTCGACGATCAAAGGGAATATAGTGGTTGCCAGCATATCTGTAGACTTTGTAATGAGGCTGGTCTTTGATCATCATTGTTGCAAAATTCTTCACCCTTGGGAAGTTCTGAGACACTAGCTCTAGGCTTGGAAATTTGGAGTAGCACCAGGTGAAGTAACTTCCATCTCTTTCAGTATGTGCCTTTAACCAAGGCATCCATTGGAAAAACCATCACATCAGTAGATCATCAGGGTTGTAGAGGATAGTAGTGCAGTCTATCTCCATGTTGTTCCAGTTTTTAAACACTTCAAATGCAGTCATCCTCACAACCTTGAGTTGTTCATTTCCATAGTTTACCCATCTTTCTGGAGGAACTTCTGGAGGTTCATCAGAGACTTCTACCACTATTCTCCTGGCTATTTTTGTTGGAGAGAGAACTGGGTAGAATTCTGGTTCCTCTTTTACGGAACTGGAGTTGGGCCTTTGCAGATTTCCCTCATCGGACTCATCAGTTTGGTCCTTCATTTTCTCACTTTCTAGGCTTGTGTCATGTTGACTCTTTTCATCTGTTTCATCTGAGAATTCTTCTTGTTGGTTTTCATTACTAGAACCTTCTACAACATCTTCTTCCTTCGATTCAGATTTATCATCACTTAATATATGACTGCAGCGGATTGATCACTTCTCTTTTTGGAGGCAAATTTGGCTTGTAGTCTGTAGCTCTTCCTTCTCCTTGGAGGTTTGACCATGGTAGAGTTAGACTCTTCTTCCTCTTCAGAGTCTGAGGCATTTGGATCAGACGAACTTCCTTGAGGTTCAGCCTTGTCAGGGGCAGGCCGTTTTTCTTTGCAGTCATCACCTTTTGAGCCATCATGTGGGCTTTCAGGATTTGAAGGGGCATGTTCTTCTTCTTCAGAAACAGCATCATTTGACCCATTATCTGGACTTATTAGAGCACTTGCAGTTGGGGATGGAGTTGGGTCAGCTTGTATCCTTCCTTCATCGTTAGAGTAAATGCTCTGAGGGTTAGCCATAGGGCTTGTACATTCTTCTTCATCAACAGATGCTGCATTTTCTTCCATTTTTCCAACTTTACCTTCATTGCTAGATTTTGTCTGTGGGGACTCAGCCTTGAGACTATCAGTTGCCTTCTCTTTTTCTGAATCTACGTCCTCTACTTTGTTAGATGGACTTTCTTGGGAAGCTAGGGCTGACCTATTTTCCACCTTAGATTTCTTTCTTAATGGCTCTTGAAGCAACCTGTTGCTTCTTCACTTTGTGGTTTCAGCAGTCAGGACTTTTTCTTCTTCATCCTTGTCTTTGGTGGAGAGACTTCTTGGTGGGGCCTTGGTTTTCTTCAAACTCCTGGATTTCTTTCTACCTATTATGATTGCTTCTGGTTCAGAGTCACCAGACTCAAAACTTTCTACCTCTTTTGCCTTCTGTGACAACCTGAGAATTTTGAATATTTTTAAAATTTTTATTAATTAATTTAGGGTTCAAAATTAGAACCTAGACAGAAAATAAGTGTATGCGTTTGATATTTTTAAGATGAAATTTTGAGGATTTCAAAATTCTGTGAAGGAATTAGGTGAACTATTCATGATTAAGGATATACGCGAATATGTTCTGTGTATATATGTTCAGTATGTGATTAAGGGTCAAGGGTTGACCAGATAAATGATATCTATAACAAACCTAATTAGGGATAACCCTAATGATTAATTAGCTTTTCTAATAATTTAGAAACCCTAATTTATAAGTTTAAAACCCTAATTGTTCTGTTTGAAACCCTAGCTGACCAAATTGCTAAATTAGAAATCTTAATTAGGAAATATTAATTCTAATTAGCAAGCATGAATTATGATTACAATATTTTAATATAATTAGAGAATTCTAATTCTAATTAAGTAATGTTAATTTTTTTTTAAAAAAAATAATAATAAAATAAAATTTTAAGGGTTAAACCCTAAACCCTAAGGGTTAGGGTAAATGACAAATATAAACAAAAATGTCCAAAATACCCTTTACTTAGTTATTAAGTAATTAGATTTGCAAATCTTGTGAGTCATCAAGTCTAATATTTAGCCCATGTGTATTAAAACATCCAAGATCAGTTATTGCTTGTCCCCTAGCATGATTTGCATACATTGAATCTCAACATAAGAGATTTAAAGTAAGAAAAGTTACTTTATTTTCTCATTTTTGTCCTAAACTTTCTCTCTCTTAAAATTTCGGATGGAGAGTGAATGGGTATGAGAAGTGAAGCCCTGATCACTTCATAACAAGCCAATATCAAAATCAAAAGGCAGAAATCAAAAATTAAAGCATAAAATGTATAAGAACCCTAATTTTTGAAATCTATGTGTTGTATGTTAGATGTAGTAATTGATTGTTTAAAGTAGTGTTAGAAGGTGTCACTTGATGATCTGGGTTGCCAAAACCTAGATCCATATCATTTTGATGCTCAGAATTAAAGTTTTGACAAATCTGGAAAACTAGAAAAAATAAGGCCTGACAGCCTAATGTCAGAACCTCTAGATCTTTATGTGTTTGATGTTTTGTGTATTTTATGTTATAAAGGTGTTCTATGTCATGAGTACTTTGATATGAAGCTAGAAACAAGACCAGATCCTTAGTATATTAAGAGATTTAAGCGGTAAAACCGCATTGACCGTTCACGGAAAACCTTTATGGGTAACCCAGAATATTTCCAGTGGTCTGACAACATTTTTAACGTCCCAGATCTTGTTGTATGTTAATGGGTTGTCCCAGTTGTCGTTTGTTTGTTGTAGCCTGACATTTAGTCTACATACTAAAGTCATTAGATCACCATGATATTACTCAGAATCAAAATTAGGAGTGGTCAAACCACCGTTGACCAACACACGGGAAGGAGATTCTAGGTAACCCAGAATCTTCAAGACCCGTTTCCTGACCCTTAGATTGACCGGCCCAGATCTTGTGTATCTGATGATGTTATATTGTTATGATGTTGTGAAGCTGTACTATGACATCCAGACTATAATTTTGAACTTTTATATTACACCAAACGAGCCCAGAATTCTAGGAACAGCTTTGTCAGACTTTTTAGAAGTCTAGATCCTGTTTGTGTGATGCATTTGGTTCGATCATGTAGTGTTGCATCAATACCGCAGGATCTGACCATTATCAAGCCCAGAAATCGACCGGAACCCAGATTCATTTGTGGTCAAACATACCAACTCGGTGACTGACACGAATTTCTGGAAATGCTCAAGAACACGTGAAGAACACCAACAACGACGGATATGTCGCCTAAGACCCCTTTAGCGACACTTAATTACTGAAAATTATTTAATTTAATTAATAAATCGAATTAAATGGTTTTTAATTATTAAAAATATAAAATAAATTCCAAAAAATTATTTTAAATTCTGAAAAATAGTTTTTAATTATTTTGAGTATATTTCATAAATATTTAATATTTTTGGAATATAAATTGTATTTAATTTATTTAATTATAATATTAAATAAATTATTTAAAAATGATTTTAAATATATGAAAAATAGTGAAAAATAATATTATGATATAAGAAAATATTTAAAGATATTTTCAGTAACTTTTAATATTTTGTGAGAAAATTCATTAATTAATTAATATTAATGATAATTAGTTTACTTAATAAATATATTAAATAAATTATGGAAAAATAGAATTAATGATTTATAAATCATATAAAAATGATTTATGGGTTATAAAAATATTTTAAGTTATAAAATATAACTTTTGATATTTTGTCATGAAAATATTAATATTTTAATATTAAAAGCAATTATCGGATAATGAATTTAATTATTTAAAAATCATATAAAGGTGATTTTAAAGTATTAAAAATACTTTGATATATTATAAATATATTATAATATTATGTCATGTAATTCATTAATATTTGATATTAAATAAATATTAATGATAAAAGAATTATGTGGTATTTAATTTATTTAAATACGTTTTTAATGATTGAAAATTCACGATAAATATTAATAATTATTTAAAAATTATTACGAGCTTACGAAAAATATTTCGACTGTTATTAAAATTATTTAAGTTAATTGTTAAGTGTTTAGGCATAGTTTAATTGAACTTAGACTCGATAAAAGTCTGACTAGACCGTCGGGATGTTAGAATTGTGTCGGGTTCAACTCAGACTGCAATAGTTTGACTTGATACCGAGTCTTATGTGTGTTGTAGACTAATAGGGTTATGTGTTATGTGTTTAGGTTATTCTGTGTGTGTGTGTGTGTGTATATATATATATATATATATATATATATATATATATATATATATAATATTATATTGTGATGATATTATTCTAATATTGGAGATCTATATTACTAATATTAGGTCTTCGGATAAAGCGATATAAATTGCGTAGCGGTAATCAACAGTTCAGGCAAGTTTGTTTTTACTTAACTTTACTAAGAGTGTTTCATTTAGATAAGCTTATGGTTAATCATTGATGGTTGCCATGAATTGTACTCTGTACATATTGTATGTATATGTCAAGTATGAATGGCTGATCACCTTCATTACCAGTTGGTTAAGATATGTTTGTTCATGTATAATACTTGTTCAGTCATAAATTTGTTCCTGCTAGTTCACAATTATATTGTTGAATTATAGCCAGCTTATTATTCAGACTCTTTCAATCATGATATATCGTTATATTATTGAATTTAAACTTGTTGGGCAATCCTTATGCTCACCATTGTTATATTATGATAAAACATTGCAGATAAGGCAAATGCGTTCGAATACAGGAAAAGAATAATGCCAAGTTCTAGCTTAAAGTTAATGTGCACGATTAGTTTTGTAATAGTATAGTTTGATAATGAAGTTATGTGTTATGTAAGTTATAAATGTGATTAAGTTAAGGTTACTCGACCTTGGGGAATAGTGTGTAAAGTTATTGTATAAATAATTTATGTTTATATCTTCCGCAAATAGTAATAATTGTATAGAATGATCAAACCAGATCCGAGGTGATTTGGGACCTGGATTCGGGGCCTTCACACCTTCCTCTTCTTTACAGAGGCCTTGCTGCTGCTCCCAGTTGTCAGCCTTCTATTCTCCTTTAGGTTCTTCTTCTAATTTATGAACAGTTGAGGAGACATTACTTTGTGAACATTTAGAGGCTCTCCCTCATCATCCTTGATCTTTCCTCCCAGCTTCTTGTTCAGCACAATACTTAGCAGTCTTCCATGAAACACCTTTATAAGTAGTTTTTCTGTATACTTCTTCACCTCAGCCTTTTTTACCCATTTGGAGATCTAATCAAACAAGATGGCTCCAAAGTTGATTAGCTTCTTCTGAACCATTGCTGACATAATTTTTAACTGCTGATCAAGCACAGTGTCATGTGCAGTATCCTTACAGAGTGTACACTTTCCCACTATTTCAGCAAGGAACTCAAATTCCTCAAGAAACTCCTTCTTCATGTCCTTTAGATTAGGATTTCTTTGATATCGCATTAGCCTCTTGCCTTCTTCAATGTCGACCTCATTCAGGTTTATCAGACCTTGGTTGGGAAACCCTAGGCATTGATTGATGTCTGAAGCTCTTATCTTCAGACTTGATCCTTTCACCTTTGTGGTCAAAAGCCCAAAATTTATCAAAGCATTTGAGTAGAACTGCTTCACTAGCTCTGTGTAGACTGAAGTGTCGGCCTCCAATAACTCAGAGAACCCAACCTTCTTTATGAGCTCAAGTATGTCCTTGAACTTTGTTTTTGATTCTTCGAACTTTTTGAAGCCAAGTTGGATTCCGATTATAACTCGCCATTCTGCCATTTGAAGAGTTCAAGGTATATGGGTGTATGGTCTAAGAAGTTTTTTGAGAGAGAAAGTTGAATGTGATTTGGGCAAGGCTCTGGAAGGTTAATTGATTCTGGCTTCGGTGAGGATTCTAGGGTTTGAAAATGGGAGGGAGAAATGTTCGATAGCTTCTGATAACTGTTAACAGATTTTGAATTTCTCTTTATGGCAATTCTTTCTGACTCTGCATAAGTAGTGATGATTCAACCAACCGTTGGTTACATGATGCCCAGTAATGGGCTGTAACTCCCCCATTACCTCTTCAGTTTAATGTCCCTTAAAACAAACAGGTGTTCATTACGTGGATTGACCGTTGACCATTTTGGTTCATAGAGTAGCATGGTAAGGCGGCTATGAACTCTACAATTTGCTTCGTCGACTCAATGATCTTCTTCTAAAAGATGCTGCAGGGAATGGTTTTGACATTAATCCTTATCTTGAAACTGCATAGCTTAACCACTGATGTCCTTTATGAAGGTTTGATGACTGTACTTCTGAGATGAACCTTCAGGTCATCTTTCCATCCAGTGTTCGACCTTATCTCTTCATACTTTGAATGGTTGAGCAATTGTTTAGTTATTTCGAGCTCTTCAAGAGCTAATACATTCTGGTAGGACTACGATGGTCGAGACTGCTCCTACGATCGCTGAGGTTGCACTACGATCGTGGAGTTCTCTTCACCCTCGACTCTACGATTATTGACTGACTTGGACCTTGAGATGAACTTTACTTAGCATTCCTTCTAGGTCAAGGAAGCTCAGGAAGGGCCAACCTCTTAGAGTGAACTAAGGGTCAGGTTTATCCCTGAGGCGCTTTTTAGATGAAATACGTTAGAAGTGATTTGCATTGTTATCTCTTTTGACCTTTTCTACTGGAGAGGTCCTCTACCAACTTTAGACAATTGCATTTATTATAATCGTGGTGTCCTCCTTCTCTTACACTACGATCAGATGTTTAATCTTAGGCATTCCACGATTTTGAGTTGGGTGGCTGATAGGTTATCAGTAGTACGTTTTGAGACATTTCTACTGACTATGGATCTTCATTTGGTTCATCAGTCACAAAGTTTTGGGACTCTGTAGCTGGTACATTGCTTCATAGTATATCTTAGTGCTGTTTTAGAGCTGTTGTTCTGTTAGCAGGTTACTGCTCTCCCATAGTTGATACTGTCTTGTCAAAGAGATATAAATTCTTCTTCTTCATGTGTAGCAGAAGCCAGTTTTGCATATCTCATTCTTCCAGAAGTCATTAAATCTTCTTTGTATCATAGAAATTGGCATTTTCAAGGTTGATCATTCTATGATCCTTTGACAGCACTACGAAGGTAGTCTTCCTTATCAGTTTGTGCTTGCTGAGTTCTGCTCCCATAATGAGTTCCTCATGTTTGATGCTCGATGACCCTCTGGTGAGCTTCCTTGAGGACAAGTTTTGTATGCTTGAGCATCTAAGACCCTTTTTTATCTTTGGTTGAATGGCCTGCTTTTATATAAAGATCAACAGCCATGCGAGCTTCATTTAGATTACCTCAACAGGTATTCAAGAACATGCTTTGACATATAGGAGTTTAATCAGAATTATTTTTGAACAGTCCTAAGCCTTCTGCTGGTTGAATCTTCTTGACTGAAGTCTTGTGCTTCAGCATTCCTTAGTGTGGCCAGATAGACCAAGTACCTACAGGTTATAGATTTCTATTTTTGGTACCCATGGCTAAATGGGTCCTGCTAGGTTAGTTTTCTAAACCCCTGTTCCTCATATATTTGGATAATCATCATATTGATCACCAACAGTCATATTCATGCATGTAACTAATTTAGATAATACATTTTGAGATACATGATGGCGAGTGTGTGTAAGATTAGCTATTTTAATAAAACACTATTTTTCTTTGATGGTTTCATCATTTGCTTGGTTATGTTCACAGGGTTTAAATGTTCACAGAGTGAGAATCAACTCTACGATTTATTTGTATCTGGTTGATTCATGGAGGTGATCAGTTTCTACGAATCTTCAAGATACTCTTGTAGAACTAATCATACTCTGTGTGTTATGAAACACTTAGAACATAGGTTTGTGCATACATACTAACCCATCAGCAAATATTACTTCACATAAAATTAATTTAACATGTGATGCTCTTATGACCCATTTCAGATTTCCTTCAAGATGTCATCTTCAACCTAAAACTTGGATGGAGAGAAGGTTTATAAGCATTTGAGTTTCCAACCTCAGTATACTTTCTCTCTTCACCTTTTTAGGTAGATTATGACTCCTTGAAATAATACTGTTATAGTTCATAATGAGGTGCAACATGATGTACACAATTATATTAGTGAGGAACCGTACCTTTTTACTGTCAGTTTCTTAACAGTCATTTAGCTTTTATATATTGGGGTTAGTCATTGATGTGCATAGTTTCATTTGCTCCTGACAGCTTGTTGTTGCACTTGACCTTCAATCAATCGACTGTGGTCTTGAAGATGCAACCTAAGAAAATCTTAGCATCTTTAGTTCTTTAACATCTTTGAGTTCACAATGTTTACATCCAGCTGCTGGTTGGCCAGATACATGTTTGAGAAGTTCTTCTTTCTTCTCTGGACAAGCCTTTTTAGCATGTTTGGCCTTTTCATCTTTTCAGTCTGGTTGATGTTAGACTCTTTTCTGTTGTTGTCTCTTGAGCTTTCTAGCCTGGTTTTCAGACTACAAGTGTGAGATCCCAAATTTTATGAAAAAAGATTTAAATTTCTAAAAATATTTTTTTGAATATTATGGTGTGGATTTGATATAATGTTACAGTTGTGGGTAATATTTGAAAATTTTGCAAAGTATGCAAGTTGTTATATAATATTCGATTAGTCGGGAAATATTTATTTTAACAGAGAATATTGGTACGACGTCACAATCATTGGTGGAGTCCACAACAGAAATATTGTCGTAGTTAGAAAATGACAGAATTATATTTTTATAAAAATAACTACGAAAGTGTTACCGTTAAAACTGTTGAACTAGTCGGTAGTAAAAGTACAGTAATACGCGTGGTTGCATAGTAGCACACGGTATTGATTATTGATGCTTACGTGATAAGTCACTCAGTTATATTCAATTATTGCTATAGTAATTGTTGCATCATATCTCTCATATTATTGATTCAATTATTATCACAATATCATCTGCTTAATATGTTATATTATTAAATCAATAATTGAGACGACAAAGTTATTCATATTATTATTAGCAATATTGACAATGTCTAGAAGTTCTGTTAAGGAGAGGTTTGGTCACCTAATTGCGCGCCAATAAGGAGAAATCCTTATCGGAAAGCATCCTTTTTCCTGAGAACGACCTGGTTGTTAAATATTGTGAATTAGAATATTAATGATGAATAAGTTTGTGTTGATTAAAGATGAAATTGATAGTTCTATTGTGTTGGAATTATTAGTGTTAGTGAAAATCGATATTTATTTCGATAATAATTGATGTCTGGAGGTTATATTGACCAATCGAGTAATTAACTAGATAAATGACCAATTAATTGCTATTGATTGACATGATTATAACTATTTATTCACATGTGTGTACTATTAATTCATATTCATTTATTATTAGGGGAGTTGGTGCAAGATTGATAATACTTGCATGACTAAGTTAAAAATAGAGGTATAGATGGAGGTACTATACTGTAATTCATATTTTCACATGTCTAGAACTATTGATTCATATGATTTACTATTGATTCACATTATTTACTATTAGGGGAGGTGGTGCATGTTTGATAATACTTGCAGGACTAAATTAAAAATGACGAAAAAGAGGAAGGTATTATACTGTAATATTTCGAGCCCCAAAACGTGCAATTATCGAAACTATATTTTCCTATAAATAGAAGCTCATTCTTCATTCATTTCTCACCAATTCACTAAAGCTATAGCGCAATTATTATAGAGAGAAATTATAGAGAGAAACAAGAAGAGAAGTCTGCTATCTCACTATTCCAGTATCTAATTTTCTTCTAAGGTAAGGGGTATTATTTCTTTCGTATTCATGAAGAGAGCTTTTGTTATTCTATTATTTATTATTATGTTGGAATAACTTGTCTATGCGAAGTACCGTATACATGGTGAAATTCTTCTATTATTCCATTCTTTATTATTCTGTTGGAATATCCTGTCTGTGCGGATTACGCATGACCTAGTTCCATTCTTTATTATTCTGTTAGAATATCCTGTCTGTGTGTATTACGCATGACCTGGTTCCATTTTTATTATTCTATTAGAAATAACCTGTCTGTGCGGTCTATCGCATGCCTGATGAATTCTTCTGTTATTCATGAATTCTTCTGTTATTCCATTCTTTATTATTTTGTTGGGAATAACCTGTCAATACGGTCTATCGCATACCTGGTGAATTCTTTTATTATTCCATTCTTTATTATTCTGTTGGAAATGATCTGTCTACGTGGATTACCGCATAGCGAATGAAAATCCATTTGCAGTTTCGTATATTCTATTATACTCGTATGAGATATCATTTTTTTTGTACTCGTCATGGAATATCATTTTTTTTAAATTTTTTCTTTTACGAGTTACTATTCACTGGTTACTATTCAATTGTTTACTATTCACTCTAGTATTATTCACTCGGATATTCGGGATACTTTTCGTGTCGGAGTACTACTCACGAGTTACTATTTACGGGTTACTATTTACCCAAATTACTATTCATCCAAATATTATTCACTCGGGTATTTGGGATACTTTTCATGTCGGGGTACTATTCACGAGGTACTATTCTCGAAGTACTATTCACGGAGTACTATTTGCTGGATACTATTTACCCGAAAAATGTATTTCTTTTCTGTCCAAATTATTTTTGATACATGCATATTATTCTTGAATTTTACTTTACAAAGCAGTATCGTGTTGATAATTTGGACGTTATTGATTTCTGGATAAATTAAATTATAAATCTTTAAAATTTATCCTTGAACTTGTTTTATTGAATTATTATGTCATTGTCGTCATCCTCATGCTTATATTGTGAAAAAATTCATCCTTGGCTTACGTGAAGAGATGGACCTTGTATGATTATGACCAGGGATTATTCGGTATAATCATGACCGTAATGTGACGAATGATGTGGTGAAAGTCCTCATTGGCCTATAGTTCATTGATGGACAGTTGTTGGTATGATTATGACTAGGAATTATTCGGTATAATCATGACCATTGATGATTACATGAATATCCTTGGTCGTGGTGCAGGGATGGTTTGATTTTATTTATTAAGTTGATGAAAAACTTTTTAAATCATAGAAGATAGTAGATTTTATGCTCTACTTGACTCTTCTAAGGGATTGCTTATTTTCGTTGCAGATGTTGATCTAAAACTTGTTGTCTATTGTATTCTATCAGTTGTTATACTGTTGAAGGCTAAGGATAATTTATTCTGCATTATCTTAGTCATAATATTTCTTACTGGGCTAGTTGAGCTCACCCTTTTTTTCATTGTTCTCTTCAGGAAATGAGAATATAGATGGGACGAGTCGGGAAATGGAATGAAGGTCCAGGATAAATGGCTTTAGTAGTCCTCACTATTCTACGGAATAATGTGATAATAATTATAATGAGGACACCATTGAGTGTGGATATTATCTAGATAACAATATTCTTGTTTAAACTCTCAGCTATGTTTTGTCGTATTTTACACGACTGTTGTATAATTATGTTGTATTTGAATTTATGTACCCTGTATCTGGCGACCCAAGATGGGTGATGTATACCTGTTTTGGGGGCGTCACGGTTGGTTTTAAAGTTTAGGGATATGATCCCTAGCTGAGATGTGAGACAAGAACTAGGAGGGGAGAGACGGGGAATTCCTTCGTTAGTATGACCTACCTAAGTTTATTTGGTATTTAATTGGTCGATCAGAGTGTAGGGATAATATGTGATATGTTAATTAACCCTTGTTTTATGACAGTGTTTGAAAATGACATCTAAAAATGTTGAGATCAACAATGAAGCACATGAGACCGTTGAGTCACCAACGATCAATACCCAGGATAATGAGAAACAGGAAGATAATAATCCTCAGGTAAATAACAACACCGATCAAATGATGAATGATGGGATGTTCAGAAGCTTTATGCAATTCATGTAACATCAGGTAAGAGAGACTCCTATTCAAAATATAGGTGAAAATAATGGCAACCCACGGTTGGTCACTGCTAAGCAGTTCAAGGAGCTGGGACCACCGGAGTTTTTGGGAAAGCCAGAACCACTTAAGGCGAAGACATGGTTAAAGTAGATCACCAAGATATTTGATGTCATGGGATGCTCCGAGGAGAAAAATGTTCCCTTTGCCACCTTTATGTTACATGAAGAGGCAGATTGTTGGTGGAAATTTGTAAAGCGTACCTAGCCTGATGCACTCAAGATGTCTTGGGAGAAGTTCCAATAGCTGTTCAACGACAAGTACTTTCCCGAAAGTATTCGTCACATGAAGGAGGTGGAGTTTATCAAGTTGGAGCAAAACAATATGACCGTGTCGCAATACGAGGCTAAATTTATGAAGTTATCCAGGTTTGCATCCCATTTGGTCGTTAATGAGGAGCGAATGACGCGAATGTTTCTAAGAGGTTTGAACCCAATATACGTCAATATCTCATTTCTCACAAACTTTGTTTATATTCAGATGTTGTGAATAGGGCTTAGTTATTAGAGCGCGATAATGAGTCAGCACAACCAAAAGGCATTGACCAATAACACGATAATAATCATATCGGTGGCAATGGCCATCGGAACAATGATAACCATCATGGGGGAAATTATTATGCCAAGAATGGTAACCACTACGGTGGTAATCATGGCCAAGATAATAGGAGTGTAAATTTCAAGAAGAGAAGTTTCAACAACGATGGAAAGACAGCAGCACCAACACCCGTTTTCAAGGAAGGAGAACGACCACCAATTGTATGCTTCAAATGCGGAGGGGAGGGACATATCAGTCTAAACTGCGTGATGCAGTCCAAAGCATGTTACAATTGTGGAAAAGAAGGTCACCTAGCCCGATTTTGTCATGCACCAAAGTCAAGTCCAGCTGGGGCGGTGGCACCAAAGGCGGATACAGATAAAATAAAGTCGGTGGTTTCAGGAAGAGCGTTTTTTGTGACTTCTCAAAAAGTGAGTAACCCAAACGAAGTTAGCTCGGGTTAATTAATTATAAATTCTTACGAAGTTTATACCTTATTAGATACCGGTTCTACCCATTCTTTTATCTCTCTTGCTTGCGCTCAACGTTTAAATTTGACTCCGGAGAGATTAAACTTTGACTTATCGGTTGAAACTCCGTTAGGAGAAACCTTCATTACATATGCTATCTAAGTCTTGGATGAGAGTCACAATTTTGAATAATATTTCTTTTGTTAATAAATTTCCTGACGTATTCTTGAAGACTTCCTAGCCTACCCCAAGAGCGTGAAATCGAATTTTGTATTGACTCCAGTACAAAGCCTATTTCTTAAACCCTCAAATACTTTCTTCACCCAAAATGAACGTATTATGCGGCAAAGGCGTTGGCTCGAGCTGTTAAAGATTACGACTATACCATTCAATATCATTGTGAAAGAGCAAACGTGGTAGCTAACGTGTTGAGTAGAAGATCGTATGCGTTTACTTGTGCGATGTTGTTAACACAAAAACCCATTTCGTATAACTTACAAATGATGAAGATATAGTTAAAGACTCTAGGGACCCACATGAAGATAACAAATATACGAGTAGCATTGACTTTAATCGATAAAGTTAAAGCCGTGCAAGCTACATACTCAGAGCTGATGAATTTGAAGTAGAAGGTTTAAGAGGGCGTTATTCTAGAAGCAAGAATCGATGAAGAGAGGAAATCTCAACCCTCGATTTAATTAGCCCATTTGAAATCCTTGATCGAGTAGGAACTGTGGCCTATAGACTCGTTTTACCGCCAAGTATGTCGCGTGTTCATAACTTTTTTCACGTATCGATGTTTCGTAAATATGTGGATGACCCGAACCACGATATTAAATTAGAACTAGACGAGATAGTAGAAGATTTAACGTATGAGGAGATATGTGTTAAAATCTTGGATAAGAAGGATCGTATTCAACACTCAAAGGTTATACCTCAAGAGTTAGAATCTGAAATGAAGTCAAGGTATCCTCATCTCTTCGGCATAAGGGCGAAATTTTATAAGGAGGGGAGATTGTGAGACCCCAAATTTTATGAATAAAGATTTAAATTTCTCGAAATATTTTTTTGAATATTATGGTGTGGATTTGATTTAATGTTATAGTTGTGGGTAATACTTGAAAATTTTGTAAAGTATGCAAGTTGTTATATAATATTCGATTGGTCGGGAAATATTCATTTTAACAGGAAATATTCGTACGACGACACAATTATTGGTGGACCCCACAACAAAAGTATTGTCGTAGTTAGAAAACGATAGAATTATCTTTTTATAAAAATAACGGCGAAAGTGTTACTGTTAGAACTGTTGAACTACTCGGTAGTAAAAGTACAGTAATACGCGTGATTACATAGTAGCACACGGTATTGATTATTGATGCTTACGTGACAAGTTACTCAGTTATATTCAATTATTAGTACAGTAATTGCTGTATTATATCTCTCATATTATTGATTCAATTATTGTCACAGTATCATCTACTTAATATGTTAAATTATTAACTCAATAATTGAGACGGCAAAGTTATTCATATTATTATTTGCAATATTGATAATGTCTAGATGTTTTGTCAAGGAGAGGGTTGGTCACCTAATTGCGCGCCAATAAGGAGAAATCCTTATCGAAAAGCCCCCTTTTTCCTGGGAACGACCTGGTTGTTAAATATTGTGAATTATAATATTAATGATGAATAAGTTCGTGTTGATTAAAGATGAAATTGATAGTTCCATTGTGTTGGAATTATTAGTGTTAGTGAAAATCGACATTTATTTCGATAATAATTGATGTCTGGAGGTTATATTGACCAATCGGGTAATTAACCGGATAAATGAGCAATTAATTGCTATTGATTCACATGATTATAAATATTTGTTCACATGTGTATACTATTGATTCACATTCATTTACTATTAGGGGAGTTAGTGCAAGATTGATAATACTTGCATGACTAATTTAAAAATGGAGGTACTATACTGTAATTCGTATTTTCACATGTCTAGAACTATTGATTCACATGATTTACTATTGATTCACATTATTTACTATCAGGGGAGGTGGTGAAAGTTTGATAATACTTGCAGGACTAAATTAAAAATGAAAAAAAAGAGGAAGGTATTATACTGTAATATTTCAAGCCCCAAAACGTGCAATTATCGAAACTATATTTTCCTATAAATTGAAGCTCATTCTTCCTTAACTTCTCACCAATTCACTAAATATATAGAGCAATTATTATAGAGAGAAATTATAAAGAGAAAGAAGAAGAGAAGTCTGCTACCTCACTATTTCAGTATCCAGTTTTTGTCTAAGGTAAGGGGTATTATTTTTTTCGTATTCATGAAGAGAGCTTCTGTTATTCCATTCTTTATTATTATGTTGGAATAACCTGTCTATGCGAAGTACCGCATACATGGTGAAATTCTTCTGTTATTCCATTCTTTATTATTCTGTTGGAATATCCTGTTTGTGCGGATTACACATGACCTAGTTCCATTATTTATTATTCTGTTGGAATATCATGTCTGTGCGTATTACGTATGACCTGGTTCCATTATTTATTATTCTGTTGGGAATAACCTGTCTGTACGGTCTATCGCATGCCTGGTGAATTCTTCTGTTATTCCATTCTTTATTATTCTGTTGGGAATAACCTGTCTGTACGGTCTATCGCATGCCTGGTAAATTCTTTTGTTATTCCATTCTTTATTATTCTGTTGGAAATGATCTGTCTATGTGAATTACCGCATGGCGGATGAAAATCCATTTGCAGTTTCGTATATTCTATTATACTCGTATGAGATATCATTTCTTTTGTACTCGTCATGGAATATCATTTTCTTTGGTATTTTTTTAAGAGTTACTATTGATGGGTTACTATTCACCTAGTTACTATTCACTCTAGTATCATTCACTCGGATATTCGGGGCAGTTTTCGTGTCAGGGTACTATTCACGATTTACTATTCACGAGTTACTATTCACCCAAATTACTATTGACCCGAATATTATTTACTCGAGTATTTGGTGTACTTTTTATGTCGGAGTACTATTCACGAGGTACTATTCACGAAGTACTATTCACGGGGTACTATTCACGGGATACTATTTAACCGAAAAATATATTTCTTTTCTGTCCAAATTATTTTTGGTACATGAATATTATTCTTGAATTTTACTTTACAAAGCAGTATCGTGTTGACAATTTGGACGTTATTGATTTCTGGATAAATTAAATTATAAATCTTTAAAATTTATCCTTGAACTTCTTTTATTGAATTATTATGTAATTGTCATCATCCTCATGCTTATATTGTGATGAAAGTCATCTTTGGCTTACGTACAGATATGGACTTGGTATGATTATGACCAGGGATTATTCAGTATAATCACGACCGTGATGTGATGAATGATGTGGTGAAAGTCCTTATTAGCCTATAGTTCATTGATGGACAGTTGTTGATATGATTATGACTAGGAATTATTCGGTATAATCATGACCATTGATGATTACATGAATATCCTTGGGCGTGGTGCAGGGACGATTTGATTTTATTTATTAAGCCAAGTCTCAGCTATAAAGGTTATGAAAAACTTTTTAAATCATCGAAGATAATAGATTTTATGCTCTACCTAACTCTTCTAATGGATTGCTTATTTCCGCTACAGTTGTTGATCTAATACTTGTTGTCTATTGTATTCTATCAGTTGTTATACTGTTGAAGGCTAATGATAATTTATTTTCCGTTATCTTAGTCATAATATTTCTTACTGGGCTAGTTGAGCTCACCCTTTTTTTTTATTGTTCTCTTCAGGAAATGAGAATATAGCTAGGACGAGTCGGGGAATGGAGTGATGGTCCAGGATAAATGGCTGTAGTAGTCCTCACTATTCAATGGAATAATGTGATAATAATTGTAATGAGGACACCATTGAGTGTGGATATTATCTAGATAACAATATTCTTGTTTAAACTCTCAGCTATGTTTTGTCGTATTTTACATGACTGTTGTATAATTAAGTTGTATTTGAATTTATGTACCATATATCTAGCGACTCAAGATGGGTGATGTATACCTGTTTTGGGGGCGTCACAACAAGATTGACCGTGAGCAAGGATTGGTTTTGTTTATATGACAATTAAGCACATGGACCAATCTGAGCAGCTTTAGGTGTATATACACATTTACCTGTGCACAATATTTCCAACGTGTTAGCTCATCTGCTTATAACAAGTGACTTACTACTAAACTAAGTTTAGAACAATGTTTGTGCCTAGGATAAGACTCAAAGCGATTAGCTTTTGAATATAGTATGAGAACCTGCTCTGATACCAATTGTTAGCTCCCAGTAGGCACAATAGATCTAGAAGGGGGGGTGAATAGATCCTTTTTGGTTTCAAATACTTTTCTGGTTTATTTTGTATTGATAATAATTTAGCATATGACAAACATAAGAATCTTTTCAAGCACAACTGAATAAATAAAAGATCCCCTTCATTGAAATATTCATTAATCATACATACATTGTTCGTAGAGTTAGTTCAATGGTAAGCAGTTAAAACATACATAGCAGTTATAGCAGCTAATGTACATAATGTAAATGACATAAAGTAAAAGACACAAGGGGTTTTAAGTGGTTCAGAGACTCAAGCTCATAGTCCACTCTTTTGCTTTCAACTAGCAGGATTTCCACTAAGGAAGGGCAGCACCCTGAATCACTAAGATTCCTTTAAGGCCAACAGCCTTGGGACTTCAGTTCACTAAGAACTCTTCAAGGCCAGCAGCCTTGGAACTTCTCTAGTTCCCTAGGAACTCTTCAAGCCCAGCAGACTTGGAACTTCATTTAGTCCCTCCGGACAAGGACCCCTCAGGCCCTGGCTTCTTGTTGTTGAGTTGTTTGTTTGTTTATTTGTTGGAGTTGGTGCTGAGCTACTAAGATGTCTTTATGCTCTCAACATCTTCTGTACTTAGTAGCTTGGCGTGATCATCCTTGAAGTGCAGTTGAGTGTTGCATAATGCTCAGCTTCTTCAGTTACTCAACCACTTCTGATGATCCCTTGCTGAACTGCCTTGAAGATCATTCCTCTTGATACATGATGGGTTTCTAAGATGACTGTAAGCTCTCCTACTAGGTACTTAGAAACTTTCACATGCTTGCCACCCTGATGGCGTTTGTGATTTCCTTTCTTAATCCTTGATGCCTTCTCATGATGGACTTCCTAAGATGACTGTGAGCTCTTCTCTATGGTACTTAGAGTCTTCCCATGATGGACATCAAGATGTCATTGATGCTCTTCTTTCTCTCGACAGTTCAGAACACTCTTTAAGTAGTAGAACTCTGACTTCTACATTGTAGAACTCTCACTTTTACTTCTTTATTTGTATGTCTCTGAGTGTTCTTGGTGGATTGTAGAGTGAGTCTTCAGACCTTCATTGGTCACTCACTATTTACGTTGGTTAGATCAGTTCACCATCTCTCTAAACTAGGCAACTCCAGCAACTTTTGATCTTTGGAGCTGTGACGCCCCCAAATTCTGACCTCCACTTGGTCACCCGAATTCGGTTCATCACTTTCTCAAGGTATTACCATAATAACTAAAATCACACATTCACAACGAAAGATCTAATTTAGAATAATATACAACGATTTATTATAATTATTCCCCCAAGTCTCGCAACCTACAGTACTTAATAGATTACATAATAATATCTTATAAAGACTTATTACATAATCCTACTTAAGTTTAAACATAGTTTGCAAATAGTCTTATTGCAACATGATGGATTTAAACATAAAAGGGACAAGCTAGTCAGTAGCCTTGCCCTTGCCCTTGTCTTTTCCAGAGACACCTCCCTGTTCTGCCTTAGCTGAAAGGTTTTAAATAAGCAAGGATGAGCACAAATTGCCCAGCAAGTAATATACAACAAGGGTGTAGGATATAATATCACAAGGTTTGAAATATCGAAGGGTTATTTCTAAGATAGTTTAATGTGTCAGAATAACATCATGAATAAGGGATATGAAAATTCAATATAATTCAACAGATATATATGAATTCAATGGCTAACAATGTATCCAACAGGATAAGCAATTTATACTGAGCAGTCACTAAAGACCATTAAACTTTCACTAGAGTTACCAATATTAAATTGATAACCAAAAATATCAAGTACTATAGATGATCAGTCTACAATACTTCACGTTATGCATAACACCACAATAATATTTATTCATGTGTTAGGGTTTCCAACAACATACACTCCCCTTACCAAAAGGGTTGTTCAACTCAGTTTTCAAGATTTTGGCACCAATCAATTGGTTTGGACAGTTTTATTATAAACATGCATATAGTCTAGCCGAATCAAATGGCATTGACTCTTTCACAATATTCAAGATCAATACTAAGTTCATCATGAATAATAGTTCTCACAAGGGTTTAAGAATATTAACTCATTTGAACGAGAAAGTAATATAACTTGTATTCAAAGAAATAAGTTTATGGTATTTGCCGAATAAAGAATGCAAATATACTTGCACAATAAGAGTAGGGTTCGGATACTTGCCCAATAAGAGTAGGGTTCGGATACTTGCCTTAAGCGTTGATTACCACTTATAGCATAAAATCACTTCAACGAACTATATTATCCTATTTATGTATGTATAGGTACTCATTAGTCACACATCTTGACATAAATCTCAACATGCAAATATCACACATATATCTATCCATACACCTTAGAACTCATAGATGTATAATTAACATTGATCTTACTTTTAAAAAAAGACTTTAAAAACATTTTAGCAAATTTAAGTCTCATATACTAATTTCATGTTTGTATACGTGAAACATTACTTGAGTTACGCATTCTAGATTACATCGTTCACACATACGTGTGAAGGAACTTTTAAATTAAGTTTGGTCTTCTTTGTTTACTTTCAACAATTGTTATTGTTTACTCATAACATTTCCATTTCACAAGCTAAGAAAATTTATTGCATCAAAGGCTAACCATAGTATTTATTAAACCACATAATAATGCTAAATAACCTTTTCAAAGCATGCTTACATATATTAGGTTTATTCGAACGTAGCTAGTATAACTCTCTACTTAGAAATTCAGTTTAGTTCATGCGTGGGTAACATATATCAGATTGATAATATTTATCAATTAATCCAGTATTTTCCAAAGTCACGATGTTGTTTCCAATTCCGAAGACATCCCGCCATGGTTGAACCAGAAGACATCTTCCGAAGTCGAAGACTTCATCTCCGAACCCGAAGATATCTCATCACGTCCGAACCCGAAGACATCTTCCGAAGTCGAAGACATCATCTCCGAACCCGAAGATATCTCGTCACGTTCGAACCCGAAGACATCTTCCGAAGTCGAAGACATCAAAAACAACTTCAGTCAATACTTTACTTACTACAAATAAAATAACCTCCTATCATTTTACTTGTTTAATCAATTGTTCATTTTATTTTATTTATTCATGACTCATTACATAAATAGAGTATTCTTACCTTACTTTGTATTAATATTATATTTTATCTTGTTATTAATCATATTTTAACATATTTTATCCAAAAAAAAACAAGTCTTGACCCGTTTGACCCGACCCGAACCGGACTGACTCAACACTGAAAATGGCCTAGCGCCTAGGCGCTTGAAATAAACCTGGGTTGAGCTCCTAGGCGCTCCCCTGCAGAAGCCAAAATCCAATTTTTTCAACATTTTCAGTTTTGACCCTTTTTGATTCAATCTTTCA
The DNA here is from genome assembly GCA_016801055.1 of Panax notoginseng. Classification (NCBI taxonomy): domain Eukaryota; kingdom Viridiplantae; phylum Streptophyta; class Magnoliopsida; order Apiales; family Araliaceae; genus Panax; species Panax notoginseng. Next base: position 145,148,416 of record CM029016.1, on the reverse strand, counting down.
TAACTTGCTCATTTCACATCCAAATGAGTTCAAACCACTTCCATTATCTCATAAACTTACATATATTCAATATGTGATATCTTGAACAAATTTCCAAAATATTTATTTAATCAAATTATTTACTTTTCCAAGCAAAGGTTCTCATGTTAGCATGCCTTACCGCTTATTTTGCTACGAGTTCGTTTTATGCCTGAATTCGATGATTCAACTTGGGTTATGATCGTATTTCATACATGCTTAATATAACATTTTAGAATTACACATATCTCTTACACCTTTTAATCACAATTATCAACTTTCAAGTATATTAAGCTAGGTTTCATGCTCATATACTTTTACATGATTCATTTTAACTTAGATCACATACCAAGACATAAAAATCACTTATTCTCCTTCCAATACTCATCATTATACTTTTAGATCAACCATGATCACACAACACATAAACTTGTCACAATCAAGCATGCATTCTTACTAATATCTACATATACTAACTTTACTTGACAAAAATAAAGCTAGATTATGAACTTACTTCTTGAAGGCTTTCTTCCTCTTAGCTAGGAACCTTAAGTAGTTCTCCACCTTTGTTTCTCCTTCTTGAACTCCTCTTGAACCACCAAAGTGCAAGAGTCTATCTAGAATCCTTCTACTTCCCTTAATTTCTCTCTAGCTCTTATTATACTACTAACACTTATGAAATTTCAAGTAAATGAAGCAATGAACTAGGATGGGTTATATTTATAGGCAAGGTTTATGTATGCAATACATGTACTAGTACTTGGTATAATACTTGTATTTGTACACCCAACTAGATATTAACCATGGGTAAAAGGTGATTAGGTAAAAAGAATTACCAACTCCTTCACCATCTATGTCCTTCTTCATCATGAGCCCACATGGGATTGCTTGTAAGCATTTTTTTGTGCAACAAAAATCAGCACTTAGGTTGAATAGGGCCAAAATTTCAGCCATGAGGGGTAGCATCCATATGTTGCACTTTCATTTTATCATTTGTACCATGTGATAGCTTATTGTTACCTTTACACATACATCTTTATACCTATATATATATATATATATATATATATATATATATATATATATATATATATATATATATATACTTATCTTATATATGTATTTATATAATCCATGTACATTGGGTTTGTCCAAATTAATATTTGAATTGGGCTAGGTACAAACACTTATACAGATTGGGTTAAACATTAGTCTACCAATTCAAATTCTTGGGCTAAACTCCCAGCTATGCAAGTATGTTACATTAATAATGTTGGGCTTGGATTTATCCTAGATCCAACACTTCATTAAGTTATCCATCAATTAATCTCATTAAGAAATTAATTACACCACAAAAGGCTTTACACTTAAGCTTAATCAATCGTAACCAAGCTTATCAACATTATCAATAAATTTCTTAATCCTTTCAAACATGATTCAATTAAATTTTCGTTTTCACCTTTCACGACACACCAAAATATATATGTGTTCAAAATAAATATTCAAACACTTTTATTTCTAATTTATAAAAATCTCGGGTATTACATCCTACCCCCCTTATAAAAATTTCGTCCTGGAATTGCTACAAGGTTACACAAATAGATTGGGATAGTCCATCCTCATCTTATCTTCTAACTCCCACGTTGCTTCCTCGACATCATGGTTACGCCAAAGTACTTTTACAGAAGAAATGACTTTATTCCTTAAAGTTTGCTCTTTCTTATCCAGAATTTGGACAGGGATTTCTTCATATGCTAAGTTCTTCTCCACCTGAATGGGTTCATAAGAAATCACGTGCTTATAGTCTGGCTTGTACGGACGCAACACGGATATGTGAAAAATGTTATGGATGCGGTCCAACTCGGGTGGTAGTGCAACTTTGTATGCTATTTCGCCCACTCGCTTGAGTACCTCGAACGGTCCTATGAATCTTGGACTCAGTTTCCCTTTCTTGCCGAAACGGATCTTTCCCTTCTATGGAGATACCTTAAAAAATACAAAACTACCGATTTCCAAATCACGGTCTTGCCGATGCAAATCTGTATACTTGTTCTAGCGATCTTGAGCTGCCACAAGTCTAGCCCTTATTACTGTCACCACATCCGCGGTTTGTTGTACTAACTCTGGTCCGAGTATTCGTCGTTCACCGACTTCGTCCCAACATAATGGCGTCCTACACTTCATTCCGTAAAGAGCTTCATACAGTGGCATGCCGATACTCGCATGGTAACTATTATTATATGCAAATTCGACTAAGGGTAGGTGGTCGTCCCAATTTCCCTTGAAGTCCATCACGCAAGTTCTAAGCATGTCCTATAGCGTTTTAATTGTCCGCTCACTCTGTCCATCTGTCTGAGGATGATAAGTTGTACTCATCCTCAACTGTGTTCCCATCCTTTCTTGCAAGCTTTTCCAGAATTTTGACGTGAAACGCGGGTCTCGGTCAGAAACAATCGATATCGGCACTCCATGTCGTGAAACAATTTCCTTTATGTACAGACTTGCTAACTGATTCAAACTGTAGCGGATCTTGATCGGTAGAAAATGTGCAGTCTTTGTAAGTCGATCCACGATAACCCAAATGGCATCCAAACCTTTCTGTGTGACCGGAAGTCCTACCACGAAATCCATCGTAATATGCTCCCATTTCCACTATGGTATTTCTAACGGTTGAAGTAACCCACTCGGCCGCTGATGCTCTGCTTTTACGCGTTGACAAGTCAAACATCTACTAACGCACTCTGCGACTTCTCATTTCAAATTGGGCCACCAAAAATGTTGTTTCAAGTCTCGATACATCTTAGTGCCTCCCAGATGAACAGAATATGTCGTATTATGTGCCTCTTGTAGAATCTCTTCTCTTAACTCGGTTACCACCGGTACCCACACTCTCTCTTCGAATCTTAAAATACCATCTTTATCTATTCGAATTTTTTCTTCCTCATTTTCCGCAATCCTCTTCCTGATCTTCTCACACTCTCAATCATTCTCCTGTGCTTCCTTTACTCTATCCAACTATGTCGGATGAGCTTCCATTGCAAATAACTTCTCTTCAAACCTCTCGGGTCCGTTCACTTCTATTTTCAACTTCTCCATGTCTCTTATTAACTCCTCCTGAGTTGTTAGTTGAAACAATTTCTCCCTCCCTTTCCTGCTCAGAGCGTCGGCAACTACGTTTGCCTTCTCTAGGTGATAAAGAATCTCACAGTCATAATCTTTGATTAGTTCTAACCACCTCCTCTAACGCATATTCAACTCCTTCTATGTGAAGATATATTTCAGAGTTTGTGGTCCGTGTATATCTCACATTTCTCTCCGTACAAATAATGTCTCCAGATCTTTAACGCAAAAACTACTATCGCTAACTCCAAATCATGGGTAGGGTATCGTTTTTCGTAATCCTTTAATTATCGTGACGCATATGCAATAACCTTGCCATGCTGCATTAGCACACAACCCAGTCCTCTATGCGATGCATCACTATACACCACGAATCCTCCTGTATCATCTGGTAGGGATAATACAGGCGCTTCGATTAATTTCTTCTTCAACTCTTGAAAACTCTCTTCGCATTTGTCAGTCCATATAAATTTCATTGTCTTTCTCGTCAGATTAGTCAACGGGGTCGCTATCTTAGAAAAATCTTGGATGAATCTTTGATAGTACCCTGCTAACCCTAGGAAACTCCTTACTTCTGTCGGTGTTCTCGGTTGTTCCCAACTACTTACCGCTTCAACCTTTTCGGGGTCTACTGAGATTCCATTCTCATCCACCACGTGGCCTAAGAATTGAACCTTCTTCATCCAAAATTCGCATTTTGAAAACTTCACATACATCTCCTCCCTTTGCAGTGCCTCTAAAACAATCTTCAGATGTTCGGCATGTTCTTCCTCTATTTTTGAGTAAATCAAAATGTCGTCGATGAAAACTACAATGAATTTATCCAAGTATGGCTTAAAAACTCGATTCATCAAGTCCATGAATGCTGCCGGAGCATTAGTTAAACCGAATGACATTACCAAAAACTCGTAAAGTCCATAACAGGTTCGAAATGCAGTCTTTGGTATGTCCTCATCCCGCACTTTCAGTTGATGATATCCTATTCGTAAGTCAATTTTTGAGAAACATTTTGCTCCTTCCAGTTGATCAAACAAGTTGTCTATCCTCGGTAATGGATATCGATTCTTGATCGTTACTCTGTTCAATTCTCGATAATCGATATAGAGCCTCATCGATCCGTCCTTTTTCTTCATGAATAACACTGGTGCTCCCCAAGGAGACACACTCGGTCGAATGTAACCCTTATCTAATAACTCTTGAAATTGTATCATCAATTCCTTTATTTCTACTGGCGCCATACGATATGGAGCTTTCAAAATCGGTGCCGTTCCCGGTGCTAAGTCTATTACGAATTCGATTTCTCTATCCGGTGGAAGACCAGGAAGATCGTCCGGAAACACGTCTTAAAATTCATTCACTACGGGTATATCTTTAATCTCTACTCCCTTTTTCTGAGTATTTACGATGTAAGCTAAATAACCTACACATCTTTTCCTTAACAACTTCTTGGCCTGCATCATCATAACACAACACGATTGCTTAAGCGATGAGCTACCATGAAACATTACCTTAGACTTACTCGGAGTCTGAAGGTTCACACACTTATTCTGACAGTCAATTATCGATGCATGGTTATATAACCAATCCATTCCCAGTATTACGTCAAATTCTCCCAGTCTAATAGGACTCAAGTCTATGCTCAGTTCATGTTCTCTAACGTTTGCGCGATAATTTTGATAAACGTATTCTACAGGGAATATTTCCTTATTCGCAACCTCTATGTTCAAGTAATCTTCTAAACGTTCTCGGGGTGTACTAAATTTACTAGCGAATTTTTCAGATACAAAAGAACAGGTGGCACCTGAATCAAATAATACATAAGCATTTATATTATTGATTGGGATTATACCTGACACCACGTTCTTCGCAGCCACTGCGTCCTAGACAGTCATGTTAAAGGTTCGAGCAGTCGATCGGTTGGGTTGTGCAGGTCCACCAATCATTAACTTGCTCCCTCCTCCCTGTCCTCCACCAGCTCCACTGCTTCCTTTCTTCGGGCAATCCTTTATCTGGTGCTCTGTCGATCCACAAGAAAAACATCCTCTGATCTTCTTTGGCTTTGGGTAATTTGGCGAGATGTGCCCCTCTTGGCCGCAATTATAGCAAGTGGTCTTTCTTTTCCAGCATTCTCCCTGATGGTTTCCTTTTTCCCGAATTACTTCCTCCGCTGCTGCTTCCTCCACGATGCTCGCTACTAGTGTTCTTATTCTTCTTCTCCTTATGATATAGACTTAAGGCCTCACTGCCACCTTCCGTAATGACTGCCTTCTCCAACAGAGTCGTAAAGGAATCAATCTGAAAGACTGATACCTTATTATACAACCATGGCTTCAACCATTGCTCAAAACGTCTCGCCTTCCTCTCCTCATCCATAACTTGGTGTTCTGCAAATCGTGCTAGTTCATTGAACTTAGCTGCGTACTGCGCCACCGTCATATCACCTTGTTTTAATTCTAGGAATTTTACTTCCATCCTACTCTTCATACTCTTCGGAAAATAGTTCTCGAAGAACAACGTAGTAAACCTCTCCCAAGTTATTATTCCTTCCCCGCTCTCTGCTGGTTAGTTTCCCACCAATAGTTTGTTTCGCCCCTCATCGTGTATGTGGAAAATACAGTCTTCTGGTCTTCACCCACGCGTTCAATAGTGAAGGCCTTCTCGATCTCCTTGATCCAGGTTTGCGCAACTATCGGTCAGTAGTTCCCGTGAACTCTGGGGGTCCTACACTCTTAAAGTCTTTGAAGGTTGTTACTGGGACAGTTCGGGGAACGGGTGGTACAGGTTCGTTTCTTGCCCTCAAAGCTTCTCCCAATAAATCTACCAGTCGTTGTATCGGATCTATTGGACCTCTCTCATCGTTAACTGACTCTTCTGGAACAGGTATTCTACGTCTGGGCAGCATTTTCTGCATCACAAAATTTTATCTTATTATCCAACTATCATATTCAGGCATTTCTCAATTGAAAAGAACTAAAAGTTTATAACACGTTTCTGAAATAAGATCATTTATATTCATATGCCAAATGGTTACAATACATGTTCTTTTATAGCATACTGCTATAAATGAAAGCACATATCCCCTAAAATCACAAAAGACGGGGACAACACTAACTTACTACCCCTCTAATATTTTTCAAAAGTTCGGGGTTTACCACTATCTCACATCTTACACAAAAAGACTGAGATTTCAACAATATTTTAACAACACATAATTAAGAATACTACACTACTAAACTTTTTTCTCTAGACTCAATCTAACATTCCACGCTCCACGGCGCTTTCATACTCCTTCTGTGTAATGTGTGCCACCATATCACGACTTATGGTATGTCGGGTCTGTCCTTGCTCAGCGGGGTAGTGATTTACCCCATCGATCAATCTCTCCATGGCCGTGCGTAGAGCATAGCCCATCTTGTTCATCTTCCTCCTCTTGCATCGCACCTCATCTTCAAGATCACCTACTCTGTCATTAGAATCCTCCCACTTCTCTTCGAAGTGGATCCTATCCATCACTTCCATCTCTAACTGAGTTCGGAGAGCCTCCTTCTCTGCCTTCTCACTCAACACCCTCTGTTCCAATTCTTCTAATTTCCTTGCCAACTCGACATTCCTTGCCACCGATCGGTGAAACAAGGCACCCATCTGGATCCCTGCCTCCTTATGGTGAGTAATTTCTACTTTCATCTCCTGTATTACTAGCTGCCTCTCAAGAGTCTCAGTTTTTAGCTCTCCGACTCTACTCCCTAACTCCAAAATCTGCTCCTTATACTCTCCTAGCATCCTATCCTCAAAGGTAGTCCTGTCGGAGTCCTCCATGGGCTCAGGTTCCTCTTCCACGGGTTCCTCCTCCATAGGCTCCTCCTCCGGATCAGATTCCTCTGGTAGAGGCACCATCTCCTCCTTCTCATCATCGTCATAAATAGGGGCAACAACCGATATAGGCTCCGCTATCAAGGGTGCCTCATAGACTACGTGAATATCACGCGACTCCTCCTCTACTACTCGGCTAGGTCCTCCCATGTCAGTCATCCTACAATCACCAACATAAAATAAGACAAACAACAACTGCATCAGAATGTTAAATAAACATAAGTTCATTGTATAGAATGAAGTTATATTTCATGACACACTAAGTCTCTCAGGGAAAACTCTTCATGAGTTTTATCCCTTTTCCTAACTTCTAAGTTTTCTTAAGTTATAGTCTAAGGATTCTCGTTCCTATGTTTTATAACTATAGCTTTGATACCAACCTGTGACGCCCCCAAATTCTGATCTCCACTTGGTCACCCGAATTCGGTTCATCACGTTCTCAAGGTATTACCATAATAACTAAAATCACACATTCACAACGAAAGATCTAATTTAGAATAATATACAACGATTTATTATAATTATTCCCCTAAGTCTCGCAACCTACAGTACTTAATAGATTACATATTAATATCGAATAAAGACTTATTACATAATCCTACTTAAGTTTAAATATAGTTTGCAAATAGTCTTATTACAATATGATAGATTTAAACATAAAAGGGACAAGCTAGTCAGTAGCCTTGCCCTTGCCCTTGCCTTTTCTAGAGACACCTCCATGTTCCGCCTTAGCTGAAAGGTTTTAAATAAGTAAGGATGAGCACAAATTGTCCAACAAGTAATATACAACAAGGGTATAGGATATAATATCACAAGGTTTGAAATATCGAAGGGTTATTTCTAAGATAGTTCAAAGTGTCAGAATAACATCATGAATAAGGGATATGAAAATTCAATATAATTCAACAGATATATATGAATTCAACGGCTAACAATGTATCCAACTGGATAAGCAATTTATACTGAGCAGTCATTAAAGACCATTGAACTTTCATTAGAGTTACCAATATTAAATTGATAACCAAAAATATCAAGTACTATAGATGATCAGTCTACAATACTTCACGTTATGCATAACACCACAAAAATATTTATTCATGTGTTGGGGTTTCCAACAACATACACTCCCCTTGCCAAAAGGGCTGTTCAACTCAGTTTTCAAGATTTTCGCACCAATCAATTGGTTTGGACAGTTTTATTATAAACATGCATATAGTCTAGCTGAATCAAATAGCATTGACTCTTCCACAATATTCAAGATCAATACTAAGTTCATCATGAATAATAGTTCTCACAAGGGTTTAAGCATATTGACTCATTTGAACGAGAAAGTAATATAACTTATATTCAAAGAAATAAGTTTACGGTATTCGTTGAATAAAGAATGCAAATATACTTGCACAATAAGAGTAGGGTTCGGATACTTTCCCAATAAGAGTAGGGTTCGGATACTTGCCTTAAGCGTTGATTACCACTTATAGCATAAAATCACCTCAACGAACTATATTATCCTATTTATGTATGTATAGGTACTCATTAGTCACACATCTTGACATAAATCTCAACATGCAATTATCACACATATATCTATCCATACATCTTAGAACTCATAGATGTATAATTCACATTGTTCTTACTTTTAAAAAAAAACCTTAAAAATATTGTAGCAAATTTAAGTTTCATACACTCATTTCATGTTTGTATACGTGAAACATTACTTGAGTTACGCATTCTAGATTACGTCGTTCACACATACGTGTGAAGGAACTTTTAAATTAAGTTTGGTCTTCTTTGTTTACTTTTAACAATTGTTATTGTTTACTCATAACATTTCCATTTCACAAGCTAAGAAAATTTATTGCATCAAAGACTAACCATAGTATTTATTAAACCACATAATAATGCTAAATAACCTTTTCAAAGCATGCTTACATATATTAGGTTTATTCGAATGCAGCTAGTATAACTCTCTACTTAGAAATTCAGTTTAGTTCATGCGTGGGTAACATATATCAAATTGATAATATTTATCAATTAATCTAGTATTTTCCAAAGTCACGATGTTGTTTCCAATTCCGAAGATATCCCGCCATGTTTGAACCCGAAGACATCCTCTGAAGTCGAAGACTTCATCTCCGAACCCGAAGATATCTCGTCACGTTCGAACCCGAAGACATCTTCCGAAGTCGAAGACATCATCTCCGAACCCGAAGATATCTCGTCACGTGCGAACCCGAAGACATCTTCCGAAGTCGAAGACATCATCTCCGAACCCGAAGATATCTCGTCACGTCCGAACCCGAAGACATCTTCCGAAGTCGAAGACATCAAAAATAACTTCAGTCAATACTTTACTTACTACAAATAAAATAACCTCCTATCATTTTACATGATTAATCAATTGTTCATTTTATTATATTTATTCATGACTCATTACATAAATAGAGTATTCTTACCTTAGTATTAATATTATATTTGATCTTGTTATTAATCCTATTTTATCTTATTTTATCCAAAAAAAAAATAAGTCTTGACCCGTTTGACCCGACCCGAACCGGACTGACTCAACACTGAAAATGGCCTAGCACCTAGGCGCTTGAAATAAGCCTGGGTTGAGCGCCTAGGCGCTCCCCTGCAGAAGCCAAAATCCAATTTTTTTCAACATTTTTAGTTTTGACCCTTTCTGATTCAATCTTTCATAACTTGCTCATTTCACATCCAAATGAGTTCAAACCACTTCCATTATCTCATAAACTTACATATCTTCAATATGTGATATCTTGAACAATTTTCCAAAATATTTATTTAATCAAATTATTTACTTTTCCAAGCAAAGGTTCTCATGTTAGCTTGTCTTACCGATTATTTTGCTACAAGTTCGTTTTATACATGAATTAGATGATTCAACTTGGGTTATGATCGTATTTCATACATGCTTAATATAAAATTTTATAATTACACATATCTCTTACACCTTTTAATCACAATTATCAAATTTCAAGTATATTAAGCTAGGTTTCATGCTCACATGCTTTTACATGATTCATTTTAACTTAGATCACATACCAAGGCATATAAATCACTTATTCTCCTTCCAATACTCATCATTATACTTTTATCAACCATGATCACAGAACACATAAACTTGTCACAATCAAGCATGCATTCCTACTAATATCTACATATACTAACATTACTTGACAAAAATAAAGCTAGATTATGAACTTACTTCTTGAAGGCTTTCTTCCTCTTAGCTAGGAACCTTAAGTAGTTCTCCACCTTTGCTTCTCCTTCTTTAACTCCTCTTGAACCACCAAAGTGCAAGAGTCCCTCTAGAATCCTTCTACTTCCCTCAATTTCTCTCTAGCTTTTATTATACTACTAACACTTATGAAATTTCAATTAAATGAAGCAATGAACTAGGATGAGTTATATTTATAGGCAAGGTTTATGTATGCAATACATGTACTAGTACTTGGTATAATACTTGTATTTGTACACCCAACTAGGTATTAACCATGAGTAAAAGGTGATTAGGTAAAAAGAAATACCAACTCCTTCACCAACTATGTCCTTCTTCATCATGAGCCCACATGGGATTGCTTGTAAGCATTTTTTTGTGCAACAAAAATCAGCACTTAGGTTGAATAGGGCCAAAATTTCGGCCATGAGGGGTAGCATCCATATGTTGCACTTTCATTTTATCATTTGTACCATGTGATAGCTTATTGTTACCTTTACACATACATCTCTATACCTATATATATATATTCGTATATATATAAGTATACGTATCTTATATATGTATTTATATAATCCATGTACATTGGGTTTGTCCAAATTAATATTTGAATTGGGCTAGGTACAAACACTTATACAGATTGGGTTAAACATTAGTCTACCAATTCAAATTCTTGGGCTAAACTCCCAGCTATGCAAGTATGTTACATTAATAATGTTGGGCTTGGATTTATCCTAGATCCAACACATCATTAAGTTATCCATCAATTAATCTCATTAAGAAATTAATTACACCACAAAAGGCTTTACACTTAAGCTTAATCAATCGTAACCAAGCTTATCAACATTGTCAATAAATTTCTTAATCCTTTCAAATATGATTCAATTAAATTTTTGTTTTCACCTTTCATGACACGCCAAAATATATATGTGTTCAAAATAAATATTCAAACACTTTTATTTCTAATTTATAAAAATCTCAGGTATTATAGGAGCTCTAGGAGATATATACTCCTTCCCAATCTTTCCGTTGGAAAGTAGCCGTTGAAAGCTCTTTGAAATGCTTCACAGATCTCGAGTTGCTTGGTGCAGATTACAGATGTGACATGATAACTTTTTTTGACTTTCTGATACTGCAGCCTACTGTTTCACCTAACCCGTCAGAGATGTCACTTTAATGCCCTAGGCAGGTTGAAGACTTTATTTCCTCCTTCTGATTTCTCGATCAGAGGTTGTCCTTTTGCATCAATGCTCTCAATAAGCTCTTGTCCAAATATCAACCTTCAGATTGAACCGTTGCCAATGCTTCAATATTTAATTATTCTAACTCTATGATTCTGATGCAAGTCTTCATGGACATAATCGTAGTGTCTTGTTGACTGGTAGAGACAACACTAGGATCTTGAAGAGTGTTGATTAGATCTTCAGTGTAGAACACCTCTTCCTTCTTTTGTGCAGTGCTTCAACATTTCTGTTTGTCTTGACAGCTCTCAGATACTGATGGCTTGACTCGTTTGTTCTGGCCCCTTCTGAATAGCAAGACACTTCAGATTTGTGGCGTGTCCAGCTCGCTTTCTCCTTGTGATCTCCCGTTCACTTATCATCAATGGACTGACCCAATGCTTAATCACTTTAGCCTTATTTTTCAAAGGCTGACTAGGATCTTTGTGTATACTCCATCAGTTCTTTGTTGTTTGGTAAACACTACGATCTTGGTTGCTTCCAAGATCGTTGTCTTTTATTCACTTGACAGCTACTGCACTTGCTGACTTTCCTTAGTCAGTTACTGAAGTCTTCTTCTGATCAACTTATGGAAGACTTCATCTCAAATGGCTTCACAACTCAATATGGATACTGAATGGGTTGGTGCTTAGGTCTTCTATTGGCTTGCATGCCATTCGTTAAGTGCTCTCTGGTTTTCTTCAGGTGGGATGTATCTATGCAGTGTCAACCAGAGGCTTCATTACTTTGGATATTCTGGAAGTGCTCATTTATTGAGAATCGTATTTACTCTACGATTCTGCCTTGGCATTGTGAGCACATCTGTTGAGGTCTTAGTTCTGCACTCTACGATTCAGCTTCGGCTGTGCAGACACTATGACTCTGAGATCAGTTCTTGACACTCTACGATTTCTGCCTTGTGCTTGATGTCTTCATCTGATCTTGCTCGACTACGATATCTGCCTCAGATATGATCAGTAGACTCTAAGACTTCGAGTGTAGTCTACAATCCTAATTTGGCTTCGACATCAGTAGACTCTACGACTCCGGGTGTAGTCTACGATTCTTTACTTGGCTTTGGCAGATAGTCGGTCGGCTCGTAGGTAAGCTATCTCTACGATTCTGAACATGACTTCCTTAGCAGACTACGGCTCCGAGGAAGTTCTTCTAGACACACTACGATCCTTCCTCGTCTCTCCTGGCAGTCTACGAATTCTGAGATCTACTATCTTGTAAACTACTATTCTGCCTCGATAGCTCCCGAGTTTTCCTTTACTCTCCTGGCAGACTACGATTTCTGGTGTAGTGCTCGACGATCAGACAAGCCTATCTATTATATCATAAGATCAACCTAACATGCTTGATCTTTCTATATTTATAGTCCTTGTACGTCATTTCTTTTTAAGGACTTTACAAAGCTATTTTGCCTATATAGGATCAACCTAACACATTTGATCAATTCATTCTAAGTCCTTGTACACATGTTTCTATTATCTATCAAAGGACTTTATAACTTTTCTTTATAAAAGCATACTTGCATATTCATTCGTATATATCATAATCAAATCATATATAAATAGGAATAACATTCACATGCTTATTCCTGACAGATATACTTAGGAATGCATGTACAGTTTTCCATTCCTTATATCATATTGCCATGTATTATCTGTTATGCATGTATTATGTTATGCATATGTATGTATGTCCAGAGATATTCAGCATTGACCCCTGGATGGTATTATGATACGGCCTACACAGATGTCTTCTTCGACAGTCAGTCGCATAGATCACACCCCACTAGTATTGGTGGCATCCCGTCTGAGATCTTGGTATGATAGTATGTCACCCTCAAATAGGGTGACCGTAGATCAGCTATTGCAGCATACCATGACCCTTTTGATGTTTCAGGTTCCAGCAAGATTTGTGGAGGGCATGCTGGAGCACTGGGTACTGGAGAGGCATGTTTTTTGGTTTGGGACCCAGGAGTTGACTCCGACTGTGGAGGAGTATGCACATTTGATGATGCTGCCACTTGATAGACCTTGCATGCATATGGCCATTGGTGACATGAGCCGTCAGTTTATGACTCTCACAGGGCTGAGGCGGAGAGTTTTGCATGATGAGATCACATCTGGCCACGTGATATCCCAGTGTTTTCTAATTGACAGATTTGGTTATGAGGATAGCTATGCTCGATATTCTGGGGATTTCACCATACCAGAGGACTAGTGGCATTTGACCAGAGTGGATGCATTGATGCTGTGTGTATTATCATACGTATACATGCCACGATACATGGATGAGTTAGACATCGACTTATTATGGAAGTGAGAGCTCTCAGGGAGGGTCGTACCATTATTACGATGATCATGGCAGAGACACTGAGGTTGGCCACGTTCTGTAGCACTTACGCTATAGGGGTATTCACAGGCAGTTCGGTCATGCTGTATGTGTGGTTTATGTCACACTTGAGACCGATTGGGACATTCAGACGACATGGGTATTGTTTCACCCATGAGATAGCTATGTCGTATTCATTCCAGTCTACAGAGTGTATAGATCCTGCATCTTAGTCTGTTTTCTTAGCTGATATTGTAGATCCGTTAACTATTTTGTCGTGTTCAGGGCTCAGTTCGCCATACAGTTTCATCACTCAAGCTCCGGGCATAGATTATCTCCCTTTGGCTGGTTTGAGGGGCATGACTACCTACCACCCATTGGCCGTGATGTTGCAGTTTAACCAGTTCCAGGACTTTCATCCTTTTGATGGGGTGTTATATGACGCCCCCAAAATAGGTATACATCACCCATCGTGAGTTGCCAGATACATGGTACATAAATTCAAATACAACTTAATTATACAACAGTCGTGTAAAATACGACAAAACATAGCTGAGAGTTTAAATAAGAATATTGTCATCTAGACAATATCCACACTCAATCGTGTCCTCATTACAATTATTATCACATTATTCCATAGAATAGTGAGGACTACTAAAGCCATTTATCATGGACCATCACTCCATTCCCCGACTTGTCCCAGCTATATTCTCATTTCCTGAAGAGAACAATGAAAGAAAAGGTGAGCTCAACTAGCCTAGTAAGAAATATTATGACTAAGATAATGCAGAATAAATTATCATTAGCCTTCAACAGTATAACAACAGATAGAATACAATAGATAACAAGTTTTAGATCAACAACTGCAGCGGAAATAAGCAATCCATTAGAAGAGTCAAGTAGAGCATAAAATCTACTATCTTCTATGATTTAAAAAGTTTTTCATCAACTTTATCATTGAGACTCAGCTTAATAAATAAAATTAAATCATCCCTGCACCACGACCAAGGATATTCATGTAATCATCAATGGTCATGATTATACCAAATAATCCCTGGCCATAATCATACCAACAATTGTCCATCACTGAACTACAGGCCAATGATGACTTTTACCACATCATTCTTCACATTACGGTCATGATTATACCTAATAATCCCTGGTCATAATCATACCAAGTCCATATTTGCACGTAAGCCAAAGATGACTTTCATCACAATATAAGCATGAGGATGATGACAATAACATAATAATTCAATAAAACAAGCTCAATGATAAATTTTAAAGATTTATAATTTAATTTATCCAGAAATCAATAACGTCCAAATTATCAACATGATACTACTTTGTAGAGTAAAATTCTAGAATAATATTTATGTACTAAAAATAATTTGGACAGAAAAGAAATATATTTTTTGGGTAAACAGTATCCCGTGAATAGTACCCCGTGAATAGTACTTCAGGAATAGTAACTCGTGAATAGTATCCCGACATGAAAAGTACCCAAAATACTCGAGTGGATAATATTTGAGTGAATAGTAATTTGGGTGAATAGTAACCCATGAATAGTAACTCGTGAATAGTACTCTGACACGAAAAGTGCCCCGAGTACCCGAGTGAATGATACTAGAGTGAATAGTAAGCCATTAATAGTAACTCGTAAAAGAAAAATACCAAAGAAAATGATATTTCATGACGAGTACAAAAGAAATGATATCTCATACGAGTATAATAGAATATACGAAACTGCAAATGGATTTTCATCCACTATGCGATAATCCACGTAGACAGATCATTTCCAACAGAATAATAAAGAATGGAATAACAAAATAATTCACCAGGCATTCGATAGACCGCATGGACAGGTTATTCCCAACAGAATAATAAAGAATGAAATAACAGAAAAATTCACCAGGCATGCGATATACCGCACAGACAGGTTATTCCCAGCCGAATAATAAATAATGAAACCAGGTCATGCGTAATATGCATAGACATGATATTCCAACAGAATAATAAAGAATGGAACCAGGTCATACGTAATCCGCACAGACAGGATATTCTAATAGAATAATAAAGAATGGAATAGCAGAAGAATTTCACCATGTATTCGGTACTTTGCATAGACAAGTTATTCCAACATAATAATAAAGAATGAATAACAGAAGAATTTTACCATGTATGCGGTACTTCGCATAGACAGGTTATTCCAACATAATAATAAAGAATGGAATAACAGAAGCTCTCTTCATGAATACGAAAGAAATAATACCCCTTACCTCAGAAGAAAACTGGATACTAGAATAGTGAGGTAACAGACTTCTCTTCTTCTTTCTCTCTAAAATTTCTCTCAATAATAATTGCTCTATAACTTAAGTGCATTGGTGAGAAATGAAGGAAGAATGAGCTTCTATTTATAGGAAAATATAGTTTCGGTAATTGCACGTTTTGGGGCTCAAAATATTACAGTATAATACCTTTCTCTTTTTTTTCATTTTTAATTTAGTCCTGCAAGTATTATTATCAATCTTGCACCAACTCCCCTAATAGTAAATTATGTTAATCAATAGTAAATCATGTGAATCAATAGTTCTAGACATGTAAAAATACGAATTACAGTATAGTACCTCCATCTATATCTCCATTTTTAACTTAGTCATGCAAATATTATCAATCTTGCACCAACTCCCCTAATAGTAAAAGAATGTGAATCAATAGTACACGCATATGAATAAATAGTTATAATCATGTAAATCAATAGCAATTAATTGCTCATTTATCCGGTTAATTACCTGATTAGTTAATATAACCTCCAGACATCAATTATTATCGAAATAAATGTTGATTTTCACTAGTACTAATAATTCTAACACAATGGAACTATCAATTTCATATTTAATCAACACGAACTTATTCATCATAAATATTATATCTCACAATATTTAACAACCAGGTCGTTCCCAGAAAAGAGGGGGCTTTCCGATAAGGATTTCTCCTTATTAGCGCGCAATTAGATGACCAAACCTCTCCTTGACAGAACTTCTAGACATTGTCAATATTATAATTTAATAATGTGAATAACTTTGTCATCTCAATTATTGATTTAATAATATATCATATTATGCAGATGATACTGTGACAATAATTGAATTAATAATATGTGAAATATGATGCAACAATTACTATAACAATAATTGAGTATAATTGAGTGACTACTCATGTAAGACCCCGAATTTTATGAAATAAAAGTATTCAATTTTTCTTATAATTACTATTCAGTAAATGGTTAAATTGATAAAAGTTAGTTATGGGTGAAATGTGAAAATTTTTCAAAATAAACAAGTGGTTATAAAATAATCATTGTTGTCGGGGAATATTCGTTGGTCATGGAATATTCTTTCTGTCGGGGAATATTCGTACGACGACGCAGCTATTTATGGGCCCCATAACAGAAAACAGTCGGATGAAGATAACGACAAAAATTGAGTTTTTATAATTAACGGCGTAGTTATTACCGTTAACACTGTTAGAATACCCGGTGGTTAAAACACAGTAATACGCGTTATTGCACAGTAGCACACGGTATTGCACAATATTTTTAAAATTATTGATTCTTACGTAAGAAGGCACTACTGAATAATTGTCGCAGTAATTACTGTTCAATATTTTATTTTATTGATTCAATAATTGCTGCGTTGATATTTTATATTATTGTTGTTTCAATAATTATTGTTGCACATCATCTCCATTATCAGATCAATAATTCATATTATTTGAATAATATTATTGGATAACATTATTGACAATGTCTAGAAAGTTCTATCTAAGGAGAAGTTTGGTTATCTAATTGCGCGCCAATAAGGAGAAATCTTTATTGGAAAGCCCCATTCTTTTCTGGGAACGGCCTAGTTGTCATAAATATGATTCTGTAATATTATTTGTGAATAATTAATTATTGATTCATATGATAATGAAATATTTATTTTATGTGGATATAAATGAGGGATATATTTTTGTGGTTAAAAATGAAGAAGTTAATGTTGAGGTGTTTTATCTGTATTTTTGTCGGAATGGAGGTATTAAAAATCAAATCAGGGTTTTTTGAGAAATATTGCGGGAGTTATAATTTTTAATCCGACCGTTGGATCGTGGTAATTTTTGGATATGTTATTCATATATAAGTTGAGTATATGTCCACAAATTTGGAACCGTTAAAAATGAATGTATGATTTGTTATGAATTTTACGAGATGACTGGTTCAGAAATTGTAGAAGTTACAGAATTTGTCATTTTGGCAAAAAATTCTAAAATTGGTGGGCCCCACTCTTGGTTGGTAAAGAAATATGCTGAGATTTTTATTCAAATGTGGTGGGTGGGAATAGTAGCAGGTAAAGTCATCAGGTTGCAGGTTAAGTCTGCTTCGGCGTGCTAACATTTTTCTATAAATAGAGGGCTAAGTTAGAATTGAAAATCACACCAGAATTCATAAATTTTCTCTCTTTCTCTCTCTATATTATCAAGCATATTTGTGAGAGTATTTAGATACTTTGAGAGTTGCTATTTAGTTGAAGTTTTCTCCGGTTTTTCATCCGAAGTACTGCTCTCTTGAGAGAAGGGATTTTAAGGGTTATTATATTTTTCAGTTCGTAATTCTTTTGACCTTCAGAAAATTCTGAAAAAATTTGAAATGATATTTTGATGAGTTTTATTGATTGTGTCCAAAAATAGTGATTTTTGGATGTATAGATTAAGAGTTATGAATTTTACGGGAAAAGATTATTTTAAAAGTAACCGCTTAAAACACCTTGTGGTTAACTCCAAAATTGATGAAATTTTTATTGAGAGTACATCTATATAATATCAGTGTACTCTGTGAATTTTGGAATTTTTGGATAAAATGAAAATTTATGATAAATATCTAAATATTCGGCGGTTTTGGACATATGAAAAATAGTAAATAAAATTTAAAAATTCTGAAAAAAATATATGTTCAATATGGGACTATATTCTGATAAATCTCAGAAAAGAAATATTTTTGGAACTGATTTGGTATTTTTAATGAAAATATACTAGTTATGAATAATTAAATTAAATATGTTATGTGAAGGAAGAAAATTAAAAAATATGATTTTATGACTTGAGAATCATATATGTGGTATAGGCAGATTTTTGATGAGGGTTTTGGTGATTGGTGATGAAATCTTATGAGTTTGGCATTTTATGATGATTAAATGCATTAATTAGTAAAGTGTAAACAATTAAAATAAATTGTTTATAAGTTTAAAGAAATATGATTCTTTCAATATCATTATACCGAAATATTGGTATGAATTTTATTGTGGAATTTCTACCTTTTGTGTCGGAGTTACTATTCATGAGTTACTATTCACGAAAAAAAAATTCGGTTTCTTTTTCTGACCAAATTATCGTTGATTTATGATTGTTGCTCTTGAAAATAAATGTTGTTGTTGATAATATTATTTTTATTATCATATATAACATTTTTATAACCCTGATGTTAAATTTCTCTTTCACTTGAGTGTAAAGATGGGTAAATTATTGGTATGATCGTGACTAAGGAATATATTTGGCCTGTAGTGCAAAGATGAATTGTTAACTGGTATGATCATGACCATTGAATTTCGAATTGAATATCTTTAGCTTAAGTGTAAAGATGAATTGATTAACATAGTTATAATTATTGTTTATATAAATTCTGAAATGATTATATATTTCTTTGAGATATTAATATATTTGGCATGTAGTGCAAATATGAACTGTTGATGAATATATTTGGTATGTAGTGCAAATATGAACTGTTGAGGAATATCTTTGGCCTGTTGTGCAAAGATGAATTGTTGATGAATATCTTTGGCCAGTAGTGCAAAGATGATCTGTGGTTGAATATCTTTAGCCTGCAGTGCAAAGATGACCTGTTGATAAATATCTTTGGCATGTAGTGCAAAGATGGTCTGTTGATGAATATCTTTGGCCCGTAGTACAAAGATGAAATTATTAATATGATTATGAATAGGAACTGTGATTTGGTATAACCATGATCTTTGATGTTTCAGGTAAAGACAAGTGATGAAAATTATCTTTGTCCTAGATGAGAAGAGGAATTTAGAACCATAAATATGATTATGAGTTATTCACATGAATGTGGACAGGAACTGTTGATTTATGTTACAGGGATAAAATATTGTTGGTGGATTTTTAACATTGAGAAGATAATAGACTTTATAGTCTATTTGACTCTTCTAATGGATTGCTCGTTCCGCTGCAACTATGGTTGAAAATTTTTATTATCTACCATATGTTCTAAATCTCTGATTTATTTCTAATGAAGGCTATTGATAATTTAATTATCTTTAGTCATGATATTCTTTACTGAGCTAGTTGTGCTCACCCTTTTGCTTCACAATTCCTTACAGGTAATAAGAGTGTAGATGGGTCGAGCGGGGGTAACAAGGGAATAGAACGGTGGTCTCTAGCAGTGGAGTTCTCCCTAAGCAGTATGGAAAAGTTCATTTAGTAGTTATATTTGGTAAATCCAATAGGGTAAGACGTACCCAACGTTGGAAGGGTGTTTTGCCACTATCATACAAGATGTCCAATGACATACAACCTCGTATCATCATAAGACAGGGATGTACTCATCCACTTGCTGAGTATATTTATGAGCACTGTCTATATAATCTTGGTGTTTATTTGAAGTATAATTCTCAATTAGAGACAGTGGAGATAATGATATGTCAAGAGAAGACTCACTATTGTGAAGAATATGATAGTAAACTTCTCGTTTTTCTTTGGGGTCTATTGGACCAACCAAGGATAATTCTGTGGCCATATGATATCTATCATAACCTAGACGCATGGCCTCCCATGTACGAAGGTTTCCTTAAGCACTTTCCAAAGATTCTAATTTCTAAAACAGTCTTTGACTATACCTTTATGTAAGGTGCCACTGTGAGGTGCTGTACACGGTTGGGAGATGTGTCACATTTGGTATATATTTGTATCCAAACTCACAGCATATGTGTTGTTGTATTTAATACGACAATTGTTGTAATAAAGTTGTATTTCTTTTCTGTACCATGTATTTGGCGACTCAGAATGGGTTGGATGGAATGAACCTATTTTGGGGTCGTTATATTTTGGCATCAGAGCTTAGGGATATGATCTCTAGCGGAGATCGGGGAATATAACTAGGAGGGGAGAGATGAGTAAATCCTTCGCTAGCGTGTCCTACCTAAGCTTATTTGTTGGTCAGTCATAATATCGGGATATTATATGATATGTTAAATTGTTAAATTAACCCTTATTTTGAAGCTGTATTCTAGAATGATATCTGAAATACAGGAGATGAGCAATGAAGAAATTATGATGACAGGGAAGATGAAATTTGAAATGAAAGCAAGGTATTCTCAACTTTTTGAATTATCAGGTAAGTAAATTTCGGGGATAAAATTTCATAAGGATGGGAGATTGTAAGACCCCGAATTTTATGAAATAAAAGTATTCAATTTTTCTTATAATTACTATTCATTAAATGGTTAAATTGATAAAAGTTAAAGTTATGGGTGAAATGTAAAAAATTTTCAAAATAAACAAGTGATTATAAAATAATCATTATCGTCGGAGAATATTCGTTGGTCGTGGAATATTCTTTCTGTCGGGGAATATTCGTACGACGGCGCAACTATTTGTGGGCCCCATAACGGAAAATGGTCGGATGAAGATAACGACAAAAAATTCGTTTTTATAATTAACGGCGTAGTTATTACCGTTAACACTGTTGGAATACCCAGTGGTTAAAACACAGTAATACGCGTTATTGCACAGTAGCACACGGTATTGCACAGTATTTTTGAAATCATTGATTCTTACGTAAGAAGGCACTACTAAATAATTGTCACAGTAATTACTGTTCAATATTTTATTTTATTGATTCAATAATTGCTGCGTTGATATTTTATATTATTGTTGTTTCAATAATTATTGTTGCACATCATCTCCATTATCAGATCAATAATTCATGTTATTTGAATAATATTATTGGATAGCATTATTAGCAATGTCTAGAAAGTTCTGCCTAAGGAGAGATTTGGTTATCTAATTGCGCGCCAATAAGGAGGAATCCTTATTGGAAAGCCCCCTCTTTCCTTGAAACGGCTTGGTTGTCATAAATGTGATTCTGTAATATTATTTGTGAATAATTAATTATTGATTCATATGATAACAAAATATTTATTTTATGTGGATATAAATGAGGGATATATTTTTGTGGTTAAAAATGAAGGTGTTAATGTTGAGGTGTTTTATCTGTATTTTTGTCGGAATGGAGGTATTAAAAGTCAAATCAGGGTTTTTTGAGAAATATTGCGGGGGTTATAATTTTTAATCCGACCGTTGGATCGTGGTAATTTTTGGATATGTTATTCATATATAAGTTGAGTATATGTCCACAAATTTTGAACCGTTAAAAATGAATGTATGATTTGTTATGAATTTTACGAGATGACTGGTTCAGAAATTGTAGAAGTTACAGAATTTGTCATTTTGACAGAAAATTCTAGAATTGGTGGGCCCCACTCTTGGTTGGTGAAGAAATATGCTGAGATTTTTATTCAAATGTGGTGGGTGGGAATAGTAGCAGGTAAAGCCATCAGGTTGCAGGTTAAGTCTGCTTCGGCGTGCTAACATTTTCCTATAAATAGAGGGCTAAGTTAAAATTGAAAATCACACCAGAATTCATAAATTTTCTCTCTTTCTCTCTCTATATTATCAAGCATATTTGGGAGAGTATTTATATATTTTGAGAGTTGCTATTTAGTAGAAATTTCCTCCGATTTTTCATCCGAAGTACTGCTCTATTGAGGTAAGGGATTTTAAGGGTTATTATATTTTTCAGTTCGTAATTCTTATGACTTTAAGAAAATTCTGAAAAAATTTAAAATGATATTTTGATGAGTTTTATTGATTGTGTCCAAAAATGGTGATTTTTGGATGTATAGATTAAGAGTTATGAATTTTACGGGAAAAGACTATTTTAAAAGTAACCGCTTATAACTCCTTGTGGTTAACTCCAAAATTGATGAAATTTTTATTGGGAGTACATCTATATAATATCAGTGTACTCTGTGAATTTTGGAATTTTTGGATAAAATGACAATTTATGATAAATGTCTAAATATTCGGCGGTTTTGGACATATGAAAAATAGTAAATGAATTTTAAAAATTCTGAGAAAAATATATGTTCAATATGGGACTATATTCTGATAAATCCCAGAAAAGAAATATTTTTAGAACTGATTTGGTATTTTTAATAAAAATAGACTATTTATGAATAATTGAATTAAATATGTTATGTGAAGGAAGAAAATTGAAAAATATAATTTTATGGCTTGAGAATCATATATGTGGTATAGGCAGATTTTTGATGAGGGTTTTGGTGATTGGTGATGAAATCTTATGAGTTTGATATTTTATGATGATTAAATGCATTAATTAGTAAAGTGTAAATAATTAAAATAAATTGTTTATAAGTTTAAAGAAATGTGATTCTTTCAATATCATTATACCGAAATATTGGTATGAATTTTATTGTGGAATTTCTAACTTTTTGTGTCGGAGTTACTATTCACGAAAAAAAATTAGTTTATTTTTCTGACCAAATTATCGTTGATTTATGATTGTTGCTCTTAAAAATAAATGTAGTTGTTGATAATATTATTTTTATTATCATATATATCATTTTTATAACCCTGATATTGAATTTCTCTTTCACTTGAGTGTAAAGATGGGTAAATTATTGGGATAATCGTGACTGAGGAATATCTTTGGCCTGTAGTGCAAAGATGAATTGTTAACTGGTATAATCATGACCATTGAATTTATAATTTAATATCTTTAACTTAAGTGTAAAGATGAATTGATTAACATGGTTATAATTATTGTTTATATAAATTCTGAAATGATTATATATTTCTTTGAAATATTAATATATTTGGCATGTAGTGCAAATATGAACTGTTGATGAATATATTTGGTATGTAGTGCAAATATGAACTGTTGAGGAATATGTTTGGCCTGTAGTGCAAAGATGAATTGTTGATGAATATCTTTGGCCTGTAGTGCAAAGATGATCTGTGGTTGAATATCTTTAGCCTGTAGTGCAAAGATGACCTGTTGATGAATATCTTTGGCATATAGTGCAAAGATGGTCTGTTGATGAATATCTTTTGCCCATAGTGCAAAGATGAAATTATTAATATGATTATGAACAGGAACTGTGATTTGGTATAACCATGATCTTTGATGCTTCAGGTAAAGACAAGTGATGAAAATTATCTTTGTCCTGGATGAGAAGAGGAATTTAGAACCATAAATATGATTATGAGTTATTCACATGAATGTGGACAGGAACTGTTGATTTATGTTACAGGGATAAAACATTGTTGGTGGATTTTTAACAAGGAGAAGATAATAGACTTTATAGTCTATTTGACTCTTCTAATGGATTGCTCGTTCCGCTGCAACTATGGTTAAAATTTTTTATTATCTACCATATGTTCTAAATCTCTGATTTATTTCTAATGAAGGCTATTGATAATTTAATTATCTTTAGTCATGATATTCTTTACTGAGCTAGTTGTGCTCACCCTTTTGCTTCACAATTCCTTTCAAGTAATAAGAGTGTAGATGGGTCGAGCGGGGGTAACAAGGGAATAGAACGGTGATTTCTAGCTGTGGAGTTCTCCCTAAGCAGTATAAAAAAGTTTATTTAGTAGTTATATTTGGTAAATCCAATAGGGTAAGGCGTACCCAACGTTGGAAGGGTATTTTGCCACTATCATACAAGATGTCCAATGACATACAACCTCGTATCATCATAAGACAGGGATGTGCTCATCCACTTGCTGAGTATATTTATGAGCACTACCTATATAATCTTGGTGTTTGTTTGAAGTATAATTCTCAATTAGAGACAGTGGAGATAATGATATGTCAAGAGAAGACTCATCATTGGGAAGAATATGATAGTAAACTTCTCGTTTTTCTTTGGGGTCTATTGGATCAACCAAGGATAATTCTGTGGCCATATGATATCTATCATAACCTAGACGCATGGCCTCCCATGTACGAAGGTTTCCTTGAGCACTTTTCAAAGATTCTAATTTCTAAAACAGTCTTTGACTATACCTTTATGTAAGGTGCCACTGTGAGGTGCTGTCCACGGTTGGGACATGTGTCACATTTGGTATATATTTGTATCCAAACTCACAGTATATGTGTTGTTGTATTTAATACGACAATTATTGTAATAAAGTTGTATTTCTTTTCTATACCATGTATTTGGCGACTCAGAGTGGGTTGGATGGAATGAGCCTATTTTGGGGTCGTTATATTTTGGCATCAGAGCTTGGGGATATGGTCTCTGGCGGAGATCGGAGAATATAACTAGGAGGGGAGAGATGAGTAAATCCTTCGCTAGCGTGTCCTACCTAAGCTTATTTGTTGGTCAGTCATAATATCGGGATATTATATGATATGTTTAATTGTTAAATTAACCCTTATTTTGAAGCTGTATTCTAGAATGATATCTGAAATACAGGAGATGAGCAATGAAGAAATTATGATGACAGGGAAGATGAAATCTGAAATGAAAGCAAGGTATTCTCAACTTTTTGAATTATCAGGTAAGTAAATTTCGGGGATAAAATTTCATAAGGATGGGAGATTGTAAGACCCCGAATTTTATGAAATAAAAGTATTCAATTTTTCTAATAATTACTATTCAGTAAATGGTTAAATTGATAAAAGTTAAAGTTATGGGTGAAATGTAAAAAATTTTCAAAATAAACAAGTGGTTATAAAATAATCATTATCGTCGGAGAATATTCGTTGGTCGTGGAATAATCTTTCTGTCGGGGAATATTCGTACGACGGCGCAGCTATTTGTGAGCCCCATAACGGAAAACGGTCGGATGAAGATAACGACAAAAAATACATTTTTATAATTAACGGTGTAGTTATTACCGTTAACACTGTTGGAATACCCGGTGGTTAAAACACAGTAATACGCGTTATTGCACAGTAGCACACGGTATTGCACAGTATTTTTGAAATTATTGATTCTTACGTAAGAAGGCACTACTAAATAATTGTCACAGTAATTACTGTTCAATATTTTATTTTATTGATTCAATAATTGCTGCGTTGATATTTTATATTATTGTTGTTTCAATAATTATTGTTGCACATCATCTCCATTATCAGATCAATAATTCATATTATTTGAATAATATTATTGGATAACATTATTGACAATGTCTAGAAAGTTCTATCTAAGGAGAAGTTTGGTTATCTAATTGCGCGCCAATAAGGAGAAATCTTTATTGGAAAGCCCCCTTCTTTTCTGGGAACGGCCTAGTTGTCATAAATATGATTCTGTAATATTATTTGTGAATAATTAATTATTGATTCATATGATAATGAAATATTTATTTTATGTGGATATAAATGAGGGATATATTTTTGTGGTTAAAAATGAAGAAGTTAATGTTGAGGTGTTTTATCTGTATTTTTGTCGGAATGGAGGTATTAAAAATCAAATCAGGGTTTTTTGAGAAATATTGCGGGAGTTATAATTTTTAATCCGACCGTTGGATCGTGGTAATTTTTGGATATGTTATTCATATATAAGTTGAGTATATGTCCACAAATTTTGAACCGTTAAAAATGAATGTATGATTTGTTATGAATTTTACGAGATGACTGGTTCAGAAATTGTAAAAGTTACAGAATTTGTCATTTTGACAGAAAATTCTAGAATTGATGGGCCCCACTCTTGGTTGATGAAGAAATGTGCTGAGATTTTTATTCAAATGTGGTAGGTGGGAATAGTAGCAGGTAAAGCCATCAGGTTGCATGTTAAGTCTGCTTCGGCGTGCTAACATTTTCCTATAAATAGAGGGCTAAATTAGAATTAAAAATCACACCAGAATTCATAAATTTTCTCTCTTTCTCTCTATATTATCAAGCATATTTGAGAGAGTATTTAGATACTTTGAGAGTTGCCATTTGGTAGAAATTTCCTCCGATTTTTCATCCAAAGTGCTGCTCTCGAGGTAAGAGATTTTAAGGGTTATTATATTTTTCAGTTCGTAATTCTTTTGACCTTAAGAAAATTCTGAAAAAAATTTGAAATGATATTTTGATGAGTTTTATTGATTGTGTCCAAAAATGGTGATTTTTGGATGTATAAATTAAGAGTTATGAATTTTACGGGAAAAGACTATTTTAAAAGTAACCGCTTATAACTCCTTGTGGTTAACTCCAAAATTGATGAAATTTTTATTGGGAGTACATCTATATAATATCAGTGTACTCTGTGAATTTTGAAATTTTTGAATAAAATGACAATTTATGATAAATATCTAAATATTCGGCGGTTTTGGACATATGAAAAATAGTAAATGAATTTTAAAAATTCTGAGAAAAATATATGTTCAATATGGGACTATATTCTGATAAATCCCAGAAAAGAAATATTTTTAGAACTGATTTGGTATTTTTAATAAAAATAGACTAGTTATGAATAATTGAATTAAATATGTTATGTGAAGGAAGAAAATTTAAAAATATGATTTTATAGCTTGAGAATCATATATGTGGTATAGGTAGATTTTTGATGAGGGTTTTGGTGATTGGTGATGAAATCTTATGAGTTTGATATTTTATGATGATTAAATGCATTAATTAGTAAAGTGTAAACAATTAAAATAAATTGTTTATAAGTTTAAAGAAATGTGATTCTTTCAATATCATTATACCGAAATTTTTTTATGAATTTTATTGTGGAATTTCGACCTTTTTGTGTCGGAGTTACTATTCACGAAAAAAAATTGGTTTATTTTTCTGACCAAATTATCGTTGATTTATGATTGTTGCTCTTAAAAATAAATGTAGTTGTTGATAATATTGTTTTTATTATCATATATATCATTTTTATAACCCTGATATTGAATTTCTCTTTCACTTGAGTGTAAAGATGGGTAAATTATTGGGATGATCGTGACTGAGGAATATCTTTGGCCTGTAGTGCTAAGATAAATTGTTTAACTGGTATAATCATGACCATTGAATTTATAATTGAATATCTTTAGCTTAAGTGTAAAGATGAATTGATTAACATGGTTATAATTATTGTTTATATAAATTCTGAAATGATTATATATTTCTTTGAGATATTAATATATTTGGCATGTAGCGCAAATATGAACTGTTGATGAAAATATTTGGTATGTAGTGCAAATATGAACTGTTGAGGAATATGTTTGGCCTGTAGTGCAAAGATGAATTGTTGATGAATATCTTTGGCCTGTAGTGCAAAGATGATCTGTGGTTGAATATCTTTAGCCTGTAGTGCAAAGATGACCTGTTGATGAATGTCTTTGGCATGTAGTGCAAAGATGGTCTGTTGATGAATATCTTTGGCCCGTAGTACAAAGATGAAATTATTAATATGATTATGAACAGGATCTGTGATTTGGTATAACCATGATCTTTGATGATTCAGGTAAAGACAACTGATAAAAATTATCTTTGTCCTGGATGAGAAGAGGAATTTAGAACCATAAATATGATTATGAGTTATTCACATGAATGTGGACAGGAACTGTTGATTTATGTTACAGGGTTAAAATATTGTTGGTGGATTTTTAACAAGGAGAAGATAATAGACTTTATAGTCTATTTGACTCTTCTAATGGATTGCTCGTTCCGCTGCAACTATGGTTGAAAATTTTTATTATCTACCATATGTTCTAAATCTCTGATTTATTTCTAATGAAGGCTATTGATAATTTAATTATTTTTAGTCATGATATTCTTTACTGAGCTAGTTGTGCTCACCCTTTTGCTTCACAATTCCTTTCAGGTAATAAGAGTGTACCTGGGTCGAGCGGGGGTAACAAGGGAATAGAACGGTGGTCTCTAGCTGTGGAGTTCTCCCTAAGTAGTATAGAAAAGTTTATTTAGTAGTTATATTTGGTGAATCTAATAGGGTAAGGCGTACCCAACGTTGGAAGGGTGTTTTCCCACTATTATACAAGATGTCTAATGACATATAATCTCGTATCATCATAAGACAGGGATGTGCTCATCCACTTGCTGAGTATATTTATGAGCACTACCTATATAATCTTGGTGTTTGTTTGAAGTATAATTCTCAATTAGAGACAGTGGAGATAATGATATGTCAAGAGAATACTCACCATTGGGAAGAATATAATTGTAAACTTCTCGTTTTTTCTTTGGGGTCTATTGGATCAACCAAGGATAATTCTGTGGCCATATGATATCTATCAGAACCTAGACGCATGGCCTCGCATGTACGAAGGTTTCCTTGAGCACTTCCCAAATATTCTAATTTCTAAAACAGTCTTTGACTATACCTTTATGTAAGGCACCACTGTGAGGTGCTGTCCACAGTTGGGACATGTGTCACATTTGGTATATATTTGTATCCAAACTCACAACATATGTGTTGTTGTATTTAATACGACAATTGTTGTAATAAAGTTGCATTTTCTGTACCATATATTTGGTGACTCAGAATGGGTTGGATGGAATAAACCTATTTTGGGGTCGTTACATTTTGGCATCAGAGCTTAGGGATATGGTCTCTGGCGGAGATTGGAGAATATAACTAGGAGTGGAGAGATGAGTAAATCCTTCGCTAGTGTGTCCTACCTAAGCTTATTTGTTGGTCAGTCATAATATCGGGATATTATGTGATATGTTAAATTATTAAATTAACACTTATTTTGAAGCTGTATTCTAGAATGATATCTGAAATACAAGAGATGAGCAATGAAGAAATTATGATGACAGGGAAGATGGAATCTGAAATGAAAGCAAGGTATTCTCAACTCTTTGAATTATCAGGTACGTAAATTTCGGGGACGAAATTTCATAAGGAGGGGAGATTGTAAGACCCCGAATTTTATGAAATAAAAGTATTCAATTTTTCTTATAATTACTATTCAGTAAATAGTTAAATTGATAAAAGTTAAAGTTATGGGTGAAATGTGGAATTTTTTTAAAATAAACAAGTGGTTATAAAATAATCATTGTTGTCGGGGAATATTCGTTGGTCGTGGAATATTCTTTCTGTCGGAGAATATTCGTACGACGGCGCAGCTATTTGTGGGCCCCATAACGAAAAACAGTCGGATGAAGATAACGACAAAAAATGAGTTTTTATAATTAACGGCGTAGTTATTACCGTTAACACTGTTGGAATACCCGGTGGTTAAAAAACAGTAATACGCGTTATTGCATAGTAGCACACGGTATTGCACAATATTTTTGAAATTATTGATTCTTACGTAAGAAGGCACTATTAAATAATTGTCATAGTAATTACTGTTCAATATTTTATTTTATTGATTCAATAATTACTGCGTTGATATTTTATATTATTGTTGTTTCAATAATTGTTGTTGCATATCATCTCCATTATCAGATCAATAATTCATGTTATTTGAATAATATTATTGGATAGCATTATTAGCAATGTCTAGAAAGTTCTGCCTAAGGAGAGATTTGGTTATCTAATTGCGCGCCAATAAGGAGAAATTCTTATTGGAAAGCCCCCTCTTTCCTTGGAACGGCTTGGTTGTCATAAATGTGATTCTGTAATATTATTTGTGAATAATTAATTATTGATTCATATGATAACGAAATATTTATTTTATGTGGATATAAATGAGGGATATATTTTTGTGGTTAAAAATGAAGGAGTTAATGTTGAGGTGTTTTATCTGTATTTTTGTCGGAATGGAGGTATTAAAAGTCAAATCAGGGTTTTTTGAGAAATATTGCGGGGGTTATAATTTTTAATCTGACCGTTGGATCGTGGTAATTTTTGGATATGTTATTCATATATAAGTTGAGTATATGTCCACAAATTTTGAACCGTTAAAAATGAATGTATTATTTGTTATGAATTTTACGAGATGATTGGTTCTGAAATTGTAGAAGTTACAGAATTTGTCATTTTGACAGAAAATTCTAGAATTGGTGGGCCCCACTCTTGGTTGGTGAAGAAATGTGCTGAGATATTTATTCAAATGTGGTGTGTGGGAATAGTAGTAGGTAAAGCTATCAGGTTGCAAGTTAAGTCTGCTTCGGCATGCTAACATTTTCCTATAAATAGAGGGCTAAGTTAGAATTGAAAATCACACCAGAATTCATAAATTTTCTCTCTTTCTCTCTCTATATTATCAAGCATATTTGTGAGAGTATTTAGATACTTTGAGAGTTGCTATTTAGTAGAAATTTCCTCCGATTTTTCATCTGAAGTACTGCTCTCTTGAGGTAAGGGGTTTTAAGGGTCATTATATTTTTCAGTTCGTAATTCTTCTGACCTTCAAAAAATTTTGAAAAATTTGAAATGATATTTTGATGAGTTTTATTGATTGTGTCTAAAAATAGTGATTTTTGGATGTATAGATTAAGAGTTATAAATTTTACGGGAAAAGAGTATTTTAAAAGTAACCGCTTATAACTCCTTGTGGTTAACTCCAAAATTGATAAAATTTTTATTGGGAATACATCTATATAATATCAGTGTACTATGTGAATTTTGGAATTTTTTGATAAAATGACAATTCATGATAAATGTCTAAATATTCGGCGGTTTTGGACATATGCAAAATAGTAAATGAATTTTAAAAATTCTGAGAAAAATATATGTTCAATACGGGACTATATTCTAATAAATCCCAGAAAAGAAATACTTTTGGAACTGATTTGATATTTTTAATGAAAATAGACTAGTTATGAATGATTGAATTAAATATGTTATATGAAGGAAGAAAATTGGAAAATATGATTTTATGGCTTGAGAATCATATATGTAGTATAGGCAGATTTTTGATGAGGGTTTTGGTGATTGGTGATGAAATCTTATGAGTTTGGCATTTTATGATGATTAAATACATTAATTAGTAAAGTGTAAACAATTAAAATAAATTGTTTATAAGTTTAAAGAAATGTGATTATTTCAATATCATTATACCAAAATATTGGTATGAATTTTATTGTGGATTTTCTACCTTTTTGTGTCGGAGTTACTATTCACAAAAAAAAAATTTGTTTCTTTTTCTGACCAAATTATCGTTGATTTATGATTGTTGCTCTTGAAAATAAATGTAGTTGTTGATAATATTATTTTTATTATCATATATAATATTTTTATAACCCTGATGTTGAATTTCTCTTTCACTTGAGTGTAAAGATGGGTAAATTATTGGTATGATCGTTACTAAGGAATATCTTTGGCCTGCAGTGCAAAGATGAATTGTTAACTGGTATAATAATGACCATTGAATTTATAATTGAATATCTTTAGCTTAAGTGTAAAGATAAATTGATTAACATGGTTATAATTATTGTTTATATAAATTCTGAAATGATTATATATTTCTTTGAGATATTAATATATTTGGCATGTAGTGCAAATATGAACTGTTGATGAGTATATTTGGTATGTAGTGCAAATATGAACTGTTGAGGAATATGTTTGGCCTGTAGTGCAAAGATGAATTGTTGATGAATATCTTTGGCCTGTAGTGCAAAGATGATCTGTGGTTGAATATCTTTAGTCTGTAGTGCAAAGATGACCTGTTGATGAATATCTTTGGCATGTAGTGCCAAGATGGTCTGTTGATGAATATCTTTGGCCCGTAGTGCAAAGATGAAATTATTAATATGATTATGAACAGGAACTGTGATTTGGTATAACCATGATCTTTGATGTTTCAGGTAAAGACAAGTGATGAAAATTATCTTTGTCCTGGATGAGAAGAGGAATTTAGAACCATAAATATGATTATGAGTTATTCACATGAATATGGATAGGAACTGTTGATTTATTTTACAAGGATAAAACATTGTTGGTGGATTTTTAAAATGGAAAAGATAATAGACTTTATAGTCTATTTGACTCTTCTAATGGATTGCTCGTTCCGCTGCAACTATGGTTAAATTTTTTTATTATCTACCATATGTTCTAAATCTCTGATTTATTTTTAATGAAGGCTATTGATAATTTAATTATCTTTAGTCATGATATTCTTTACTGAGCTAGTTGTGCTCACCCTTTTGCTTCACAATTCCTTTCAGGTAATAAGAGTGTAGCTGGGTCGAGCGGGGGTAACAAGGGAATAGAACGGTGGTCTCTAGCTGTGGAGTTCTCCCTAAGCAGTATAGAAAAGTTCATTTAGTAGTTATATTTGGTGAATCCAATAGAGTAAGGCGTACCCAACGTTGGAAGGGTGTTTTGCCACTATTATACAAGATGTCTAATGACATACAACCTCGTATCATCATAAGACAGGGATGTGCTCATCCACTTGCTGAGTATATTTATGAGCACTACCTATATAATCTTGGTGTTTGTTTGAAGTATAATTCTCAATTAGAGACAGTGGAGATAATGATATGTCAAGAGAAGACTCACCATTGGGAAGAATATAATAGTAAACTTCTCGTTTTTCTTTGGGGTCTATTGGATCAACCAAGGATAATTCTGTGGTCATATAATATCTATCATAACCTAGACGCATGGCCTCCCATGTACGAAGGTTTCCTTGAGCACTTCCCAAAGATTCTAATTTCTAAAACAGTCTTTGACTATACCTTTATGTAAGGTGCCACTGTGAGGTGCTGTCCACGGTTGGGACATGTGTCACATTTGGTATATATTTGTATCCAAACTCACAGAATATGTGTTGTTGTATTTAATACGACAATTGTTGTAATAAAGTTGTATTTATTTTCTGTACCATGTATTTGGCGACTCAGAATGGGTTGGATGGAATGAATCTATTTTGGGGTCGTTACAACTCACGTAAGCATCAATAACCAATACTGTGTGCTACAATACAACCACGCGTATTACTGTACTTTTACTACCAGCTAGTTCAACAGTTTTAACGGTAACACTTTTGTCGTTATTTTTATAAAAAGATAATTCTGTCATTTTTTAACTACAACAATACTTCCATTATGGGGTCCACCAATGATTGTGCCCTCGTACGAATATTCCCTGTTAAAACGAATATTCTCCGATCAATCGAATATTATATAACAACTTGCTTACTTTGTAAAATTTATAAGTATTACCCACAACTATAACATTATATTAAATCCACACCATAATATTCAAAAAAATATTTTGAGAATTTTAAATCTTTATTCATAAAATTTGGGGTCTCACATGTTAGGTCAGTGCTTAGCTTCTCACCATCTATCAACAGAGGACCGATCCTGTGTGTATGCTTGTTGGGATCAGCATGAGATAGCTGCTTTTTCTGTTAGCCATCCAGGTTATTCGCTAAAGTATTATGCGTGGATAGAGACAGAGACTTCATCGGCTGCGATAACATCCACAGTGCCGAGCATTGCTTTAGATGGTGGAGAGCCCATGGAGGCATTGATTCTCACACTGAGGAGGAGCCATTTATTGGGTTGCCAGCAGTTCTTTTAGATTCTCCCAGTACTAGCACTGTCGTGATTCAGCATTTAGCATAGTACTTTAAGCAGAGTCTTCATCTGATGACCTTTAAGAGAGATCCGGCTAGAGCCCTGATGTTGACAGCTCTTGATGGAAGAGACGCAGCCCTATTAGAGAGGCATGAGGCATTAGCTCGCAGTGATGTCGCTGTTGTTGAGCGGGATGAGACTAGATCAGTCAGAGATATAGTGATAGTTGAGCAGGATAGTTGAGGTCCCTTACCACTGGCATGCTTGCCAAGATGAGTGCATATATCAATGAGCATCATATCACCATGCAGATGGCCTCGAACTTGCTGACTCGTGTGGATATCCTTGTACAGGAGACCACAATATTACCTCTTTCTCCTGAGAGAGATGCTATGTTAGATCTGCTAGCTCGTATGCATTCCGATCTGTAGATAACCTTGTATTTTCCTGCACATACTATCTTAGCCATTTTGTCATGTATAATTTACATTGTGTATATAAAACAGTATTATATATAGCAGGGAAATAAATATTTTTGATCAATTCCCTTTTAGATATGCTTGAATACTTGCTTGATATTTGCCTGCTTCTTCAGGGCTTGTGATCTTGATGTATTCTGACTTCTTCCTTGCTGGATGAACATTGAGTTATCTCTGGATAGTTCAGAATGGATCATGGATATGTGTGTATCCCTACCATCTTTGGTGTCTTGGGACTGGTTTCTGTATGAAAATGTTGAGAGGAGTGTGGCTTTTCTCTCTAAGATTGACCACACCACAGATGGTTGCCAGTACTCCTATCTAGGAGGAGCCTAGTTAATTCCATCTCTTATGGATTGGTGTTGCTCTTTGAGGTACAACTGCAGCTTAGATGGTTACCGAATCTACTTTTTAGGAGGAGTTTAGGTAATTCCATCCCTTTGGTCTGAAGCCAAATGAAATGTGGTGGATTGAAGTTTGATCACA
The DNA here is from genome assembly GCA_016801055.1 of Panax notoginseng. Taxonomy (NCBI): domain Eukaryota; kingdom Viridiplantae; phylum Streptophyta; class Magnoliopsida; order Apiales; family Araliaceae; genus Panax; species Panax notoginseng. Next base: position 145,113,079 of record CM029016.1, on the reverse strand, counting down.
GTAACATTGACAAGTATTTGTGTTTTAGTAGGGGTTAGATCGAACCATGAATGGCTGCCTACGTACTCCTGTTAAAGAGGAGATCAGGTCTGCGTAGTTCGAACCTGATGTAAGAGGTTTAACGCTGTTTATGGCAGAAAAGGGTGTAGGAATATTTTTGTTGTTTTTGTTTTTGTAAGGAGAAGGGTGTAAAAGTGTTTTTATTATTTTTGTTTTATTGCGACCGGGGCATATAAAATATGCTTACCTACGTACTCTCGTGTATCAGGGAGATCAGGTCGACGTAGTTCGCCCCTCAGGACGAGTTGAAAAGCTTGATCCCATGTGCAGGTCAGACTGTGGGGAAAGAAAGTTTAATCCTGGGTTCAGGATAAACTGCAGGTGTGAAAAGTTTGAACCCATGTTTGGGGACAAATTGTAAGTGTGAAAGGTTCAATCCCTAGTGGGATAACCGAAGTTGAGTAAGGGTTAAAAAACCAAGTGAAGAGGAAGGGATCTGATGATCCGAAAATCAGGCTGTTGGCTTGAAAAGTGTGTTTCCCTGAGGGGCGCAGTTGTGGAGAAAAGTTGTATGTAAGGAAGGATTAAAGAACCAGAATGACTGGTGATCTGATGATCCAACACTAGGATGTTTGCTTGATGGTAACTTCAGATATAGTACCATTTCACGGTGTCCGAGTTGTTAGGCTGTGGAAATTCATCGCCGTCCATTTCCTGCAATCTGAGAGCACCTCCTGTCAATACCTCCTTGACAATAAATGGGTCTTTCTAGTTAGGAGTGAATTTTTCCTTAGACTGATCTTGGTTGTCGATGATCTTCTTCAAAACCAAATCATGTTGTTTAAACTACCATATCCAGACTTTTTTGTTGTAGGATCGGGCGATCCTTTGTCGATATAATTGACCATGGAAGATAACTGCGGTTCGCCTTTCATCTAGTAGAGACAATTGATGATACCTATCTTGTACCCATTGTTCTTCATCCAGTTAAGTGTCCATCAACACTCTGAGGGATTCCATTTCTACCTCTATGGGGAATACTGCTTCCATCCCATAGGTTAATGCATAAGGGGTTACCCCAGTTGAAGTGCGCATCGATGTTCTGTAGGCTAACAGAGTAAGAGGCAATAAGTCAAGCCAGTCTTTGTGGTTGGCGGACATCTTGTGCATGATTTTCTTGATATTTTTGTTAGCCGCTTCAATGGCACCATTCATGTTTGGATGGTAGATGACGGAGTTAAGGTGTTTGATGTGGAATTTACTACATAAGTCCTTCATCATTTTGTTGTTGCGGTTCTTAGCATTATCTGATACAATTACCTCTGGTTGTCCATATCGACAAATGACATTATTTCTAATGAAAGCAATGATGACTTCTTTGGTAACCCTGGGGAAGGAGGCTACTTCTACCCACTTGGTGAAGTAGTCGATCATGGTGAAGATAAAGCAATGTTCATTACTGGCTTTATGCTCGATGGGCCTGATCACATCCATTCCCCACATTGAGAAGGGCTAAGTTGAGCTCATTTTGTGGAGATTCCATGGAGGGGTGTGGATAGCATTCCCATGAATTTGGCACTGATAACATCTCTTGACGTGGTCATTGCAGTCAGCCTTGAGAGAAAGCCAATAATGTCTTGCTCTGAGGATCTTCTTTACAAGTAAAAGGCCGCTCATGTGTGGGCCACATACTCCACCATGGACCTCATCCTTGAGTCTCTGAGCTTGATCCTTGTCTAGGCATCTAAGGAGACCTAATCCTGCATCTCTCTTGTAAAGTGCATATCCGCTCAGGTAAAATTTCATAGCTAGTCGATGAATCCGCCTTTGCTCAGTCAGGTTCGCCTCATCGAGTGTAGATCCATCTCGCAAGTACTCCTTAATATGCTGATACCAAGGTTATTGGATGGGAGGTAGCTCATCTGATACTTCTCCAACCTAGTTCCCATAGGCTGGTGCCTTTTACAGGGCTAATATGATGCTTGGCATGTGTTACTTGTCAGGTATGTGAATCAAGGAGGCCAAAGTTGCTAATGAGTCTGCGAAGTCATTCCTATTACGTGGAATGTGTAGAAAGGAGATCTCTTCGAACTCCGAAGCCATCAATAAAACTTGCCAATGGTAAGGCAGCAGATGTAGCTCTTTGGTTTGATAGACTCCCGTGGATTGTTTGACTACCAACTCTGAATCCCCAAAGATAGTTAACCGCCTGATGCCCATTGAACGACCAAGTTTTAGCCGCATGACACAGCCTTCATACTCAGCTGTGTTGTTGGTGCTAACAAACTACAATTTGACGGCGACAGGATACTGCTCCCCCGTACCGGATACTAGAACTTCTCCAGCTCCAGAACCTTCCATATTAACAGCTCCATCAAAATACATGTTCCATGTTTGACGTGTATCGTACTGATGGTGTTGCTGAATTGTCATTACCCATTCATCGGGGAAGTATGTTTCAAAGGGTTTGAAATCCCCTGAAGGTGCGGTGACCAGTTAATCCGTGATTCCTTAACCTTTAATGGACTTTTACGTTACGTAAACAATGTCAAATTATTGCAAAATCAACTGCCATATGGATAGCTGACAATTTAGTATGGGCTTGCTGAACACATGCTTGAGAGGATCCACGTGTGATATGAGATGGGTTGTGTGCCCATGGAGGTAATGTTGTAACCTCATGGAAGCCCATGCTAAAGCACAACAAGTCTTCTCAATCAGAGTGTACTTATGTTCACTGCTACTGAATCTTTTGCTGAGGTAATAGATAGCTCATTCTCGAACTCTATCGTCTTTCTGACACAACATGTAACCCATGTCATTGTCACTTATGGACAGGTATATGAACATGCATCAACCTTGGGTGGTACCAAAATAGGAGCTTTGACTAGCTGATCTATGATGGTAAGGAAGGCCTTCTGGCACTCATCATTCCATTTCATGGAGGAGTTCTTCCTTAACAGCTTGAAGATAGGCTCACAAGTTGCTGTGAGTTAAGAAATGAATCTACTAATGAAGTTGGCTTTTCCTAAAAATCCCCGGATTTCCTTCTCTGTCTGAGGAATGGGTATTTCCGTAATGGCCTGGATTTTGGTGGGATCTAGCTCAATCCCTTTGTGGCTGACTAGAAATCCTAGTAACTTGCCTGATTTAACGCCAAAGATGCACTTGGTTGGATTCAACCTGTTGAACAGCTTTTTGAGATGGTCTAAGTGGTCTTCCTCTCTTCGGGACTTGACGATGATGTCATCCACGTAGATCTCTATCTCTTTGTGCACTAAGTCATGGAAAAGAGCCATCATAGCTCTCTAATAGGTAGCTCCAGCATTGATGAGGCCAAAAGACAACCATCTATAGCAAAAGGTTCCCTAAGGCATTATGAAAGCAATTTTCTCATGATCCTCCTCAGCAACCATGATCTGATGGTACCCCGCAAAGCAATCAGCGAAGGAGTGCATGCCATATTGAGCAGTATTGTCAATGAGAATGTGGATAAATGGCACGAAAAAGCTATCTTTAAGGCAAGCTTTATTCAGATCCCGATAATTCACGTAAACTCGTACCTTTCCTCTAGGCTTAGGCACGAGAACGATATTGGATATCCATTTAGGATAGGTGGACACCATGATAATACCAGCTTGAAATTGTTTTAAAATTTCTTCTTTCACCTTTAAACTCCACTCAAGTTTCAATCATCTGAGTTTCTACTTGACTGGCTTGAATCCCTCTTTGATGGGAAGGCGATGAAGGACAATGTCAGCAGACAAACCCACCATGTCTTCATGAGACCATGCAAACACATCCTGGAACTGGGTTAGTAGTGTAACCATGTCATTCCTCTGCTTTGGGGTAAGGTCTGGACCAATCTGGATTAACTTAGGTTTTCTAAGGTTCCAAGATTGAAGGAGGTGGTTTGATCAAGGTTGGGTTTAGGTTTGTCTTCGACCCATTCTTTGATCTCCGGAGGCACCTCAATGTCCTCTTGTATTTCCATCAAGTCTAAGTCTAACTTTTCATCAAAGTTACAATCCTTGTGGAGAAGAGACATCTTATCAGCAAGTACATGCACATCTAAGTTCAGAGTCCTGAAACAAAATATGCTTTCACTTAATATATATGAAACATTTTAATCATACAAAGTGTTAGCATGTATGGACAAAATAACTGCTAATACTATACAGAAAAGTAAGTAGTTATGATATCTACAAGGCAGAAAGAAGTCCTGCCCATTTTACCCTTGTCGACCAATGCAAGGAGTACTGTTCTAATTGGCAAGGGCAAAGTCCTGGTGGACTGCGGTGATGGAGAGGCTGTCATCGTCCTCCTTTTCCTGAATGATTACCATTACGTCTGAGCAATCATCGTCTGGGGTGTATCTATTTGGATGTTCATCATGGACAATGAGGCATATGCCTGACGTCATTCAGAAGATGTCTTGTATGATTCTTCGTTCCTCTTCTTCCACCTTGGGATCTAGAATAAAGACTTCCTTATCCTTTACCGGTATAGGCTTAGGAAATAACATAGCCATTACGTTGGATGGCACCTTTACTAGAGATGGTGCGGAATCTGGATTTACAGGTGGAGATAACCGTCGTGTGGCTAATGTTGCAGGAATTTGTTTATGCTTAGGTGGATTCCTGTGACTAGAACTAGCAGAATAGCCAAGTCCAGCTATACCAGCTTGAGTGGACACTTGAATCGGGTGCTTAATACCCTGATGATTTTTACCCAACCCTTGTCCTGACTGGTGTCCCAATGACATCATTTCTTGAGTAGCTGCCATAACTTCGCTAGAAATCTTGGGTACGGGAAATGGCATCCCAATAGAACGGTATTGAGTGTTGCTTACTCCGAAAGCATGAAAACTGACTGGCTCAACTTCTGAATTGACATTGATGAGTGGAAGGTCACCATGTTGAGGACATTCTGGTTCAGCATTGACTGGGACTAGGCTATTGTTGATAATGTGTTTAAGTTGCAGATGAAGAGTGGAGGGGACTGCCCCGACCATATGAATCCACAGTCTTCCCAGAAGCATGTTGTATCCTGTATCTATTTTGAGAACGTGAAAAGATACACAGAATGTATGGGGACCAATCTCAATTGGCAGCTCAATCTCTCTGACTGAATTTCGGCGGGATCCATCAAAAGCTTTGATGATCGTATGGCTACTTCGGATCCGCTTGAGATTGACATTCATCTTCAACAACGTAGAATAAGGACAGATATTCAAAGACGAACATCCATCTGCCAAGACTCCAGCTAATATGTATCCGGAGGACAAAACTATAATGTGTAACGGCTTATAATGACTGATCCCTTCGGGCGGTATGTCATCATCAGTGAAAGAGATCACATTGTTATTGAAAATGTGATCAACCAGATGTTGAAATTTTTCCACATCCACTGATTTCGACAAGTAGGCTTCTTCCAAAACCTTTAATAGAATCTTCTTGTGATCTTCAGAAGTTAAAACCATGTTTAATATTAAATTTTGATGTAGAGCTTCTCTTAAGTTTAAAACCACATTGGCTTCATTATGACCCATAGCACGGAGGAATTTCTCAATCTTCTCCATGGGAATTTTCCCATTTGATTTGATAGCAGGCTTCAACACCCGTTGGGAAAGAAATAGTGGATTCTCCTTCGACACTACATCAGTTGTATGAGATATGGATCCTTCAGCTTCTCCATAATTCTAAGGGACTTTTTGTAAGCTGACAACATGATATTGTGGTCAGAATGGTAGGTTGATTGGCTCTGGAGCAATCACTTTCAAAGGATTGTTAATTCCTTTGAGTTGAATTGTGAGTGGTTCAATAGTCCCATCAGCCTCAGATGATATAAATGCTTCCAGTCCCTTCCATTTAGTGGGACAAGTATTTTTACTCTCAAATAGCACAGTATTATTGTCTGCCAGTTGTAGGACACCGCTATCGATTAAATTCTGAATATGGTGGTGGGGTGCCCAGCATTCTTCCGTGTTGTGACCACGAGAATGGTAGTGATACTTACATACTACATCAGGATTGAACCGTCCTAAACGGGGATTGATTGGAGGTAGGAGGGAAGTGATTCTTCCTTCATTAATTAGCATCTAAAGTATCTCCTCCATAGGTTGGCCCAAGTATGTAAATTCCCTTCTATTGGCAAAATCCTGATGGGCTTTGGCAGTTGCTCTCTTCGTCACTTTGTCCTCCAATGTTTCATATTTTAAAGGTGACGATGGAGTGTTCATAACCAAGGGGAGTAAACTAGCATGCTCCTGGCTAATTAATTGGCGTGTGACTTGATGCTGATAGGTCACTAGTTCTGCCAATTGCTCAATTTGCTTACATAGAGCTTTCATCTTCCGTTCCATCGTAAATTAGAACTTTGCATAATCCCATTTGTCAACACCGTCTTTGATGATCTAGGATGATTCACAGTTAAAATTAGAACTTTGTCCACTGCTCCAATTAATTATGTTGACCTCTTCCTCTTTGTGTGGAGGAAGAGGGTTGTCTTGCACTTAAGGTTGATCTGGTTTGGTGACCACTATCTCACCGTTGTCTATTAAATATTGGATCTTGTGTTTCAAGGCCCAACAATTTGAGTATCATGTCCAGGTGCCCCGGCATGATAAGCACATTTTTGAGCAGCATTAAATCCCCTCCCATTAGGGTTTACTGGTGGAAGAAGATGCGTGATTTTCTTCTGAGTGGTCAGAAGATTGAAAATGTTCTCGAGTGAATCCCCTAGGGGTGTGAACACTCGAGGGCGTTTGACTTCTTCACCTTTATGCAATGGAGGGTTTGAAGACTATGCTTGAAAAGGAGTGTAATTTCTCCGTTGGATAGGCATATTCCGATTGCCTTTCTGACCTTGGAGTATCAAGAAAACATCCTCCTCTTTCTTTTTATAGACCCTCCGGGGGTTGTTTCCATAATTTCAGGATTGAATGTGCTCAGCAACAGCTTTGAGAGCGGCCAGGTCTTGAATCTTTCTTGACTTGAATCTCATCTCAGCCATTTCTCTATGATTGATCATTTTAGAAATGGTTTACCAATGCTAGCTAAGACTCTTTCATAGAAATGAGCTTCTTGTATGTCTATGAAGGTTATAACCATCTCTGACTCTGTTATAGAAGGAATCACTTGAGTAGCAAGGCACCTCCACCTTTGAGCATATTCTCTGAAAGACTCATTGGACTGTTTCTTGACCTTGATAATCTGCTATCGGTCAGGAGCCATCTGAGACTGGAAACTGTATTGTGTGAGGAAGGCATGAGCTAGCTCTTCCTAGCTATGTAACTTTAAGTTGTCTAATCTGGTATACCATGAACGGGCTTCTCCAGTCAGACTCTTTTGGAACAGTTGCATTCTGAGCTTCTCGTCCTCTGCATAAGATCCAAGTTCTCGAATGAATACCTTCAAATGGGTGTAAGGATCTCCTAACCCATCATACTTTTCAAAGTCCAGAGTTTTGAACTTTTCTGGATAATGCACCCCAGGGAATATACAAAGATCGGCATAGGAGACACTCCCGTGTGCTCCAATTCCTTTGATAGAACGAAGGGTTTCTTCCATTTGTAGAACTTTCTTTCTGATATCACCGGTGTCTGGATCTCCCGTGAGATGTGCGGCATCATGACTTTTGTTGGTCGTATCCAACTGCAGTTCAGGTACTGTAATGGCTTTATCAGAACCTTGAGTTCCTCCTTGTGTAGAGGATTCAACATGTATGGGTATCTTTGGACCCTGCGTAGACTGATATAGTTTTTCAAGCAGAACAACCAAATTTGTAATTTTTTTACTTAATCCGTCAAATTCTTCACGAGAAATTGGATTAGATTGGTCAGATGAAGATATGATTGGCTGTAGGCCTTCGGCCTTTTTGGATTTTGACCAGGTAATAGGTCCGAATGCTTCCCTGTGACAAAACTTGCATAGTCTAGTTTTAGGGATTGTGGAAATGTTTACATCCTATATGATGTGTCCGTTTTAGGATTATTATCCTGCAAAACGGATGTTAGCTGTTTGTAATACAGGATAACATGTTAATTTAAATATGAATATGCACATATTTCTTCATATTTCTCATTACATGGAGATGAATATGGAATGAAATTACAAGTAATTGAGTTTACGAGTAATTTGAAATGAGAAAGCATGAAGAGACATGTTTGATTTATCAGAGGCTGACCTATCTTAGGTTACTATCGCGGCTGTTTGGCATGAAGGTTCCCAAATCATAGCAATTTACTCAACGAGAAATTAATCCAGTCTTTCAACTGGAGAAAATTTGGGTGGTGCCTTTCCTGAGCCTCATTGGAATCAGTCTTCCTACGAGTCCAGTAATCAAACACCGACAGGATAGCCTCCTGGTGGAGGAACCACACAGCATACATTCACATACAACATGTCTCACCGTTTATGAAAATGATGACATGTGCGAAGCACTAATATCACAGATAGTTATATTGTAGTGCAGTAAAAAAATGCATTCGCACACATTCATCATAAATGTAAATGCAACATCCACACACAAGCATATAACAGTTTTGAAAAGTTTGTAATAGCGACTTAAGTCCTCTTACTGGAGTCCCCAGCAGAGTCGCCACCTGTCGACGTCAGGATTTTTATTTGTCCCTTTTCGTTCCCTGTTTTTTTGTGTTATCATGTTAGGTGAGATTTGTTTGAAAATATAAGTGAAAAAGGTCCGACATGTATAATGTCGACGATGGACTGTTAAGAGTTCCTAGTTGGTTTTTTATATGGTTGTGCCAACACAACCGAGAAAAGGTTTGCACATTGACCTAGTGATGTGACCCTGCTAAACGGGTCTGTAAAACCGAGATTCATTAGGGTCCGGGGACTTGCTTATGCGGAGGAAAGGTGTTAGGCACCCCCTGACATCTGTGTTGCCACGGTGACCGCCACTTTTCAAGAAACTGTTATATGAATGTGTGTGTGTGTGGGTCAATGTGCTGTTATTTGAAAGTACTGCGAGGCCTCGTTCGCATCTATATACAAACGGTTTGAATTTGTGTAAAATTTCAGTTTTAAACAAGATATAGTAGTGATGTTTTATAAAAGAGGTTTTTCAAACCCTATGCTCAATAGTAATTGAGGCCTTTGATACTTCCATTTTATTAAATGTTAGGCTTGATTGCTTTTATTTTCTAGATGTGAAGCATCTTCGAGAAAATAATGTACAAAGCAGTCTCGAACTCCTCATGGGTATGGAAACCATCGGAGGAAATCCGAACACTGTGAATAATTTACAAGCTGCTTACAGCTGAAACTATCCATCATGGGAACCGAATCTAGATTCAGTAGACTTAATCTGTGATCACATGATTCCTAGGCTCAAATGATGCCGCAATTGATATAAAAGCAATAAGCAGGTATATATATAAAAACAATATATATATATATATATATATATATATATATATATATATATATACACACACACACACACACACAGAGAGAGAGAGACATGATCAACCACCACGAAGCACCTCCACGGGGGATCAGAAATGTAAAGAAAGCTGTAAAAGCGATCAACCGCCACGGAGGAAACTCCAGGCGGGACGAAATGTATCGATGAGCCAAGTTCGACAACAGTTCATATATATATATATATATATACGAAATGTATCGATGAGCCAAGTTCGACAACAGTTCATATATATATATATATATATATATTAAAGCAGTAAACACACCGGATGTAAAATCCAGGCTCATCGAACCAAGTTCGACAACAGTTCATATATATAAGTATATATATACGAAAGTATTTAAACGCACCAGACGTAAGTCTAGGCTCATCGAACAGAGTTTGACACATAGTTCATATATATATACACGAAAGCAATTAAACGCTCCGGACGTGAGTCCAGGCTCAATCGAGACATAGCTCGATAATGTTAGTCCGTATATATATATATATATATATATATATATATATATATATATATATATATATATATGCAAAAGAAATAAAAGCCACGGACCGGAGTACGGGCAAACACACACAACACGACTCTCAACGTGAAGAACAGTGTGTGCAAAGATGAAGAGAAAGGCTTGAAAATGTATAAGAAGGTTTACAGTGGGCTGCCAAAGAAGACTTCAATAACTTGAAATGGATGAACACTCGGCTCCCGCCAGTAAAAAGTAGCTATATATGAGCTTACAAGTGTTTAAAATGAGAAAGCATTCAGATTGGGGTGTGTACAGAGCAAATTGGACAGGGCTTCCTCGCCTTTTTCTCTTACAAAATGGACACCCAAGCCCTCTATTTATAGAGGGGGGAGCCGAAAGTGTTCTTGCGGCTAGGCCGTAGGTGTACCTGCCTGTAGCTGCCCGGGGTGCCCCGGGCTTTACGGGTCCCGTCGTCTCAAAGTACGTGCACACGTGCAACGTGATGTCCATTCGAACTTTTAGAATTGCAATCCGGGCATCCGAATGAGGTATGTAAGACCTATTTCGGACAGCCGTTGTCGAGAGTTATGCAATAACATGGGATTAGAGGTTGTACGAAGTCAGGAAGATGGGACTATGCCCTCCGGTCTTCATGCTTCAAATTCTATCCGTTACCATGCGTAATAGTCACTCGGGATTGCACTTCCTTGGTTCTTGTGGGACATTGCTATTTAGAAATGTATGTCTGAAATGTTGAGATGGCGTGATGTGGCGTCAAGGTGGCAAGATGACGACTTTGCCCTTTACTGGGGTTATCTCCAGTTTGGGCTAATAAAGTAGACGTTGCTCAGGGTTATCTCTGAAATTGGACTACTGCAAGTGTTGAAGGTTCTTAGTGTCATCTCTGAGATGTGCCTGTCTTCCTGGTGTTATTGCCAGGTCTTGTACTGAGTGCCTTGGTGTAATCGTCGAGGTTGAAGCTGATTGCACACATTTGAAACAAGCATTTCCAGGGTTATCTCTGAAACTGCAACTGCCTTCCTTGGGGTTATCTCCAAGGTTAGAATCTGCCACTCCCAATGTTGGGACTGAGACAGAATATCTCGGGGTTATCTCCGGGATGAATCGGTCTTCTCCGGTGGAATTTTTGGTATTAGAACTGTAGGCCTCGGGGTTATCGCTAAGGTTCCCGGTGTATGTTCCGGGGTTGAGACTTAGCTTTCAGTAGTATCCGGACTGTGTGACAACCCGAGAATTTAGATAATTATTAAAATCCTAAAATGATGGATTAAAGGTTATAAGATGAACCTAGACAGAAAATAAGTGTATGGAATTGACGTTTCTGTGAAGGAATTTTAAGGATTTCAAAATTTTTAAGAAGAACCTATATGGTTTCTTAATTGAATGAGAATAAAGAAATATGGGTTACAAAATTTCAAAACCCTAGAAATGAATTGATATGTATTTGAATGAATATCAATAATAAGGTATTATGATACTTGTAAAATTTGATGTGAATTGAATAGTGTAAGAAATGTTATGCTAATATAGGTGAAATTTTATTAACGAAATAAGATTTCACAAGAAGAAAAGCTATGAGGTTAAACGAAGATGGGTATATGTGTGTGTGTGTGTGTGTGTGTATATATATATATATATATATATATATATATATATATATATATATATATATACACACACTTAGTAAGGTGCTATATATATTTTAGCAAGAGGAATGATGAATTAAGTTAATGATGTAAGGATCAAGATAAAACTATGTTAGTAATTAACATAGCTTGAACGTTGGCCTTGACTGACAAATAAGAATTTGAATAAGTATAAAGTTGTTAGTTAATATGAATAGTAATAAGAAGGGAGTAATTTAAAACTCAAATTTTGAGTTAGAAATAGAATTTTGAAGCATGGACTGCTCGGTTGCGTCCGGAACGTCAAGATTAGTCAGAATGGACAATAAACACAAAATGTGTAAAGGTTGACTTTTGGTCAAAGTCAACAGTTGACTTTTTATGGAGAAAAGTCAAAATTAGTGTGAGAAGTTAAAGATGTTATATGGATAATGATATAATATTTAATATTATATCAAAGGATGTAAAGTAAAAATATGAGAGGAGATCCAATATGCAAATATGTATATTGGTATCAACTAGTTAGTAAATTAAATTCATATTTGAATAAATGATTGAATATATTAATTTATATATTTAGTATATAAATAAATTGTTTGAAAATAATTTATGGAGAGGAGGAGGAAATTAAATTTAAGTTATACAATATGAATTGTATAACTTGAATAAGTTATTTATTTATGGTATGATAATTTAATGACCTAAATGGTTATTGTTATTTAGTGGTCGTAGTAATTAAATATATACTAGTGACCTAATATAAGAGAATTTTGGAGCAGCACATAATTTATTTAATGCTTATCTGAGTAAGTAAATACGAATATTATGTGATGGTTTATATTTGTTTATTATATAATCAAATAAAAGAAACTAGTGTGATCCTAATTGTATATTAGGAATGAAGAATTAAATAACTTAAGGGTTATGGGATGAGAAAATTATGGTATTTAAAATATATACAAATTCTAATAGATTTATTTTATACATCTCAGTTAATTAATTTTATAACCTAATTATAGCAAGTCTAATTGGGTTAAGGAAATAAATGTGCATGAGTAAGGAATTATGTTATAATTGAGAAAATAAAAACCCTAATTAAATAATTAGGGAATGATAATATTAGAAGTGTTGGAAGATGTTAATTGTTTTAGCCCAAACATTTTAATTTTAGAAGTCCAAAGGAATTATTTGGGAGCCCAAAACTTAGCCCAATAGAAGAGGGACATTTTGGACATTAAGTATGCTAGATAAAGCAATAAAAATCAAAGCAAGAATGGGTAGAATAAGGCCAAGTGGCCGGTCATTTGAGAGGGAAAGAAAGGGAGAAGAATGTAATCATTTCCTACTTTAGTTGGTGAGCAACTACCACCTACTTCTAATATGTGTCCACATTTAATTTGGCCAACACTTTGGCATTTCTTCCAAGCAATCTTTTGGTGATTTAATGAGAGAAAGAGAGAGAATTAGTGGAGAATGGGAAAGGCCACATGGCCGGATGCTATGTGGGAGAGAAAAGGATGATGAAGTTAGACAATTATAGTATATCTATATCTAATAAAAAGTCTATCTTATTTTCTCTTTCATCTATTATTCTTCTTATTTTCTCTTCCATCTCTTTTCCTTACCAAAAAGAAAACCAAGAGGGAGAGAGAGAGAAGCAAATTCGACAGCCCCTAGAGGGAAAGGAGAAGTGAGAGTTTTTGGAAGGACATCAAAGCTCCATAATCAAACAATGAAGAAGAAGAAGGAGAGAATAGTAATCAAAGGTATAAATACCTTTTGTTTATGTATTTTTGATTATTATAAATCAAACCTTGAATCTATGTTTCTAAACTCAAAAACCATGTATATACATGTTATTGAGTGTCTCATGTTTAGATTTACCCATGTTGGGTGTTGTTTTAGTTGGAAATCAAAAATAAAGAAAAGTGATTTTTCTAGTTTATAAGCCCTAAAATTTCTATGTACTTTGGATTTCCACCATTTTTGATCTACACCTTCTTTCTGCGATCTGTCAAAGGGATGTACTAGATATGTAAGTTAACTACTAAACCCAAGTGGTAGACCTCAAAAATGTTGAGTACACAGTCCAGAGTGACTGATTTAGCAAAAATACTTTTGTGTTTTTAAGGAAAAATAGACTATTTTGTACAGTCAAGTGTAGGGACAGTTTCGTCATTTTTCTGGCATTCCAAAAATTATGGAAAAATTTGAGAGAGTACTATGATAAGTTATCTAACATCTCCAAGTAGAATCACTGAAAAAGAAGTTGTAGATTTCCGTATGGAAAATGTTTAACAAAGCACAAAAAACTGCAAAATGACAATTTAGCTTCTGCCCAAAAGTTTAAAAGGGCTATTTCGGCAACTTAATGTGTGAGAAAAATTCCAGCCTTTTGGGACATGAAAATATATGGTATTAAGTACCTCCTGTCTTAAATTGAGCTAATTCTGACTTAGAATGACCAAGTTATGACCATTTCAATTTCTGTGATTTTCTGACAAAAACGGCTATAACCGGAGTTCTATAACTCCGATGGCCACGAAATTTAAACTGTAGGCTCACGTTAAGTCGTATAAGATTGTGCCAAGAGATGAGAATTTTTGGAGTTAAGCACGAGGTAGCTAATTTCTTAAGGAATTAACTAAAAATGATTTTTTAAAAAATACCAAAGGAAGTTGGAAAATTTTGGAAAATTACTATTTGTGTATGAAATATATGTATATGTGTTTGGGCAAAAGATAGAAATAGAATAAGTTGATTTGATATTTTCGTGAAAAGGATATGGAATCCAGCTTGCTGGATTAGAAAATCTGATGAATCCAGCTTGCTGGATTGAAAAGAAGTTTACTGAATTAAAAATTTGTTGGATTCAGTTTGCTGGATTGCAATCTAGTTGCTGGATATAGAATCCAGTTTGCTAGATTGAGGTTGGGTTTGTGAATTGACAATCTAGGTTACTGGATTTGGAATCCAGCTTGCTGGATTTGAAATTCAGGTTGCTGGTTTGGTATTTGACTTATTAAAATGTTAAATCATAATGTATATGATATAACGATTAAAGAATTATCAAAGGATGATAATAATGTTGATGGGTTAAGGTGTTATCTAATTATGTGATTAAGTGTTAGATAATTGATTTATTAAGTAATGGTATTATGTGCTAACATGTATGTTATGCTAATTAAAAGATCAATCTTATAACTGATAGGTCTTTGATCAGAGATTAAATTAGATTGCTTAGCGATAATCAGCGGTGCAGGCAAGTTTCCCTAACTCAAACTTGAGTTGTATGTTCAAAGCATGTTAGTGAATAGTTGTTGTTGATTATTCACGTCTATACTTATTATTGATTCGCACGTTGTGCATGTTGTAAATGTTAATCAGGTATGAAAGGCTGATCACCTTCATTACCATTTGGTTCAGTTAATGTGTTTATGTTTATGCTTGACCATTCATTTTTACTGACTTGGTCGTTCAACGAAGAAAATTTGTTCATGCTCTTTCACAATGTTTATATTGTTGAAAGTTAGCTAACTTATTGTTCAATTCTTTCAATCATGATATATCCTCAAATAAATTTAACTTGCTGGGCAAATTTGATGCTCACCCTTGCTATATCATGATAAAAATTTTCAGATTAAGATGAAAGCTCGAGTAAAGACAGAGGCAAAGGCAAAGTCCAAGATTAAGCTATTATGGAGTTAGATCTATTAAATTTTCTGACGAAAATAGTATTGTAAATCTTCTAAGATATTGAAGGTATGTATTAAGTTAAGGTTGTAGACCTTAGGAATGATGTGTAAAAGTTTAATGTATAAACAAATTATGTTTATATCTTCCGCAATAATTATAGAATTAGTATACCAGATCCTTGGTGATTAGGACCGGGATTTGGGGATGCTATAGACTGGATGTGAGCTGTCTTCCAGGGTTATGTCTGAAAGACAAATTTGTCCTCCTGCAATGTCAGTAACTGGTGTACAGAAAAATTTGAGTGTCTGCAATATACATGTCGTTAGTGAGGAGTCTGTGAATCAATTAGAGATTTTACCGAACTCGGTAGCTAAGTTGCCAGAGGCGGTGGTGGTTGAGTTAGAAGACTCAGAGAACTTAGGATTTGCATCCTTGTTTGATGGCATGTCATAGGAGGAGGTGGAGGTGGTGTCGTTTAATACGGTAGCACCTGCAAGAGTGATGACTTCGGGGGAGTCAATGAAGGCATTATTCAAGACCGTGTTCGATAGAAATATCCAGTTGGGGAAAGAGGTGAGAGAGTTGAAGGAGGAAAACCATGATATCTTGGAGGACAATAAAAGCATGTAAACATTCTAGGAAGTAGAGCATGACGAGAAGGTTTTGGCGAAGGACAAGGTCCATGAGCTGAAACATGAGGCCTTTGAGCTTAGATAAGAGCTAAAGGCTAAGAAGCAGAAGATTAGTAGAATTTCCTATATACATAGGAGTTCTCACGAGGATTTTCAGCGAAAAGTGGTTGAATATCATGTGGAGGTAGGGCAAACTCGGCATACTATCAGTCGAGCTGTTATAGCCAGTCTTGCCAATGCAAATTATGAGAATGCCATAAGGCAAATGTAACCTAGTTAGTAACTAGAGTAGAGTTAGATATGTAAATATGTTGTATCTATGTAATGACGTAAAACTCCCTTTTGTATATCAAAAGGTAGTCTTTTCTAAATCCCAATTTTTGGAAAAGCAATTACGGGAAAACTCTACAAGAGTTTCATCCTTTCCTATCTTTTAGGTTCTTCTAAGTTATAATCTAAGGACTCTCGCTCCTAAGGTTATAACTATAGCTTTGATACCAACCTGTGACTCCCCCAAATTTAAACCACTCGCTTCACGAATTGGGTTCACCACGTACTACATATCTAATGACTAAATAACATCTCACGCAATAGAAATAATAGAATAGATTACATTTATTTAATATAATCATTCACGTCCCAAGGTTTCGTAACTTAAACATCTCTTACATACCTTAACTATACTTAAACAAAGCTTAGCCATAACTATACATAACACCATTTATGTCTTTAGATTATCGTAATATTCCAAATAAATTTGAAACTACTTCATCGCTTTACCCTTACCCTTATCAGTGCCTGAGGGTCTGCCTTGCTCTGCCTTAACTAAAATGTTTTTAGGGAAAGCAAGAATGAGCAACAAGTTTGCTCAGCAAGTAATATAACAATAAATGTGTTCTATATAGTTTTAAATTCTCAAGGGTACAACAATAAATGATAGTTCAAGGATAGCAAGAACTATTGATGGTTCTCAATAATAGTCGCTAAGGACAGAAAGATATCAATAAGATTCAACGCATAAACAATTCGAGATTTTAAAATAATGAATATTGAGCAGTCACTAAGGACTATGAACTTCTACTAGAATTAACAGTAATATGCTGATAATCCATCAAAAACAAGGATATCAGGTGATCAGCCTAAAGTACCCTACGTTGTGCATAACATTTAATCATACTTATATGCTCACGTCGGTCTCCCGATAATTATATAGTTTACCCTTCAAGGATGGTCGTTCATCTAAGTCAATTATAAGAGTCCGCAACAATTCGATTGGTTTGGATAGCTTTCAAATTCATGATTTAGGTCTAGCCGAATCAAATGGCATAGACCATTTTTTTCAAAGTATATATGAACAATTTATAAGTTCAACACCCGAAGTCAAACGTCGGTCTCTCGATAATTATATAGTTTACCCTTCAAGGATGGTCGTTCATCTAAGTCAATTATAAGAGTCCACAACAATTCGATTGGTTTGGATAGCTTTCAAATTCATGATTTAGGTCTAGCCGAATCAAATGGCATAGACCATTTTTTTCAAAGTATATATGAACAATTTATAAGTTCAACACCCGAAGTCAAAGTTCACATAATGTAAACAACTTTATCTTAATCTACCAAGCATTAAGTCATAAGACACGAATCATATTTTTAATGGTTTACTTCTACGACCAATAATAGCACAAGCTTAAGTAATGGTCCATAAAGAATAGGGTTAGGAACTTGCATCAAAGAGATAAGGTTTATATACTTGCATAATATTAAAAGTCGTGTAAGTTGGAAAACTTGCCTCAAGCGTAGTTTACCAAAGTATAGCTTATCAACACTTTTCGAATCCTATTATAACATAGTTACACGTATTGGATATTCATTAGTTACGTATATTCAATACTAATACTTGATATGTAAGTTTAAATGCATACATAAGAGTCAAACTTAGTCTTATAATTCCATAAGTACGTCATCACGTACCTTACATACACGTAACACAAAATCATTTTGTAAGACACTATGAAATCAAATAACATAGTTCGTAATCATCTTTTGACTTAACGTTTGAAGTTTATAAACACTTATCAAATATATGATTATATCGTTAGAATGCTTATTGACACATTGAATATTGTATTTAGACATGTATTACAGATTAAGACAACAATATAAGCATGCATCAAATCTCAGATCACAAGCAGAATGGGCAGACTACACTGTAGGGTGGCGCAGCTGCGCCTTGGTTAGTCTTAGGGACGGCGTAGCTGCGCTGTCCCCTGGCCTGACCAGAGTTGAGCTTTGTACTTCCTGGTTTTGTCCCATTTTTTAACATACTAAGACATTAACACTTATCATGCATACTGCTAGAGGACTTTACCTACATGTACGACCATTCCAAGCTCACCTTTACACATCACGGTCTTACTTTGGGATTTCTAAGGAAGTAGGGCCAAATAGGGTCATAAAATCCCAAGGCCTACCATGTCAATCATATATCTACATAAAGAGATCACATAATCTGTAATACGCATGCTTACAAGTGTTCACATCATTTACTCATGACTAGTATTATTTATCACGCTTAGTTAACTTTCATTATATCTAACACACACGAATCATGTTTAGAGACACAATGAACATAAACATGCCACCTTGAATCTTCAAAACTTAGCTACTCATACAAGTGCAACTTAGTTTGAAAAACATCCGAGTTTGCTTTTGAAATCATTTTAAAACAAGTTAATGTAATTTAGTGCATACGAAGCATCATATAATTATATTTCATGCATAGCTAGACTGTATACTCATGATCACAAAATCAGAACATATCCCATGTGGTATTCGTGGATATTAGTTTCAAGTATGTCAACTTTCCCTTGAAAAATCATTTAGCTCAAAGCCAAACAAATTGGACACGAACAAAGGAACCATACATCACAACTCATGCTTACTTATGTTCATAAATCAGTCATATATGTATATTGTCATGCTCATAATTTGCAAAATACAAGTCCCATCAAAGTTTGTTTTCGAAGCTCTAAGCTTATTGTTATAGAATTTCTACTAGATCATGTTTGGACAATTCATATCTCATTAGAGAGCTTTTATACTACATATAATACTTCTTTTCATGCATATCTAAACCAAACTTGCACGCTAGAAACATCACAGCAGAACAGAAGCCAGAATCTGGTTCTGGAGACTGGCGCAGCTGCGCTGCACCCTAGTACAAATTGGGTGCAGCTGCGCCCTTCCTGGACAGAACCAGGAAAGAGCTCTGTTCTGTAGAGTATCAAACCTAACTTCGATTTCTTCATTCTAAACATGCTTAAACCTATCCATAAAGAGTTCATACATGTACACAAACTTAGTAAACACATTGATATCAATCCACAACTATAATCACAGAAGTTTTCATAGAAATTCCAGGAATTCATCAAGTT
Source organism: Panax notoginseng (assembly GCA_016801055.1). Lineage (NCBI taxonomy): Eukaryota > Viridiplantae > Streptophyta > Magnoliopsida > Apiales > Araliaceae > Panax > Panax notoginseng. Next base: position 145,093,754 of record CM029016.1, on the reverse strand, counting down.
AGAAATTAAGAACACAAAATCATATTTTTACCTTCTTGAAGCTTAAATGTCTACTACTTACAATCTCATACTCATTCCTACTCAACAAAGCAACTCACACTCTCAATTCTTGGAAATCAACAGACAATTTTCAGCAACGAGAACTGAAAATGAACCTTCCTTTTTATAGAAGAATGAGTGACTGGCTAATGACTTTACATTAAGGTTGGAATCCATAGAGTAGAAGAAGAAAACAATGGTTATAGAAGAGTTGCTCAACCACCATTTCCTCAGCCATCTCCAGCCATCATCATGTAGGTTGTAGCCACTGTGCTTAGCTTTGCATTTTACGTAAAGTGGATATAGGTTACTGTTTGGTAACGAAAATGGAACAAGGCTTTTAAATCCTCAACATTTGGTTCAATTGTGGTTAATTTAATTCCCTTTTGGTTCCCTCATGTGATTTTAATGCATTAATGTTACTACAAAATGAAAAGTTAGGGATTATATATGTACCCATATCATATAACCCATGTACATCGGGTTCATATAATTTAATATTTAATGCAGACACAATAATGCAGTTAGGTATTATTGACCGGGTATTCTTCATAAATACTATTAGTGCACATACATCAATATTATAATACTATTCAATATTAAATGTCTATTTTAAAATATTTAATTCCTTTTCGAATTTCTGAGATACATAGTTAATTAATTACTTCTGTATTAAAATGTCACATGATTTTATTGTACTACTTGGTACCTCATACCATTAAATGTACTCTTATCATATGATTTTAATAATGTCACACATTACAATAATATCTTATTTAATAACCACTGTAATAACTAACTTCTCCCAGTCTGGCCACCAGCGTAGCGGCGCCAGTTTGTACTATAAGAAGGGCATAGTTGGGTTGGTCCTTGATAGCGCCAAGCTGGTTTAGCTTCATGCCAGTTTCGACCTCTATCATTATACTAGTTTCACATAACATGAATTAAATCCCAAATTGATAATACTACTAGTTTAAGATCCTATTCATTTCATGCATGGAATTATATAATTACACATAATTGAATGTTTCTCTTATTAAATTATTTTTCTTTTAATTCACTTAGTAAATTTCTTTGTCCCCCATTATGCCACATAAGGCAATTCTCATAAGCTTTACGTTAAGATCTTCACCAGTCTCATCACAATGCCTTATTGTCATATAGATCTCAATACTTAACTTAATTAAATCGAGTTTCTGTAACTCATGCTACAACAATATTTAATTATATGCAAGTAAAAACTCAACTTTCATTAATTTATTTATTAATAATATTCAAAAATTCTCGGGTATTTCAAGATTAGGCTATTCCTCTGGATCAAACCACCGAAACCCGTACAAGCATTCACCAGTTTATTCCTCTACCATTCTGCTACCAAACCTTATGGATACAGGATTTGTGAAGCCTATGAGGACAATTCCTATTGTAGCCGCTAGTATGCTGATTCCTAAGGTTAAACCGATCATTGGAAAAGAAGTCCCGAAGCCTGAAAAGGAAAGTAAGAAAGGGAATGAAAGGTTCCTACGGGGAGGACACAACCCATTTACAAAGATGTATTTTTTGGTGGATACTAAGGGAATGAACAATGATATCCCAGATGATGATTATGTAGAAGATCAACTCATGATCCCTTGCATGGACAGAGTTGAAGGAAGTGTCCCAAAGGAGAATGACGACCTTGATGAGCATGCAGTCGTAGTCATCATCAAGGAGGAGATGGACAAATGATAACCCTCTGAGTAGCACTCCGTTCATCAATCGAAAGGGGTAAAAGGGCAGAAAGTTTGTCTGCCATAAAGTGGGGTTTTATTTCCTCCTTATTTTTGTTGCACAACGCTAGCAGTTACTTTTGTCATGCTTTTGCTAATACTTTATATGATTAAACAGTTTCATATATTAAGTGAAAATATTTTGTTTACAGAACTTTAGAGTTGGATTTGTTTGGCCTTGCTGATGAGATGCAAAATTTTTACAGTGACAACTTTGATATAGAAATGGACTTTGACTTGGTGGGGATTGATCAAGAGGAGATAGATGACTATGAAGTGCTGGAGCAGATTAAAGAATGGGTCGAAGACAAACCCAAACCAAACCTTAATCAAATCACCACTGTCAATATCGAAACCTCAAAAAACCCAAAAGAAATCCAGATAGGCATGGACCTTACCCCAAACCAAAGAAAAGACTTGATTCCTCTACTAACTTAATTCCAAGATGTGTTTGTATGGTCATATAAGGACATGATTGGTTTGTCTACTGATATTATCATTAATCATCAGCCCATTAAAGAAGGATTCAATCCAGTCAAGCAGAAGCTTAGGCGACTAAAACCTTAGTGGAGTCTAAAAGTCAGAGAAGAAATTGTTAAAAAATTAAAAGTCGGCATCATCATGGTATCAACCTACCCTGAGTGGATGTCCAATATAGTTCATGTGCCTAAGGTATCAACCCGGAGGAAAGGTACGAGTATGCATGTATTATTGGGATTTGAACAAAGCTTGTCTTAAAGACAACTTTCCAGTACCTTTTATCCACAAACTAATAGAAAACACGATGCAGTATGACATGTATTCTTTTGTTGATTGCTCCGCCGAGTATCATCAGATCATGGTTGCTAAAGAGGACAGGTGATGAGTGGGTTTATACCTACGAATTGGACATCGTTAAGGCTTAATTCTTTGTTAACTTTAAGTATTTTTAGTGTCATTTTACTTGTTTTTATGTTTGTGTTGTGGGAAATACCTTCAGAAGGTCAAGACATGAAAAATGGAGCTTAGTGGCATTTCTGTAATTTATGGAAAAGTACCCCCACCGGGGTGTGGGTTTCCTAGTTTAAAAAGCCCGTCGGAGCGGTATACAAGATTGACCCCCGTCGGGGCGGGTAATTCCTAGTACAAAAAGCGTGTCGGGGGCGGGCTTGTCGGGAAGAAAAATGATTTATTTTCAGAAGTTGAGTTCAAAGAGGATTGATTTGAGCTGTTTGTTTAAAGGACTTTAAGGACTCGACATATAAAAGGAGGAGAATCACAAGGATTAAGAGGGGATTCTATTAGATTAGAGTAGAGTATATTAGGATAAAACCCTAGTTTTTATTAGATTTGGAGAGTGAAGCAACTTGGAGACCATTGAAGATTCAAAGCAAGAACACGAAAGAAGCATCAAATCTGTAGACAACAGATTCTATCTTCTTCTCTACTTATATTTTTGTCTTTTAATGTTTATTCAATTGTGGATTCCAGATTTCAATTCAATAATCATGAACTAAATTCTTGTTTAAGATTACAATGGATCTTATTGTGTAGCTTGTTTTAGTATCCTTCTTTATTAATTATTGTTATCTATTCTAGGGATTGTCTATTATGGTTTCTGATGAATTGCTTAATTGCCTAGCTAACAATTTCCATGATAATCTATATGAACTCGAGAGATGGATTATACATTTAGATATGATCATAATAGCATGTGATTGTGTTTTCTGTACGGCATTGGAATTCATAATTTATGTCTAGGATAGAGATATACCTATACATTTCATGTAATCTGACAGAGAACTTGTGCTTAAAATCCTCTTTAATTGTAATTCACATAGATATAGAGAATTACTTAATTAGGGTGTTCTTCTTAATTCTATCATCCGTGGATTTATGTTGATTTGAGTATGATGCATGAGAGATTGTCATATTTATTTATGTGTTCTTGATTAATAATTCAGAACAGTGAGCATAATTGATAAGAAGTGTATTAATTTAACTGAAACAATAAGTGAAGTTGTGATCTTAAATCTCCATAATCTGATTTTTAATTAGTTGTAATTAGAGTTAGTTTAATTAAATAATTTAATTCATAACTTTAAATTGATTGTTTAAATAAAATTAGTTTGATTAAGAGTTAGTATTTGGTAAATTTTATTAACAATTTCTCGTGGGAACGATACTTTACTTACACTTTATTACTTGTTGACCATGTATACTTGCGTGTTGTGCATAATTAGATTTTAAACCAACAACAGGGAGAAAACAACCTTCATTAGTCCCTAGGGAACCTTTGGTTATAGACGTTTATCATTCAGGCCTCATCAATGCTAGTGCCACCTATCAGCGAGCCATAATGTCCTTTTTTTATAACATGATGCATAAAGAAATAGAGGTCTATGTGGATGATATCATCATAAAATCCCGGAAGGAAGATGACCATATTAACCATCTCAAAAAACTTTTCAACCGATTGCGCAAATACAACTTAAAGCTGAATCCGGGCAAATGTGCCTTTGGTGTCATATCAGGCAAGTTGTTGGGATTTCTAGTAAGTAACAGAGGCATCGAACTAGATCCCACCAAAATTAAAGCAATCACTAAAATGCCCGTGCCCCGAACAGAAAAGGAAATATGGGGATTTTTATGTAGAATCAATTTCATAAGCATATTCATCTCACAACTCACATCAACGTGTGAGCCCATCTTTAAGCTATTAAGGAAAAATTCCTCCATGAATTGGAATGAAGAGTGTCAAAAAGCTTTCCTTTCCAACAAGAAGTAGTTGATCAAAGCCCCTATCTTGGTAACCCCAAGGAACAAGGTTCCCCCCAAGGGACAAGGATCCCATGTTTATGTACCTGTCAGTTGTTGCCTCCTTTCTAGTTTAACAAAAAGGACTCAAACTCATGCAAGCATACATGGGTCAACAAGTAGTACATAGTAAGAAAAGTATCGATCCACGGAGAAAGGTTTTAAATCTAAATTATCATACATCAACTATATCACTACTTTTCTATGCTTAAACGATCAACTCACAATTATATTTAACTCTAAATTAATTCATAAAATAACAAATATAATAATTAAAATAATGTAATCAAATTTGGAAAAGAATGGAATTCTAACTTCATTTAATATTTCATCTAAACTGCAACCATCATGTAATTTTTAAATATTTATCATGGAAAATTAATCAAGAGCACAATAGTGGACATAACAATTTTTCAATGAACTATGACCAATTCACATAACCTCCACAAATGATAGAAATCATGTAAGCGACACTGTTACCAAAATCACTATATGTCTATGTGAAATCACAGCAATAATGAATTAAAGTGCAGGGTCTTTTCACGACTACACATGGTGAAATGGTATATGTCTATCCAGTTTACGAATCACAAAGCTTAACAAATCAGCCTCATAAATATATGCCATTATGATTTTATCCATACACACATTTCATTTTTCAAATTCATATAAGCATACAAGGTGAATGGTGATCAAACATTCATTTATTACGCTCAATTATAATGGTTAATCCAATGATAAATGTAAGACCCCAACTTATTATAAATAAAATTAAATTTCCTTTATTTATTATTTTGAAATAGTAAGGGTTAATTTGATTAATGTGGTTAGTTATGGGTAAAATGCGCAAATATTTCAAATAAGCAGGTGGTTATAAAATATTCATTGTTGTCGGGGAATATTCATTTGGTCGTGGAATATTCTTCCTGTCAGGGAATATTCGTACGACGGCGCAGTCTTTTGTGGGCCCCATAACGAAAAGTGATTGGATGAAGAAAACGACAAAAACAAGTTATTTATAAATAACGGCGTAGTTGTTACCGTTAATACTATTGGAATACCCGGTGGTTAAAACACAGTAATACGCGTTGTTGCACAGTAGCACACGGTATTGCACCAGTTATTGATTCTTACGTAAGAAGGCACTACTCAATAATTGTTACAGTAATTAGTGTTCAATATCGTATTTTATTGATTCAATAATTGCTGCGTTGATATTTTATATTACTGTTGTTTTAATAATTGCCACTACACAATATTTTCTATTATTGGAACAATAATTCATATTATCTGAATAATATTATTAGATAACATTATTGACAATGTCTAGAAAGTTCTGTCTAAGGAGAGGTTTGGTCATCTAATTGCGCGCCAATAAGGAGAGATCCTTATTGGAAAGCCCCCTCTTTCCTGGGAACTGCCTGGTTGTCAGTAATGTGATTCTGTAATATTATTTGTGAATAATTAATTATTGATTTATATGATGAGGAAAATATTGATATTATGTGGATATAGATGGAGAAAATTTTTTAAATGTGACAATTGTTGTAAATTAATATTTTATCTTTTTCTGATAAAATAATTCATTTAAATATATTATTTTAATAATATATTAATGGTGATATTTTTACAATGAATGTAGGATATATGAATAAATAAGGAGGAAGAGTATTTTTGTTGGATTAAATATTTAACACATGTTTTGTGTGTTGGTGGACACAATTCTTGACCGAAAATTTATTATAGACTGTAAAATCGTCCGTATGTGGATTTCGGTCAATTTCTGTTTAAAATTTGGAAAACCTTTCTTCTGCAAAGTTGTAGAGAATTGAATTTCCTATAAAAAGTAATGAGACTCGAATTTTCTGACAAAAGGGCTATTTATTATGAATTATTGAAGTTCTGAAGTTCCGAAATAATTGATTTTTGGAAGTTTTAATTATTATTTTAAAGAAAAACGTTTTTTGCAAATTAGTGGGCTCAACATGTGATAAGAATGGGCTGAATTCAGATCTTCTAAGGTGGGCTTGACAATTTTGTAAATATAATATTATTATATTCAATTTTCTGCTTTGGTGTTCTAAGCATTTTCCTATAAATAGGGTGCTTAGGTTAGAATTGAAAATCACACCAGAAACTGAAATCTTCTCTCTCTTTCTCTCTCTATATTAGTGAGCGTATTCTTGTGAGTATTCTAATACTTTGAGTATTGCTATACGGTGCAAGTTCAAGGCATAGCCTATATCCGGTGTTTCAACTAGAAGTACTATTTTTACGAGGTAAGGGATGTTATTTTCTTCGTAAATGATATTATTTCTTCAATATCATTATGCCGAAATATTGGTTGGAAATTTTTATCAAATTTGGAACTTTTTCATGTTGAGGTTACTATTCACGAGTTACTATTCACGAGTTACTATTCACCGAAAAATAAAATTTTCTTCTTTTTGTCCAAAATATCTATTCTGGATACTAGCTTTGATTGTATCCATATTTTGATCATTCTTGAATTTTACTCCACTATGATTGTTTATAAGGTATTTTTGGACATGGATAAACTGTAATACGAATCCCTAATATTTGTTCTTTTGCTTCACTGGATTCGTTTTCTTTAAAATATTTTTCATCATCCTCAGTCTTAAATTATGATATAACTGAATATCTTTGGCCTGTAGTGCAAAGATGAATGATTTTGGATTAATATCTTTGGCCCGTAGTGCAAAGATGAATGATTTCTGATGAATATCTTTGACCCGTAGTACAAAGATGAACAAGTGTTGAGATGAACATGACCAACTGATGAATATCTTTGGCCTGTAGTGCAAAGATGACTATTTAATTCTAGATATTTATTGATGTTACAGGGATAAAATGTTGATGATGAACTTTTAAATTCATAGATAATCGTAGATTTCATTCTCTATGTAACTCTTCTATGAATTATTAATTTCCGCTGCGAATATTAATTTAAAACTTGTTGTCTATTGTATTCTATTAAATTTTTCCCTGTTGAAGACTAACGATAATTTGTTGTATATTATCTTAGTCATAATATTCTTTAATGGGCTAGTTGAGCTCACCCTTTTCCTTGTTGTTCCATTTTTCTTCTCAGGAGGCGAGAATGTAGTGAGTACTAGTCAGGGTGTGGAATGATGGTTCAAGACAATTATTTTAGTAGTACTCACTATTTTATAAAATAGTGTATCAATAAGTATAATGAGGACTTAATTGAGTATGAATACTGTCTGGATGACAATATTTGTATTTAAACTCACAGTATATGTGTTGTCGTATTTTGCACGACAATTGTAATAATAAAGTTGTAGTTATTTTCTGTACCATGTATTTGCCGACTCAGAATGGGTTGGATAGATTGGACCTATTTTGGGGGCGTCACAATAAACATACAACAATACAATTAGATATATAAATTCAGATTACATATCAAAATCCATTAGAATCCCATAATGGAATTTAGTTCATTTCTGAACCAAAAGCCATTATGGGATTGAAGCAACACATGGAATTAAGCAATGCAAATAAGGGATGTAAGAGAAATGACAAACAAATCTGTTAAACCAAGTTGTAGAATCTGTTCCAAGCTTGTTCCAATGCACTAACAATCTCCAGAAATGAAACTAATGATTATTGAGTAACAAAGATGAAGAGAGGATATAGAAATGTATCATAAGATGATCAAAACCTCCCTAGCCTAGTTAAAACTTAAGAACCCTAATAATCCAATGAAAACTAATAAAAAACTCTCCAAAATACACATGTGGTGCCAACCATATCGTTCAGTTGAGCCTAAAGCGCTCAAATTTCAAATTACAAAAAGTCAACAAAATTGACTGTAGAAGACTCGCGTGGCCGCGCGAGATTATGCTACAAAACGGGTGCGGGCGCGAGCGCGAGCGCGTGATAGGTTTGTCTGACGAGGTCTTGCCGTGGGCACGCGATATTCCTTCATTGCTGGGGCGCGGCCGCGCAACTGCATAATCTTCCTTTGTCTTGCCTTAGGCGCGGGCGCGCTTGAAGTAGCGCAGGCGCACTACTGCTGTACTTTACAATCTGCTGGCTTTTTGCTTGCTATTTCTTCTTGTTTTCTGCTACTTCATTCCTCCACTGCTCCAGTTCTTCACATGTTCACGTCCACCTTGCCATGCTTTTGCTAGCTTCATGCCATCCATGCCAATCCATGCCTTATGTTGTTAAAAAGGGGTTCCAACCACATAAACTGCAAAACAAACATAAACTGCACATAAAACATAATAAACTACTTAAGTTGAGCATAATTCTGAGTTAGTAACCAATAAGTAGGTATAAAACCTACTTATCAAATACCTCCAAACATGAATTATTGCTTGCCTTCATGCAATGCATACAATAATAAACAATGCAATGCAACTACCTGCTATGCAAACTAAACTATGGTGCAATAAAGTCCCAAGTTTTTTGACCAAAATGGAATTCCAATCTAATGTGCCTCAGCAAATTATCCAGATTCAAGACTAAAGTTTCAAACCAAACTATAGACATAATATCATACAATCAAATAACTCATATTCATTATAAAGATGTTTTGTGTGTGTGTTGTGTTCACAAATATACTTTACCAAGGCAAAGACTAACCATGCTATACTGCTAAAAATAGAAAATTGAAGTCTAAGTCAAGAACCATGTATACTAATGCACAAAAACTACTCCAACACATTAATACAAACTAAGGTTCAACAATGGGTTTAATATGCTTTATTTTTACTCACGAGGGTGATTTTCGCACTCTCCCATGGTGTTTATTGCTATATTTTTTTATACACATCAGGTGCGTTTTACGCTCCATCTCGCCCCTTCCAGGGATTCAATAATTTAGCTCAGGAAGGTTCCAATATGGATTTTTTTTCTTTTTTTTATATACAATAAGCATGCACATGTGTTCCCAAAATTTGATTATCAATGTTTTCATAGCCTAAGTACACTTTCTATACAATTCTACTTTTAAAAACAACATTTTCTACAAAGCAAAAAAAACACATTATTCCTATACCAACAAGCATATGTGAACACGTATGTGCTAACCGAAAGCATCTAAACAACAAGCATGGCTTACATCATGTAAAATATTATAGCTAAGCTCATGTTATCCACTAAATTCAAAAATCTTTCAAAATTCTATTTCATCATTGGCTAGACTAAAACTCCGCAAGGCTAGATACTGGGAATACGCAACTAAACACATAACTAAAACATAAAATAAGCACTAAAAAAAATTCTGCAATTATAAACTAAACCCAAACTAAATAAATAAACATGCAAAAATTAAACTAACATGCAAAATGATGCACATTAACTACATGCAACTACACTATTACCCAATACCCCAAAACTTAAACTATTCACTGTCCCAATGAATGAAGGTAAAGGGTTTAAAGGAACTCCCCTAGTTATCAGTTGTACCACCCTCTTCGGGTGGTGAATCCAACGGTGGAAATGGCGCTACGGTCCCAAATTATGGCCACTCAAGCATGGTACCCTGTTGCCAAAAGCTTCTGCTAGAGACCTCGTCAAACCATTGGCAAATTCTGTAAAATTATCGTACATAGCATCGACCTTCCTCTCCAACCTTCGAAGATGACGATTGTCGAAGTCAGGATTTTTATTTATCCCATTTTTGTTCTTGTTCTTTTGTGTTCTCATGTCAGGTGAGATTTGTTTGAAAAAATAAGTGAAAAAGGTCTGACATGTATATGTCGCCGATTGAACTATAAGAGTCGCCAGTTGGTTTTTTAACTGGTTGTACCAACACAACCGAGAAAAGGTTTGCACATTGACCCAGTGATGTGACACTGCTAAACGGGTCGGTAAAACAGAGATTCATTAGGGTCCGGGGACTTACTTATGTGGAGGGAAGGTGTTAGGCACCCCCCGACATCCGTGTTGCCACAGTGACAACCACTTTTTAAGAAATTGTTATATGAATGTGTGTGTGTGTGGATCAATGTGCTGTTATTTGGAAGTAGTGCTATGCCTCGTTTGCACCTATATACAAAGGGTTTGAATTGTGTATAAAAGTTCAGTTTTAACAAGATATAGCAGCGATGTTTTGTAAAAAGATGTTTTTTCAAACCCTTATGCTCAATAGTAATTGAGGCCTTTGATACTTCTATTTTATTAAAATGTTCGGCTTGATTATTTTTATTTTTGAGATGTGAAGCATCTTCGAGAAAATGATGTATAAAGCAGTGCTGAATTCCTTATGGGCATGAAAACCATATGAGGAAATTCAAACACTGTGAATAATTTTACAAGCTGCTTACAACTGAAAATGTCAATCAAAAGAACCGAATCTAGATTTAGTAGACTGAATCTGTGATCACATGATTCCTAGGCTCACATGATGCCGCAATTTATATGAAAACTGTAAGCAGTTATATATAAAAAAGTTGTATATATATATATATATATATATATATATATATATATATACAGTCATGATCAACCACCATCAAGCACCTCCATGGGGGATCAGAAATATAAATATATAAAAGCGGTAAATATATAGAGAGACATGATCAACCACCACGAAGCACCTCCATGGGGGATCAAAAATGTAAATAAAGTTGTAAAAGCGATCAACCGCCATAAAGTAAACTCCAGGCAGGACGAAATGTAAAGAGAGCTGTAAAAGGCCACGAAGTAAACTCTAAGTCAGACAAAAATGTAAATATATATATATATATATATATATATATATATAAGTAGTAAATGCACCGAATGTAAAATCCAGGCTCAATCAAATAGAGTTTGATGGCAGCAACATATATACAAATATTTTTACATATATATATATATATATATATATATATATATATATATATATATATATATATATATAAGCAATAAACACTCTGGATGTAAAATCCAGGCTTATCGAATAAAGTTCGACCACAGTTTATGTATATATATATATATATATATATATATATATATATATATATATATATATATATATATGGAAGCAAATAAACGCTCCGGACGTGAATCCAGGCTTAATTGAGGTATAATTCAATAATGTTAGTCTATATATATAATATATACAAAAGAAATAAAAGCCACGAACCGAAGTCCGGGTAAACACACGCAACACGACTCTCAACGTGAAGAATAGTGTGTGCAAAGAAGAGAAAAGCTTTAAAGTGTGTAAGAAAACTTACAGTGGGATGTTAAAGAAGACTTTAATAACTTGAAATGGATGAACACTCGGCTCCCGCCGGTACAAACGTAGCTATATATGAGCTTTCAAGTTTTTTAAATGAGAAAACACTCAATTTAGGGTGTGTACAGAGCAAATTGGACAGGGCTTCCTCACCTTTTCTCTTGCTAAAATGGCTGCCCCAAGCCCTCTATTTTTAGAGGGGGGAGCCACAGGTGTACCTGCGGTTGCTCGGGGTGTCCCAGGCAATTTGGGTCCCGCTGTCTTGACGTACTTGCACTCAAACAACACGTTGTTCGCTCGAACCTTCATAACTTTTAATCCGAGAGTTCGATGGAAGTGTGCCATACCATTTTAAAAAGTTCTTTCTTAGAGCTACGTAATGACATATGATTTTCCCTTTTTGATTTTGGGAAGATGGGTCCATGATTAAAATGGCATTTTCGGGTCTCCGTTGGGCAATCCTTTGAGCTGTTTTGCGTAGTTTGCACTCGAAAGTTAAGATATGATTCTTATTGGACTTCTTTTGAAGTAATTTGATTTAAAATGAGTGTATTTGGTGTGAGTTGGCAAAATAACCATTTTGCCCCTCTCGGGGTTATCTCCAATTTTTGCGCAGTTGTAGCAGTCTTTTCTCAGGGTTATCTCAGAGGTTGACTTGATGTTGACTTTGATTGTCCTTAAAGTTATCTCTGAAGTTGGCTTGACCTCTTGGGGTTATCTCCAGGCTTTGAACTTGATTTCTCGGGGTTATCTCTGAGGTTAGAAACTGAATCTTCCGGGGTTATCCCTGGGGTTGGAATTGATGTTGTGGTCCTCTAGGGTTATCTCTGGAGTGTGAAACAAATGTTTTTTCCCTCCTGCATAGTTAGTAATAGGAAAATAAAATTTTGAGTATCTACAGATGCCCCTCTTTATCATGTTCATGCAATGCAATGGAATGGACATGATAAAAATTAGTAGTCACTTGAGATATGATAAGATATTTTTAATGATGCAAATCACAATGTAATGAATGTGATGATGAATTTTTAAAATGTTTTCGCAAATCGCACATCACACATCGCATTTAGCATATCGCATTTTGCAAATCGCAAATTACAAATCGCATATCGCATATCGCATTTCGCATTTCGCAAATCGCAAATTAAAAATCGCAAATCGCACATCGCAATGTAATGGATGTTATGATGAATGTTAAAATGCTTTCGCAAATCACAGTTACCTTTACCGATCACTGCTGATGCATATGCTGGTGTTGACTTCAATGATTTGGCTTTTTGTCGGTGTCGCCAATGCTTGTTTGATGAAGATAAGTTGAGATGTTTTCTACATCTCTTTTGGGGATAACGTTCTGAAATCATCTGACCTTCCCAATGTATATGCTGATAGTTTGCAACGGTGCCTACCCTACTGATCGCCAAACTGTTTCGGTTCTCACTCGAACAGTGGTATACGAAGCTTCCATCGCTGAACTGTTTTGATGTTGTGCTGAACTGGTGGCAATGGTTTTAGAATATCGAATCATCTGATACCTTCGCTGAAGTAATATTCAACGTTTTGCTTCGCCAGACTCTACTTGATGTTACGCTCACCCTTTTTGAGGTGATTTGGGGTTTCCTTTCGTTGTTGGGTGCTTGTGCCCCATTTTCTTGAGCGCTTGATTTGCAACCCGACTGAACTGATGATCTGATTGACACTGACATCCCTGGAGGGTGTAGCTCATTCTTTCGCTGCCCAGATTAGCATTTTGGTGTAGAGGCCTTAACTTGTGAGGACTTGACGCAGGTTGACACATTTGATGGTGAGGATTTCATTCGCTAGACTTTTGTCATTGGACCTCTTATTTTGAATTAATGACACTTTTGAGAATTTTCCCCTTCTTTTATAGGGGTAAGCTAATGTCGCCATAATTTCTTTTAGGAGTTCTCCCCTTTCTTTTGATGAGAAGCTTGATCTTACTTTAAACTCCTTCCCTTCCTTGGAATCGCAAAATGCTCCAGACCTTTTGCATGTTGTTATCGGGGATTTATGCGAGAAACTCTCTTTGTTGACCAAGTCGCAAGTGAATAATATATGAATCACCATTGAGATGATGATGGACCATGCTGATGGTGTTGACTGGTGCATTTTCTACTTTAGGATGGTTAATAAATGCCCTAGTGTTGAGTTGTCGCTATTTCTGAGATTGGCCCAATTTTGTTGTAAGGGGCCCAATATCCGGTTGTCGCCAATTTTGCAATTGCCCTAGCCTTGCTTGTTGTTTAGGGTAGTTGCTTTGACAGATGGGCTGATAAGATGTCGAGATCGCGAGAGGCTTTTACCTCTGTACCGTATGATGAATAGAAAGTGGATGTGAGCTTTGATGTTGACAGCTTTTTCTGGTAGAGGTGCCACTCTAGTTGAGAGAGATGACGCTCTAACTCATAGGGATACCGTTGTTGTTGAGCAGGATGAGGCCAGGTCATCCAGAGAAGTAGTGATTGTTGAGCAGGATAGTGCTAAATCTGCTCGAGATATCCCATGTAGTTGGCGGTGGATCTGTTGGTTCGTGTAGAAACCCTTGGGCAGGAGATCACAGTGTTACCTCCTTCTTTTGAGAGGGAATCCATGTTGGACTTGGTGGCTCGTTTATCCACTAGTTTGTAGATTAGCTTTGATTTTGCTGCATAGACTAGCTTAGCCATTTTTGTCATGTACATGACACATTGTATATATCAAACAATATTATATGGCGGGGAAATATGTTTTGATTCACTTCCCTTTTAGTTATGCCTTGTTACTTGCTTGATAGTTGCCTGTTTCTCCAGGGCTTTTGTGATTTGGATGTATTTTGAACTCCTCCTTGGTGGATGGACAATGAGATGTCTCAGGATTTTCAGGATGGATCATCGATCTGTGTGTATTCTCTACCATCTTTGGTGTCATGGGACTGGTTTCTGTATGTGGTTATGGATAGGAGCGTGTTTGTTTTTGTTTTATTTGGTGAGATTGAACCATAAAGATGGCTGCCTACGTACTCCCATGTATTGGGGAGATCAGGTCGACGTAGTTTGCCCCGTGTATAGGGCGAATTGCAGGTGAAAAGTTTAATCCCATGTATAGGATAAACTGCGGGTGTGAAAAGTTTTATCCCTATTGGGTTAAAACTGTAGGTGTGAAAGGTTCAATCCCTGGTGGGATAACCGAAGTTGAGTAAGGGTTCGAAACCAAGTTGAGAAACGGATAGAGCGATATGAAAACCAGGCTGCTGGTTAGAAAAGTGTGTTTTTCCTAATGGAGCAGATGAGTGTGAAGCGAAGTTATATGTAATGAAGGGTTGAAGAACCGTAATGACTGGTGATCTGATGATCCAAAAGCAGGATGATCGCTTGATGGTAACCTCAGATATAGTACCGTTTCATAGTGTCCGAATTGATGATTTGCAGAAATTCATCGCCGTCCATTTCCTGTAATCTGAGAGTGCCTCCTGTCAATGCCTCCTTGACAATAAACGGGCCTTCCCAGTTAGGGGCAATTTTTTCTTTAGATTGAGCTTGGTTGTCAACGATCTTCTTCAAAACCAAGTCGTGTTGTTTAAACTGCCGTAGTCGGACCTTTCTGTTGTAGGATCTTCTTCACAAGTAGAGGGCCGCTCATGTGTGGGCCACATACTTCCCCATGGATTTCATCCATGAGCCTATGAGCTTGGTCCTCGTCCAGACATCTGAGGAGACCTCCTCCTGCATCTCTTTTATAGAGTGCTTCTCCGCTCAAGTAGAATTTCATAGCAAGTCGATGGATCCACCTTCTTTTAGTCGGGCTCGCCTCAGCGGGTGTAGATCTAACTTTTAAGTGCTCGTTGATATGCTGATATCAAGGGTGCTGGATGGGAGGTAGCTCATCCGATACTTCTCCAATGTAATTCCCATGGGCCGGAGCCTTTTGTTGGGCAAATGTGAGGGTTGGCATGTCTTCTTTGTCATGTAAGTTGATCAAGGAGGCCAAGGTTGCTAGCGCATCCATAAAATCATTCCTATTCTGAGGAATATGGAGGAAGGATTTTTCTTCAAACTCCGGAGCCATCTGTAGAACCTGCCGATGGTAAGGCAGCAACTGTAGAACCTGTTGAAGAGCTTTTTTCTTTTTTCTTTTTTTTTTATATTTTTTTTCTTCTCTTTTTTTTCATTCATTAGATCGTGGAAAAGAGCCATATGGATCGTTGATAGTAGCTTCGGCATTGATGAGGCCGAATGATAATTGTTTGTAGCAAAAGGTTCCCCAAGGAGTGATGAATGCACTTTTATCACGATCCTCTTCAGCAACCATAATTTGATGGTACCCCGCGAAGCAATCAGCAAAAAAGTACATGTCGTATTGAGCAGTATTGTCAATGAGAATGTGGATAAATGGCACGGGAAAGATATCTTTAAGGTAAGCTTTATTCAGATCCCGGTAATCTACGCAAACTGGCACCTCTCCTTTGGGTTTCGGCACGGGGACTATGTTGGATATCCATTTAAGGTATGTTGAGACCATGATAATAGCAGCTTAAAATTGTTTCACAATTTCTTCTTTCACAATTTCTTCTTTCACATTTAAACACCACTCAGGTTTAAATCGCTTGAGCTTCTGTTTGACTGGCTTGAATCCCCCTTTGATGGGAAGGCGATGAATGACAATGTCAATGGATAAAACCGACCATGTCTTCGTGAGACCATGCAAACACATCCTGGAATAGGGTCAATAGAGTAACCATGCCATTCCTTTGGTTTGGAGTGAGGTTTGTACCAATCTGGATTTATTTGGGATTTTCTAAGGTTTCGAGGTTTAAAAGAGGTGGTGTGCTCAAGATTTGGCTTGGGTTTTGTCTTCGACCCATTCTTTGATCTCTTGAGGTATCTCATAGTCCTCTTGTATTTCCATCAAGTTTGAGTCCAACTTTACACCAAAGTTACAGTCCTTGTGGAGAATAGGCACCTCATCAGCAAGTCCATGCACATCTAACTTTAGATTCTTGAAACAAAATGCTTTCACTTAATATATGAAATTGTTCAATCACACAAAGTGTTAGCATGTAATGACAAAAGTAACTGCTAATACTGTACAAAAAAAGTAAGTAGTTATTGCTATCTACATGGCAGAATGAGTTTCTGCTCGTTTTACCCTTGTCGACCAATGTAAGGAGTGCTGCTCCAATTGGCAAGGGCAAAGTCCTGGTGGACTGCAGTGATGGAGGGGTTGTCATCGTCCTCCTTTTCCCGAATGATGACCATTACGTCTGGGCAATCATCATCTGGAGTGTATCTGTTTGTATGTTCATCATGGACAATGATGTGTATGCCTGACATCTGGGGTGTATCTGTTTGATTCTTCGTTCCTCTTCTTCCACCTTGGGATCTGGAACAAAGACTTCCTTCTCCTTTACCGGTATTGGTTTGGGAAATAACATAGTCATTACATGGGCAGGCACCTTTATCGGAGACCGTACAAGCTCAGGAAATGTAGGTGGAGATAATTGTCGTGTGGCTAAAGCTGAAGGAATCTGTCTGTGCTTATGAGGACTCATGTGACTTGAACTAGCAGCATCCGGACCTTGGGTTCCTTCTTTTGTGGAGGATTCAGCATGTACGGGTATCCTTGTACCCTGAGTAGATTGGTGTAGTTCTTTAACCAGAACACCCAAATCTGTGATTTGTTTACTTAATTCGTCGAATTCTTCACGAGAAACTGGATTAAGATCAGTCTGGTCAGATGAAGACATAATTGGTTGTAGGCTCGTCACCTTTTTTGGATTTTGACATGGTAATGGGACTAATTATATCCCTACAAAAAAGAATTATGTAGTTCAGTCTTAGTGAATGTAGTAATATTACATAATGTGTCTGTTTAGGAGTATCGTCCTACGAAACGGATATCATTAACAAGATAGCATGTCAGGTTTTGATATAAAGGGAAGGTATGTACACATATTCCTTCATATTTTCCATTACATTGAGATTTACATGGAAATGAAATTACAAGTAATTGAATTTACAAGTAATTAAAATGTGAAAGTATGAAGAGACTTTCCTCTGCGTTTGGTTTATCAGAGGTTGACCTATCTTAGGCTACTCTCGCGGTTTTTTGGCACGAAGGTTCCCAAATCATCGCAATTTACTTGACAGGAAATTAATACGGTCTTTCAACAAGAGCGAATTTGGGTTATGCCTTTCCTGAGCCTCGTTGGAATTAGTCTTCCTACGAGTTTAGTAATCAAACACCGACATGATAGCTTCCTGGTGGAGGAACCACACAACATACATTTACATACAACGTGTCTTACCGTACGAAAATGATGACATGTGCGAAGCCCTAATATCACAAGCATACATGGTGCAAATCACTAACTGCAATAAGTAAATGCATTCGTACACATTCATTCAAATGTAAATGTAACATCACCACACAAGCAGATAACAGTTTTGAAAAGTTTGTAATAGCGGCTTAAGTCCTCTTACTGGAGTCCCCAGCGGAGTCGCCACCTGTCGACGTCGAGATTTTTATTTATCCCTTTTATGTTCTTGTTCTTTTGTGTTCTCGTGTCAGGTGAGATTTGTTTGAAAAAACAAGTGAAAAAGGTCCGACATGTATATGTCGACGATTGGACTATAAGAGTCGCCAGTTAGTTTTTTAACTGGTTGTCCCAACACAACAGAGAAAAGGTTTGCACATTGACCCAGTGATGTGACACTACTAAACAGGTCTGTGAAATCGAGATTCATTAAGGTTCGGGGACTTGCTTATACAGAGGGAAGGTGTTAGGTACCCCCCGACATCCGTGTTACCATAGTGGCCACCACTTTTCAAGAAACTGTTATACGAATGTGTGTGTGTGTGTGGATCAATGTGTTGTTAGTTGGAAGTAGTACTATGCCTCGTTTGCACCTATATACAAAGTGTTTGAATTTTGTATAAAAGTTCAATTTTAACAAGATATATAGCAGTGATGTTTTGTAAAAAGAGGTTTTTTCAAACCCTTATGCTCAATAATAATTGAGGTCTTTGATACTTCCATTTTATTAAAATGTTTGGCTTGATTGTTTTTATTTTCGAGATGCGAAGCATCTTCGAGAAAATGATGTACAAATCAGTGCCGAATTCCTCATGGGCATGGAAACCATCTGAGGAAATCCAAACACCGTGAATAATTTACAAGCTGCTTACAGCTGAAAATGTTTATCACGGGAACCGAATCTATATTCAGTAGACTGAATCTGTGATCACATGATTCCTAGGCTCACATGATGCCACAATTTATATGAAAACTGTAAGCAGTTATATATATAAAAGTTGTAAATATATATATACAGACATGATCAACCACCACGAAGCACCTCCATAGGGGATGTAACGCCCCAGAAAAATCTGATTTTTTTAGAATTAATTTTTTATTTGATTATGTGGATTAAATGAACTTAATTGATTATTTATGGGAGTAAGCTAATTGAAGGTCGTTCTATGACCTAGATATATCGAAGCGTCATAGTATTTTGGCTACGTGAATGAATTAAAGTGTTTGAATTTCAAAGACAAAACTAAAAGCTTTCCGAGAAATTTTCTGAAAAACACTATTCACGCATTTCTGCTCGGGAATTATTTTTGAACTTTCGAGAAATACGTAATGATAGAATATCGAGGAGAGATGGAATATCTAATAATATTTCATTTATGAAAAACGCAGTTTTTGGCCTGCGGACTTAAAACCTAACGATTAGGGAAAGTGATTTCCGAGAAGGAATTTAAATATGTATAATGAATTAAGCGATAATCGTATAATACGTAGGTATTGTACTAGGTAATAAATACTAGTATGATATGAGGTATTATACGAGTATGTATAAATGATGATATGTCGTATATGATGAATAAGTATACGAGTTAGGATACGAGATTAATACGTAGATTATACGTTATAAGGCTGTAAGCCAAATGTAATTGACTTGTAGGATGGTGTAGGAAATTGTAATGTCCAATTGGGATAATAATAAAGCCAAATACGAATTAATGTTAAAGCCCAAATGCTTGTAATGTATAATCCAATGTGGATTATTGCTAACCCAAAAAGTGTAAGTGAAGTTATTTAAGATAAATAAATGTAAAGCCCAAAGTAAGTATCCAATGGATTAGGAGGATCCATGGGGCAACCCATGATCACATGGGTGATCTTGGTGGCCAAGAAACAAGTGTGATGAGCAAGTAGACTTAAGGGTTAAGCAAAGGATAAGTTAAGTAAACTTAATGGATAAGGAATGTGATGAGCAAGCAAAGGATAAAAGTGATGAGCAAGTTACTTAATGGTTAAGTACGTGTGGTAAACAAGTAGACTTAATGACCAAGAACACTTAATGGTCGAGTGTTGTGGTGAGCACGTTAACTTAATAACTAAGTAAAGGAATAGTAAGGAGGTGATTAAGGAGGTGGATGGATTAATGACCCTTATGCCCTAACTTTAGCAATCCTATAAATAGCAAGTTTGGATTTCTTTTATTGGTTGTTTATTTCATCCAACACTTTACAACTTATAAGGTGCTTATTGGTTAAAGAGAAAAAGCTGTCGACGTCGGGATTTTTAATTATCCCTTTTCGTTACTTGTTCTTTGGTGTTCTCATTTTAGGTGAGATTTATTTGAAAAAACAAGTGAAAAAGGTCCAACATGTATAAGGTCGACGATGGACTGTTAAGAGTCGCCAGTTGGTTTTTTAAATGGTTGTACCAACACAACCGAGAAAAGGTTTGCACATTGACCCAGTGACGTGACACTGCTAAGCGGGTCGGTGAAACCGAGATTCATTAGGGTCCGGGGACTTGGTTATGCGGAGGAAGGAGTTAGGAACCCCCCGACATCCGTGTTACCACGGTGATCGCCTCTTTTCAAGAAATTGTTATCTGAATGTGTGTGTGTGTGGGTCAATGTGCTGTTATTTGGAAGTAGTGTCAGGCCTCGTTTGCACCTATATACACAGGTTTGAATTTTATGTAAAAATTCAATTTTAAGCAAGATATGGTAGTGATGTTTTATAAAAGAGGTTTTTCTAAACCCTGATGCTCAATAGTAATTGAGACCTTTTACACTACCATTTTATTAGGTGCTCGGTTTAATTAATTTTATTTGACATATGCGAGGCATCCGTACAAAAATAAATGTACAAAAAGGTGCTGAATTCCTCGTGGGTATGAAAACCATCTGAGGAAATCCAAACATCACAGATAAATTTACAAGCTGCTTACAGCTGAAAAGGTCCATCACGGGAACCGAATCTAGATTCAGGGGACTGAATATGTGATCACATGCTTCCTAGGCTCACATGATGCCGCAATTGATATAAACGCAGTAAGCTGGTATATATATAAAAGATGTAAATATATATATACATACATGATCACCAACCACGAAGCACATCCATGGGGGATCAGAAATTTAAATAAAGCTGTAAAAGCTATCAACCGCCACAGAGGAAACTCCAGGCGGGACGAAATGTACAGAAAGCTGTAAAAAACGGTCAACCACCACGAAGTAAACTCCTGGTGGGACGAAATGTAAATATATATATATATATATATATATATATATATATATATATATATATATATATATATATATGTATATATATAAGCATATAAACGCACTGGATATAAAATCCAAGCTCATCGGACGGAGTCCAATAACAGTTAATATATATAAGTATATATATATTAAAGAAGTAAACGCACCGGATGTGAAATCCAGGCTCATCGGACGGAGTCCAACAACAGTTAATATATATAAGTATATATATATATTAAAGCAGTAAATGCACCGGATGTGAAATCCATGCTCACCGAACAGAGTTCGATAACAGTTCATATATATAATTATATATATAAGAAAGCCATTAAACGCACCAGACATAAGTCTAGGCTCATCGAACGGAGTTCGACACACAGTTCATATATATAAATGTATATATATACAAAAGCAATTAAACGCTCCAGACCGAAGTCTAGGCTCAATCGAGGCATAACTCGATAATGTTAGTCAATATATATATATATATATATATATATATATATATATATATATATATATATATACAGACGGGAATGAAACCACAGACCGAAGCCCGGGCAAAAGCAAGCAACACGACTCTCAACGTGTAGAAGGGTGTGTGCAAAGATGAAGAGAAAGACTCTAAAGTGTGTGAGAAGGCTTACAACTGACTGCTAAAAAAGGCTTCTATATCTTTAGAGTGGGTAAACACTGGCTTTTGTAGGTACAAAAGAGGCTATATATGAGCTCACAGGTGTTTAAAAGCGAAAAGTACACTGCACGGGATGAGTACAGATCAATTTAGGCAGGGCTTTCTCGCCATTTTCTCTTGAAAAATTAGCACCTCAAGCCCTCTATTTATAGGCATATTAGCCGCAGGTGTCCCTGCGGCTCAGCCGCAGGTGTACCAGATGCAACCCGTGTTGGCTCGGGTTTTCGGGTCTGGTCGTCTTCAAGTACATGCACTCGGGCACTCTAATGTCCACTCGAACTTTCAGAAGTACAATCCAAGCATCCATTTGAGGTATACAAGACCTATTTCGGATCGCCGTTGTCGAGAGTTGTACGATGGCATGGGATTAAAGTTTGTACGAAGTTATTAAAGATGGGACGGTGCCCTCGAGTCTTCAAGCTTCAATTTTCATCCGTTACCCCGTACAATAGTCACTCGGGATTGATTTGTCTTGTAGGACATTGTTGCGTAGAAATGTTGAGGTGACGTGGCGTGGCATCGTGTTGGTCAGATGACGATGTTGCCCCTCACCGGTGTTATCGTCGGATTGGGCTGATAAAGAAGACATTGCTCAGATTCGCTGGGATTGGACTGCTGTAATTGGTTGAAGGTGCTCATTGCCATCCTTGAGGTGTGTCTGTCTTTCCAATGTTATCGTTGGGCTGGTACAGTGGATCTCATTGTGAGCGCCGAGATTGAAGCTGGTAGCACTTGTAACAAGCATTTCCGGGGTTATTGCCGAAATTGCATTCCTTGGGGTTATCACCAAGGTTGGTGGCTATTCCCATGGTTGGGACTGAGACTGGATACCTCGGGGTTATCTCCGAGATTAATCGGTCTTCTCCGGTGTGTGTGTCGGTATTGATCTGCATGCCTCGAGGTTATCTCCGAGATTGGAATTGTTACTCCCAGATTGCGATCTGCGGTTGATGCTGAACTTCCGGTAGTATCCAGTACGGATATGGATCGTCTTTCAGGATTTCCTCTTAAAAGACGAATCTGCTTTCCTGTAATGTTAGTGACAGTAGTACAAAAAATTTTGAGTGTCTATAGATGCCCCTCTTTATCTTACTCATGCATGGCGATGCATGGGTACGATAAAGAATCCTAGACACTTGAAACATAACAAGATGAACATGGTACTATGGATAGCAATATGATGTAAATGTATGATGCATGTGTACGGGGTTATAGCCCAACACGCTAGGGATGACTGCTGGCTCCCTGTTGCTTCAACTGGGGGTTGGCAACGATGACCAGATTTGATGTGTAATCTGAATCTGTTAGGATGTTGATGTTGGAGTTATCACCAAAGTCCTGTGTCTTGGATTATGACTTGATCCCGAAGATGTACCTCTTATGTGTGAGATCTATGGGGATGAAGCTTGATCTGTTTGAGGATATGTATACCATATTCCATCATCTATCCTCTTTATTGGCATTCCCTTTGTCGATGTGTGAATCAACGACTAAAACTTTGTGGGCAGATTGTCAAGGTTGCTTGACATCCGCTGTCGTGTAGATCACCGGAACAGTGCGTTGTGACCCCTGTCGGGGATCCACTGGGGAATACGAGCGGTCGGGTGTGAAAACCTCGAATAGCTCTAGAGCTCTGATAGGTTTAAATCGCTATCGGCTGTAATAATGTCAAGGCTACTTGACCTTCATTGATATGTGTGTCAACGGCTTGCATGTACGTGGTAATCCCCTGTCGTGACTTCATATTGTAACCCCCGTTGGGGATCCACTAGGGAGTGATGAATATAAACGTACGCAATGATTGAAAAACTTTCCATGCTTTGATGGGTTTACTTGCCATCGGCTGAAACAACGTCAAGGCTGCTTGACCTTAGTTGATTTGTGTGTCAATGGATGAGCATGCGTTGTAACCCCCGCCGGGGATCTCACATTGTAACCCCCGTTGAGGATTTCACGTAGGGTAATTGTAATAACCCATATCAAAATACAATTGTATTTAAATTGGAAAAGGTAAATGATTGTTGTTTCCCTCTTTTCTTCCTTGTTTTATTTGGAAAATTAAATTCTTTTAGTTGGTAATTAAATAATTGATTAAATTAAAATTGAGGAAGATAATTCCTTTTGTTAAAGTCTTGTAGTAAAATTATTCGGAGCGGGAAGCTACTTGGGAGATAGAGGAGTCTATTTGAGCGGAGGATCCGCATCTTTTGATAATTAGGTACGTTCATTCTTTTGATTCCGAGGACAGAATCCTTTTTAATGGGGAGGTAATGTAATATCCTGGAAAAAAAATAATATTAAATTTATATTCGTAAAACATATTGTTTGGACTTTGTCTTTATTTGGATCAAACTAGTTATTTAATTTGCGTGGGCTAATAAATATTAATAAGTGATGGGTAAATTAATTTAGTAAAATTTGGGCTTTTAAAATTTATTGGGTTTAAATTATATTTGTGGGTAATAATAAATTCTATTTAAATTTGGAGAGTTAATATTTAATAAATTAATAACTAAACCTAATCTTCCTCACATATATTTTGTTACGAATTGGTGGAGAGAAAAGAGAAAGAAAGAAGGGAGCCGCCATTCAAGAACTTCTTGGTCCATTCATTGGAGAATAAGAAGTGAGAATAAGAAGTGATAGAAAATTCAAGATAACATTAATTAGGTATGTACCATTTATTTGTTATTTTTTTTTTATATATATAATGATGTTAAGAAATCATGTGTTCATTCTTTCTGAAGAGCATTGATAAGCTGTATGGAAAAGGATTGGCATAACAATTAATATATATATTAGTACAATCATAAATAATATAAAATTTATTTATTAAAAATGATTCATTCGCCTGTTGGTATTTTTTCATGAAGTACTAATTTGAATAAGCTATATTGTATATATGCATGCAGATTTTTTTAAAGTGGTATTACAGTAATACTTCTAGGATGTCACCTCTAATCCTATACCAAATTACAAGACTCACTTATAGCTAAATAATATTTAATTTGAGTCTGAATGTGATGATACTTTAGATAATTTGAAAATGGATTATACATTATATTTGAAACGGAGAGAAGTGGGTGAATCTGTTGCATAATTAGTCTCATGAAGGAAATATATGTGTACTATTTAATAACAACAACAGTAATTATAATTCGGTAATTATACTTTTATTCATTTTTTTTATTAGTTCGGACGGAGGGAATTTAAAGAGTTATATTTGGAATATAAATTTTGGAGTATTAATAATTGATATAAGGCGATAATTAAAGGCATATTAAACAGATTATGAATTATCTTGGAATTATTAGTTTGAATTATTTTTAATTTGAGGTGAATATGTTTAGGTTGCGAATAAGTTTCGCATTTGATATCGTTGGCATTTGAGGGTAAAATTTTGTGGAGTGTGCTACAAATGGTTTTGAAGTATCAGGTACCGATTCCGTACTCTTTCAGCGATACCTTTGTTAAATTTGATTTGTTCGTTTTGTTCCTCGTTTCAAATTTCTGTTATTATTTCACATAATTGTTTCTTGTGAAATTGATATATTTATTTCATTTTGGAGTTGACACTTTGGACTCGTACTTGTACTCTTTGAATGAGGTTATCATGTCTAATATTTCTTTTGATAATTGTAGAGCGGTACATGTTGCTACCTTCTTTTTGAGACATTGTAACTATAATTTGATTTGGTTCAACATGTACATATAGAACCCTTTTGTTGATATTTTGTCGCATGTGTTGTGACATGCTATTTTTGTTAGAATATATCGTAGGGTATACTTGAGCTATAACCACCTGTGGGGGTACCACAGGCATGTCGTCTTGGCACGAGAGACATGACACTTTCCATGGCGGTGTGATTAGTCCACGGCGTCTCCATTTTGGGCTCCCGAGTAAATGGGCCATTTGGTGTTTTGTTGTGGGAGGCGTATGGGTTAACCCTAGTTTTCTGTTCTGCGGATTGGTGATGTTGTGCCAAACACACTATCCGATTTGCATACATTTGGATTCGCGGTCCAATGTGTGATTTGCCTATATGGCATTATTTTGGTTGCCTGTGTGGCATCATTTGATTTGCCTGTGTGGCATTAGTTTGACTTGCCTGTGTGGCATTAGTTTGACTTGCCTGTGTGGCAAGATATATTTTTGAGCTCACTCGGTATAAAATAACCCCAGCCATTTGTTTTATCCTATTATTTTATTGTATTAGTTTTGTTTGTTTCTGTTCAGTTCAAGTCATTGAGTTAGTTACTTCAGTTCGTTATTTCTTTATTCTTTTATTGGTTTCGTCAATTATATTGATTCAGATATATTCATTACGTTGATTCAGATATATTTCATTCAGATCTTTGGATATTATATTTTCGTTCGTATTTGCACTTGAGGCTTTGTTCAGTATTTTGTCTCAGTTATTTTCGTATATCAGTTGTATATCTTTTGTATATCGATATCCGTACTGGGCAATTGGCTCATGTTGTGTCTTTCTTCCGGCATGTTTGCAGGGGTGATTCAGGGCTTGTGTGATGAGATTTTTGCCCTTGACCATCTAGGTGGATTAAATTTTAGGTTTTGATTATTTTGACTGAGTTTGGAGAATTGTACTTATTACTTTATTAATGGATCACCACTATTAATATTTTGAGGTTGTTAATGCTCTGTTTATTTATTTTGAGATTTGTTGTGCTTTGCACGTGACGTCCCTTTCCTTTTCGGGAAGGGGGTGTTACAGAGATGGTATCAGAGCTTAGGTTCTTTCTTGTAGCAAACCTATTTAGGTTTGACCTGTGAGTTGTGGGTAAAGCATTGGGTAGACGTAGGAGTTGATTCGATTGTGTTCTTTGTTTGGTTGGTCTCTATTTTGAATAACTGACGATTTCTTTTGGATTTATAGTTGATTGAGGAAGGTGGAATAATTTGTTAAGGTGATTGAGTAATGATATTAGTTAAGAATTGTGATTTAATCATTGAGGTGAATAAAGTTATACTTTGTACAGATAAGAAGTGATCTTATATGAGTCGTGATTATGATGTGAGTGTGTATCGACTAGTATGTGATTTTGGAAAAATTATTTGTTAGAGTTGTTTTTTTTTGTGACAATCATTATGATCGTTGAATTGAGGATTTGATTTTAGTTAGGTTTTGATTTATGTTAAGCTTGTGGATAATTTGAGATTTGTGTTTGATGGGATACTATGATAAAGTGAAAATTATTAAGTATAGAGGATTTCTTATAATTTGAGTTGTTGATATTCGAGGTAATTAGATTAATCATTTGGAGTTAATGATCAATTCTGTGACTATTTTCTAGTAGGACATTAGAGTTATGTTCTATGAACTTTCTTTGTGATAGTATGGGAAGATATTAAATTTATTGGATTAAGGTTTGCGATAAGAGATGATTGATTTATTATATGATTAGATAGTATGATGAAATTCAATTGATTTTGAGAGATCTTGAATATTTATATTTTGCTCATGCAGATAGTAGAATATTTGACTTAGAGTTTGATATGACGATAAAGAGATCTTAGTAGTATATTCTTTGGTGTAATAATATTTAAAAACTAGATAGTTCGAATTGAGGTTTGAATATTTTGAAGCTCTTGAGGATTTAGGAAGTTGATATAAACTGTAGAGTTGTTTGGTTTATCCGATATCCTTGGAGTTTTGTATGGATTTATGTAAAATTAAATAAAAATAATTTGTTAAATCTTTGCCATGTGTAGAATATAAACGTTTTACGAATTAAAGATAATTTAAAATATTTTGGGTATTCGAATCGTATTTTGATGAAGAAAAATTTTTGTGATTTTGAATTAGTTTCCGAAGAGTACGTTTACAAGAATGAAACTCGAAGATATTAGCGACGACCCGCACCAACGGTGGATCATGTGATTTAATTTGATGCAACGCGAAGAACCTTCCCAAGGCTGGACACGATAGCTGACGAATATTTTAGGAGTACATGAATATTTGTGTGGACCTATGGACTTACCATGCTTGATCGTTACATATGGCGACGCTGCATTTTAATTTAAGTTTATGAAAAATTATGTAATTTAAATAAAAACTAAAATAAAACTCAATAGAGTTTATTTGAATTCCGAGGACGGAATTATTTTTAAGGGGTAAAAGATGTAATAACCCATATCAAAATACAATTGTATTTAAATTGAAAAGGGTAAATGATTGTTGTTTCCCTCTTTTCTTCCTTGTTTTATTTGGAAAATTAAATTCTTTTAGTTGGTAATTAAATAATTGATTAAATTAAAATTGAGGAAGATAATTCCTTTTGTTAAAGTCTTGTGGTAAAATTATTCGGAGCGGGAAGCTACTTGGGAGATAGAGGAGTCTATTCGAGCGGAGGATCCACATCTTTTGATAATTAGGTACGTTCATTCTTTTGATTCCGGGGACAGAATCCTTTTTAATGGGGAGGTAATGTAATATCCTGGAAAAAAAATAATATTAAATTTATATTCGTAAAACATATTGTTTGGACTTTGTCTTTATTTGGATCAAACTAGTTATTTAATTTGCGTGGGCTAATAAATATTAATAAGTGATGGGTAAATTAATTTAGTAAAATTTGGGCATTTAAAATTTATTGGGTTTAAATTATATTTGTGGGTAATAATAAATTCTATTTAAATTTGGAGAGTTAATATTTAATAAATTAATAACTAAACCTAATCTTCCTCACATATATTTTGTTACGAATTGGTGGAGAGAAAAGAGAAAGAAAGAAGGGAGCCGCCATTCAAGAACTTCTTGGTCCATTCATTGGAGAATAAGAAGTGAGAATAAGAAGTGATAGAAAATTCAAGATAACATTAATTAGGTATGTACCATTTATTTGTTATTTATTTTTTTTATATATATAATGATGTTAAGAAATCATGTGTTCATTCTTTCTGAAGAGCATTGATAAGCTGTATGGAAAAGGATTGGCATAACAATTAATATATATATTAGTACAATCATAAATAATATAAAATTTATTTATTAAAAATGATTCATTCGCCTGTTGGTATTTTTTCATGAAGTACTAATTTGAATAAGCTATATTGTATATATGCATGCAGATTTTTTTAAAGTGGTATTACAGTAATACTTCTAGGATGTCACCTCTAATCCTATACCAAATTACAAGACTCACTTATAGCTAAATAATATTTAATTTGAGTCTGAATGTGATGATACTTTAGATAATTTGAAAATGGATTATACATTATATTTGAAACGGAGAGAAGTGGGTGAATCTGTTGCATAATTAGTCTCATGAAGGAAATATATGTGTACTATTTAATAACAACAACAGTAATTATAATTCGGTAATTATACTTTTATTCATTTTTTTTATTAGTTCGGACGGAGGGAATTTAAAGAGTTATATTTGGAATATAAATTTTGGAGTATTAATAATTGATATAAGGCGATAATTAAAGGCATATTAAACAGATTATGAATTATCTTGGAATTATTAGTTTGAATTATTTTTAATTTGAGGTGAATATGTTTAGGTTGCGAATAAGTTTCGCATTTGATATCGTTGGCATTTGAGGGTAAAATTTTGTGGAGTGTGCTACAAATGGTTTTGAAGTATCAGGTACCGATTCCGTACTCTTTCAGCGATACCTTTGTTAAATTTGATTTGTTCGTTTTGTTCCTCGTTTCAAATTTCTGTTATTATTTCACATAATTGTTTCTTGTGAAATTGATATATTTATTTCATTTTGGAGTTGACACTTTGGACTCGTACTTGTACTCTTTGAATGAGGTTATCATGTCTAATATTTCTTTTGATAATTGTAGAGCGGTACATGTTGCTACCTTCTTTTTGAGACATTGTAACTATAATTTGATTTGGTTCAACATGTACATATAGAACCCTTTTGTTGATATTTTGTCGCATGTGTTGTGACATGCTATTTTTGTTAGAATATATCGTAGGGTATACTTGAGCTATAACCACCTGTGGGGGTACCACAGGCATGTCGTCTTGGCACGAGAGACATGACACTTTCCATGGCGGTGTGATTAGTCCACGGCGTCTCCATTTTGGGCTCCGGAGTAAATGGGCCATTTGGTGTTTTGTTGTGGGAGGCGTATGGGTTAACCCTAGTTTTCTGTTCTGCGGATTGGTGATGTTGTGCCAAACACACTATCCGATTTGCATACATTTGGATTCGCGGTCCAATGTGTGATTTGCCTATATGGCATTATTTTGGTTGCCTGTGTGGCATCATTTGATTTGCCTGTGTGGCATTAGTTTGACTTGCCTGTGTGGCATTAGTTTGACTTGCCTGTGTGGCAAGATATATTTTTGAGCTCACTCGGTATAAAATAACCCCAGCCATTTGTTTTATCCTATTATTTTATTGTATTAGTTTTGTTTGTTTCTGTTCAGTTCAAGTCATTGAGTTAGTTACTTCAGTTCGTTATTTCTTTATTCTTTTATTGGTTTCGTCAATTATATTGATTCAGATATATTCATTACGTTGATTCAGATATATTTCATTCAGATCTTTGGATATTATATTTTCGTTCGTATTTGCACTTGAGGCTTTGTTCAGTATTTTGTCTCAGTTATTTTCGTATATCAGTTGTATATCTTTTGTATATCGATATCCGTACTGGGCAATTGGCTCATGTTGTGTCTTTCTTCCGGCATGTTTGCAGGGGTGATTCAGGGCTTGTGTGATGAGATTTTTGCCCTTGACCATCTAGGTGGATTAAATTTTAGGTTTTGATTATTTTGACTGAGTTTGGAGAATTGTACTTATTACTTTATTAATGGATCACCACTATTAATATTTTGAGGTTGTTAATGCTCTGTTTATTTATTTTGAGATTTGTTGTGCTTTGCACGTGACGTCCCTTTCCTTTTCGGGAAGGGGGTGTTACAGAGATGGTATCAGAGCTTAGGTTCTTTCTTGTAGCAAACCTATTTAGGTTTGACCTGTGAGTTGTGGGTAAAGCATTGGGTAGACGTAGGAGTTGATTCGATTGTGTTCTTTGTTTGGTTGGTCTCTATTTTGAATAACTGACGATTTCTTTTGGATTTATAGTTGATTGAGGAAGGTGGAATAATTTGTTAAGGTGATTGAGTAATGATATTAGTTAAGAATTGTGATTTAATCATTGAGGTGAATAAAGTTATACTTTGTACAGATAAGAAGTGATCTTATATGAGTCGTGATTATGATGTGAGTGTGTATCGACTAGTATGTGATTTTGGAAAAATTATTTGTTAGAGTTGTTTTTTTTTTGTGACAATCATTATGATCGTTGAATTGAGGATTTGATTTTAGTTAGGTTTTGATTTATGTTAAGCTTGTGGATAATTTGAGATTTGTGTTTGATGGGATACTATGATAAAGTGAAAATTATTAAGTATAGAGGATTTCTTATAATTTGAGTTGTTGATATTCGAGGTAATTAGATTAATCATTTGGAGTTAATGATCAATTCTGTGACTATTTTCTAGTAGGACATTAGAGTTATGTTCTATGAACTTTCTTTGTGATAGTATGGGAAGATATTAAATTTATTGGATTAAGGTTTGCGATAAGAGATGATTGATTTATTATATGATTAGATAGTATGATGAAATTCAATTGATTTTGAGAGATCTTGAATATTTATATTTTGCTCATGCAGATAGTAGAATATTTGACTTAGAGTTTGATATGACGATAAAGAGATCTTAGTAGTATATTCTTTGGTGTAATAATATTTAAGAACTAGATAGTTCGAATTGAGGTTTGAATATTTTGAAGCTCTTGAGGATTTAGGAAGTTGATATAAACTGTAGAGTTGTTTGGTTTATCCGATATCCTTGGAGTTTTGTATGGATTTATGTAAAATTAAATAAAAATAATTTGTTAAATCTTTGCCATGTGTAGAATATAAACGTTTTACGAATTAAAGATAATTTAAAATATTTTGGGTATTCGAATCGTATTTTGATGAAGAAAAATTTTTGTGATTTTGAATTAGTTTCCGAAGAGTACGTTTACAAGAATGAAACTCGAAGATATTAGCGACGACCCGCACCAACGGTGGATCATGTGATTTAATTTGATGCAACGCGAAGAACCTTCCCAAGGCTGGACACGATAGCTGACGAATATTTTAGGAGTACATGAATATTTGTGTGGACCTATGGACTTACCATGCTTGATCGTTACATATGGCGACGCTGCATTTTAATTTAAGTTTATGAAAAATTATGTAATTTAAATAAAAACTAAAATAAAACTCAATAGAGTTTATTTGAATTCCGAGGACGGAATTATTTTTAAGGGGTAAAAGATGTAATAACCCATATCAAAATACAATTGTATTTAAATTGAAAAAGGTAAATGATTGTTGTTTCCCTCTTTTCTTCCTTGTTTTATTTGGAAAATTAAATTCTTTTAGTTGGTAATTAAATAATTGATTAAATTAAAATTGAGGAAGATAATTCCTTTTGTTAAAGTCTTGTGGTAAAATTATTCGGAGCGGGAAGCTACTTGGGAGATAGAGGAGTCTATTCGAGCGGAGGATCCACATCTTTTGATAATTAGGTACGTTCATTCTTTTGATTCCGGGGACAGAATCCTTTTTAATGGGGAGGTAATGTAATATCCTGGAAAAAAAAATATTAAATTTATATTCTTAAAACATATTGTTTGGACTTTGTCTTTATTTGGGTCAAACTAGTTATTTAATTTGTGTGGGCTAATAAATATTAATAAGTGATGGGTAAATTAATTTAGTAAAATTTGGGCTTTTAAAATTTGTTGGATTTAAATTATATTTGTGGGTAATAATAAATCCTATTTAAATTTGGAGAGTTAATATTTAATAAATTAATAACTAAACCTAATCTTCCTCACATATATTTTGTTACGAATTGGTGGAGAGAAAAGAGAAAGAAAGAAGGGAGCCGCCATTCAAGAACTTCTTGGTCCATTCATTGGAGAATAAGAAGTGAGAATAAGAAGTGATAGAAAATTCAAGATAACATTAATTAGGTATGTACCATTTATTTGTTATTTGTTTTTTTTTATATATATAATGATGTTAAGAAATCATGTGTTCATTCTTTCTGAAGAGCATTGATAAGCTGTATGGAAAAGGATTGGCATAACAATTAATATATATATATTAGTGCAATCATAAATAATATAAAATTTATTTATTAAAAATGATTCATTCGCCTGTTGGTATTTTTTTCATGAAGTACTAATTTGAATAAGCTATATTGTATATATGCATGCAGATTTTTTTAAAGTGGTATTACAGTAATACTTCTAGGATGTCACCTCTAATCCTATACCAAATTACAAGACTCACTTATAGCTAAATAATATTTAATTTGAGTCTGAATGTGATGATACTTTAGGTAATTTGAACATGGATTATACATTATATTTGAAACGGAGAGAAGTGGGTGAATCTGTTGCATAATTAGTCTCATGAAGGAAATATATGTGTACTATTTAATAACAACAACAGTAATTATAATTCGGTAATTATACTTTTATTCATTTTTTTTATTAGTTCGGACGGAGGGAATTTAAAGAGTTATATTTGGAATATAAATTTTGGAGTATTAATAATTGATATAAGGCGATAATTAAAGGCATATTAAACAGATTATGAATTATCTTGGAATTATTAGTTTGAATTATTTTTAATTTGAGGTGAATATGTTTAGGTTGCGAATAAGTTTCGCATTTGATATCGTTGGCATTTGAGGGTAAAATTTTGTGGAGTGTGCTACAAATGGTTTGAAAGTATCAGGTACGGATTTCGTACTCTTTCAGCAATACCTTTGTAAAATTTGATTTGTTCCTTTTGTTCCTCGTTTCAAATTTCTGTTATTATTTCACATAATTGTTTCTTGTGAAATTGATATATTTATTTCATTTTGGAGTTGACACTTTGGACTCGTACTTGTACTCTTTGAATGAGGTTATCATGTCTAATATTTCTTTTGATAATTGTAGAGCGGTACATGTTGCTACATTATTTTTGAGACCTTGTGACTATAATTTGATTTGGTTCAACATGTACATATAGAACCCTTTTGTTGATATTTTGTCGCATGTGTTGTGACATGATATTTTTGTTAGAATATACCGTAGGGTATACTTGAGCTATAACCACCTGTGGGGGTACCACAGGCATGTCGTCTTGGCACGACAGACATGACACTTTACGTGGTGGTGTGATTAGTCCACGGTGTCTCTATTTTGGGCTTCGGAGTAAATGGGCCATTTGGTGTTTTGTTGTGGGAGGCGTATGGGTTAACCCTAGTTTTCTGTTCTACAGATTGGTGATGTTGTGCCAAACACACTATCCGATTTGCATACATTTGGATTCGCGGTCCAATGTGTGATTTGCCTGTATGGCATTATTTTGGTTGCCTATGAGGCATCATTTGATTTGCCTGTGTG
Organism: Panax notoginseng; assembly: GCA_016801055.1. Classification (NCBI taxonomy): domain Eukaryota; kingdom Viridiplantae; phylum Streptophyta; class Magnoliopsida; order Apiales; family Araliaceae; genus Panax; species Panax notoginseng. Next base: position 145,059,220 of record CM029016.1, on the reverse strand, counting down.
GCATTAGTTTGACTTGCCTGTGTGGCATTAGTTTGAATTGCCTGTGTGGCAAGATATATTTTTGAGCTCACTCGGTATGAAATAACCCCAGCCATTTGTTTCAGCCTATTATTTTATTGTATTAGTTTTGTTTGTTTCTGTTCAGTTCAAGTCATTGAGTTAGTTACTTCAGTTCGTTATTTCTTTATTCTTTTATTGGTTTCGTCAATTATATTGATTCAGATATATTCATTACGTTGATTCAGATATATTCCATTCAGATCTTTGGATATTATATTTTCGTTCGTATTTGCACTTGAGGCTTTATTCAGTATTTTGTCTCAGTTATTTTCGTATATCAGTTGTATATCTTTTGTATATCGATATCCGTACTGGGCAATTGGCTCATGCTGTGTCTTTCTTCCGGCAGGTTTGCAGGGGTGATTTAGGGCTTGTGTGATGAGATTTTTGTCCTTGACCATCTAGGTAGATTAAATTTTAGGTTTTGATTATTTTGACTCAGTTTGGAGAATCGTACTTATTACTTTATTAATGGATCACCACTATTAATATTTTGAGGTTGTTAATGCTCTATTTATTTATTTTGAAGTTTGTTGTGCTTTGCACGTGACGTCCCTTTCCTTTTCGAGAAGGGGGTGTTACAGTAATGACCCGGAGTTGGTGGCATCAGACATGTATAAGGTATTGTCGTCTGTGATTTGTGACAATTGGGATCATTGGCAGGGTATACCTTGTACTTAGGTGACTACCTATGAGTGATGTACAGATTCAAAGTCTAATCTGAGATGATCAGGATTGTATGTAGTTTTGCTCAATCGCGTGGCATTTTTATTTCGGATTTGACTTTGCTAGTCTGCAATGTAAGACCCCGAATTTTATGAAATAAAAGTATTCAATTTTTCCAATTCAGTAAATGGTTAAATTGATAAAAGTTTAAAGTTATGGGTGAAATGTGAAATTATTTTCAAAATAAGAAAGTGGTTATAAAATAATCATTGTTGTCGGGGAATATTCGTTTGGTCGTGGAATATTCTTTCTGTCGCGGAATATTCGTACGACGGTGCAGCTATTTGTGGGCCCCATAACGAATAACTGTCGGGTGAAGAAAACGAAAAATTTGAGTTTTTACAAATAACAGCGTAGTTGTTACCGTTAACACTGTTGGAATACCCGGTGGATAAAATACAGTAATACGCGTTATTGCACAGTAGCACACGGTATTGCATAGTATTTTTGAAATTATTGATTCTTATGTAAGAAGGCACTACTCAATAATTGTTACAGTAATTACTGTTCAATATTTTATTTTATTGATTCAATAATTGCTACGTTGAAATTTTATATTATTGTTGTTCAATAATTGTTGCTGCACAGTATTTTTCTTTATCAGATCAATAATTCATATTATTTGAATAATATTATTAGATAACATTATTGGCAATGTCTAGAAAGTTCTGTCTAAGGAGAGGTTTGGTCATCTAATTGCGCGCCAGTAAGGAGAAATCCTTATTGGAAAGCCCCCTCTTTCCTGGGAACGGCCTAGTTGTCATAAATGTGATTCTTTAATATTATTTGTGAATAATTAATTATTGATTCATATGATAAGGAAATATTTATTTTATGTGGATATAAATGAGGGATATATTTTTGTGGTTAAAAAATGAAGGAGTTAATATTGAGATTTTTATCCGTATTTTTGTCGGAATGGAGGTATTAAAAATCAGGGTTTTTGAGATATTTTGCGGGGGTTATAATTTTTAATCCGACCGTTGGATCTTGGTAATTTTTGGATATGTTATACATATATAAGTTGAGTATATGCCCATAAATTTTGAACCGTTAAAAATGAACATATGATTTATTATGAATTTTACGAGATGACTGGTTCAGAAATTGTTGAATTTTCGGAGTTTATCATTTTGGTGGAAAATTCTAGAATTGGTGGGCACCACTTGTGGTTGGTGAAAAAATGTGCTGAATTATATTTCAAATGTGGTGGGTGGGAATAGTAGCAGGTAAAGCCATCAGGTTGCAGGTCAAACCTACCAAAATTTTCCTATAAATAGAGGGCTAAGTTAGAATTGAAAATCACACCAAAAACATAAGCTTTCTCTCTTTCTCTCTCTATATTATGAAGTATATTTTGTGAGTTTTTAGATACTTGGTGAGTTGCTATTCATCAGTGCAAGTTTCCTTCAGCATCATATCCGATATCCAGTCAGAAGTACTGCTCTTTTGAGGTAAGGGATAGTAAGGGATGGTAATTGATTTTAAGGGTTGTTATGATTTTCAGTTTCATAATTTTTCTGATCTTCAAAAATTATGGAAAAATTTGAAATGATATTTTGATGAGTTTTATTGATTGTGTCCAAAAATGGTGATTTTTGGATGTATAGATTAAGAGTTATGAATTTTACGAGAAAAGACTATTTTAAAAGTAACCGCTTATAATTCCTTGTGGTTAACTCCAAAATTGATGAAATTTTTATTGGGAGTACATGTATATGATAGAAGTATACTCTGTAAATTTCAGAATTTTTAGACAAAAGTACAATTTTTGATAAATGTCTAAATATTCGGCTATTTTGGCCATATGAAAAATAGTAAATGACTTTTAAAAATTCTGAGAAAAATATATGTTCACTATGGGACTATATTATGCTAAATCCCAGAAAAGAAATATTTTGAAACTGATTTGGTATTTTTCATGAAAATGGTCTAGTTATGAGTAAATGAATTAAATATGTTTTGTGAAGAAAGAAAATTGGAAAATAGGATTTTATGGCTTGAGAATCCTATATGAGGTATATGCAGATTTTTGATGAGGGTTTTGGTTATTGATGATGAAATTGTAAGAGTTGGCATTTTATGATGATTAAATGCATTAATTAGTAAAGTGTAAACAATTAAAATAAATTGTTTATAAATTTAAGTAATGTTATTCTTTCAATATCATTATACCGAAATATTGGTATGAATTTTATTGTAAAATTTTTATCTTTTGTGTCGGGGTTACTATTCATGAGTTACGAATATTACTCTTGAGATTAAAACTATATGTTGATCATATTATTTTTATCATCATATATAACATTTTTATAACCTTGATGTTGAAATTCTCTTTCACTGGAGTGTAAAGATGGGTAGATTATTGGTATGATCATGACTAGGGTTCTCTTTGGCCTGTAGTGCAAAGTTGAATTGTGACTGGTATGATCATGACCATTGAATTTATAATTGAATATCATAAGCTTAAGTGCAAAGGTGAATTGATCAACATGGTTATAATTATTGTTTATATAAATTCTGAAATGATTATATATTTCTTTGAGATATGAATATATTTGGCCTGTAGTGCAAATATAAATTGTTAATGAATATCTTTGGCATGTAGTGCAAAGATGGCCTGTTGATGAATATCTTTGGCCTGTAGTGCAAAGATGAACTGTTGTTAAATATCTTTGGCCCGTAGTGCAAAGATGGTTTGTTGATGAATATCTTTGGCCCGTAGTGCAAAGATGGATTTGTTAGTATGATTATAAACAGGAACTGTGATTTGGTATAACCATGATCTTTGATGTTTCAGGTAAAGACAGGTGATGAAAATATTCTTCGTCCTGGGTGCGAAGAAAAATTTATAGTCACAATTATGATTATGAGTTATTCATATGATTGTGGAAAGGAACTGTTGAGTGATGTTACATGGATAAAACATTGTTGGTGAATTTTTAACATGGAGAAGATAATAGACTTTATAGTCTATTTGACTCTTCTAATGGATTGCTCGTTCCGCTGCAACTATGGTTGAAATTTTTATCATTTACCATATGTTCTAAATCTCTGATTTATTGTTGATGAAGGCTATTGATAATTGAATTATCTTTAGTCATGATATTCTTTACTGAGCTAGTTGTGCTCACCCTTTTGCTTCACAATTCCTTTCAGGTAATAAGAGTGTAGCTGGGTCGAGCGGGGGTAACAAGGGAATAGAACGGTGGTCATCATTTAGTAGTTATATTTGGTGAAGAAAATAGGGTGAGGCGAACCCAACGTTGGAAGGGTGTTTTGTCACTATCATACAAGATGTCTAATGACATACAACCTCGTGTCATCATAAGACAGGGTTGTGCTCATCCACTTGCTGAGTATATCTATGGGCACTACCTATATAATCTTGGTGTTTGTTTGAAGTATAATTCTCAATTAGAGACAGTGGAGATAATGATAAGTCAAGAGAAGACTCACCATTGGGAAGAATATGATAGTAATCTTCTCGTTTTTCTTTGGGGTCTATTGGGTCAACCAAGGATAATTCTGTGGCCATATGATATCTATCATAATCTAGATGCGTGGCCTCCCATGTATGAAGGTTTCCTTGAGCACTTCCCAAATATTCTAATTTCTAAAACAGTTTTTGACTATACCTTTATGTAAGGTGTTATTGTGAGGTGATGTCCACGGTTGGAACATGAGTCACATTTGGTATATATTTGTATCCAAACTCACAGCATATGTGTTGTTGTATTTTGCACGACAATTGTTGTAATAAAGTTGTAGTTGTTTTCTGTACCATGTATTTGGCGACTCAGAATAGGTTGGATGGAATGAACCTATTTTGGGGTTGTCACAGGCAAGAACTCCTTTGCAAGTCGAACTGGACCGAGCCGGAGGGGTGGGTCCCACATAGGGGTGCCACAGGTGCATCTGCTACAGCCACAGATGAGCCTGCGGCCAACCGTGGATCATAAATCATGCAGGTTGGTCTTAACAAGTCACTTTCAACTTGCTTCGCATAGAGAAAATAACGAGCCATCTTCAGATCTGCTAAGTTCGGGCTGCTTTTTGCAAATTCTATCACCGTACAAGTGTTCTACACTATCCTGGTAACATATGCCTGTATTTTCTCTCATTTCTGTCCGTTGGATTTTGAGTTACCGTATGAAATGCATCTAAACACATAGTAGTGATTATGTATGCACAAATGACTTGATAAAAAATATTCAACATAGTAAATGTTAGTATTAAACCATGCTGAACATAATGATGTGAAAAAATTTGACTTTTGATACAGTTAAATTGGCACCTTTTTTTGCTATTTTTTGTCCTATTTGAGGTCCAATGAGCATAAGGTAGGAAGGCAAAGTACTCCTAGTATTGAGGTTGGCCTTATGAATGATGATTTTAATTTTTAATGCATATATTATGTATATGACTTTGGGGCAGGTTTGCTACTGAATGGCCACCTAGACATGCCTGTATGCATGTGGATAGTCCTATTTTCAAAGGGGACTATGGCAAAATTTTTCCAAATGTAGGCATTGGGTAGTCATGCATTTTTAACTCTATTATATGTTAAAGTAAATGCATGCATGCATATAGCCATAGAATGCATTTTAGAAAGTTCCAGGTAAGGAAATACCACACCCTTTCTGAGGTGATTTGGAGACTTGTTGTCCAGATATTATGGATCCGGATCAGCCGAGCAGTTCCTATAAGACTACTTTTGGTATACGGCGGAGGGCTTCTGAAGTGCCTCGTCCTCGTTCTATCAGACAATCTCGTCGGTTGGTGGAGGCTGTGATACGTCCTGTTCAGGTAGATGTTCCAGATGTTGAGGATGAGGAGGCAGATATTCCGATATAGGACCCCGCTCCTGCTGCACATGTCCCTCGTAGGGAGCTTCTGAGCATTCAGGTGGTGAACCCAGAGTTGCTAGGTGATTTGGGCAGACATCCATCGATGTATTTGCATGCTAACGAGGTATGACGTTAGACTTTGATCTTCCTTCTTTCCTATTGATGAGGATTAAAGGGTTTTGATGTTGATATGCATTTCATGCAGGTCCCTGGTTTTACACAGCCTCGAGGGAACTGGTTCAACATTCACTCCATGTATCAGGCGCTTCATCCTGACTATAGAGCAGTAGCGTATGAGTGGGGATTTGGGGCATTTTTCTCCATCCTTCCCCGTCGTTGTCGCTGGGGTTATCCCAGGGCATTGTCTAAGCGATGGTTTCATCAGACTCAGTTACTCCATCTGTTAGATTACGAGGTGATGATGACGCCTATGGATTGTTATCACAGGTATAGAGTTTGGAGGGGAGCCAGTGCCTTGCATGGTAAATATTACCCCTACTACCGTTAGATCCTTATTAGGAGTTTTCGCGGTGGCGCTCAAAGGCAGGACTGTCAGTTCAGGTCCTTTGAGCGTAAATGCTATGAGCGGGCTATTGAGTGAGCCCATGTCTGATGATGTCAGGATCAGGGATCGCGTTCTGCGACGATTGTTCTTGATGATCATTCGAGGCTGCTTCATAGCAGATAACTCTTCCACGATATCTTTCGCTTTGATCAGCGCTACACGTGATGTGGACCGTATTGGAGAGTATGATTGGGGCTCCTATACCTTTGCCTATTTCCTCCGGGGCATGCGTATGCCCTCACAGGGTTTGATCGAGGCTTGGCTAGGATTTTACCCATTTCTGCTGGTGAGTATTTCTCTTATCGTTTCCTCTTTATAGGTTAACAGTGTTTACTGATAGCAGATATACTTTTTTATTGTATTGGCAGTTCTGGGCCTATGAGAGGCTTCCATGCTTGCGTCCCGTGAGTGTGTTAGGTTTAGACACCTATCCACGAGGACGACAATGGCATCATTCGATTCTGCCAGAGGTCCCTGTAGCTGAGGGATTCACTCATTGCCGTATGCAGCTGGAGTTACTGACGGCCGACACCATCACATGGCTTCTCTATTCCGGGGAACACCTGACCGTGGGTTTTGAGGATGGATACTCGACAGGAGCCGAGTATGCGATTTCCACCAGGAGAGTTCCTCTCTTCACGGATGGAGGTTGGGAGCTCTATTTAGGAGAGTGTGCTATCAGGAGCACCACAGGGGAGATCCGTATACCGATCTTACCTCCTATTAGGCATTCTTAGCCCGTATCACAGTCACCCGCCATTGATATCCCGTTGTTAGGGGTTGACGGATTTGCATTGTCAGAGGGTCCATGTACTCAAGAGATATTCCAGCGTTGGTGGTTCCCTCGCACTATTGGAGCCCAGTCCCGTGCCATATAGTTTATGGGGGACATGGTTCCAGGATCCTTGATGATGACGTATTGGGTAGCTTGTGTCTGAGTTCCGACTCATATGACCCAGATTGATGGCTTGACCCAACAGTTAGATCGGGCACATATATTTATCCAGTATTTGGGCAGAGATCCAGTAGAGGCAGAGTTATTTGTTCCTTCCAGCTTAGGCGCTGGCCCCTCGGATGACCCATTCGGTTTTGCCGGCACAGATCCTCCTGTTTATAGGCCTGACATCCCTGTTGATAGAGATCTAGTGACTCAGGAGGAGTTACATCAGGTGGACAGGATTGATGATGTGGATATCGAGACCCTAGTCTTCTTTTGATGTATATTCTCTTTATATCTTTTGATAGGCCTCGGTTAGATATTGGGTTGTTGTTCCCCATTCTCGCTGTATCTTTTGATAGGCCTCTGTTGGTAGTAGGGCGTCTGTGCCCCATTTCCCTGTATTTGTAGCTGTACAAAGATGATGTATCAGATGATGATATACTTAGGAATGTATGCACAGTATTTCCATTCATTATATCATATTGTCATCTATTATCTGTTATGCATGTATCATGTTATGCATATGTATGTATGTCCAGAGATATTCGGCACTCTTAGACGGCATGGGTACTGTTTCACCCATGATGTAGCTATGTCATACTCTTTTCAACCATCAGAGTGTATAGATGCTCTGTCCTGGTCCACATTCTTGGCAAATATCAGAGATCCATTCAGCATATTGTCGTGTTCGGGGCTTAGCTCACCATACATCTTCATTACACATGCTCCGGGCATGGACTATCTCCCTCTGGCTGGTTTGAGGAGAGTGGCCACTTATCACCCATTGGCCGTGATGTCGCAGTTAGACCAGTTCTAGGATTTTCATCCTTTTGAGGGGGCGACAGGTCAGCGTTCTGCTTCTCTATACCTCTTAGTAGAGGACTGATCTCGGGTATACGCCTGCTGTGATCAGCGCGAGATAGCAGCTTTTTCTGTCAGTCATCCTGGTTATTTCGTATAGTATTCCGCGTGGATGGAGACAGAAATTTTATCGGCTGCAACAGTATTTCCAGTACCGAAGCGTGAGTTAGATGATGTAGAGCCCATGGAGGACATTGATACCTACATCGAGGAGGAGCCCACTGCTGGGTTGCCAACATTTCTTCCGAATTCTCCTAGTACCAGTACTGTTGTGATTCAACACTCGGCACAGTACTTAGAGCAGAGTCTTCATCTGATGACGTTTGAGAGAGATCAGATTCGATCTATGATGTCGACTGCTCTTGATGGGAGGGAGGCCGCTCTATTGGAGAGAGACGAGGCATTAGCTCGTAGAGATGCCGCCGTCGTTGAGCGGAATGAGGCTATATCCATCAGAGATGCAGTGATAGTTGAGCGGGATATCGCCATATCTGCTCGGGATGTAGCCGTCACAGATAGTATTGTAGTGAAGTCCCTTACCACTGGCATGATCGCAGAGATGAGTGCATATATTGATGATCATATGGTCACCATGCAGATGGCTGCAGATCTGTTTGGTCGTGTGGATATTCTCATACAGGAGACCACAGCTTCACCTCCATCTTCTAAGAGGGACGCCATGTTGGGCTTGTTAGCTCACATATACCCTGACTTGTAGATGATCTTGTATTTCCTGCACAGACTAGCTTAGCCATTTTGTCATGTACAATTTACATTGTGTATATCAAACAACATTATATATATGACAGGGAAATATATTTTTAATCACTTCCCTTTTAGATATACTTTGCTACTTGCTTGATATTTTGCCTGCTGCTTCAGGGCTTGTGATCTTGATGTATTCTGAATTCTTCCTGGGTGGATGGATATTGAGTTGTCTCTGGATAGTTCAGAATGGATCATCGATCTGTGTGTATCCCTACCATCTTTGGTGTCTTGGGACTGGTTTCTGTATGGAAATGAGGAGAGGAGTATGGCTTTCCTCTCTAAAATTAACCGCACCACAGATGGTCGCCAGTACTTCTATTTAGGAGAAGCCTAGTTAATTCCATCTCTTATGGATTGGTGTTGCTCTTCAAGGTATGACCGCAGCTTAGATGGTCGCCGAATCTCCTAGTTGGGAGGAGTTCAGGTAATTCCATCCCTTTGGTATGAAGCCTAATGAAATGTAGTGGTTTGAAGGATGATCCCAGTACCAACTGACAAGAGTTTATATTTTTGTAGGGGGTGAGACCGCACCATGAATGGCTGCCTACGTACTCCTATTGAAGAAGAAATCAGGTCTGCGTAGTTCGAACCTGGTGTAAGAGGTTCAACGTTGTATGTGGCCGGAATGGTGTGGGAATGTTTGTTTTATTTTTGTTTTTGTAAGGAAAAGGGTGGAAATGTTTTTGTTGTTTTTGTTTTATTGCGACCGGGCCATATGAAATGGTTGCCTACGTACTCTTATTGAAGAGGAGATCAGGTCGACGTAGTTCGCCCCTCAGGGCGAGATGAAAAGCGTAATCCCGTGTGCAGGTCAGAGTGCGGGGAAGAGAAAGTTTAATCCTAGGTTGAGGATAAACTGCAGTTGAAAAGTTTGATCCCAAGTATGGGTAGCCAAACTGTATACGCAAGAGGTTCAATTCGTGGTAGGAGAGCCAGACTGCTGGCTTGAAAGGTATGTTTCCCTGAGGGGTGAAGTGTAGAAAAGTTGTTTGTGGTAAAGGTTTAAAGAACCGGAATGACTGGTGACCTGATGGTCTACCACTAGGATGTTTACTTAATGGCAACTTCAGACATAGTATCGTTTCATGGTATCCGAGTTGATGAGTTGTGGAAATTCATCGCCGTCCATTTCTTGCAATCTGAGAGCGCCTCCTGTCAATACTTCCTTGACAATAAACGGGCCTTCCCAATTAGGAGCGAATTTTCCCTTAGACTGATCTTGGTTGTCAAAGATTTTCTTCAAAACCAGGTCATATTGTCTGAATTGCCGTAGCCAGACTTTTTTGTTGTAGGATCTGGCGATCCTTTATTGATATAACTGACCATGGAAGATAGCTGCGGTTCGCCTTTCGTCTATTAAAGCCAATTGGTGATACATATCTTGTACCCATTGGTCTTCATCCAACTGAGCGTCTATCAATACTCTGAGGGATTCCATCTCAACTTCTATGGGGAGTACCGTTCCCATCCCATAGGTTAATGCATAGAGGGTTGCCCCAGTGGAAGTGCGCATTGAGGTTTTGTAGGCTAACAGAGTCAGAGGCAATAGATAAGGCCAATTTTTGTGATTGGTGGACATCTTTTACATAATCTTCTTGATGTTCTTGTTAGCCGCTTCAACAACACCATTCATCTTCGGACGATAGATGACTGAGTGGAGATGTTTGATGTGGAATTTACTGCATAATTCCTCCATCATTTTGTTGTTGAGGTTCTTGGCATTGTCGGACACAATCACCTCTGTTGTCCATATCGACAAATGACATTGTTTCTGATGAAAGCAATGATGACTTCTTTAGTAACCCTGGGGAAGGAGGTTGCGTCTACTCACTTGGTGAAGTAGTCGATCATGGTGAAGATAAGTCGATGACCATTACTGGCTTTAGGATTAATGGGCCCGATAACGTCCATTCCCCACATTGAGAAGGGTCAAGGTGAACTCATATTTTGAAGTTCTCGTGGAGGGGCGTGTAAAGCATTCCCATGAATCTGGCACTGATAGCATCTCCTGACGTGGTCATTGCAATCAGCTTTGAGAGATAGCCAATAATGTCCTGTCCTGAGGACTTTCTTGACAAGGAGGGGGCCACTCATGTGGGGGCCATAGACTCCGCCATGGATTTCATCCATAAGCCTTTGGGCTTGATCTTTGTCTAAACATCTGAGGAGACCTAATCATGCATCTCTTTTGTAGAGCGCATCTCCACTCAGGTAGAATTTCATAACAAATCGATGGATCCGCCTTTTCTCAGTCGGGCTCGCCTCTGCGGGTGTAGATCCATCTCGCAGATATTCCTTGATATGCTGATACCAAGGATGTTGGATGGGAGGTAGCTCATCTGATACTTCTCCAACGTAATTCCCATAGGCTGGGGCCTTGTGCCGGGAAATTGTGACGCTTGGCAAGTATTCCTTGTCTGATATGCGGATCAAGGAGGCCAAAGTTGATAATGCGTCAGCGAAATCATTCCTATTATAAGGAATGTGCAGAAAGGATATTTCTTCGAACCCCAAAGCCATCTTTAAAACCTGCCGATGGTAAGGAAGTAAATGTAGTTCCTTGGTTTGATTGATTCCGGTGGATTGTCTGATTACCAACTCCGAATCTCCAAGGACAGTTAACCGCCTGATGCCCATTAAATGGGCAATTTTAAGCCCCGTAAGACAGCCTTCATACTCCGCCGTATTATTGGTGCTGACAAACTGTAATTTGACGGTGATGGGATACTGCTTCCCCGTATCATATACTAGAACTGTTCCAGCTCCAGAACCTTCCATATTAACAGCTCCATCGAAATACATCTTCCACGTTTGGCGTGTATCGTACTGATGGTGTTGCAGAACTGTCATTAGTCCTTCATCGGGAAAATATGTCTCCAAAGGTTTGAAATCAACTGATGGTGCGGCGGCCAGTTGATCCATAATTCCTTGACCTTTGATGGACTTTTGAGTCACATATATGATGTCAAATTGTTGTAGGATTAACTACCATCTGGACAGCCGGCAATTTAACATGGGTTTGTTGAACACATACTTGAGAGGATCAACGAGGGATATGAGATGGGTTGTATGACCATGGAGATAATGCTGTAACCTCATGGAAGCCCATGCTAAAGCATAACACGTCTTTTCGATCAGAGTGTACTTGTGTTCACTGCTGCTGAATCTTTTGCTGAGGTAATAGATAGCTCGTTCTAGGCCTCTATCGTCCTTCTATCCCAGCATGCAGCCCATGGCATTGTCACTTATGGACAGATACATAAACAGGGAAACATCATCCCTGGGTGGTACCAAGATGGGAGCTTTGATTAGCTGTTTCTTGATTGTAAGGAAGGCATTCTGGCACTCCTCATTCCATTTCATGGAGGAGTTCTTCCTTACTAGTTTGAAGATTGGCTCACAGGTTGCTATGAGTTGAGAGATAAATCTGCTAATGAAGTTGATTCTTCCCAAAAATCCCCGTATTTCCTTTTCTGTCTGAGGAATGGGCATTTCCATGATGGCTTGGATTTTGGCAGGATCCAGCTCTATCCCTTTGTGGCTGACTAGAAATCCTAGCAACTTGCCTGATTTAACGCCAAAGGCGCACTTAGCTGGATTCAACTTCAAGTTGTACTTACGTAACCTGTTGAACAACTTCCTGAGATGGTCTATATGGTCAGCCTCTTTCCGGGATTTGACAATAATGCCATCCACATAGATCTCGATCTCCTTATGCATTAAGTCGTGGAAAAGAGCCATCATAGCTCGTTGATAGGTAGCTCCAGCATTGATGAGACCGAATGCCTACAGTTTATAGTAAAAAGTTCTCCAAGGAGTGATGAAAGCAGTCTTCTCACGATCTTCCTCAGTAACCATGATCTGATGATACCCCGCAAAGCAATCTACAAAGGAATATATGTCGTATTGTGCAGTATTGTCAATGAGAATGTGGATAAATGGCACGGGAAAGCTATCTTTTAAGCAAGCCTTGTTCAAGTCCCGGTAATCCATACAAACTCGCACCTTCCCTCTAGGTTTAGGTACAGGCACGATGTTGGATATCCACTCAGGATATGTAGACACCATTATGATGCCAGCTTGAAAATGTTTCACAATTTCTTCTTTCACCTATAAATTCCATTCAGGTTTCAATCGCCGGAGCTTTTGCTTGACTAGCTTAAATCCCACTTTAATGGGAAGGCGATGAAGGACAATGTCAGTGGACAAACCTACCATATCCTCATGAGACCATGCAAACACATCCTGGAACTGGGTTAGTAGCGTAACCATGTCATTCCGTCAGTTTGGGGTAAGGTCTGAACCAATCTGGATTAACTTAGGTTTTCTAAGGTTCCGAGATTGAAAGGAGTGGTTTGATCAAGGTTGGGTTTGGGTTTGTCTTTGACACATTCTTGAATTTCTGGAGGCACCACAATGTCATCATGTATATCCACCAAGGCTGAATTCACCTCTACATCAAAGGTCCAATCCTTGTGGAGAACAGGCACCGTATCAGCAAGTACAGGCACATCTAAATTCATAGTCCTGAAACAAAATATGCTTTCACTTAGTATATATGAAATGTGTTGATCATACACAGTGTTAGCATATACTGGCAAAATAAACCGCTAATACTGTACAAAAAAGTAAGCAGTTATTATATCTATAGGGTAGAAAGAGTTTCCGCCCGCTTTACCCTTGATTAGCAATGCAAGGAATGCTGTTCCAATTGCAAGAGCAAATTCCGGGTGAACCGCAGTGATAGAGGGATTATCATCATCTTCCCTGTCCCGAATGATAGCCATTACGTCTGGGCAATCATCGTCTGGGGTGTATCTGTTGGTATGCTCATCATGAACGATGATGCGTATGCCGGACATCATCCGCATGGCGTCTTGTTTGATTCTTCGTTCCTCTTCTTCCACTACGAGATCTGAAACAAAATTTTTTTTATCCTTCATCGGTACCGGCTTGGGAAATAACATCGCCATTATATTGGCTGGCACCTTTACGGGAGGTTGTGCAGACTAGGAGCTTGAAGACGAAGCTAAACGCCGCATGGTTGAAGCTGATGGAATCTGCTGATGCTTATGAGGATTCCTGTGACTAGAGCTGACAGAATAGCCTAGTACAGCTGTCCCAATTTGCTTGGTTAAGCGAATATGGGTACTTGATACCCTGGCAATCTTTACCCAACCCTTGTCCCGGTTTATGACTCAACGACGTCATTTCTTGAGTGGCTGACATTACCTCGGTAGAAATCTGGGGTTCGGGCAATGGCGTTCCAATAGCATGGTATTGGGTATTGCTTATTTCCAAAGCATGAAAACTAATTAGCTCAACATCCTTTTTGGCATTGATGAACGGCATGTCCCCGTGCTGAGTAATCTCCGGTTCAGCGTTGACTGTGACCAGGCTATTGTTGATGATGTATTTCAACTGTTGGTGAAGAGTGGAGGGGACTGCCCCTGCCATGTGAATCCATGGTCGTCCCAAGAGCAGGTTGTATCCCGAATCTATCTTGAGCACATGGAAGGATACGCAGAATGTATGAGGACCAATCTCAATTTACAGCTCAACTACTCGGACAGAGTTACGGCGGGCTCCATCAAAAGCTTTGATAATGGTATGGCTACTCCGAATTCGATTGGGATTGATATTCATCTTCACCAAGGTAGCGTATGGGCAGATATTTAGAGAGGAACCTCCATCTATTAAAACTCGAGCCACCATATATCCGGAGGATAAGACCGCAATGTGCAACGGTTTGCAATGACCGGTCCCCTCAGGCGGTATGTCATTATCAATGAAGGATATCACATTGTTGTTGAAAATATGATCAACCAGATGTTGAAACTTTTCCGTATCAACTGATGTCGGTAGATAGGCTTCTTCTAAAACCTTTAACAAGACTTTCCAGTGATTCTCAGAAGTCAGGACCAAGTCCAAGATTTTTATCTGTTGTGGAGCTTCTTTCAAGCTTAAACCCACCTTGGCTTCGTTATGACCCATAGTACGGAGGAATTTTTCAATCTTCTCAATGGGTACTTTCCCCTTAGACTTGATGACAAGCTTCATTACCCGTTGGGGAAGATACAGTGGATTCTCCTTCGACACTACATCAGTTGTATGCGAGGTGGATCCTTCACCTTCTCCATAATTCCACGAAACTATGCGCAAGCTAACAATAGGATATTGTGCTCTACACGACAAGTTGATTGGCTCGGGAGCGACCACTTTCAAAGGATTGTTGATTCCCTTGAGTTGAATTACTGGCATGACAAGTGATTTGTTAACCCCATTATTTTCAGCGGATATGACTGCTACTACACTCTTCCACTTTGTAGGACCCGAATCCTCACTTGCCCGTAACACAGTGTCGTTATCTGCTAGGTGCAGTGCCCAACATTCTTCTGTGCTGTGACCGCGAGATTGAGAATGATATTGACATACTCCCTCAGAGTTGTATCGTCCTGAACAGGGGCTTGATTGGAGGTAGAAGGGAACTAATCCTTCCTTCATTGATTAACATATGAAGGATTTCCTCCATAGGTTGGCCCAAATGTGTGAATTCCCTTTTGTTGGCAAAATCCCGACGGGCCTTAGCATTCGTTCTCTTTGTCACTTTGTCTTCTAGCATTTTATTTTTTGAAAGTGAAGAGGGAATATTCATGACAATAGGTAGGAGACTGGCATGCTCCTGCCTGATTAGCTGACGAGTCACTTGATGCTGATAAGTCACCAGTTCCGCCAATTGCTCAATTTATTTACAGAGAGCTTTTATCTTTCGTTCCATTGTGAATTGGAACTTGGCATAATCCCATCTGTCATCACCATCTTTGGGGGTCTGGGAGGATTTATAGCTAAAATTGGAACTCTGTCCGCTGCTCCAATTGATCACGTTGACCTCTTCTTCCTTGTGTTGAGGAAGAGGGTTGTCTTGAACGTGAGGCTGATAGGGTTTGGCGACCACGATTTCACTGTTTTCTATCAGGTATTGGATTTTATGTTTCAAGGCCCAACAATCCTGAGTATCATGTCCAAGTGCCCTGGCATGATAAACACATTTCTGAACAGCATTAAAACCCCGTCCATTAGGGCTGGCTGGTGGAAGCAGATGCATAATTTTCTTCTGTGTTGTTAGAAGATTGAGAATGTTCTCGAGGGTGTCCCCTAAGGGTGTGAATACTCGAGGGTGTGCGTTTGGCTTCTCCACCTTTTGGTACTAGAGGATTTGAAGACTGTGCTTGAAAGGGAGTGTAATTTCTCCTCCAGACAAGCATATTCTGATTGCCTTTTTGACCCTGTAGTATCAGGGAAACATCCTCCTCTTTCTTTTTATGGACCCTCCGGGGGTTGTTCTAATAATTTTCAGATTGGATGTGATCAGCAACAGCTTTGAGTGTAGCTAGGTCTTGAATCTTTCCGGATTTCAATCCCATTTCAACCATCTCCCCATGTTTGACCATTTCAGAAAATGACTTGCCGATGCCGGCTAAAACTCTTTCATAGAAAGGTGCTTCTTGTATGTCTATGAAAGTCATGACCATCTCTGATTCTCTCATGGAAGGACTAACTTGGGCAGCCAGGCGTCTCCACTTCTGAGCATACTCTATGAAAGACTCATTAGACTGTTTCTTTATCTTGGTAATTTGATACCGATCAGGAGCCATTTGAGATTGAAAGTTGTATTGGGTGAGGAAAGCGTGTGCTAGCTCTTCCCAACTATGGATCTTTGAATTGTCTAATCTTGTGTACCACGAACGGGCTTCTCCAGTTAGACTTTTTTGGAACAGTTACATTCTGAGTTTTTCATCCTCTGCATAAGATCCCAGTTCTCCAATAAAAACCTTTAGATATGTGTAAGGATCTCTTAACCCGTCATATTTTTCAAAGTCAGGAGTCTTAAATTTTTCTGGATAATGAAT
This sequence comes from Panax notoginseng, assembly GCA_016801055.1. Classification (NCBI taxonomy): domain Eukaryota; kingdom Viridiplantae; phylum Streptophyta; class Magnoliopsida; order Apiales; family Araliaceae; genus Panax; species Panax notoginseng. Next base: position 145,042,540 of record CM029016.1, on the reverse strand, counting down.
ACCAGGGAAAATACACAAATCAGCATATGAAACACACCCGTGTGTTCCAATTCCTTTCATAGTGCGAAGAGTCTCTTCCATTTGGAGGACTTTCTTTTTGATGTCACCAGTGTCTGGGTCTCAAGTGGGATGGGCAGCATCATAAGTTTTGTTGGTTGGATCCAACTGCAGTTCATATATTGTAATGACCTGGGTTCCTCCTTGTGTGGAGGATTCAGCATGTACGGGTATTTTCTGATCCTGTGTAGACTGGTGTAATTCTTTTAGTAGAACAGCCAAATCTATAATCTGTTTGCTTAATCCGTCAAATTCTTTGCGAGAAACTGGATTAAGTTCGGTCTGGTCAGATGACGACATGATTGACTGTAGGCCTGTTACCTTTTTGGACTTTGAACGGGTGGTAGGTCCGATTGATTCACTGCAAAAGTCTTGCATTGTTTAGTCTTTAGGGAAGATGGATAATAACATGCTATGTGATGTGTCCAATTTAGGAATTTTATCCCGCAAAACGGATGTCAGCTGTTTGTAGCATGTATGTGTACACATTTCTTCATATTTCTCATTACATGGAGATAGATATGGAAGATAATTACAAGTAATTTGAAATGAGAGCATGAAGAGACTTTCCTCCGTTTTGGGTTTATCAGAGGCTGACCTATCTTAGGTTACTCTCACGGCTTTTTGGCATGAAGGTTCCCAAATCATCGCAATCTACTTGACGGGATGTTAATCCAGTCTTTCAACTGGAGCGAATTTGGGTGGTGCCTTTCCTGAGCCTCGGAGAATTAGTCTTCTCACGAGTCCAGTAATCAAACACCGACGGGATAGCCTCCTGGTGTAGGGACCACACAACATACATTCACATACATCGCGTCTTACAGTATGAAAATGATGACATGTGCGAAGCACTAATATCACAAGCAGATATGGTGCGAAGCACTAAGTAAGGAAATGCATTCGTACACATTTATCATAAAATGCAGTTTATAGTGCGAAGCACTAAGTAAGGAAATGCATTCGTACACATTTATCATAAAATATAAATGCAACATCCACACCCAAGCAGATAACAATTTTGAAAAAATTATAATAGCGGCTTAAGTCCACTTACTGGAGTCCCCAGCAGAGTCGCCACTTGTCGACGTCGAGATTTTTAATCGTCCCTTTCCGTTACTTGTTCTTTGGTGTTCTCATTTTAGGTGAGATTTGTTTGAAAAAATAAGTGAAAAAGGTCCGACATGTATATTGTCGACGATGGGCTGTTAAGAGTCGCCAGTTGGTTTTTTAAATGGTTGTACCAACACAACCGAGAAAAGGTTTGCACATTGACACATTGACACTGCTAAGCGGGTCGGTGAAACCGAGATTCATTAGGGTCCGGGGACTTGGTTATGCGGAGGGAAGGTGCTAGGCACCCCCTGACATCCGTGTTACCACGATGACCACCTCTTTTCAAGAAACTGTTATCTGAATGTGTTTGTGTGTGGGTCAATGTGCTGTTATTTGGAAGTAGTGTGAGGCCTCATTCACACCTATATACACAGAGTTTGAATTTTATGTAAAAATTCAATTTTAAGCAAGATATGGCAGTGATGTTTTATAAAAAAGGTTTTTTCAAATCCTGATGCTCAATAGTAATTGAGACCTTTTACACTCTCATTTTATTAAGTGCTTTGCTTGATTGATTTTATTTGATAGATGCAAGGCATCCGTACAAAAATAAATGTACAAAAAGGTGTTGAATTCCTCGTGGGTATGAAAAACATCTGAGGAAATCCAAACATCAAAGATAAATTTACAATCTGCTTACAGCTGAAAAAGGTCCATCACAGGAACCGAATCTAGACTCAGGGGACTGAATCTGTGATTACATGATTCCTAGGCTCACATGATGCCGCAATTGATATAAACGCAATAAGCAGGTATATATATAAAAGCTGTAAATATATATATACATACATGATCACCAACCACGAAGCACATCCATGGGGGATCAGAAATATAAATAAAGCTATAAAAGCTATCAACCGCCACGAAGGAAACTCCAGGCGGGACGAAATGTACATAAAGCTGTAAAAACGGTCAACCACAATGAAGTAAACTCCAAGTGAGACAAAATGTATATATATATATATATAATATATATATATATATATATATATATATATATTATATATATATTAAAGCAGTAAACGCACCGGATGTGAAATCCAGGCTCATCGGACAGAGTCCAACAACAGTTAATATATATATATATATATATATATATATTATATATATATATATATATATATATATATATATATATATATATATTAAAGCAGTAAACGCACCGGATGTGAAATCCAGGCTCATCGGACAGAGTCCAACAACAGTTAATATATATATATATATATATATATATTAAAAAAGTAAACGCACCGGATGTGAAATCCAAGCTCACCGAACAGAGTTCGATAGCAGTTCATATATATAATTATATATATAAGAAAGCCATTAAATGCATCGGACATAAGTCTAGGCTCATCAAACAGAGTTCGACACGCAGTTCATATATATAAATGTATATATATACAAAAGCAATTAAACGCTCCAGACTGAAGTCTAGGCTCAATTGAGGCATTACTCGATAATGTTAGTCAATATATATATATATATATATATAATATATATATATATATATATATATATATATATATATATATATATATACAGACTGGAATGAAACCACGGACCGAAGCCCGGGCAAAAGCAAGCAACACGACTGTCAACGTGTAGAAGGGTGTGTGCAAAGATGAAGAGAAAGACTCTAAAGTGTGTGAGAAGGCTTACAGCTGACTGCTAAAAAAGGCTTCTATATCTTTAGAGTGGGTAAACACTGGCTTTTGTGGGTACAAAAGAGGCTATATATGAGCTCACAGGTGTTTAAAAGGGGAAAGCACACTGCATGGGATGAGTGCAGAGCAAATTGGGCAGGGCTTCCTCGCCATTTTCTCTTGAAAAATAAACACCATAAGCCCTCTATTTATAGGCATATTAGCCGCATGTGTACCTGCGGCTGAGCCGCAGGTGTACCAGAGGAAACTCAGGCACTGTAATGTCCACTCGAACTTTCAGAAGTGCAATCCGGGCATCCGTTTGAGGTATACTGGACATATTTCAGACTGCCGTTGTCCAGAGTTGTACGATGGCATGGGATTAGAGTTTGTACGAAGTCATTGAAGATGGGACGGTGCCCTTCGGTCTTCAAGCTTCAATTTTCATCCGTTACCCCGTACAATAGTCACTCGAAATTGATTAGTCTTATAGGACATTGTTGTGTAGATATGTTGAGGCGACATGGCGTGGTATCGTGTTGGTCAGATGACGATGTTGCCCCTCACCGATGTTATCGCCGGATTGGGCTGATAAAGCAGACGTTGCTCAGCTTCGCTGGGATTAGACTGCTGCAATTAGTTGAAGGTCCTCATTGTCATCCTTGAGGTGTGCCTGTCTTCCCGATGTTATCGTCGGGCTGGTACAGTGGATCTCGTTATGAGCACCGAGATTGAAGCTGGTCGTACTTATAACAAGCATTTCCGGGGTTATTGCCGAAATTGCATTCCTTGGGGATATCACCAAGGTTGGTGGCTATTCCCATAGTTGGGAAAGATATAGATACCCAGGGTTATCTCCGAGATTAATCGGCCTTCTCCAGTGTGTGTGCCAATATTGATCTGCATGCCTCGGGGTTATCTCTGAGATTAGAATTATTACTCACAGATTGCGATCTGGGGTTGATGCTGAACTTCCGGTAGTATCCGGTACGAATATGGATCGTCTTTCAGGGTTCCCTCTTAAAAGACGAATCTGCTCTCCTGCAATGTTAGTGAAAGTAGTACAGAAAATTTTGAGCGTCTACAAAAGCTACAAAAGCTAGATTTTATATTTCAAGAATCAAGAAGAAGGATTAGCAAGAGAACATCAAGGGTAAGCAATCCTAAGCCATGATTCTCTTTCCCTTTCATTGTTAGAGAACTGAGTAGTAGTAGAACATGTATTCTAAAAAGGAGTACGAATGATTAATCAAAAGACTTAAGCCGTGAATAAGTCATACGGTACGATAAGCAAGAAATGGAAATTATAAGTAGTTTATACTTTTATAAGTTGTAAACTCATGAAAAATAAGTAATAACTTATCATGAAAATAAGTTAATGTAATATGTATGTCAAGATGTTAATATGATGGATTAAATCCATTTGAAACAAAGAACAAATCATAAGAAACGAAGTTTTGGCGGAATTCACGAGTTTGGATGATAATCGTCAAATTCGTGAAAAATCTCAGAATAGAAGTCAATTTTTGATATTAAGCTTGGAAACACTGGTTTTCAATGGAGTCAAGTCTTATTTGGCATTATAGAGTTGCGGACTCGAGAATGACCGAATTTCGACTTAGAACGAAGAAATGAGCATTGAGCGTTTACGAACGTTTATAATTTTCGTTAAAATGAACTAAAAGGTAAATTTTGAGTTGACGAAGTCAAAAAGATAAAATTCTTGCATGAACACATAGAGTATGTGATTTGTGAATCGTAGGCTCTTGAACGAGCCAATTCGGACTTATAACGAAGAAGTTACGAGCCCGGGAATCTCACAAAAATGAAAAGCTGTAAAATTTTCTGGTGCACAGAGCTGGCGCTGCGGCGCCAGCCCAAGGCCAAATAGCCCACACTGCAGCGCTGAGCTTGGCCGAGCAAAGCCATGACCCACTGTTAGTTCATGCCGCAGTGCGACCATAACAAAGGGGACTCGCGCCGCAGCGCCGAGTCCAGTCTTTTAGTCCTAGCATGTGGCGTCGTAGAGTGGCATAGAGAAGGAAAGCTGGCGCCGTAGCGCCAGCCTTAGGGATTACATAGTAAAGAAAGGCTATAAGTAAAGAAAGAAAGTAGATTAATTGGTAATGAACTAAAGTTATAATGTAACATTGTTAAGACATTGATAAACCTTAAGTACGAAAACTAAAGGTTAAAGATAGTCAATCGAACATGAATGAAATGATGATGATGTAAACTATAACGGCAAGCCGGAACCAATAATAACAAATCTAATACATGATTAGATTGAGAAGAAGGGTAAGATTCATTAGGAACCATGTATGTTCATTCATAACCTAATGTGGTAGGTTATGTGGTTATATGTTGTAGAGACCGTAAAGACTCAAAAGGAAAAGTAATTTTACTATAGTAGACGTTGAAGGAAAGTTTTTCTAAACGCTTGTCTAGCCTTCGTGTTAGCCAAGTTTTCTGTGATTCATGTTATGAGATGCATGAATTATTTTATTAAAGGGTCGATGCCAGTTTTACCTCGACTAGACTAATCTTGAAAAGTTGATTGATTTATTTACAAGTCTTTCAATATAGAATTGCTAACGCTATCATACGCCAATTGTTTGGTACGGATTCAAGGTAAGCCTGAGTATGAATAAACAAATGTATTTTTCATCAATTATTCGATGGGCACGCGAGGTTGCCAAAACTTAAACGTACACACGTTTAATGAATGTAGTGTTGATCAACATAGAGTAATATAGGCTGATCACCTAGATGTGCTCGTAAGCTATGCCAGACTTACAGACTTAGTGTCGGGTTGTCCTTTTCAAAGAAATTATGAAATGCTCAAGGTCTTGGACCAGAATTGATGTTTTACTGAATATTGTCATTGTAAAATGTTTTGAAGGAAAAGAAACGGTATTTTGAATTATCGATAGCACTTCGTAACTATTATCTAGTTATTGAAGATATACGATTCCTATGTTTCAAGCATGTTGCTTAAAATAAATTGTTATACTTGCTAAGCTTGTTATGCTCATTCTTGCATGAACCATATCAATGCAGTTAAGGACGAGCGAACCGAGGTTTCCAGTAGAGATAAAGGCAAGGCAAAGATGAATGATTAGTTTATCTTGTAATAGACTAGTAAGTATATGTATTATATTATGATGAACAGAGAATGTAATGGTTTAAGAACCTGGGAACATGATTTATTATTATTAATGTAATAAGAATGTCGTTGGAACACACATTTTGATGTCGTTTCATTAGAATGAATGTACAGTTATGAGTACCGTGTAGCACCAATTGTCAGGGTAGAAGATACCCGAATTTGGGGGCCTCACAGGTTGGCATCAAAGCATTAGGTTATAAATGTGACACCCCCAAATCCAGGTTCTCTAACCTCATATTCGGTGCTCATGATCTATCATCATCATAAGCATTCTATAACTATTACGAAAATAATAAACATACATTGTTCATTACAATAAAGTTTCATAACATGGCCCCAAGGTCTTCTTAATCTTAACTTAAACGCACAATTCATATTACAAAAGGTTTACATAAGAAATCCCATTAGATAATAATAATTAACATTCATTCTAAACTATTCCTGAATCTTGCCCTTGCCCTTGTCCTTCGTGTTGGATCCTTCGGGCTTAGCTGAAATAAATGTCATTATATAGCAAGGGTAAGCAACTAATTTGCTTAGCAAGTTTATATACAAGGGAGATATATCATGACTGGAAAGAAGTTTTGCTTTCAATGTTCAACAATATTATAAGGTTGTGAAGGAACGTGAATTAATAATCGACAATTGAATATTCGAATAATTGAATAACATGTACTGAGTGGTTTTGAAATAACTAGGAACATTTGCCAAGGTTCTCAATCATTTAAACTGGACCTCTTAATAAGTTTTAGTATTCAAGGGGATCAGCCTTTCATACCCCGTGATTTATGCATAAACACTTAATATTCCGGCATCGATATCATGCCTTAATCAAATTCGTCCTTTTCTCAGTCAAGAGTTCTTATCATATCAATTTAATAAGAACAACTTTTTAAAACACATTTGATTTAATAAATTTAAACATGCTTGATCTGGCTGATACAATTAGCATAGATCTATCTCATAAACAGTTCATAAATGAAAGAACTTTAATTTAATTCACAGTTCAATAATAATAGGACAGGAATTCAATTACACAAAGTGCGAATTTCAATAATCAATATAGATGTGAATAATCATCAATAATTATTCACTAACATGCTTTGAAAATAATAACTCGTGTTTGAGTTAGGACACTTGTCTCGTCTGTAGATTACGGCTACGCAATTAATTTATATCCACTATACAGTTAAATTATCTTCCTTTGAGAGATCTATAGTTAATCTTTCAATTAGTCATAGTATAACATTAGATTATGTAATCACATAAATATTATACATTACATTTAGTTCTTATAAACATTATCATGTCTTGATAAAGTTACTATAACAACATAATATTATTAATCTTGATAATATTTAATTCACCTCTTAGTATTATTAGTTCCCTAATAATACTTTCATTTGCTTACTAATATTATTAACATCTTAATAATATTTTAATATCTTACTAATATTATTAATCCTCTTAATAATATTTTAATTAATATTATTACTTTAATAATATCTTACTTATGCTTTAGTATTATTAATTATTTAATATTATTAATTATTTTATAATATTTTTTCATTTACTAATATTATTAATTATTTAATAATATTTTATTCATTTACTAATATTATTAATCATTTAACAATATCTTATTCCATTACTAATATTATTAATCATTTAGTAATACTTTAATCATTTATCAATGCTTAAATCAGATATTTTTAACCATTTAATAATATTTTAAAGAAATTTTAATCTTAATATTTTTATTTACTTATGAATATTATATTCTAATATTATTAATATCATAATAATATTTTAATAATTTATTGGATTAATAAACAATTTATTCTAATTGTTCACCTTTTATTAAACCTCTTATTTGATATCCATAAAGGATCATAAATAATATTTATTATCATAAATTACCAAAGTGCTCTAAGATAGTCATGATATGATATATTATGAGTATTCAAGCATAAAAATCACATTTTTCTTGTTAAAGACATCATTTAACTATTTATTTCCTTTTATTCATAACTTTAATCATTTTTAGAAAAAATAGTAAACTGATTCCAAAAATTCGCAGCTTCTGTATTTTGATAGAATATGAACCCACAAGGATCCCCAAATTTTTTTGGAATTTTAGAAAATGATCTAGTATTTTTAAAGTTCCCAAAACACTCGGATCTTGCTTCATTTTTAATAAATTGAGTTTTTCTCAGAAAAATCTGAAATTTTCTGAATATGCTCTCCTAACATATATGAATCTACTGTAAAACTTTCGGAATTTTCCAGTGTATACACAGTGAGATATTCGAAGGTAAATATTTAGGAGTCCTTCACGGAAATAGTCATTACGCACAATCTATAACTCGAAACGTGTCCGTTCTTTTTCCTACATATAGATAACTTCTCAACTTACCTCTGTGATTTTTCCCATATTTTTAAGGGACATGAAACTATCCGAAACAGACCCAAGAAAAATGGGACAGAAACTATTTTAGGATTTTTGAACTCTTAACATTCCAAGTGGGCTATTTTGGGGAATTCAGTTCCAAAGGTTTCAAAACATGCTAGATTTGTGGGCTATCACTTGGGTTTACTAGATAACTCATGTATCTAGCACCCCCCCTTTGACGGATCACAAATCCAAGTTATAAAACTTGACTTACATAAGATTTAGTGGAAGAAAAACAAGAGTTTTCATCCTTGGAGAACATATGCTCATATTCTTCCTCTAAGCCTTTAATCTAACACTCAAGATACTTAGTTCCATACATGATGATATGTAGAACTAGGGTATCTTGAGTATTAATTCATAAGCCAAACAAATCTCAAGCTAAAAAAAACAAAGTAGAAGAAGAAAATGAAGGTTAGGTTATACCTTGATTTAATGGCAACCTTCCTTGATTTACCAAAGTAAGTGATGAACTTTGGATGCATGAACAAACTAGCACTCCTCTCTCTCTTTCAATATGGCTGAAACTCACTCTCTTTTCTCTCTCTAGAAGTGGCTAGCTTGGGAGAAAATTATAAGGGGAAGAATGAGAAAAGAAATGAAATGAAAAATGAAATAAAAGGATACTTGCAAAAAAATATAGATACACATAGTGTATCTAGCTATTATCCCCAATACTTTCTTTAACCCATGGATAGAAGCTTTGTCTTATCACCTTAATTAGTCTAATCATGATTAAGGATGCTTACTAAAGTGACAACCAATGGGAGCTTGACAACCATGTCCTTTTGTGTAAGAGTTACTACTAATGGACATTGCTTAGCTTAATTAGTTGCCTTAAAAGGCCTACTATGGCCGGTCATTCTAGCCCCATCATCTCATCCATATTGCTTTTATTTTAATGCACAATTTGATTAATCAAAAGTCTAAAATACCCTTAATCAAGTAGGCTAAGTATTGGTTTGCATGTTATTTCATTTGGGCTTCCTCCGTAATTGTTTTAGGCTATGTAATAACATAGTCTAGCAATTTTAATATATGTTACCCAATTTGATTATTTAGGGTTTTCATTCCTAATCTTATGAAATTTAATTACCTATACATGTGACTTTAGTTTATAACCTAATTAGGTTTAAAATTATTAGTCACTTGAAATAATAAGATTATCCACTTAAGTTAGTATACATATTAAATACCAACCTCTCCTTATTACCATAACCTTTAGGTTATTAATTGTCTCACCAAATGTATTAATTAGGTTACGAGGCTTTCATTTTTTAATGAAATCTATAAATGTATATATCCGTAACTATAGCATACATGTTAATTGACCCATGCACCACTTCACATATGTTGTCACATATTAAATCACTGTATAACACAAAGTTTTAAATATCAATAATGTACATGCATATATAGTGACATAAATTTCACGGTAATTACATCATCCCCCCCTTATAAGAATTTCGTCCCCGGAATTACCTATAGGGTTACTCAAAAAGATGTGGATAACTTTCCCTCATCCTTTCTTCGAGTTCCCACGTAGCTTCTTCAGCATTGTGGTTCCTCCAAAGAACCTTTACAGAACGTATAACCTTATTTCACAATTTCTGTTCTTTTTTATCTAAAATTTCAGCTGGAATTTCCTCGTACGACAAATCCTTTTCGACCTGAATTGGCTCGTACGATATCACGTGCTTGTAATCAGGCTTGTATGGTCATAGCACTGACACATGAAACACATTATGAATATGTTCTAGTTTAGGACGTAGAGCTACCTCGTATGCCACTTCACCTATCTTTGTCAAGATCTCGAAAGGTCCAATAAATCTCGGACTCAATATACCTTTCATTCCAAACCTTATCTTCCCTTTCCAAGGAGGTACTTTCAAAAATGCATGGCTTCCCACCTCAAAATCTCTCTTATGGCGATGTAAGTTTGCATACTTCTTCTGGCGATCTTGAGCTGCTACTAGTCGGGCTCTTATCACCTTGATGATCTCTATAGTCTGATGTACCAGTTCTGGTCCCAACAGTCGATGTTCACCCACTTCATCCTAGCATAAGGGCGTTCTACATTTCCTTCTATACAGTGCTTTGTACAACGGCATTCTGATGCTGGCGTGATAGCTATTGTTGTATGCAAACTCTACTAATGGAAGATGATCCTCCCAACTACCCTTGAAGTCAATCACACAAGCTTTGAGCATGTCTTCAAGTGTTTAAATCGTTCTCTCGCTTTGCCCATCAGTCTACGGATGATACACGGTGCTCATTCGTAGTTGCGTCCCCATTCTTTCTTGAAGGCTCTTCTAGAAGTTTGACGTGAATCGCGGATCTCTATTCGACATAATAGATACCGGTACGCCATGCCTCGAGATAATTTCTTTGATATATAATTTGGATAGTTGGTCCAAACTATACCTGATCTTGATCTGTAAGAAGTGAACCGACTTTGTAAGGCGATCTACAATCACCCATATGGCGTCGTGTCCTTTTTGCATTGCTGGAAGTCCCACCATAAAATCCATCACGATGTGCTCCCACTTCCACTCTGGAATCTCTAAAGGCTGTAGTAATCCACTCCGTCGTTGATGCTCTGCCTTGACTCTCTGACAAGTTAGACATCTGCTGATGCATTCTGTAACCTCTATCTTCATGTTTGGCCACCAAAAGTGTT